>OX451738.1:1265592543-1266792543 GCA_948472305.1 Vicia faba
AAAAATCCAAGAAGATGGGTCAAAATCCTGCCTAAATTAGGGCAAAATTTCTCTAAGGTAAAAGTTTTAGGTACCCTTGTTCCAAAAATCATAACTTGATATACAAGCCTCTTTTGAGAAAACTTTGTGAATCAAAATTGTAGACTTTGTGATGGAATACAACTTTCATGTTTCAAGTTTTGTTTGAATCCATTTTCATCTTGGTGAAAAAATGGGACAAAGTTAGGAAAAAATAAGAAAATTTCATAAATTAGAAAATTTCTAAGTTATGAAAATTTTCCATTTTAAACCCTAATTTGCATTTTTGGGTTTCTTAATGAACAAATTTCATAATTTAACATGTCTTGATGAAAAATAACTCTTGGCACTTGATTTTGACCAAAAAGTCAAAGTTTGACTTTTCAGTGTACAGTCAAATTTTGATCAGTTGACTGAAAAATTTATCTGTCAATCCTATGCATTTGAGATCTTTTGAACTTGTTGAATGGGTCAAGACAATGTCATTGAGTCCTTGAGTCCATGTGTGAGCTTGATTTTCCATTGGCTAGGTCAAACAGTCAAAAATTGCCTTTGTGCAGTCAAAACCCTAAAAATGACCATTTTGCCCTTTTGGTGATCTGATCAAATTTCTTGTGGAATTATGATCCCAACTTGATCAAATGGTTCATATGAGTTCATAATGTTGATGTGGGTCAAATTTCACGAGGTTTGACTGTCAATTGGCCACAGTTGACTTTTTCCCCAATACAATTGATTTCTAGGTCAACTGTCCAATTGACTGGGCAAAAATTTGAATCAAGGCTTGAAACTTGGTATGGACAAACTTGTGAGTCCAACATGAAGTATGAAAGTCACTTTGGGCATTTTAGTTCAAAACATCCCTGTGCAAACTCAAACCCTAAATTAGGTCAACAGTGCAAGGAGGTGTCTTGAGCAGAGCAAACCCTAGCTTGATCTTGAGTTCCAAGAGTCTTGTGATGAGAAATGTTGATGAAATGAGAGGGAAAATTTTGGGGTACAACAGTTGCCCCTGTTCAATCTTCTTGAACTTGAAGAGTTAGATTGGCAAGTTTGCCTTTCGCGACTCGAAGGTAAAAGAGGATTGGACACTAGAGTGCCCGTAAATTTGCACTCGTCAAAACATAGGTGCGGGAATGGGCTTAAAGATGCCATTTGGAGATGGTAGAATCTTGCTGGAGATGGGCTTAAAGATGCCATCCAAGAATCTTTGTTGAACTGCAATGTGGTAGGTCATAAGAATGATCATCAAAATGGTATCCGTGTTTGGAAGGCATTTGAACTGTATCTGGAGACTGAGTCTGTATGAGCAAGGAATGGCGTCCGTGTCTGGCGCGTATCTGAGTCGTAAATGTATTTGAATTTTGAATGAATATCAGAATGACTGCCGTGTCTGAAGTGTATCTGTATTGTATCTAGGTAACAGAGAAACATCTGCGTATGGAGCAACTGTGTGCTGGGGATAAACTATGAATGAGTGACAGAATGGCAACCGTGTTTGGAGCGTATCTGGACTGTATCTGAAGTTGAGATCTGTATGATTAGTAGAATGACCACCGTGTCTGGGGTGTATCTATACTGTAACCGGGATCTGAATAAGTGACAGAATGACCTTTGTGGCGACTGCACTGGGGGGATCAAACTGCTGGTGTAAAGGACAGTACGGTATCTGTGTTTGGAGCGTACCTGAACTTGTAGTTGATAGTTGAATCTGAATGAGAGATAGAATAGAAGCCGTGTCTGGAGCGTATCTAGTATGTATCTGATTGCTGAAGTCTGAATGAGTAGTACAATGACCGCCGCGTCTGGGGTGTATCCATATTGTATTTTAACTTGAAGTTCTGAATGATTAATAGAATAACCGTCGGGTCTGGGGTGTATCCATACTGTATCTGAATAATTGTTAACAATAACCTTTTAATATTATCCTAAAAAGGGTAAAATGTTAGCTGAAACAAAAAGTTATGTTGCTGATATGTATGATGCAATGAATTGTGTTTCATCAATGTTTGTAATATATGAATGTAATGGTTGCGCATGTAAGCTGAGTAACTGTCCTGCTGAGGAAAATAAATCCTTTATAACTGGAGATAATGAAATCTTTGATTGCTGTCAGGGAAAGTAAATCCTTGACCAAAGCTGGGGATTCCAGAAAATCTTTGAAGATGAGAAATCCTTGCTGACTGCTGACTGCTTGGGGAATAAGGAAAACTCTGAAAATCTCTACTAGGGAGTTAAAACCTGGGAGACTTCTGCTGGAGAAATGAGACTGAGAATCTTCAATCTGCTGGGAAATAACTCTGTGGGGAGAATGCTTAGACTAATCTGGCTCCACTGAGGATTGGGTTTTTCAGGGTTTTCGGGCTCTACTGGGGATCTTGAAGCTTTAACTCTGATGGGAATTTTGAAACTTAACTCGGTTGGGGAATCCAGTTTGGAATGTACTGGCTCCGCCGGGGGATCTTGAAGCTTAACTCCGCTGGGGACATGTACTCCAAGGTTTTAGCTTTGTTGAGGATCTGAACAAAGTAATGCAAGGGGATTTCTTCTTGAATGGCATAAAGATATCTTCCTACACCTTCAACCTATCAGTAATTATCCTTTCCCAATTTCGTTTTATTGGTAAGCAGTGATTATATTCAAATGCATATGCCTATTTAACAAAACATTGGACATTTTCAAATAAAACATAAGTGTAAAAAAGAAAAAGAAAGGAAAGCAAATTTCTGTACTTTGAAGTATATTTGTATTAATTTTTGTAAGTATCTTTGTACAAGGGAGACAGACATCCTAGTAGGAGAATGTTGCCGTAAAAATTGAGAAAAAATTTATACAAAAAGATGGCTATGTGTAACAATTCCATGGGGTTCCCATTCTGCTATAGCCTTCACAACTCTGAGTATCAGTCCATTCATTGCTTCGTCCATAGATGATTGGATTGATCAGAATCTTGGAGCTTTTTGGTGAAGAGATTGTTCTTAAAGTGATCCGACGAGACATAGTCATACGCTTTAATTCCCTAACTTTTGCCTGGACCGCCCTTTCGGGTTCTCGATCCACCGGGAAACCCCTTTTTTCCCAAGTCGCCCTTTTGGGTTTTCTACTTGCCGGGTGTACAGATTTTTGTTTTATCCCTAATTTTTGCCTGAACTGCCCTTTCGAGTTTTTGATTCACCGGGATGCCCATTTTTGCCCAAGTCGCCCTTTCGAGTTTTCAACTTGTCGGGTCGTTTTATACGTAGTATCTTTTGACTATGTCTGCGTTCGCAGGGTGCGGCAAATCGTCGTCGTCGATGGTGGTCAGAATCATTGCCCCACCAGAAAAGATGCTCTTAATCACAAATGGTCCTTTGTAAGTAGGAGTCCACTTGCCCCTGGGATCACTTTGCGGCAAGATGATCCGCTTGATTACAAGATCTTCGACTTGATATACCTGACGTCTGACTTTCTTATTGAAAGCCTTGATCATGCGTTTTTGATACGCCTGACCATGACAAACATCAGTAAGTCGCTTCTCGTTGATCAAATTCAGTTGATCAAGCCGGGTCTGAATCCAATCATCTTCGCTCAAACCATCATTCTTCATAATCCTTAAGGAAGGAATCTGAACTTCCATGGGTAACACAGCTACCATGCCATATACTAAAGAAAATGGGGTTGCCCCTGTTGAAGTACGTGCCGTGGTACGGTATCCATGTAGAGCAAACGGTAACATCTCATGCCAGTCCTTGTAGGTGACTGTCATCTTTTGAATGATCTTCTTGATATTTTTGTTTGCGGATTCAACAACACCGTTCATCTTCAGCCGATAGGGAGATGAATTGTGATGATAAATCTTGAACTGTTCGCATAGAGCGGTGATCATAGTATTGTTCAAATTTGTACCGTTGTCTGTGGTGATCCTGTCGGGGATACCGTACCGGCATATGAGGTTCTGCTTGATAAAGCGGGCAACCACATTCTTTGTAACAGAGGCAAAGGAAGCTGCTTCGACCCACTTTGTGAAGTAATCGATAGCGACCAAGATGAAGCGATGCCCATTGGATGCCGTGGGCTTGATCTCTCCAATCATGTCAATGCCCCACATTACGAATAGCCAAGGAGATGTCAGAACGTTGAGAGGAACATGAGGAATATGTACCTTGTCGGCGTAGACTTGGCACTTGTGGCAAGTACGGGAATGTTGGTGACAATCAGCTTCCATTGTAGACCAGTAGTAGCCTGCTCTTAGAATCTTTTTAGCCATCATATATCCGCTCAAGTGGGTGCCAAATGTGCCACTATGTATCTCAGTCATGATCAACTCTGCTTCATTTTTGTCCACACAACGAAGTAGAACACAATCATGGCTGCGCTTATAAAGGATGCCATTGCTTAGGAAGAACTTGGCAGCAAATCTCCTTAAGAACTTTTTGTCATTGACGGAAGCTCCTGCAGGATATTCTCGAGTCTAGAGATACCTTTTGATTTCATGAAACCAGGGTTGTTCCACTACTTCTTCGGTATTAATCTCATGACAGTGCGCAGGTTCGTCCATTCGCTCGATGGTAATTTGGGGAGCCTCGTTATCCCAGTTGAGTTTAAACATGGAAGACATTGTAGCCAGAGCATCGGCTAAATGGTTTTCTTCTCGCGGGAAATGCTCGAAGGCAATATGCTTGAAATGAGGCAACAATGTCAAAACATGTTCTTTGTATGAGATAAGATTAGGATGTTTGGTGTCCCACTCTCCTTTGACTTGACTGATAACCAAAGACGAGTCCCCAAATACGACCAAAGATTTGATTCCCAAGTCTATAGCAACCTTGAGACCAAAGATGCAAGCTTCATATTCAGCCATGTTGTTGGTACAACTGAAGCAAAGTCGGGCAGTGAAGGGTGTATGGCAACCTTCTGGAGAAATGAGTACCACACTGATACCGTTGCCAAGTGCATTTGAAGCACCATCAAAGTACAGGGTCCATCGGGATCCTTGTTCAGGTCCGTCATACGGTCCGTTACCTTCAATGTTGTCCAATGTCATGATGTCTTCGTCAGGGAAGTCGAATCTCATAGATTGGTAATCTTCGACGGCTTGATGAGCTAGATGGTTAGCTAGTACACTCCCCTTTATATATTTTTGGGTAGTATACTGGATATCATACTCAGTCAGGATCATTTTCCATCTAGCGATTCTTCCAGATAAAGCAGGTTTCTCGAAGATATACTTGATCGGATCCATTTTGGAAATCAGCAAAGTGGTGTGAGTCAACATATACTGCCTTAGCCGGCGAGCAGCCCATACCAAAGCGCAGCAAGTTTTCTTGAGCAGTGAGTAGCGGGTCTCACAGTCGGTAAACTTTTTGCTAAGGTAATAAATGGCATGCTCTTTTCGGCCAGACTCGTCATGTTGGCCCAATACGCACCCCATTGAGTTATCCAAAACAGTCAGATACATGATCAACGACCTTCCTTCGACGGGTGGCATCAGAATAGGAGGTTCTAGTAAATACTCCTTGATCTTATCAAAAGCAACTTGACAATAATTGTTCCATTCAACTACCTGATCCTTCTTTAACAGTTTGAAAATTGGCTCACAGGTAGAAGTCAGGTGAGAGATGAATATGGCGATATAGTTCAAGCGTCCCAAGAATACTCTAACCTCTTTTTAAGTACGGGGGGCATGCATTTCTTGTATAGCCTTCACTTTAGCTGGATCAACCTTAATGCCTTTGTTGCTGACAATAAATCCCAAAAGTTTACCAGACCTAACTCCAAAAGTGCACTTGCTTGGGTTCAGTCTGAGCTTATACTCCTTCAACCTGGAAAACAGCTTTTGCAAATGACCAAGGTGTTCTTCTTCTGTCTGTGATCGAGCTATCATGTAGTCTACGTAAACTTCGATCTCATGATGTATCATATCATGAAATAAAGCTACCATGGCGCATTGATAGGTTGCCCCTGCGTTCTTCAGTCCGAACGACATCACTTTGTAGCAGACGGTACCCCATTGCGTGACAAAGGTAGTTTTCTCCATGTCCTCGGGGGCCATTTTAATCTGGTTGTAGCCCGAGAATCCATCCATGAAGGAAGAAACCTTGTGTTGAGGTGTGTTGTCAACCAAGATGTCGATATGCGGTAGTGGAAAATCGTCTTTAGGGCTAGCCCTGTTCAAATCCCGATAGTCCACGCACATTCTGACTTTGCCGTCCTTCTTAGGTACGTGCACGATGTTAGCAACCCATTGTGGATAGGAGGTAACAACCAGAAAGCCAGCGTTGAATTGCTTCATTACTTCAGCCTTGATTTTCTCAGACATGTCAGGCCTCATTCGGCGCACCTTTTGCTTGATCGGTGGACAGTCTTCTCTTGTAGGGAGACGATGAACCACGATATTTGTGCCTAACCCTGGCATGTCTTCTTAAGACCAGGCGAAGATTTCAACATATTCGTTCAACAATTGCACTAAGCGCTCCTTGGCATTTGGTTCCAGGTTGGCACCCACTTTTACTTCCTTCCTGTCTTCCTCTGTCCCCAAGTTGATGGTTTCTAGCAACTCTTCATGAGGCAGAATGGCCCTCTCTTCTTGTTGTAGAAGTCTGGCTAACTCTCCCAGCACTTCATAATATTCGTCAACTTCGTACTCAGCATGATTGACCAAATCTTCAGAGTTATCGAAGGCTAAAGCAGAATAGTCACCCAGGGAATCCGGAGTGGATGGGTACCTGCATTTGTGAGTGTGGTTGTGTGTAAGGGATAACCATCCTTAAACAAACAAAAATGCAAAAGGAAAGAAAATGAACACAACAGTTTATAGATGAAAAACGTCCAATGATTCATTAAAACATGGCATATGATTATGAAGAAAATCAAGCCCTTACAAATTGACCTACATACCCCGGGCAAGGCATGAGGTGAAAATAATGTGCGAATTGTTTTAGTTATTACAAACCATAAAAATGGGAAATTGTTCAAAGATAAAATTACTGGTTGATAAAGGTGATGGGAACAAAATCCTTTGCTTCCCAGTTGCTCAAACCCCCTTCGACGGTCGGAAAGATCCAATCTTCAAAGTGGCTCTCTTCATCTTCATCTTCTACATCATTGATTCCATGGTGTGAGATCTTGACGGGTGGCCCTCCAGCCTTGGAGCGACGCATAGCCTTTTGTCCTGCAACAGTGAACCCTAACCCAAACTTGTCTGTCTTATGGGGGAAGTCAGGCAATAGTCCCTGTAAGTATTTGTGTGTTGGCATTTTTTTGGTAAAACCAGAGTTGCGAATGTCATGACTGATGTCATAACATTCTGGGATAAAGGTACATTCTGCAGAAAAGATGTCATACAAGATCTACTCAGTATGAAGTGTTTATCATGATCATTAAGTAATGATCATATATAGTGTATTCTACCAAAATCAGTGAGCAGGATTCTTGTTGTCATAACCAATGTTAAGACATCCTGTACTGATCTAACATTTGTGCAGATTTGTTATTCCTGAGATTTTTCAGGAATCTGATATGCTTCTCTGAGTTGTTATATACAGTCCAGATCAGATGCTCACATGGACATTAGGTTAACCTTGCTTAACCCTAATCTGGCATGATGAAAGCCTAAGACCAAGTCTTTAGGTTAACTTTAGTTAACCCTAGCTATTTTCATGGAAGCCCTAACTGAAGAATAGCCTGCCTATATATTCCTCATGAAGATTAATAGTTAGCGACACTTTTTGACAGAAGATCAATAAGGGATTGTATAGTTGTAAATACTGTGAGCCAAGCAATTATCATTGTGATTAGTGACTTGGAGTAGGTTTTGATTGTAAGGGTTGTGTATCACTCAAAGCTTTGAAGCACGAGTGTTTGTGTCACTTGATTAAAGCTTTGAAGCAAAATCAAGTTAGGGTTGTTTATCACTCAAAGCTTTGAAGCACGAGTGTTTGTGTCACTTGATTAAAGCTTTGAAGCAAAATCAAGTGTGCGTACTGAATACTTTCTTCATAATCTCATTAATCAATAGTTTAGTATCACTGCTGTGATTGAGGGGGAGTGAGTAGGAACTCAGGTTTAAGTTGTACTTAGATTGAAGTTGCATTGGGTAGGTCTTAAGTGAAGGAGATAAATTGGTTGGTTTATTCCTGAATTAATATCTCTTATAGTGAATTTCCTCCCTGGCTTGGTAGCCCCCAGAGTAGGTGTTGTTACACACTGAACTGGGTTAACAATGGATTGTGTTCTTTACTGTTTTTAATTTACTGTCTTGAAGTGTTTCAGATACGGTGTCATAGCATTCACTGTGACATTAAGTATCTGTTGCCAGAATTTCAATTGGCATCAGAGCAGGCACCCTACCTGTCTTACTGGGTGAGATCTAGGGATATTATTTTCTGGCGCTATGGACAAGGAAGGAGGATTTGGGAACAGACCACCTATTCTGGATGGATCAAATTATGACTACTGGAAACCTCGTATGATTGCCTTCTTGAAGTCACTGGACAAAGAGGCTTGGAGAGCTGCTGACAAAGGATGGAACCATCCCACCATAACTGGGAAAGATGGGACGACCAGTCTGAAACCTGAGGAAGAATGGAGCAAAGAAGAAGATGATTTAGCCCTGGGTAACTCTAAAGAATTAAATGCCTTGTTCAATGGAATTGATAGAAACATATTCAGACTAGTACATCAATGTGAACTGGCCAAGGATGTTTGGGACACTCTCAAAACCACCCATGAGGGTACATCCAAAGTAAAAATGTCAAGACTTCAGATGCTTACTACCAAATTTGAGAACCTAAGGATGATGGAAGATGAGACCATTCATGAGTTTCACATGAACATCTTGGAAATTGCCAACACCTCAGGAGCATTGGGAGAAAAGATGTCAGAAGAAAAGCTGGTGAGAAAGATTCTCAGATCCCTGCCTAAAAGATTTGCAATGAAGATGACTGCTATAGAGGAAGCTCAGGATATCTGCAACTTGAAGGTTGATGAACTCATTGGGTCACTTCAGACTTTTGAGATGGGGATCAGTGACAATTTTGACAAGAAAAACAAGAGCATAGCACTTGTATCCAATACTGAAGATGAAAACAAGGAGGGTGATGAAGAGAATATTTCAGAAGCTATAGCTATGCTTGGAAGACAGTTCAACAAACTCATTAAGAGAATGGACCCAAAGTCAAGGTCAAATGTCAAAAACATTCCCTCTGACATTAGCAGATCCTCTGACTCCAGGAGAAGACCTAAGTCTAAAGAAAAGGGAAACCAAAGCAGAGGAATCCAATGTCATGGATGTGAAGGATATGGGCACATTCGAGCTGAATGTCCTACCTTTCTTAAGAAACAAAATAAAGGAATGTCTGTTACTTGGTCTGATTGTGACTCAGAAAGTAACTCTGAAGAAGAATCTGCTAAACTAGTCACTGCACTAGCTGGTATTTGTAACTCTGATAGTGACTCTAGTGATGATGAAGTGACATTTGAAGAACTTACTGACACCTACAAGAAACTATGTATCAGAAGTGCTGAAGTCTGTCAGCAAAATGAGAAACAGAAAAAACTCATAGTAAAATTAGAGGCTGAGAAGAAGGCAGACACTGATACTATAAACCATCTCGAAGGTGAAGTTAAAATGCTAAACTCAAAACTTGATCAGATGACCAAGTCTGTTAAGATGCTGACAAATGGAACTGATAAGTTGGAAGAAATCCTTCAGGCTGGACAAAATGTGGGAAACAAGTCTGGTCTAGGATTTGTGGCTGCAAAGAAATCTACTGTAAACAAGAAGAAGATCAGGACTGATAAACAAATGTCAAAGCAGATGTCACAACATAGCACTCAACATCGAGAACAGAGAAATATGAAGAAAAAGTATCAAAGATGGAGATGTCATCATTGTGGAAGGTTTGGTCACATAAAGCCATTCTGCTTCAGATTATATCGATATCCTAATCAGACCCCAGTTGTCAAACTTAAGTCTAATAAGGCACCATATTCTCAACAGTGGAAGAAAAAGTCTGCAGCCCTGATAGCTCACACCTCCCTTAGAGTTTCTGCCAAGGAAGACTGGTACTTTGACAGTGGATGCTCTAAACACATGACTGGAATCAAGAATCTTCTGAATAATGTTAAACCTCATACTACTAGTTATGTCACTTTTGGAGATGGTGCTAGAGGAGAAATCAAAGGAGTTGGAAACTTGGACTGCCCTGGAGTTCCAAACCTAAATGAAGTGTTGCTGGTAAATGGCTTGACTGCTAATCTCATAAGTATCAGCCAATTATGTGATATAGGATTCAAGGTCAACTTCACCAAGTCTGAATGTCTTGTAACTAATGAAAAACAAGAAGTTGTAATGAAAGGAGTCAGATCAAAAGACAATTGTTACTTATGGGAGTCTGGGAACACTAATTACTCTTCTGTATGCTCTATAGCCAAAGAAGAAAAGGAAGTGAAACTGTGGCACCAAAAACTTGGTCATTTACATCTAAGAGGGATGAAAAAGATCATATCCATGGAGGAAGTCAGAGGGATTCCAAGGCTTCAAATTGATGAAGGGAGAGTTTGTGGTGAATGTCAGGTTGGAAAGCAAACTAGAATGTCGCATCCAAAGACAAGACATCTGACCACCTCTAAGGTACTAGAACTTCTACATATGGATCTGATGGGTCCAATGCAGGTGGAAAGTCTTGGAGGAAAGAGATATGCTTATGTTATTGTGGATGATTTTTCCAGATTCACCTGGATTAACTTCATTAGGGAAAAGTCTGATGTATTTGTTGTATTTAAGGAACTGTGCAAAAGAATTCAAAGAGAAAAAGAAGGATGCATTGTCAGAATCAGAAGTGATCATGGCAAGGAATTTGAAAACAGTAAGTTTGATGAGTTCTGTTCCTCAGAAGGAATCAATCATGAATTCTCTTCACCCATAACTCCTCAACAAAATGGAGTTGTGGAAAGGAAAAACAGGACTATACAGGAATCTTCCAGAGCAATGATACATGCCAAAGGACTTCCTATTCATTTTTGGGCTGAAGCTATGAATACAGCCTGTTATGTCCATAACAGGGTCACCTTGAGAAAGGGAACATCATCCACCATTTATGAACTATGGAAAGGAAGAAAGCCTACAGTAAAGTACTTCCATGTCTTTGGAAGCAAATGCTATATTCTGACAGATCGTGAACAAAGGAGAAAGATGGATCCTAAAAGTGATGAAGGAATATTCCTAGGATAATCTACCAACAGCAGAGCATATAGGGTATTCAATTCCAGGACCAAAGCTATGATGGAATCTATAAATGTCATAGTTGATGATTACCATGAGGAAACAAATGTACCATATGATGTTGAGACATTCTTTGAGACTTCAACTCAAGTGTCTAAAAAGGATGATGTACCTAAAACTACTTCATCAGAGTCTGAATCAAAGGAAGCTAACAAAGATCCCTCCATCAGAGTTCAGAAAGATCATCCTAAGGAACTCATCATAGGAGACCCTAACAGTGGAGTCATTACAAGGTCTAGAGAAATCATCTCAAACTCTTGCTTTGTATCTAAGATTGAACCAAAAAATGTTAAGGAGGCTTTGGCTTATGAATACTGGATTGGAGCAATGCAAGATGAATTGAACCAATTCAAGCAACATGAAGTATAGGAGTTAGTTCATAGACCAGAAGGAACAAACATTATTGGCACAAAATGGATCTACAAGAACAAATCAGATGCTGAAGGAGTTGTCACAAGGAATAAGGCAAGGCTTGTTGCTTAAGGATACACTCAAGTTGAAGGGGTTGATTTTGATGAAACTTTTGCTCCTGTAGCCAGACTGGAATCAATCAGACTTCTTTTGGGAGTTGCTTGTCTCCTTAAGTTTAAGCTATTTCAGATGGATGTAAAGAGTGCCTTCCTAAATGGGTACTTAAATGAGGAAGTATATGTTGAACAACCTAAAGGATTTGTGGATCCAAACTGTCCTGATCATGTCTACAAATTGAGGAAAGCTTTATATGATCTGAAACAAGCTCCTAGAGCCTGGTATGACAGATTGACAAAATTCCTCACTGACAAAGGATACAGGAAATGAGGCTTGGATAAAACTCTTTTTGTCAAAAATGAAGGAGGAAAGATAATGGTAGCTCAAATTTATGTTGATGACATAGTGTTTGGAGGAATGTCAGATAAAATGGTTAAACATTTTGCTGACCAGATGCAAGGTGAATTTGAAATGAGCCTCATGGGAGAATTGACCTACTTTCTTGGACTGCAAGTGACATAGATGGAAGACTCAATTTTTCTGTCTCAAAGCAAGTATGCAAAGAATATTATCAAGAAGTTTGGAATGGAGAATGCCAGTCACAAAAGGACTCCTGCACCTACTCATTTAAAGCTGTCCAAAGACACAAGTGGGGAAAATGTGTATCAAAGCTTGTACAGAAGCATGATAGGAAGTCTGCTATACTTAACAGCCAGCAGACCTGACATTGCTTTTGCAGTTGGAGTATGTGCAAGATACCAGGCTGAACCCAAAGTAAGTCACATCAACCAAGTGAAAAGAATTCTGAAGTATGTGAGTGGAACTTACAACTATGGCTTGTTGTACTCTCATGGATGTGAACCAATTCTGTCTGGTTACTGTGATGCTGATTGGGCTGGTAGTGCTGATGATAGAAAGAGCACCTCTGGAGGATGCTTCTTTTTGGGAAATAATCTTGTCTCTTGGTTCATCAAGAAACAGAACTACGTGTCTCTATCTACTGCTGAAGCTGAATACATAGCAGCTGGTAGCAGCTGCTCTCAAATGATCTGGATGAAACAAATGCTAACTGAGTATAATGTCACACAAGATGTCATGACATTGTACTGTGACAATCTGAGTACTATCAACATTTCCAAGAATCCTATACAGCACAGCAGGACTAAGCATATTGACATTAGACATCACTTCATCAGAGATCTTGTGGAGGAAAATGTGATTAAGCTGGAACATGTTGCCACTGAACTACAACTGGCTGACATTTTTACCAAGGCACTTGATGCTAGTCAATTTGAAAATTTGAGGGGCAAGCTGGGTATTTGCCAATATGAAGAGATGTAGCAATTAATTTTGCTTAAAACAAGGGATGAAAAAGATTTTTTAGTTAAGTCTATTCTGATTAGGCTAATCATCTGTTTCCCTATTTCTTTCCAAAATTTTAAGAAGTTGAATAGACATTCATATATCTCCCTCTTCTCGCTTTTCTTCAACAATATCCATTTTCTCAAACGAAGATTTCACACTCGTTGTTACTTGTTTTCTAAATCGCTCAAAATGTCTCAACAATCCCTGTCATCATCTTCCTCAAAGGCGACTGGTGCTTCTGCATCCTCTGACAGCGAACCTAGGGCAATCACAAACTGCATGGATACTGATGTTCTTGAGATAACTCCTCTTCGTGAACTGGCAGCTGATGCCACTAAGGTCAAGAAGCTGTGAACCAGACATGCAAGAAGATCACAAGCTTCTACATCTGGTAAATCTTCTCAACCATCATCTTCTGTTCCTCTAGAGATAGCAAATAGGGAAGGTTCTGCTACATCAAGCTATTTCCAGACTAGTCACTAGGATTCTTAATGAGAATCACTCTGTTCTTGGCATTTCTGTACCTTTGAACCAAGAAACTGCTAGTCCTAATGTAGAAATGGATCCAGATGTCACTCAGAATGTTGAGACACCTGATGACAACATTAGGAAATCTCCAGAAAAACATGATGATCACCAGAACCCTACTGACAAGGCTGTTGAACCCCCGGTTATTGATGTTGATGAAGAATACTCTGACAATGATTTAATTGCTAATATCAACCCTAGCATAGCTAGAAGGATGATGAGCAGAAAAGAAAAGCAGGATGCTGCCCAAAGCCCCTCCAAAGAGAAGGCTACTAAAGTTGTTCATAAGAAAACCAGGTCTGAGAACAAGACTAGAGTAAAAGCTGAGAAGGATCAAAAAGCTGGAATGTCGAAAGGAAAGGGGAAGGTAAAAGCTAGAATACCTGTTGGTAGTCTCTCAAAACCTTTGAGACAACCAATAGCCAAGAAAAGGAAGGATCCTGAACCCTCTGAATCTAATGAGGAATCAGACTTTGATTTTGATGTTGAGAGCAATGTTCCAGACATTCCTCTCAGGAAGAAACCCTCTTCTAGCAAACTGCCTAAAGTCCCTGAAGTTGCCATTGACAACATCTCCTTTCACCATCCAGAAAATGCAAACAGGTGGAAGTATGTGTCTCTGAAAAGGATTGCCTTGGAGAGAGAGCTGAACAACAGTGCTATTGAGTGTAAGGAAATCGTGGATCTAATCAAAGCTACTGGCCTGATGAAAACAGTGGTCAAGTTTTCCAACTGCTATGAGATTCTTGTCAAAGAATTCATAGTAAATTTGTCTGATGGATGTGCTGATGGAAAGTCAGCTGATTTTATGAGTGTTTATGTGAGAGGAAGAAAGGTAAATTTTTCTCCTTCTGTAATAAAAAAATTCCTAGGAAGGCCTAATGATGCTCATCCTGAGCTTGAAGTTACTGACAACCAAGTTTGTCAAATCATCACTGTCAAGCAAGTCAAGCTCTGGCCCTTGAAAGGGAAGCTAAATGCAAGCAAGCTGAGCATGAAGTTTTCCATACTGCACAAGATTGGTGCATCTAACTGGGTTCCCACCAACCATAAATCCACCATTTCCACAGGTTTGGGAAGGTTTATCTATGCTGTTGGAACCAGAACAAACCTTGATTATTGCAAGTACATCTTTGATCAAACATTGAAACATGCTGGAAGCTGTGCTATTAAAGGCCCTATTTCTTTTCCCTCTCTCCTGTGTGGTATAATCATTGCTCAGTATCCTGATATTCTGGTTGAAAAAGACTCTGTATGCAAAAGAGCCCCTGCTCTTGGTTTGCACTATAAGCTGTTTCAGGGAACACATGTCCTTGACATTGTTATGACATCTGCTGAGACATCATTTGTTAAATCTTATTGCAAGAAAACTGATGTTATAGCTGTGCTAAAAGAAACCTGCAGAGAGCTTGATATAAGAAAAAGGACTCTTGAAGAGTTGATTGCTATACTAGAACAGAAGGAGAATGAAGAACAAATAAGGGAAGAGGATGTTGATGAAGACCAGCATAATGCTGAAGATAGTTCTTCCTCGGAGGATGACAGTGCCTGAAGGTCAGTGTTGATGAAAAGATTGCTGCTAGAACTTGTTGCTGCCAAATGACTTCTTATTATTTTTGTGTTTTTTTTAATTCCTTTTGGATGACTGTATAACTTAAAAGTACAAGTATCTTTGGCCTCTTTATGGCTAAAAAGGGGGAGAAGAATTTGTGGTAATTTTGGTAGAATTAGACTTGGTAGCTGTTATTAAAAATTCTGCTGCATTCTAATCTCTGATTGTTTAGGGGTTTTAGCCAAAAAATTGCCAAAAGGGGAGTTTGTAAGTGTTTGTTTGTTGGAATTTTTTTTGGTAAAACCTGAGTTGCGAATGTCAGGACTGATGTCATAACACTATGGGATAAATGTACATTATGCAGAAAAGAATGTCATACATGATCTACTCAGTATGAAGTGTTTATCATGATCATTAAGCAATGATCATATATAGTGTATTCTACCAAAATCAGTGAGCAGGATTCTTGTTGTCATAACCAATGTTACGACATCCTGTACTGATCTAACATTTGTGCAGATTTGTTATTCCTGAGATTTTTCAAGAATCTGATATGCTTCTCTGAGTTGTTATATACAGTCCAGATCAGATGCTCACGTGGACATTAGGTTAACCTTGCTTAACCCTAATCTGGCATGATGAAAGCCTAAGACCAAGTCTTTAGGTTAACTTTAGTTAACCCTAGCTATTTTCATGGAAGCCCTAACTGAAGAATAGTCTTCCTATATATTCCTCATGAAGATTAATGGTTAGCGACACTTTTTGATAGAAGATCAAAAAGGGATTGTATAGTTGTAAATACTGTGAGCCAAGCAATTATCATTGTGATAAGTGACTTGGAGTAGTTTTTGATTGTAAGGGTTGTGTATCACTCAAAGCTTTGAAGCACGAGTGTTTGTGTCACTTGATTAAAGCTTTGAAGCAAAATCAAGTTAGGGTTGTTTATCACTCAAAGCTTTGAAGCACGAGTGTTTGTGTCAGTTGATTAAAGCTTTGAAGCAAAATCAAGTGTGTGTACTAAAGATTGTCTTCATAATCTCATTAATCAATAGTTTAGTATCACTGCTGTGATTGAGGGGGAGTGAGTAGGAACTCAGGTTTAAGTTGTACTTAGATTGAAGTTGCATTGGGTATGTCTTAAGTGAAGGAGATAAACTGGTTGGTTTATTCCTGAATTAATATCTCTTATAGTGAATTTCCTCCCTGGCTTGGTAGCCCCCAGAGTAGGTGTTGTTACACACTGAACTGGGTTAACAATTGATTGTGTTCTTTATTGTTTTTAATTTACTGTCCTGAAGTGTGTCAGATACGGTGTCATAACATTCACTATGACATTAAGTATCTGCTGCCAGAATTTCAGTCCCCATACTGTACTCTTCCCTTCTTTGATTACCGCCTCTGCGTCCTTGAGAGATGCCATCCTAGATACATGCTTGGGAATGATAGGCATCTCGACCATTGTCTTCGCAACTGCTACCTCATGAGACACTTCCTCAAAATGCTGGAAAGGCATTTCGATGAACTCGCCATCCAACTCCACATAGCGAAAGGAATTGAGATGACTTATCATGTATTCTTCCTCTCCGTGCACTGTTATAATCTTACCCTTAACAGGATATTTCAGCATTTGGTGCAAAGAGGAGGTAACTTCCCCGGCATAATGGATCCACGGTCTCCCTAGCAAACATGAATATGACGGGCGGATGTCCATCACATAGAAGGTGGAGTTGAAAACTTCTGTGCCTACTTTGATAGGAATATCAACCTCTCCATGAACCATTCTTTTGGACCCATCAAAGGCCCTAACAACGATGTTACCAGGTTTGAGGGTCAATCCTTCGCAATCCAAACGGTCTAAAGCTTTCTTAGGCAGCACATTCAAGGAAGAACCAGTATCAACTAAGACATGGGCGAGGGTGGTTCCCCGGAATTCAACTGAAACATGTAACTCATCATTGTGTTTCCTTCCTTTGGGAGTTAAGTCAGCATCGGAAAAGTCAAGGCCATTATCAGCAGTGAGACTGGCCACACATTCTTGGAACTGGTCAGCCGAAGTCTCTTGGGGTACATGTGTCGCCTTCAAGAATTTGATTAGGGCCTTAGCATGGGCCTCAGAACAGAGCAGAAGAGCCAACATTGAAATTTTAGAAGGGGTCTGCCCTAACTGTTCCACAACATCGTAGTCACTTTTTCTGATTATTTTCAAGATTTCATCCATTTCTTTTTGAGTGGTTTCGGGGATAACCACAGCATGCGCCTTCGTCCTGACAGGCACTTCTAGTATCCCCTTACCCTTGTCGGTAGTATCAGCAGATGGTCTTATTTCAGGAGTATCCAATTCTTTAATCACTGGGCCTTGCACAGATGGTCCAACAGGTACAGAAACTTTCAAGGGTCCGAAAACTGCTCGAGGGGGAGCAATCTCCGGAGAAAAGATCCGGCCACTGCGGGTTATCTTGCTTGTTCCCGCAATGTTCCCTACATCAGGGTTTTCTTCTTCAGAAATCTCTTGGACTGTTTCGATTTGTTTGATACCATGGTAGAAGATTTCTCCCCCATAGTTCCATGGTATCGTTTTGCTGGATTGGTACGGGACAGGTCCCGGCATGGTGATCTTTAATGGTACACATTCAGAGTTGGGTGTAATCCTGGCAGGCCTTTTACAAGCCTTAGGAGGATTGTCGGAAATGGTTATAATTGCAATATCGTTGGTTGAAGTAGCAAAAGTATCAGGAGTAACAGGATTGAAGGTATCAATAGGTTTTTTCTGGAAAAGTATCTCTTGGGTATCCATCAGGCCATGGACACCTGACTTCAACATTGGGAAATCACCTCGTATGTTCAAACAAAAATAGCAGTCTTTACCACAACCAGGAAAGATCCAGGCTCTCAAAAAATTTTCTTTAATCACACGTAACGGCGTCAACAGGTCAACAACATCAGTAACATGAGTGTCCTCCATAACAGCATGAATATTATGGCCGTGCTTGGGCATCGGAGCAGATATAACATTGGGCTTCTCAGGAGCATCAAATTCTACTTCCTTAGCATCAATCAGATCCTGGATTTTGTTCTTAAGCGCCCAACAATTATTGGTATCGTTCCCGACACTGTCGGAATGGTAGGCACACTTGGAATTGGAGTGGTAGTATGGAGAGGAGGTGTTAGGGTTCTTTGGCGCTTCCTTCAAACTGGTCAGATTCAGCTTCAACAAATGAGTAAGTACCTGAGCGAGTGTCATGTTAATGCGGGTGAAATTCCGTTGTACCCTTTCTACCCGTTGTTGATTAGGTCTCGACTGATTGTTACGAGGTTGATCATTTGACGAGTTTTGAATCATCACAACCCCTACAGTCGGTCGATGCTCAGTTCTTCCCTGTCCCTTCTGAGAATACACAGCAGATGCTTCCTTCTTGGCTGGGAAGGGTTTCTTAACAGCCGTGGATGCGGAAGCATCCTTTTGAATCTTTCCATTTTAATACCGACCTCAACCCTTTCGCCAGTCAAAATCAGTTTAGTAAATCCCGCGGAGGAACTCCCGATTAGATGGTTGAAGAAAGGGCCAAACAGGGTCCCCAGAAACATGTCAACTAACTCCCTATCTGACAGAGGTGGCTGCACCCTTCCCGCCAGATCAGCCACTTCTGGGCGTACTCTTTAAACCCTTCATTGGAAGCCATCCCCATACTTTGTAACTGAGTACGAGTGGGCGCAAAATCAGCATTGTATTGATACTGACGATAAAAAGCAGCTGCCAAGTCTTCCCAATTGTGAACCTCTGATCTCTCGAGCTGATAAAACCAATCTAACTGCGTGC
Source organism: Vicia faba (assembly GCA_948472305.1). NCBI lineage: Eukaryota > Viridiplantae > Streptophyta > Magnoliopsida > Fabales > Fabaceae > Vicia > Vicia faba. The sequence continues at coordinate 1,265,611,555 of OX451738.1, forward strand.
CAGATAAGCTGTCTTGGAAAAGTGTACCCAGAGGTCTTTATCGGATGAGTGGGGTTGGATTTTTCTGACATACGACCTCAGGTGCATCTTTGGGCATGACAGACCGTCATACTTGGCAAATGTTGGCACCTTGAACTTGGGGGGGATAACAATCCCAGCTACCAGCCCTAGTTCTTCAAAATCCAATCCGGGCACCCTCTGCAACTCCATAGCTGCCAGTCTATCTTCAAGGTTCTTATATTTATCATCCGCTGGTGGATATTGTTGTTCGGAGTAGTCTTCGTCTTCTTCCTCTTCCTCCTCTTCAACCTCGGATTCAGAAGGCACAGCAGTCTCTTTCCCTTTACCGGCCCCTTCGTCAGACGTTGAGGGGAACTCGAGAACTCTCCTGGCCTGATGCTCAAATCTTCTTCCCAAAGTGGCTACTTCAGGTCTCTTTTTCTTTTTCTCTTTATTCTTCTCCAATAAAACTTTGAGGTCCTCTTGACCCTTTGCCAATGTCATGAGGAGTTGCTGGAACTGTGAATTTTGTGCCTGTAGATCCTTTACCGTTTGCTCCAAATCCATCTTGCTGAAATAAACAGCAGAAAGATAAGGAAACCTGGCGTGAAGACCTGTTTATGCATATGATGAATGGTATGTTATTCATGTAATGCATTCAAGGGTTCAGAAATTCAAATTTGTTGCAAACAAAAAGAACGCACGTCATATTAAGAAGAAATTTGTTAGTACATAAGTGCCCCATGGACGAAATATTACAAAGTTCTTAATGTAAAAAGAAATTGCGCATCCTCTTTGGTGCAATGTAAGTGTTGAGAGTTTCCTCCTCGTGAAGTTGGCGGGTAAGCTCCAAAACCTTCTTCTCACTGGCATAGAAGCTGGCTTCAAAAGTATCCCGTTCTTCCTTGAGTTGGATCCAACCCTTTTGCATTTCTTCCCATGATGTTGGTATGTCAGGATGTAGGATGGTGTATGGAACATCTCCTTCCATAACATGCTCTTTGATCAAGGGGAGAATGTGAGGGTATGGCATTATAAGATTCTGGGAGCGGGTTCGTACCCACTTGAGGTAAGGCTCAAGGGGGATGGAATCTTTGTGCCCCAGTGTCTTACTATCCACCTTGTTAGGCATCCTCCAAGCTCTGATGAACCTTTGTCGAAGTCCTTGCGCATCGTTGTCGAAGTCAAAAACTAGGTCCGGAATTAGCATGTCATGAGGGCCATCCCTCCGAGCATATCCAAATTGTCTCAAAGATAGACAGGGGTTGTAGGTGATGCCTCCCCTAATTCCAAGTAGTGGGACATTAGGGAATTCCCCACAACGATCAATGATTATGACATTTTCTCTGGACCTGGAACACCAATGTACATTAGAATGTGTGAGGGTCATCAACCGTTGTGACCACCTTAAACCCTGCTAATTCTTCAGAACTGATTGTGGAAGGTGAGAAATAAACCACCTTGCTAGGAGAGGAGTACAACACATGAGAACACCTCTTTTTCTCATTGTTCGTGTGTAAAATGAGTGTAGCATGTCCCCAAGCAATGTAGGTATAGGATTCTTGGATATGAAAATCTTGACAGCATTCACATCTATAAGTTGATCAGGGTTTGGGAACAAGACCAACCCATAGATGAGGAGTTCCACAATCTCTTCAAAGTCTTGTAGATCAAGAGAATTCCAACAGTCTTGTGCCTTCTCGAACATAAACTTTGCCAAGAAGCCCTTGACACCACTTCTGGTTTCCCAATGCCCCTTGATGTCAGATGGTTGCAAGTGTAATGCTTGATCAACGTCTTCAGGCTTTGGTTCTTTTTCCGTACCGTTGTAGGGTAGTTAATTAAGAATAGGAATTCTCAAGAGTTGAGAAAATTCCTCCAAAGTAGGCACTAACTGGTAATCAGGGAATGTGAAACAGTGGTGTAGGGGGTCAAAGAACTGGAAGAGAACTTTCACCATGTCTTCTTCAATGTTGGTGTTGACCAAGTAGAGGAGTCTACCATGTCTTTCACTGAAGAGAGAATTATCGGGAATCCTGGATGTAAGCTCCCTGAGTTGAGGAGGGATTCTCACAAGGTTGACTTGAATTGTTTTCCTGCGAAGAGATTCCATGACCTACAAAAACGGAACAAAGATGAAGATCCAAACCCCTGAAATGGTTAGTGGATGCATATGATGCTTTATGATGTTTATGATGTATGCATAAGCACATGTACAAGCAAATCACACAAAACCCTAGTTTCAGGCTTGCATGAGGTTTCATAGGTAAGTACCCTCTTGAGTTTAGTTGGCTCAAACCTGTCCTATAAATAGTAATCGGGTTCTAAAGAGCTCAATATCACTGGATTGCTTTCTATGTTCATTGTTTTGGTTTAGCCACTTAACTAGCGACCAAAATATTCCAAGAAAACAACCCTCAATGAGTGTAGTATCGAGTATCTACCAACTTCGGACTGCACCAAAGCCGGTCATCTCACTACCCCTAATAAAAGGCCAAGATGGTCAAGTAAGGTTCTAAAAGTTCATTAGTGCTTCGTGACATCACTCAGCGGCCCCGTATTCTCTTTGATTGACTCAAAGGCTACCGGGAATCACAAATATGTTGCACTAATATAGCTATTATTTCAACCATGTCGGTATACCCCGCACAGTTTCCACAACGTATTGCTATTTACCTATGAATGTTTCCCAAATCCGGGTAGAGGATTTCAAGCCCAAACAAGAGAACCAAAATGTAAAGCAATCAAAGCAAACAATAATCATGAAAAGGGTGATCTAAGCCCTAAGGTTACTCCACTTTTTTAAAAACTCCCCAGCAGAGTCGCCAGTTCTGTGATACGGTGGGAGAACTGACTTGGGATTTTGCGTTTGTGTTCACAAATGTTTTGGTTTAGCAAGAGTCACCACCGACTTTTTATTTTATCCTAAGGAAGGGTCAAAAAGCACAGGAAAGACCTTTGAGATATTTTCTTGGGTTCGGGGAGTAGATTATAGAAAGGGAAGGTAGTAGCACCCTTTCTATCCATGGTTATCCATGGGCTCTTAGTTACTTGCTTAGATCACTTGCTTTGCTTTTCAATTGTTTGAAATGGTGCTTTTCAATTGTTTGAAATGGTGCTTTGTGTGTGATTTTGGAAGATGTTTTGAAAAGATGCCATCTTTGTGGAAACCTTTGTAATGATTCTTGTTTGAATGTATACAAAGGTGTTTTTGTCTTTTGAAAAGTTTTCAATGTTTGAAAGTAGGGTTTTAAAATTGTGTTGTGAAGTGTGTTTTGAAAATAGCAAGGATGTTTTTGCAAGCTTTTGATCAAGTAACTAAGAGTTATCTACCATATTTTACTCAAAGATTTTTCTTATGTTTTTAACCCTTTTAACAGTGTTGTTTCACCATTGTATTTGGTGAACAACCTTGTGTTAGGATGTTAAACGGGACAGGCGCGGGTCATCGTATAGACCATGATAGCAATAGTGTCAAGTATTTTGGCAATTTTTTTTAAGGGACTTGATCATTTTGTTTAGGCAACTCAGATAGCGTCATCGAGGGACTATGATCTTTTGTTTTGTTTTTGTTTTGCCGAAGTACTTGACATGCAACCACGGCCCATTTTTGAAGGCAACAAGTGGATTGAAACCCTAGGGGGTGCAAGTGTGTATTGTGTTTGTTTTTCATGCATGTTTATCTTGGATTATGTCAAGATAGTTGTTGATTTTATTTGACATACAAACCGTAGGTCTACCCATGGCATAATTGAAAGCATTTAAAGGTGCGAGAATTTAAATTCTACACTATTACAACATGATATAGGGAAGGGGGTACAAATTTGAATTGGGGGTATTTGACAAGAAATTAAATTCTAAATTATTACAACCAAATCGAATGTATAAGACAATATTTAAATGTGCAATAATTAAATAAAATACAACAAATAAATGTTAAATAAAATGTATTATGCAAAAAAGTTTTTATGTATGTAAAAAGTATTTTTTAAGGTGAAATGTAAATAATAAAAAAAAAAAGTCAATTTTAATTATTTTGTTATTTAGGGAAAAAACCCTAATTTTTAAATGAATAGTATTATTTATTAATTATATACAATAATATATTGATTTGTACAAAAAATAAAAGTATATTGTAAAAATGATATTTTTAGTGCAAAATATTAATAAAAATAAAAATGTAATATTTTTGTATTTTTGTCCTAATTATTTAATAAAATAAAGTATATATATATATATATATATATATATATATATATATATATATATATATATATATATATATATATATATATATATATATATATATATATATATATATATATATATATATATATATATATATATATATATATATATATATATATATATATATATATATAATAAAAAGAAAATAGATTATTTACATATTTATACTAGTAAAATAAAAATAAATATCAAATAAATATGAAAAAAAAAAAAAAAAAATTTTTGGCATTTTTTATATTTGGACAAAAAATAATAAAGTTAGAATAAAAAATAAAAATATCAAAATGACAAATATTCAAATAAATGGGCCAGGGGGGGTGTAAACTGAATAATGGGGTGTTAGAAGTAAAAACAACCAGGCCCAGCCCAGTCAGACTTCATCTTCCTCCTTTGTTCACCAAAACGCGCGTTCTGTACATCAATGGCTATCTCCCGATTCTTTGATTTTTTGACAAAGCTCATAACATGATACTTGTAAAGCATCAAACAAAGAATCCAACCATATAAAAAACTTGAGCTAACTCTCAAAGATCAGAGAGAATTTCTCTGGCCCTAATTTCTAACCTAGTTTTTTCAGAAAGTTCATGAATGAAATTCTCCTAGCACGATTAATATAAATAAAAAGTAAGCATATGTATGGCTTCAGGGCTATGAATACAACATCTTTCATTCACAAACCTAAGTCTAACTATTCTTAAATAGAGAGATAGAAGTTCATGAAATACCTGTTTCAGTTGACTTCGAGCTGGACAATGCAACAACTTTCAAGGGTTCTTGAGCTTCTTTTGAGCTTGCCTGAGGTCCAAGGAAGCTTTTCCAATGCTTGGTTTGTTCTAAAACAGCTTGAATCGTGCCACATAACTCAACCTGCAAAGCTTTGAAACAAAAATGGCAATGTGTGTTAAGGGTGTTACAGCTAGCAATGGATGATCTGGATAGCTTAGGTATGTTGGTTGGAAGGTGTTTGAAGTGGTTTTGGACAAAATGCACGAGGGGATTTGATTATGGAGATGGTTCTGCAGGGCTTGCTCTGTTTTGCAGAAAAACAGTGATTCTGTGTACAAGGGAGTTTGAGAGGCAAAGGGGTCGTGTTTCTGGCTTGTTGGGAGGTATCAAACTTGTTTACAATGTTTGTGTAAGTTGTTTTTTTCAGATGTGAGAGATGGCATGTGGATTGCAAGTTTCTTCTTCTTGAAGGAAAAGAGTGGAAGTGATGTTATAGCTTTGTACAGGCCCTCCTATCACCCTGCACACAACACTCTTGGCCCCTCTAATTCAGGGATTTGGTTTGCAGTCAGATTTTGTTCAAGGCTCAAGGCTTAGTGTTTTGACATAAAGTAACCTTTTGCAAAAATGGCAATATACCTTTTACCATTTAGGGCTTAATCTTGTATGGAATGTCCAAATGACCAAGATAATACCTTAGTTCAATGGTTATGCATTAAATTATGGAGTAAAAACTGGTTTTGAGGCCTGTAATTGTGAACCAAGCTAGCTAGATCAGATTTGCAAATTAGTATGAACATGTATTGGCCATGGATCAAAGTGAGTTTTTGCCAACTTCAAGCATTCGATTCTCTCTAACCACAAGGGTGTTTGAGGAGTTCTTTGACAATTTGGAAAGCTTGGAACATGTACTATAATCCATCTTTGAAATGCAACTTGAAATTCCAAGTAGAACTATGTGAAAAATATCCAAGAAGATGGGTTAAAATCCTACCTAAATTAGGGCAAAATTTCTCTAAGTTAAAAGTTTTAGGTACCCTTGTTCCAAAAATCATAACTTGAGATACAATCCTCTTTTGAGAAAACTTTGTGAATCAAATTTGTATACTTTGTGATGGACTACAACTTTCATGTTTCAAGTTTTGTTTGAATCCATTTGCATCTTGGTGAAAAAATGGGACAAAGTTAGGAAAAAATAAGAAAATTTCATAACTTAGAAAATTTCTAAGTTATGAAAATTTTCCATTTTAAACCCTAATTTGCATTTTTGGGTTTCTTGATGAACAAATTTCATAATTTGACATGTCTTGATGAAAAATAACTCTTGGCACTTGATTTTGACCAAAAAGTCAAAGTTTGACTTTTCAGTGTACATTCAAATTTTGATCAGTTGACTGCAAAATTCATCTGTCAATCCTATGCATTTGAGATCTTTTGAACTTGTTGGATGGGTCAAGACAATGTCATTGAGTCCTTGAGTCCATGTGTGAGCTTGATTTTCCATTGGCTAGGTCAAACAGTCAAAAATTGCCTTTGTGCAGTCAAAACCCTAAAAATGACCATTTTGCCCTTTTGGTGATCTGATCAAATTTCTTGTGGAATTGTGATCCAAACTTGATCAAATGGTTCATATGAGTTCATAATGTTGATGTGGGTCAAATTGCATGAGGTTTGACTGTCAATTGGCCACAGTTGACTTTTTCCCCAATACAGCTGATTTCTAGGTCAACTGTCCAATTGACTAGGCAAAAATTTGAATCAAGGCTTGAAACTTGGTATGGACAAACTTGTGAGTACAACATGAAGTATGAAAGTCAATTTGGGCATTGTAGGTCAAAAAATACCTGTGCAAACTCAAACCCTAAATTAGGTCAACAGTGCAAGGAGGTGTCTTGAGTAGAGCAAACCCTAGCTTGATCTTGAGTTCCAAGAGTCTTGTGATGAGAAATGTTGATGAAATGAGAGGGCAAATTTTGGGGTACAACAGGGAGCATCTCTCAAGGTTACCAAGTTGGATTTTAACAGATGAGGCAGAACTTCAGCCAAAGTCATGTTGATGCGGGTAAACTGCCATTGTGGTCTTTCCACCCTTTGTTGATTGTTGCGTTGTGGAGCAATTGTGGGTCTTGGTATCACTACACCATTTACCGTTTGACGGTGTTCAGATCGGCTTTGGCCCCTCGGGCTATAGACTACACTAGCTTCCTTCTTACCAGTGAAAGGCTTCTTTGCTAAACTCGAGGAGGCATCCTTCTTTATTTTCCCACTTCGAATTCCAGCTTCTACTCTTTCTCCAGTTAAAATTAACTCAGTGAAACCAGATGACAAGCTTCCGATTAAGTGATTGAAAAACGGACCAGATAGCATCCCCATTAACATATCAACCAACTCCCTATCAGACAAAGGGGGTTGGACTCTTCCAGCCAAGTCTTTCCACTTTTGACCATAGTCCTTAAAACCTTCGCCTGCACCCATGGACATACCCTGGAGCTGAGTACGAGTGGGAGCCAGGTCGGAGTTGTACTTATACTGCTTGTAAAAAGCAGCAGCAAGATCTTCCCAGTTTCTGACACTGGCTCTTTCCAACTGGTAGAACCATTCAAGTTGAGTCCCTGACAGACTATCTTGAAAGAAGTGCACCCACAAATTTCTATCAGCAGTGTGGGGTTGGATTTTCCTGACATACGAGCGTAGATGGAGTTTTGGGCAGGACACCCCATCATACTTGGCAAAAACTAGAGCTTTGAACTTATGAGAAATAACCACTCCCGATACCAGTCCCAATTCTCTGAAGTCCAAAACAGGTATTTTCTGAATTTCCATAGCACTCAGACGGTCTTCTAACTGCTTGTACCTATCCTCAGCAGGAGGATATTGCTCATCATCGTAATCAGTATCGTTGTCAGAAACTGCAGGACTAGGGTCTTTTCCCTTTCTTGGTTCTCCCCGTCCTTGGATGAAGAGGTTATATCAGTTTGATGCCTCAACCTTTCTCCGAACCTTCTACCCATGTTCAGAATACCAGTCTTCTTCTTCTTCTTCTTCTTCTTCTTCTTCTTCTCTTTCAGAATAAGGGTCTTCAGATCCTCTTGCCCCTTAGCCAGACTTATGAACATCTGTTGGAACTGGGCATTCTGTGCCTAAAGATCTTTGATAACTTGATCAGAAGACATTTCGGCTGAAATAAACAGCGAAGAAGATGAGAAACCTGTAGTGGTGCATGTAATGATGTGCATGTTAATGGGATGCGCATGTAATGATTTTAAAGACTTTGGGAGATTTAAATTTGCAAACCAAAAATAAACAAGACTTTATTAGCTTAACTTTAAAGGTTTAACAATGCCTTTAAGGTGTTACAAATAAGTAAATAAAACAAATCTAAAACTAGAAAAAAGCAAAATCAAAAGTCCCATGGACGCTTCCTTTTTGTGCTGATATAGTCATTAATCACTCTTTCTTCCTCGAGCTGCCTGGTGAGCTTTAAAACCTTCCTCTCTTGCTCATGGAACTGATCCCGGTATGTATCCCGCTCATTTCTCAGTTGAATCCAAGACCTCTGTAGCTCCCCAGGATCAGTGGGCATGTAAGGATAGAGAACCGTGTAAGGAATGCCTTCTTCATTAGTGGGCTCCACAATCACTGGTAATACGGCCGCATAAGGCATCATAAGCTTCTGGGCACGAGATCGGACCCATTGGAGGTAAGGCTGCATAGGAAGCAAAGTCTTCGGTCCCAACTCTTCGGGGTCATATCTATTTACCATGCCCCAAGCTCATATGAACCTCCGACGATGCTCTTTAATGTCATCCTTATAGTCGAATATAATGTCCTCGAGAAGTAACTCATAGGCACCATCTCTTCGAGCACGACCAAATTGTCGCAAAGCTAGACAAGGATTGTAAGTTATACCCCCTCTGATACCAAGTAATGGAACATTAGGGTACCCCTCACAGCGGTCAATAACAACAGTGTCTTTCATAGCCCGGGAACACCAAAGAATATCCGTATGAGCGAGTGACATTATTCTGTACGACCAAGCCAAACCTTTTTCGTTCTTCAGCACTGACTTAGGGAGGTGAGAAATGAACCACCTCGACAGCAACGACATGCAGTACATAAGATTCCCTCTTCTCTTCATAGTACGAGTATGGAGGGCATGCAAGATATCTCCAAGCAAGGTAGGCACAGGGTTGCGAGAAAGGAAAATCTTGACAGCATTCACATCTACAAAGGAGTCCAGATTAGGGAAGAGAACTAAACCATACATTAGAAGAGCCAAGACATCTTCAAAAGCTTGAAAATCCAAATCATCCCAGAATAGTTGAGCCTGGTCTATCAGAAATTTGGATAGAAAACCTTCGACCGCGCTTCGCGTTTCCCAATTGGATACTACATCAGCCCGTTTCAAATGCAGAGCCGAGGAAATGTCTTCTGGCCTAGGAACTTCTTCCATACTTGTGGAGGGTACCCGTTCAAGGATGGATATGCCCAATAGATGAGAGAATTCTTCCAAGGTGGGTACCAGTTGGTAATCCGGAAAGGTGAAGCAGTGATGCTTGGGATCGAAGAACTGAAATAGTACGCTTATCATCTGTTCATCAAGGTTTGAAGTAACCAAGCTGAGAAGTTGACCGTGTCTCTTAATGAAAGTAGAAGTTTCAGAAACTCTTGATGCTAACTCTTTAAGCTGGACAGGTATCTGCACAAAGTTGATTCAGATGGTATTTCTATGCACGAAAGCCATGATCTGCAAAACAGAACAAAGATAAATTCCCTTGGTGTTTGAAATTGTTAGTGTAATGGAACATGAATGCCATGTTATGATGCATGATGTCATGATAAACCACAGGTATAGCAAACAAAAATATTGCAAACACAGTCAAATCACACAAAGCCCTTAGGTTTAAGGCTTGCATGAGGTCAAAGGTAGTACCCTCTTGAAGTTAAGTTGGTTTCAACCTGTCCTAGAAAAGTAATTGGGTTCTAGAGGATCTAAATATCACTGACCATCCTCCATCGGTCATGGTTTCAGATCACGTAATCTTTTCTTGCGGCTGAAATTATTCCGAGAGTATGGTCTCAATGAGTGTAGCATCGAGTATCAACCAGTTCTCAGCTTTACACCGAGGCCGGCTATCTCACTACTTTCTAATGACCAAGTTGGGCGATTAAAGGTTCTAAGGTCAGTTGATGCTTAACGAAACCATGCAGCGGCCCCGTATTCTCCTCGTTTGTCCATAAGGGATACCGATACCAACCAAAGTGCCACATCAACATAGCTACTACTTCAACCGTATCGGTCTACACCATACAGTTCCCTCACAGTCTATTGCTACTTACCTAAAAGGTATTCCCCAGATTCGGGTGTAGGATCTATAGTAACCCCCAAACAAAACCCTCAAAAGTAAAGCAAACAAAGCAATCAAGAGAAGCAATTATGATGAACTAGATCCTAAGGTATACCCCACTTATTAATTCCCCAGCAGAGTCGCCAGTTCTGTGATACGTGACAGAACCGACTATTTGACGCTGGTTTTCATTTTGTGTTTTGTGTTTGCAAAATGTTGCGGTAAGCAAGAGTCGCCACCGACTTTTATTTCATCCAATCGGAAAGGAAAAAAGTATAGAAAAAAATCCTTTTTCGAGATATTCTGAGTACGAGGGGGTAGATTATAGAAAGGGAAGGTGTTAGCACCCTTTCTATCCATGGGTTTCCATGGGCTCTTAGGTACTTGCTCATTTTTGAAAATTTCTTGTGTATGTGCTTTATTTTTTTGAAAAGTTTGACTTCGTGATAACCCTTGTATCAGCCCTCAAAGGTGTGACGAATTTTGTTGTGAAAAGTGTAAGTGTGAAAAGTTTTGATTTGAGCAAGTACCTACTAGCATCTACCTACTCGAAAAATATTATTTCTATTCTAGTTTCCTTTAGACAGCGCTATCCTACTATTGAGAAATAGGTGGCACCGTCGTTGGAATTGTAAGGGTCAGTTCGAAAGGGACGTGCGATCATTAAAGCAATATTAGGACACCTTAGTAATAACCCTAGAGTCTTAAGATCTTATTCGAGGCAACATCCGAACGGGACATTTGATCTTTTTTAGACAGAAGGGTAACCACTAAAGTATCCTATACTTAATGATCATTTACCGAAGGCAACCGAAGTGAGAGTATACCCTAAGAGTGATATGTGCGAGTGATTTGTTTTCAGTTATTTATCTTTGCACATTAGGGTTTTCTAACCATATTAATTTGTCATGCATTCTTGCCATACAATCCTATTAGCATACATCTAAACAGTTAAATATTTGCAGAAATTAAAAATGCGAGAAAGTAAATCTACGCTATTACAAGGCTTCGGGGTGAGGGATTAATTGCATAGCCAAAAACCCAGGGATTAAAACAATAAATAAAACCCTAAATTAAACTATTACAAACCATGAACAGTTACAAAAATATTGTCAAAATAAATAACAAGCGCGCGATGAATCAAATACGAAACGACTAGGGTTTTCACTCTTGACTAAACCTATTTGCGATTGATTAAAGAAAAAAAATGTTTTTATCATGTTTTATTATTTAAGAAAATGATGACCTAATTAAATTGAAAAGAAAATCCTAAATTCTAATTGATTTTAAATTAAGGAAAATACATTAATTTATTCTAAAACCTATTTTTTGTATTTTTATTTATTTGAGAAACAATAAAAGCATTAGATCAAGAATTTTAACTTAATTTCTATTTGATTTTATTTTTGAAAATAAATTACAATTTCCCTAAGTTAACACTAAATTAAATTAATTTTGATAATATATAAAAAAAAACAATTCTAAATTTTTATGAGTTTTTGATTTTATGATTTTTATGAAAGAAAAAAAGATTAACTTGTTAATTGAAATGATTAAAGAAATATTAAAAGAATTAAATAAAATAAAGAAAATAAATAAGAAAAGAAATAAATGGGCCTGGTTGCAATGTTGAAAGAGGGGGTGGAAAATGAATTTCTAGGCCCAACAAGGCTAAGGCCTGTTTGACTTTGATAGATCTGATGCGTATGTTGACTTGGGGTACATGGTGGACCTTCAATGTAAAGGCATTAGATCTGGCCGGAGATGCGTTTGATGGTTGGATCTTGATGGAATATGGTGGACGTACGCTAATGCAACACACTTGATCACCTGTTGAAAAATAATATGAAACAAATATGGGACCTGGGGATCGAACCCAGGTCCTTATGCACGTTTCCAATACACGCTTGCCAACTGAGATGCTTTGCTTGTTTGTTAATATATCAAGCATAATGTATAATATATAACACACGGTGATTAACTTGAAAAAATGCGCGGAATTCAAATCAACCAACCCAGGAGTGCCACGCCTCATCTTCTTCCCCAGACTGTCGTTTTAGGCAAACAAGCTTTTACCTACGGACCCTTCGCTGTAGCTACAAACCTGTGCCATTCAAAAATTCTATACAAGCAATATAAATGAAATTCAAAGGTACCAATCAACTCATTTCATCCTCACGAGTATCATGGTACCAGAATCCAAGCCTAATTTAGCATATACTGCAAAGCCCTAAAACAAGCCAAGAAACCCTAACAATGGCGTATCATGATTCCTGTACTAAAAACGCAATTAAACAATACCAATAGCTTGCAAACTCAATGATAAACAAGAATATATGAATCAAACGTGCTAATGATGAGTGAATCAATGAAATCGAAATCAAAATTTTGGGAAAAACCGTGGCCTCTATACTTACGATTCCAGGCGTGAAAAGGCTTGCACTTGATTGGAACCCCTTCTGGAGATGTCCATGAGTTTGTTGGTATCGATAAAATGGCTTGGATTGGCCTCTAGGATGGAAATTGAATCACCACTTTTCTTGAAATTTTTCAGTTTTGCTCTTGGCTCTGCACGACCTCTCACCTCTCCCTCTTGCCTTGGCTATGTTATGTATATGTAATGCAACATATTAGGTCAACAAAAATGAGCTGAATCTTGGTCCATTATGAAAATTTGATTTGGTCTTTATCTTTGTATGATATCTTTCTATATCAAGCCAAATCATGCCAATTTTGGTTCAATTTGTCTTGCATGTTTTGGATATGATTGGCCTGTATAATTGGATTTGATTCCACCCAAAATCTGATCACAAAACAAATCTTTGATATTTTTTGCTATTTATTTGATTTAATTTGACTTTTAAATGATAAAAATCACAATAAAATAAATAAATAAATAAAAAGGTGTGTGGGTGCTGATTTGGATCGTGGACCATGTCATAATTAAGATTCAATCATGAAAAACTAGGTCCATTTGACAAAAAATGCAAATTTGAGAACATTTGTCTTTTGGCAATTTTGCAAAAATGGTCAACTTGGCCAATGCATAACTCTCTCAATTTTGACCCTAGAGAGGTGTTCTTGGACTTTTTAGAAATCCTAGGATGTAATCTAAGCAACCCTTTTGGTATCATCTCAATTGAGTCTTCCATGTTCATGTATGAAGCTTTGACCCAAAAGGTGTTTATGTTGTTTTTTTAAAAGGACCTATAATGTCAAAATTAATATATTTTTGTGAGTGCATATTTTGAACTTGGGAGCTGAATATGAATTGTAGGGAATTGCATCCTATTCAAAATGAGCTTTGGATGGGTCATTTATGATGAAGTATGAGAAATTTATGCTTGGTCAAAGTTGAGTTGACTTTTCCTACAAAACCCTAATTTAGCAACTTTGGGTTTTGATGAATTGTGAGCAATCCTTGAGGAATCATGATCAACCCTTGATAAAATGATGAATAATACTTAAAAATGAGGATGTTGACCAAAAATCTTGAAGTTTGACTGTATGTGGGCCACAATTGACTTTTGACCTAGCAGAGTTGATTTTCAGGCATTTGAGCAATTGACTGAGCAAACTTCCTCTGCAAGACTTGAAACTTGACATTGATGATCTTGAGAACATATTAGGACAATGGTGAGCATCTGAGTCCTTTGTGGTTCACACATATTGATGAAAATAGAAACCCTAATTTGAGGTATACTGCCTTAGGAGAGAGTTTGTCTGGTCAACTCTTGATCTTCCTTGAGCAATTTTGGGACCTCACTTGCCATGTGTTGAGAAATATGGGATGGAAAATTTTGGGGTACAATAAAGGGAATATTGCAACCCTGAGGAGAGATAACTACAACACCAATTTTGTTGCCAAGAGCATTAGAAGCTTCGTCAAAAACCATAGTCCATCGGGATCCTGGCTCAGGTTCTTCATATGGTCCAGGTTCTTCACAATCTGTAACTAGCATAATGTTATCATCCGGGAATTCGAAGTTCATAGATTGGTAGTCGTCTACAGCTTGATGAGCCAAATGATCTTCCAGTACACTTCCTTTGATTTCTTTATGAGTGGTGTACTGAATGTCGTATTCTGTTAAGACCATTTGCTATCGGGCTATTCTTCCGGATAGAGTTGGCTTCTCAAATATGTATTTTATAGGATCCATTTTAGAGACCAACAAAGTAGTATAGGTCAACATATACTATCTTAGTCGACGAGCAGCCCATGCCAAGACACAACAAGTTTTATCGAGCAGTGAGTATCTTGTTTCACAGTCGGTAAACTTTTTTCTAAGGTAGTATATTGCATGCTCTTTTCGACCAAACTCGTCATGCTGGCCCAATACACACCCCATTGAGTTCTCTAACAAAATTAGGTACGTGATTAGAGGTCTTACTTCAATGGGTGGCATCAGAATTGGAGGTTCTTGTAGGTACTCCTTAATTTTGTCAAAGGCTATCTGACAATCGTCGTTCCATTTCACTACCTGATCTTTCTTCAGCAACTTGAAGATTGGTTCACAAATAGCAGTCAGATGAGAAATAAATCTCGGAATGTAATTTAGTCGTCCCAAGAAACCTCTAACTTCTTTCTCGATGAGGGGAGCGGGCATTTCTTGAATAGCTTTTACTTTAGCGGGATCAATCTTAATTCCTTTACCGTTGACAATAAAACCCAAGAGTTTACTAGACCTCACCCCAAAGGTGCACTTGTTCGGATTCAGCCTCAGCTTATACTTTTTTAGCCTCTCAAACAATTTGTATATATGGTCAACATGCTCTTCTTCAGTCTAGGATCTAACTATCATATCTTCGACATAGACCTCTATCTCATGATGAATTATCTCATGGAATAAAGCTACCATAGCATGCTGGTATGTGGCGCCGACATTCTTCAACCCAAAAGGTATAACTTTGTAGCAGAAAGTTCCCCACTGTATGACGAAGGCAGTTTTCTCCATGTCTTTAGGTGCCATCTTGATCTGATTATATCCTGAGAAACCATCCTTGAAGGAGAATACCTTGTGTTGCGCAGTGTTGTCGACCAAAACATTAATATATGGATGTGGGAAGTCATCTTTGGGGCTTTCCCTGTTCAGATCCATGTAGTCTATACACAAACATACCTTGTCGC
Organism: Vicia faba; assembly: GCA_948472305.1. NCBI lineage: Eukaryota > Viridiplantae > Streptophyta > Magnoliopsida > Fabales > Fabaceae > Vicia > Vicia faba. The sequence continues at coordinate 1,265,627,005 of OX451738.1, forward strand.
TTTTCTTCGATACTGGAACCACATTCGCAATCCATTGAGGATAGGATGTTACTTCTAAGAACCCTGTGTTGAATTATTTCATAACCTCAGCCTTGATCTTCTCTGACATCTCGGGACGCATTCGACGAACCTTCTTCTTAATTAGAGAATAACCTTCTTTCATCGGCAGACAATGAACCACAATATCGGTATCAAGCCCTGTCATGTATTCATATGACAAAGAAAAAATCTCAACATAGTCATGTAAAATCTGTATCAACATGTTCTTGACACTGCCCTCTAGATTGGCACCTATCTTGACTTCCTTCCTGTCTGACTTAGAACCCAAGTTTACCACTTCAACTAGCTCTTCATGTGGTTATATAGCCTTTTCTTCTTGTATTAACAGTCTGGCTAGTTCTCCAGGTATTTCACAATCTTCATCACCTTCGTCCTCGGCTTGCTAGATCTAATTTTCAAAGTCATAAGTGGCAATAGCATAATCGTTACCAACAGGATCCAAAGTGGATGTGGACCTGCAATGTATTGCGTGGGTGTGTGTAAGAACACATGGCTATTTGAAAGTGATAAAAGTAAAAAGAAAGAGAGCACAAAATTCGAATGCAAAATGTCCAATTCTTTATTGAATGAAAATATGTTTATGAAATGACAACCCTTAACAAATGAACCGTTGTGCCCCGGGTAAGGCACACGGCTTAAAGTCATTGTTCAAATATTACAAAACCAAAACTTGAAAGCAATAAAAACATAAATGTAGCTATTACTCCTGACTAAAGGAGATAGAGATAACGTCTTTCACCTTCCAGTTGCTAAGCCCATTACCAATGGTAGGAAAGATCCAGCTACCAAGGTCATAATCATTGTCAGCATCTTCTGTTACATTGACTCCATTGTTGCTGATGCGGAATGGTGGCCTTCCAGCACGAGCGCGGCGAACAACCCTATGACCCTCTGCAGTGAAACCCAAACCAAACTTGTCAAATTTATAGGGAATATCAGGAAGCTGACCCCAAATAGTACAGCCACCTTCTCCTACAATAGCTTTAGCGTCTTTTATTGAAGCCATCCTGGGAGGAACCCTAGTAACTTTGGGAATGGTAGAGACATCTTCAGGTGAGGCAGGAGGGATGACTTTAAAATTTTGACAGGGAGTCTCGATGAATTAACCATCCATCTCCAAATATTGGAGAGAGTTCAAGTGGCTAATCATATACTCTTCTTCACCGCAGACAGTAACAATCTTTTCGTTCATAGGATATTTTAACTTCTGATGTAGGGTAAGGTAACAACGCCTACCCCATGGATTCAGGGGCGTCTCAGTAAGCAAGAGTAAGTTGGTCTAATATCCATTAAATATAAGGTAGATTCAAATATATGTGAACCTACCTTGATAGGAAGATCCATTTCCCCGTGTACCATCCTTTTAAACCCATCAAAAGCTCGAACTATAATATCACTGGGTTTCAGTACGATCCCTTTGTAATCAAGTCTGTCAAGAGAGCCTTTTGGTAGAACATTTAACGAGGAACCAATATCAACCAAAACATGAGACAAAGTAGTGCCCCTGCATTTAATGGATACATACAAGGCCTTATTATGGTTTCTTCCCTCAGGAGTCAGATCAGCATCAGAGAAACCTAATCCATTGTCAAACATTAAGCTAGCAACATAACTTCCAAATTGATCGGCAGAGATCTCTTGTGGCACTTGAGGAGTCTTCAAGAATTTTACTAAAGCCTGTGCATGAGCTTTAGAACATAGTAACAAGGATAACATAGAGATCTTGGATAGGGTCTTCCCCAGCTGTTCAACAATTTTTTAGACGCTCTTGCGGATGATCTTCAATATCTCTTACAACTCTTGTCTAGAGGTGTCTTCAACTATAGCTTCCTTAGGTGCCTTTGTCTGGACATGCTCTATTATTTTCTCTTTACCCGAGCCTCAGTAGTTGACTCGGTGGATATAACTCTAACAGGTGTAGCAATAGTCTTCGGAGTGATTTCCGGAGAGAAAACCCTCCTGCTTCTAGTAACCTTACTGGTTCCAGTAATATTATCAATGTCGAGATCAGCAACTTCAGTAACTTCATCTTCAACAGTCGATAGTTCTTGTTTGACGCCATGGTAGTAGACATCGGATCCATAGTTCCAAGGAATAGCTTTATCTGAAGAATATGGGATAGGTCCAGGTGTAGTGATGATCAGGGGAGAAACTTTTGGGTTGGCAGTAATCCTTACAGGACCTTTGGAGGTGTTCTTGACAGGAGGGCCAAAAATTACGGATAAGTCTTGATACAGATTTTCAGCAGACAAAACCTTCTCGATCAAAATTATATGATTGTCCATTAGGCGTTGAATGCCTTTCTTCAATAATCTACAACCATTGGTTTGGGCTGCGCAACAATAACATTTTTCAATATAGTCGGGAAATAAATCTTCCTGCAACCGATTCTTCTAGATTATTGGTAGAGAAGTAACCAATTCACTTATAGTAGCCACATAAAGAAAATATTCAATTGCACTAATGCCTTTGTCATACTTTGGCATAGGCGTAGTAATTACGTTCAGAGTTTTTGGATGGTCAAACTCGATCTCCTTGTTGTCAATCATGTCCTGAATTTTGTTTTTCAAAGTCCAACAGTTGCTGGTTTCGTGCCCAGGACTGTTGGAATGATAGACACACTTTGCATTCGGATTATACCTAGGAGAGGAGGTGTTGGGGTTCTAAGGAGGGTCCCTCAGTGTAATCAACTCCGCTTTTAGTAAATGTTGCAACACTTGAGACAATGGCATATTAATCTAGGTAAACTGCTTTCCCGGAGCGTCTGACCTACGCCTATTGCCCCGTTGTTATTGTTGAACAGGTGTAGGATTAGAAATTAGTACCGCTCCCACAGACTGATTGCATATACTTTTACCATGGTCCTTCTGGCCATAAACAACATTGGTCTCTTTCTTACAATTGGATGTCTTCTTCACAACATTTGAAGACGCAACCACTTGAATTTTTCTGCTCGTAATACCACTTTCAACTCGTTCCCCAGTTAGAATCAACTTAGTGAAACCAGATAAGGAGCTTCCAATTAGATGGTTAAAGAATGGACCTGTTAGAGTGCCCATGAACATATCAACTAGCTCCCGGTCGGACAAGGGAGGTTGCACCCTTCCAGCTAAGTCTCTCCATTTCTGGGCATATTCTTTGAATCCTTCATTCAAACCCATAGTCATGTTGTGTAGTTGCACACGAGTTGGTGCAAGGTCATCATTGTATTGATATTTCTTGTAAAAAGCAGTAGCCAAGTCTTCCCAAGTATGAATGTTGGCCCCCTCCAGTTGATAAAACCACTCGAGTTGTGTACCAGACAAAGTTTCCTGAAAGAAGTGAAGCCATAACTTTCTATCAGCAGTATGGGGTTGGATATTCCGAAAATAAGAACTCATATGAAGTTTCGGACAAGACAAACCATCATATTTAGTAAAATCGGGGACTTTGAACTTGTGAGGGATAACCACCCCCGGAATAAGACCCGACTCTCTGAAATCCAAACCAGGCACTTTCTAGATTTCCATGGCCTTGAAGCGATCTACCAGTTGTTTGTATCTGTCATCAGTAGGAGGATATTGTTCATCAGAATAGTCTTATTCCTCAGGCATCTTACCAGAACCAAGGTTGCTTCCACCTTTAGCCCTGACACTTCTACCATCCTCCTCTTGGTTGTCATCTTCATCAGAGGTAATATCAGTAGTTTGCACTGGTTTAGAAAGACCTTTGAATCTTCTTCCCATGTTGAGAATATCAATTGGTTTCCGAGTCTTCTTCTTTTTGGCGATGAGCGCCATTGTGATATGGTGGTAGAACCGAGTGTTTAATACTGTTTTTTGTGTCTGTGTTTGCAAATGTTGCGGTAAGCAAGAGTCGCCATCGACTTTTCTTTTATCCAAATTAAGGAAAGGGTGAAAAGAATAGAAAAAGACCTTTTCGAGATTTTCTGAGTATGGGGGGTAGATTATGGAAAGGGAAGGTGTTAGATCCTTTCCATCTGTAGTTATCTACGGGCTCTTAGAGGTTTGCTCATTTTGAAAGTACTTTGTGCTTTGTGTATTTGAAAATGTTTGGAAAATACCTTAGTGCGGCAATTTGCTTTGCGTTTAAATGTTGTATCAGTCCTCAAGAGTGTTACCAAAGCAAATGTTTTGAAAATTGTTTTTGAAAAGTGGTATTTGTGTAAGTGCAAAAAATGTTTTTTGAGCAAACTTCTAACAGATTTCTACTTTGTACTCAAAAAGGTAGTTCTTTTCCTCCTATCCTTTAGACGGTTCTATCCTTCTATTAGTGAGTAGGTAGCCCTATCGTTGGATGTATAAGGGACATTCGAAGGGACGTTACAGTCACGAAGGCAACTTGTGGAGACACTTTATCAATTTTTTTAGGGACTAGATGATTTACCGAGAGGCAACTGTAGGGTCATCGAGGGACTATGATCATTTGATTTATGGGTCTTTGCTAAAGCGTTCCTGCCTCATGACTGTTTTGTTTCTGAAGGCAACCAAAGTGGGGTACCCTAGAGGTGCGTATGTGCAAGTGTGTTATGTTCAGTTATTTTTGTCTTTTTGTTATGTTTGGTAACGTTTGATTTCAGTCTTTTCATACATGCCTATTAGTCTAGCAGTTGATATGTACAAGAATGTAAAGTACAAAAATATAAAGTGCGGGAATGTAAATCCTACGCTATTACATGGCTTTGTGAGAGGTACATCATAAAAATGCGAGAAATAAAGTCCTAGTTAATATTATAAACTGGGAAGCAATTACAATAAGATGAGAAAAAATGCGAAAATAAATAAATACGCAAATAAATTAAAATGGACTTCTAAATCCTAAGGGGAAGAAATCTTTTTGTTTGTTTTGTTTTATTTTAAGAAAATACAACCTAAGTCCATTTAATTTTAATTTCAAGAAAAAGATTAGAATAATTAATTAATTTACTTACAAAAATTAATTTAATTAGAAAAATAACTAGCCTAATATTTTTTGTGATTTTTGATTTAAGGTCAAATTAAATTAAAGAGGGTCAATAAAGAAATGAAAACAAAAATAAAAATAGAAAAGGAAGCATCCTTCGATTGCAGGGAGATGGTGCCTTTCGATTCTATGAAGGGAAAGCTATCTTTCGATTACCCTTTGATCTAGTGACAGGATGTGGCTCTCATCCAGAGGGCCCTGCTGGAATTTCTGGATAGATCATTGGTGTGGGCACTACATCTGCAAACATGTTGGAAAAATGAAAAGCATGACCTGGGTGCCAAACCCAGGTCTTTCGATTATGCACGCGTTGGGTCTATTCAGGCTACATCTGCAGCAAGTGTTAGCAACAAAACAAATGTAGACCTGGGTGTCGAACCCAGGTCCTTAATTTTGATTACAAATCGAATGACTACAAGTATTGATGTGTCATGCAAACATAAAGTTTGATCTTTTACCCTCTCTTACCAATAGTTGGAACCTTCGATTTGGCACTTTCTAGATATGGAGACACTTGCTTAAGGGCTGGGGATGATTGGAAAAGCTTCAGAAAAAACCTCCAAGAGTATGTTTTTGATTTCGTGTGATCCTCCCTCCTGTGGTCCAGCCTCCTTTGGAGCTTGTTAGTATTTTCTTTATATAGATGGAACAAATGGGACAAGAGAACAAAGATTTAAACAGCCATAAACAAGTGTTTTCTAAGCCATGAATGATGTTTTGTAACGTTGCAAACATCATGGGAACTTGTCTCCTTTTGAATTTGAATGAACCTGTACATACTTCCCTCTTTCGAACGCCTTCAATCCCTGCCCTTCGATTGGCCTCAAATTGCCTCTTTCGACTGGCTCTTTTGAATGGACTTTCTATGTACGCTTTGTGCCCTGTTCGAATGAGACACCAAGGTGTGCCCTTCGAATGGCTATCACGCATGTTGAAGTGCATACAATTTTTTAAAATAGGGCCGTTTCCCAGTCGAAGCTAGCACAATGGAAACCAATGTCTTATGGATGCTAGCATGAAGAAGTCAAATCAGGCGTAGAGGAGGCCATTTCCTTAGCGAAGCTGGCACAAAGGTAGCCAGTTCCTTGTGGGTCGAAACAAATTTTTTCCTAGCGAATCAAAAGAAGCTTTTTGCTTGGTGGATCAAAGGCAAACCTGAAGGAGTCTTGGCCTTGTGTGTTGCAAGCAAGCTGAAGAGGGGGCCTTTTGCTTTGTGAGTTGAAGGCATGCTGATGGGTCTTTGCCTTATGAAACCAAGGCAAGCATGAAGGGGTATATATGTGTTGGTGATACACTGAGGGGCCCTTTGCCCAGTGTGAACTTTGTGAATCGAAGGCCAGTTTGAAGAAGTTCTTGCTTTGCACGCTGAAGGCACACACAGAGGGATAATTTTCCTAACCAAAGCAGGAATCAAGCTTGCTCCAAAGACATCAAATGCCCAATCGAAGAAAGAACTAAGCTTGCTCCAAAGAGACCAAATACTCAATCGAAGCAAGAATCTAGCTTGCATGCAGGTAGCCATTGCATTTGTGAATCAAGCTAGCATGCATAGCCAATGGTGCAATCGAAGGAGCCCTAACAAGAGGCCCTTCCACTTTGGACCGAAGGAGGTTATTTCAAAGGGAAAACATGCCCAGTCGAAGCTCGTGTGCAGAAAACAAGCAAAAGATTAAGGCTTCAATCGAAGCTTAGAAATTTCAGGCAAGCTTGGAGGAGGTTAGGCGCTCAAGCGAAGCATGTCAAAATGGAAATCGAAAGACACCTTGTTCATGTCAATCGAAAGACCTTGTTTATCTTCAAAAACAATTTATTTTTCTTTAATCAAGTGTTTGTAATCACCTATGTAAGAGAAAAATATTGGGAAAATATGAGAGGGAAAATTTTAGGGTACAACAGTTGCCCCTGCTCAATCTTCTTAAACATGAGGATTTAGATTGTCTTGTCTGCCTTTTGTGATCTGAAGGTGGAAGATGATTGAACACTGGAGTTTCCAAAAATTTGCACTCGCATGAAATAACACTGATGATTGATGATGTAGGGAATGTGGGCTTACATATGCCATTTGGAGGAGATGACAGAGAGTCGTCAGAGATGGGCTTAAATATGCCATCCAAAGTAGATGCTGATTTCACACATGGTCCCTTTGGGGGTTCCTGTTCCTTCTGTCTGAGGAGGAGTCTGTTGGGGAATATGGGTTTCTGTTGTTCTCCTGTTTGAGGAAAACTATGTGGGGAATAGAGTCTAGGAACTTTAGTTGTCTAAGGCCCTGCTGAAGAGTTATCTTTGGAGATATGACAATTTGTTGTATTCTGGTTGAAGTCCAGGTTTCCAATGATTTGCTGGGGATAATTGAATTAACCGTTATCTGGAAATGTATTAGCAAGAGCCTGTGTAGGGCTGTTCCAGGATGAGTTTGTGTTGGACTGCCTCTGGAGGGTTATATGAAGGAATCTTTGATGATTTCTACAACAATGGATGATGAAGGAATCTTGGACAATTGCTACCTCAACAGATAATGAAGGAATCTTTGACGATTTCTACCTCAATGGATAATGAAGGAATATTTGACGATTGCTACCTCAAAAGATGATGAAGGAATCTTTGATGATTGCTACCTTAATGGATAATGAAGGAATCTTTGACGATTGCTACCTCAACAGATGATGAAGGAATATTTTATGATTTCTACCTCAATGGATAATGAAGGAATCTTTGATGATTGCTATCTCAACAGATAATGAAGGAATCTTTGATGATTGCTACCTCAATGGATAATGAAGGAATCTTTGAAAATTGCTACCTCAATGGATAATGAAGGAATCTTTGACAATTACTACCTTAATAGATGATGAAGGAATCTTTGACGATTTCTACCTCAATAGATGGTGAAGGAATATTTAACGATTGCGACCTCAATGGATAATGAGGGAATCTTTAACGATTTCTACCTCAATGGATAATGAAGGAATCTTTGAAAATTGCTACCTCAATGGATAATGAAGGAATCTTTGACGATTGCTACCTTAATAGATGATGAAGGAATCTTTGACGATTGCTACCTTAAAAGATGATGAAGGAATCTTTGATGATTGCTACCTCAATGGATAATGAAGGAATCTTTGACGATTGCTACCTCAACAGATGATGAAGGAATATTTTATGATTGCTACCTCAATGGATAATGAAGGAATCTTTGACGATTTCTACCTCAACAGATGATGAAGGAATATTTGACGATTGCTACCTCAATGGATAATGAAGGAATCTTTGAAAATTTCTACCTCAATGGATAATGAAGGAATCTTTGATAATTGTTACCTTAATAGATGATAAAGGAATCTTTGACGATTGCTACCTCAATAGATGATGAAGAAATCTTTGACGATTGTGACCTCAATGGATAATGAGGGAATCTTTGATGATTTCTACCTCAATAGATAATAAAGGAATCTTTGACAATTGCTACCTCAATGGATAATGAAGGAATCTTTGAGGATTACTACCTCAACAGATGATGAAGGAATCTTTGATGATTTCTACCTCAATGGATAATGAAGGAATCTTTAACGATTTCTACCTCAACAGATGATGAAGGAATCTTTGATGATTGCTACCTCAATGGATAATGAAGGAATCTTTGAGGATTTCTACCTCAACAGATGATGAAGGAATCTTTGACGATTGCTACCTCAATGGATAATGAAGGAATCTTTGATGATTTCTACCTTAATGGATAATGAATAAATCTTTGACGATTGCTACCTCAACAGATGATGAAGGAATCTTTGATGATTGCTACCTCAACAGATGATGAAGGAATCCTTGATGATTTCTACCTCAACAAATGATGAAGGAATATTTGACGATTGCTATCTAAACAGATAGTGAAGGAATCTTTGATGATTTCTACCTCAACAGATGGTGAAGGAATATTTGATGATTGCTACCTCAACTGATGATGAAGGAATCTTTGACGATTGCTACCTCAATGGATAATGAGAAATTCATCTGTGTATAGACTTTATCTGAAAAGATAAAGATTTAGTTGCATGAAATGTCATGATGCATGAAGTGTAAATGATGTTCTCAAAATGAATGAGATTTTGTAATATATGCATTCGTTCTGCCTATATGTAAAATGATGTATGAATGCAATGCATGAACGTGTCAGTCATTCCATTGTTGTATTGTTGAACTAGGGAAAATGAATCCCTGATTGTCGCTGAAGAGTACCATGAAGCTTAATCCCGGACTGCTGTTGGTGAGTGAAGAAAATGATTCTTCAATTTCCACTGGGGATAATGAATGGAGATGGTTTTGTTGGTGATTCCATTTCTCTGTCGAGGATCTTCGACTTCTATTTGAGAATTATTTTGCCGAGGGAAATAATTATGTTGGAAGATTTCACCAATTTGGAGAAACAAACTCCGCTGGGGATAAACTTCTGTAGCTAGAGAAATAAACTCTACTGGGGATAAGGTTTTATAAATTGCTTGAGATTTATAAAACTCTATTGCGGAAGGTGAACTCCATAAACTGCTTGGGGGATTTTGTTGAAATCCTGTAGGGGAATCTTGAGAAGCTTGGTGACTTCACTAGGAGATTTTGGATCAGTAATTGGAGGTTTTTGCTCTGTCGGGGATGTGAAAACACCTGACATCATTAGGCTACATGCTGAGAATATGGTAGTGACCTTTTTTTGGAGGATGTCCCTGCCTCTGTACCTGCTGGAGAAGGTATTTGCAGGGATTTTGTAGACGGTTTTGACTGTTATCCCCGCATCTGGAGTCCTTGGTGTATGTTGATCAGGGAGTGTTCTACTGATAGACAAATGACAAGATGATGGGACATAGTCGTACGCTTTAATCCCTAATTTTTCCTGGAATGCCCTTTCAGATATTCAGTCCACTGGGATACCCCTTTTTTTCCCAAGCCTCCTTTTCAGGTTTTCGACTTGCCGGGTGTATAAATTTTTTATGTATATCCCTAATTTTTGCCCAAACCCTTTTGGTTCGTCGGGATGCCCTAATTTTTGCCTAGGCCAGTCGACCTAGCGGGTCTTTATTTATACGTAGTATCTTCTAACTATGTCCATGTTCACCGGGTGCAGAGAATTGTCATTGTCCTTAGTAGTAAGTGTTGTCACACTGCCAGAAGGTGTTTCTTTGATCATACATGATTCGTTGCTGGAATTCATGTCCAATGCCCCAAGTGATTCAGATGGAGATCTGGCATTTTTGAGAGATTCCTTGAACCTTGATTTAACTGCCCTGGATCAGCTGGATGCCATGCTATGCCCCTTGATTATGAAAGTCATGTTACTGGAATGTCTTTCCATCTGAGGTGATTCTGTCTATTGAGAGGATTTTTGTTCATTGAATATTCGTCGTGCGAATTTCTCTGCTGGTTAACAAATAGTCATATGCAAACAATGGTATTTTAAGAATTCAAATCTTATGTCTGTCTTGAAGTTTTAAAATTCATTTTTTAGTAAAACAAACAAATTTGTAACAGTGTGATATCAACTCAGGATTTATAGCGAACCCTACCGGAGTCGGGATACCTTTTGTAACAGTATGCTTTCGAACTAACCCATGATTCAGCTAGGACTTTTAAGGGTTATAACGTGGCCTATTTCACGGTGCAAGAAACAAAGGATAAAGGCTCAAATTTTATTTGTACCCAACCCATTCTTCGTGATGTTCTTCAATCCTACGCTTAGTTAATTTTGCGTTTAGATCCCAATTTAGTCTAGAATCTTTGCTCTAATACTTGGTGATGGTTCAGAAATTGAATGTTTGTTTGAGAAGGCAGTAAATTTTATACCCTTTTCTTTTTTGTTGAGGATTTGTAGGACCCATTTTCTTTTGTTTTCGTTATCCCTACTTTTTCCTGAACTGTTTCTTTCGTGATTACAGTCAGCGGGATGCCCCAGTTTTTTTCTTAAGTCTCTTTCATAGGTTTTGACTTAGAGGGATTTTCTTTTGAGAGATAATAACTGCCCATCTTGACGCTTATGTGGAGCCATCACCATCTTTTGGAGAGAATCTTCTACACTATTTGTCGTGTATGAAGGTAAAGCTTGTGACTGAATGCACATTTGAATTAACTGAGAAAACTACCCTGCCCCAGGTTATGATTAAGGGTTTTAATTTATGTGAAAAGAAAAACTCCTACTTCTTTGGCTCAAAGGGGTTGACTAGGGATTATCTTCCTTATTGCTCCACTGTTTAGGATATGAAGTAGTGTCTGTACATCGTCAGCGGGTTTTGTTTAAAAGCATATTGTAGAGATTGTGGTATCATTTTCGTCATTCTCCATCCAAAGGCTTAGAGATTTTTAATCAGGAGTTTGAATATAACAAAAAGGAAGTAAAAACACAGTTTGAATATACTGAATACGAATGAAATAATTCAAGACAAACATATGCAATGTATTAATATGAATAACCAAAGTTTGACATAAAGTTAAATGTTTTAAGCAACAAAGGAATTACAACTGATAATTCAAATGCAATAAACACTCTCAATTTTGGACATGATTTGGCATGGGAGTAGCGGTGACACTGGGGTCTTAGGAGAGTTAAATTAGATCTCCTTGATGTCGATCAAATCTTGAATCTTGTTCTTCAAAGTCAAACAGCTGTTGGTGTCATGCCCGGGACTATCAGAATGGTAAGCACATTTTACATTAGGATTGTACTTAGGAGAAGAGGTATCAGGTTTTTGAGGAGGATCCTTTAGTGTAATCAGCTCCGCCTTTAGCAACTATTGTAATGCTTGAGACAAAGGCATATTAATCCCAGCGTGCTGCCTCTCTTGATACTTTATCCTACGCCTATTGTCCTGTTGATGTTGAACAGGTGTAGGATTAGATATTAACACCGCTCCCACGGATTGATGGTGGTTATTTGTATTATGGCGCCTTTGACCATATACAACATTAGTTAATTTTTTACCACCAAATGGATTCCTCTCGGCATTAAAGGATTTAACCATTGGAATCTTCCAACTCTTGATACCGTTTTCGACCCTTTCTTCAGTCAGAACCATTTATATAAAGCTGGATGAAGAACTCCCAATTAGTAGATTAAAGAATGGGCCTGTCATAGTGACCATGAACATGTATACCATTTCCCGATCATTTAGAGGAGGTTGTACCCTTCTAGATAGATCCCTCCATTTCTACGCATATTCCTTGAACCCTTCTCTTGAGCTCATGGACATATTCTGCAGTTGCACTCGAGTTGGTGCCAGGTCAGCATTATATTGATACTGCTTGTAGAAAGCAGCAGCCAAGTCTTCCCAGGTATGGATGTTAGTTCCTTCTAGCTGATAGAACCAATCCAGTTGAGTGCCAGCCAAACTTTCTTGTAAGAAATGGACCCATATCTTTCAGTCAGCAGTGTGAGGTTGGATCTTTCCGACATATGACCTCAAGTGAAGCTTGGGACAGGAAACACCGCCATATTTTGCAAAGATAGGGACCTTGAACTTAGATGGGGTGACCACCCCTGGAACCAACCCTAATTCTTCAAAATCCAGACTGAGTACCCTCTGAATTTCCAATGCATTGAGGAGATCCTCCAACTGCTTGTATTTTTTATCAGCAGGAGGATACTGCTCTTCAGTATAGTCGGCTTCATCTTCCTTAGTTGCTGGATTGTTGGCTCCTTCCTCGGATTTCTCATCACTCTCCTCTTGATTATCTTTCTCCTTTGATTAGGTTGTGAAATCTAGAGCTCAGTTAGCTGGTCTTCTTCTTCCCACACTCAAAACACAAACTAGCTTCTTTGCCTTTTTCTTATGGTCTTTGAGAACAAGAGCCTTCAGATCTCTTGTCCCTTATCCAGATTCAGGAACATTTCTTGGAATTGAGCATTCTATGCCTGAAGCTCCTTAACTGTTTGTTCAAGAGAAATTTCTTTTTGCTGAAATAAACAGCGAAAAGATAAGAAACCTGTCTTGGGAATACCTGTTATGTAATGACATGTATGATATGCAAATGTTTTCAAGGATATCGCGGGTTAAACAAGAAAATGTCAGAAGTTGAATTTTGCAGCTTTGATTAAAGAACTTTGTATCGTTGACAGTCCTCCTACGAGAGTCAAGCTCACCATATCGAGTGGGTCATAGCCCTTGGCTCAAGTTGTTGTTTTTTGATCCTTTGACGGCATTATCTAGAGGAATATAAATCCTTTTGCCATTTGCTAGATGTCTGGTTCATCATAACCTGCACCACATGCCCTTGAGATCCTTGAAATGGTTAAGGAAATGCTATGGTATGATGTTATGATTTGTATGCTATGCGTCAAGCAAGAATGCAGGGTGATGAACACAAGTATGTCTTGAAAGGAAACCAATTTATTGGATAATGCCTGTAAACAAATCATGCAAGGAAATCATTTTGTTAGATAATCAAACCCTGCAAGCAGTTCAAGTTGAAAGCAAACAAGTCAGATAAGTAGCCTTAGGTTTAGGACTGCATGGGGTTTGTAGGTAAGTACCCTCTTGAAGTTTAGTTGGCTCAACATGTCCTAGTAATTGTAACCGAGTTCTAAGGGATCTCAATATCACTGATTTTTCCCACAAGTTTCGTTCTGATCGGCAACTGACTTGCCACCAAATAAAACTTGGGAGTCAAATCTCAATGAGTGTAGTATCGAGTATCGACCAATCCCCAGCTTTACACCGAGTGTTGTACCCCAAAATTTTCCCTCTCATTTTATCAATATTTCCCCTCACAAGGTTCCTTGAACTCCAGACAGGATTAGGGTTTTGCTTTGCTCAAGACATCTCCTTGCACTGATGACCTAAATTAGGGTTTGAGTTTGCACAGGATTTTTTGGACTTATAATGTTCAAAGTGACCTTCATACTTTATGTTGGACTCATAAGTTTGTCCATACCAAGTTTCAAGCCTTGAATCAAATTTTTGCCCAGTCAATTGGACAGTTGACCTAGAAATCAACTGTATTGGGGAAAAAGTCAACTGTGGTCAATTTACAGTCAAACCTCATGATTTTTGACCCACATCAACATTATGAAGTCATATAAACCATTTGAGCAGGTTTGGACCACGACTCCATAAGAAATTTGATCAGATCACCAAAAGGGCAAAATGGTCATTTTTAGGGTTTTGACTGCATAAATGCAATTTCTGATTTTTGACCTAGCCAATGGAAATTTGAGCTCAAGCATGGATTCAAGGACTCAATGGCATCATCTTGACCTATTCACAAGGTTCAAGAGACCTCAATTGCATTTGATTGACAGATGAATATTTTCAGTCAACTGATCAAATTTTGACTGTACACTGAAAAGTCAAACTTTGACTTTTTGATCAAAATCAAGTGTCAAGGGTCATTTCTCATCAAGATGTGTCAAAACATGAAACTTGTTCATCAAGAAACCCATTTTGCAAATTAGGGTTTAAAGTTGAAAAATTTCATAACTTAGAATTTTTCTAAGTTATGAAATTTTCTTAATTTTTCCTAACTTTGCCCAACATTTTGACCATGATGCAATTGGATTAAAACAAAACTTCCAACATGAAAGTTGTAGTCCTCTACAAAGTCTACAACTTTTATTCACAAAGTTTTCCCAAAAGAAGCTTGGATCTCAAGTTATGATTTTTGGAACAAGGGTCCATAAAAATTTTAACTTAGTGAAATTTTGCCCTAGTTTAGGCAGGATTTTGACCTATCTTCATGGCCATTTTTCACCTAGTTACAAGATGTATCTCAAATTTCATTTCAAAGATAGATTGTAAAGCATATTGCAAGCTTTCCAAAATAGCCAAGAACTCTCCAAACTCATTTATGGTTAGGGAGAATCGAAGGCTTGAAGTTGGCAAAAACTCACTTTGCATCCATGGCATGTTCATATTGATACAAGTTGCAAATTCAAATCAGCTTGATTTGCACTAGATTACAGGTATAAAAACCATTTCACACTAGATAATTTAATGCAAATCCATTGGTCTAAGGTTTTTTTTGGTCATTAGAGCATTGCACACAAGATTAATCCCTAAATGGTAAAAGCAACATTGCCATTTTTGCCAAAATATTCTTTATGTCAAAACCACATCTTTTGAGCCTGGAACAATATCTTATGCAGCAAATCATATCCACCAACTTGAGGGGCCAAGATCACAAGAAGTAGGCTGATAGATATCCTGTACAGGCTGGTATTACATCATTGTTCATTTTGGCTTAAAAGACAAGAATCATGTCCAATACCCTATAACTTGAACATCAACAAAAACCAACTTTGGCAAGCATTTTGGAAACATTTTCTCATATCCATTTGAACCAGAAACACGACCCTTTGAGCCCTCAAACCTCCCATAGTACAAAATCACCTTCCATTGGCAAAACAGGGCAGCATCTGTAGTTTGGTTTCGATAACACAATTTGCTCGTGCGTTTTTCCCCAAACCTGTTCAAACACCTTCCATATAACCTATCCAAGCTATCCCAACCCTTAACACTAACTGTAACTCCATTTACAGGGTTTGTCATTTTTTATTTCAGCTTGTGCAGGTTGAGTTCTGTAGGCTTGTTCAAGCACATTCAAGGCAAGCTAGACATTGGAGAAGGTCAGGGGAAGTTCAAGCAAGCTCCCAAACATCTCAGGCCTTGTTGAAAAATTCCACATTACCATACACGAAGTCAGCTGAAACAGGTTTTTATCAACTTCCTATCTCTCTATTTAGGAACATTTAGACTTAGGTTCGTGAATAAGAAATGTAGTATTCATAGCCATGAAGTTGTACATATGCTCAGTTTTCATTTTAGTTAAGCATACTAAGAGAATTTGGTCCATGAACATCCTGAAAAAATAGGTTAAGATTTAGGGCCAGAGAAATTCTCTCTGGTGTTTGAGAGTTAGGACAAGTTTTTTATATGGTTGAATTCGTCTTGGAAAGCTCTACAACTTTGATGTTATGTGTTTTTGCATTAGAGCACGTATGCAGGTTGTTCGTGTTTGTACATGGCGCGCGAAAATTTGAAGACAGAGGTTGAAGATGAAGTCTGGCTTGGGCTGGGCTTTGCTTCTTTTGTTTTTAACACCCCCCTTTTGCTGAATACACCCCCCTGGCCCATTTCTTCATACTTTTGTATTTTTCCATTTTATTTTCATTTCTGATTTTGTTTTCTTATTTTTCAAACTTATAAAATACTAAAATATTTTTTTATAAATTCTCACATTTATTTTTGTATTTTATTTTAATTTTTCTAAACATAAAAACAATTTAATTAGTATATACTTTATTTATTGAAAACTTAAAAAAATAATATAATAACGTTATACTTTTATTTTATTCTTTAAAAAAATATTGTTCTAAATATATTTTTATTTTTTGTATATATTTTATTTTATTTTTATTACATAACTAATACAATTAATATATACATACATACTTTTATTTTATTTAATGAATACTTGAGAATAAAAACATGAAAATATTATACTTTTATTTTTATTATTATTTATACTTAAAAATACTTTTTCTAAGTATACTTTATTTTTTGTATATACATTATTTTATTTTATTGTATATAAATAGTATATTTAATATATTCATATTCTTAAAAGAAAATTAGGGTTTACCCTTAATAAAAATAATAATCTTTCTTTTATTTATTACATTAAACATTTTTACATACATAAAAAATAAACATAAACATTTTTGCATAATTCATAATATTTTGTATATTTATTTAATTTGTTTATTTAAATATTATCCATTTATTATTTATGCCTTTGATTCAATTTGGATGTAATAGTAAAATTAGGGTTTTAATTTCTTGTCAAATAATCCCCATTCAAAATTGTATCCCCCTCCCCATAATCATGTTGTAATAGTGGTAGAGTTATTTTTACGCATTTACGCTTTCAATTATACCATGATTAGAGATTAGGGTTTGTATGGAAAAATCCAAAATTAACAAGTAGCTTGACCTAATACAAAGACAAAAATGCATTAAAATCAATACACAATGCACACTTGCACCCCTAGGGTTTCATCCACTTGTTGCCTTAAAAATGGGCCATGTTATGCATGTTGAGTACTTTGGCAAAACAAAAACAAAACAAAAGATCATGGTCCTTCGATGACGCTATCTTGGTTGCCTAACAAAATGATCAAGTCCCTCAAAAATTTGCTAAAGATACTTAACACAATTGCTATCATGGTCTATACGATGACCCGCGCCTGTCCCGTTTAACATCCTAATACAAGGTTGTTTACCAAATGCAATGGTAAAACAACACTGTCAAAAGGGTTAAAAACATATAGGAAAGATCTTTGAGTAAAATAGGGTAGACCAATCTTAGTTACTTGATCAAAACTTGCAACACATCCTAGCTATTTTCAAACACATCTCACAACACAATTTCAAAATATTTCCTAAATCAGACTTTCAAAACATTGAACATCTTTTCAAAAGACAAATACACCTTTGTATACATTCAAACAAGAATCATTACAAAGGTTTCCACAACGATGGCCTCTTTTTAAAACATTTTCAAAACCACACACAAAGCACCATTTCAAACAATTGGAAAAGCAAAGCAAGTGATCTAAACAAGTAAATAAGAGCCCATGGATAACCATGGATGAAAAGGGTGCTTGCACCTTCCCTTTTCATAATCTACTCCCCGAAACCAAGAAAACATCTCAAAGGTCTTTCCTGTGCTTTTTGACCTTTCCTTTGGATAAAATAAAAAGTCGGTGGCGACTCTTGCTAAACCGAAACATTTGTGAACACAAAACGCAAAACCTCAAGTCAGTTCTCCCACCGTATCACAGAACTGGTGACTCTGCTGGGAGAATTATAAATTTGGAGTAACCTTAGGGATTAGATCACCTTTACATGCTTACTTTGTTTGCTTTGATTGCTTTACATTTGGTTCTATTATTTTGGTTTGAAATTCTCTACCCGGATTTGGGAAACATTCATAGGTAAATAGCAATACATTGTGGAAACTGTGCGGGGTATACCAACACGGTTGAAGCAATAGCTATATTAGTGCGACATATTTATGGGTACCGGTAGCCTTTGAGTTAATCAAAGAGAATACGGGGCCGCTGGGTGATGTCATGAAGCACTAATGAACAATTAGAACCTTACTTGACCATCTTGGCCTTATTAGGGGTAGTGAGATGACCAGCTTTGGTACAGTCCGAAGTTGGTAGATACTCGATACTACACTCATTGAGAGTTGTTTTCTTGGAATATTTTGGTCGCCAGTTAAGTGGCTAAACTGAAACAATGAACACAGAAAATAATTCGGTGATATTGAGCTCCTTAGAACCCAGTTACTATTTATAGGACAGGTTGAGCCAACTAACTTCAAGAGGGTAATTACCTATGAAACCCCATGCAAGCCTGAAACTAGGATCTTGTGTGATTTGCTTGTACATATACTTGTGCATACATCATGAACATCATAAAGCATCATATGCATCCACTAACCATTTCAAGGGTTTGAATCTTCATCTTTGTTCTTGTTTTGTAGGTCATGGAATCTCTTCGCAGGAAAACAATTCAAGTCAACCTTGTGAGAATCTCTCGTGAACTCAAGGAGCTTACTTCTATGATTCCAGAGAATTCTCCCTTCAGTGAAAGACATGGTAGACTTCTCAGCTTGGTCAACTCCAACATTGAAGAAGACATGGTGAAAGTTCTCTTCCAATTCTTTGACCCCCTACATCATTTCTTTACATTTCCTGATTACCAACTAGTACCTACTTTGGAGGAATTTTCTCAACTCCTGAATATTCATATTCTCCATCAACTACCCTACAACGGTATGGAAAGAGAACCAAAGCCTGAAGATGTTGCTCAAGCATTACACTTGTAACCATCTGATATCAAAGTTCATTGGGAAACCAGAAGTGGTGTCAAGGGTTTCTTGTCAAAGTTTCTGTTTGAGAAGGCACAAGACTACTGGAATTCTTTAGATCTGCAAGCTTTTGAGGAGATTGTAGCACTTCTCATCTATGGTTTGGTCTTATTCCCAAACCCTGATCAACTTATAGATGTGAATGCTGTCAAGATTTTCATATCTCGGAATCCTGTGCCTACATTGCTTGGGGACATCCTACACTCATTTCACACACGAATAATGAGGAAAAGAGGTGTTCTCATGTGTTGTACTCCTCTTCTAGCAAGGTGGTTTATTTCTCACCTTCCCCAGTCAGTCTTGAAAAATGATCAAGGCTTGAGGTGGTCACAACGGTTGATGACTCTCCCAAATTCTGATGTTCATTGGTGTTCTCGATCCAGAGAAAATGTCATCATCATTGATCGTTATGGGGAATTCCCTAATGTCCCACTACTTGGCATTAGGGGAGGCATTACCTACAACCCCTGTTTAGCTCTGAGACAATTTGGGTATGCCCGGAGGGATAGCCCTCATGACATGCTGATTCCAAGCTTGGTTTTTGACTTTGACAATGACGCTCAAGGACTTCAACAAAGGTTTATCCGAGCTTGGAGGATGCCCAACAAAGTGGATAGTAAGACACTGGGACACAAGAATTCCATCCCCCTTGAGCCTT
Organism: Vicia faba; assembly: GCA_948472305.1. Taxonomy (NCBI): domain Eukaryota; kingdom Viridiplantae; phylum Streptophyta; class Magnoliopsida; order Fabales; family Fabaceae; genus Vicia; species Vicia faba. The sequence goes on from OX451738.1 coordinate 1,265,646,596, forward strand.
ATCTCAAGTGGGTACGAACCCGCACTCAGAGTCTTATGATGCCTTACCCCCACATTCTCCCCGTGATCAAAGAGCCTATTATGGAAGGAGAGGTTCCATACACCCTCCTACATCCAGACATTCCAACATCATTGGAAGAATTGCAAAAGAGTTGGATACAGCTCAAGGAAGAGCGGAACACTTTTGGAGCCAGCTTCTATGCCAGTGAGAAGAAGGTTTTGAAACTTACCCGCCGACTTCATGAAGAGGAGACTCTTAACACCTAGATCGCACCAAAGAGGATGCGCAACGTCTTTTTACATTAAGAATTTTGTAATATTTTGCCCATGGGGCATTTATGTACTAACAAATTTCTTCTTATTAATATGACGTGTGTTCTTTTTGTTTGCAACAACTTTGAATTTCTAAATCCTTGAATGCATTACATATCATTCATCATATCCATAAACCGGTCTTCACATCAGGTTTCCTTATCTTTCTGCTGTTTATTTCAGCAAGATGGATATAGAGCAGACGATCAAAGATCTGCAAGCACAAAATTCTCAGTTCCAACAACTCCTCATGACCTTGGAAAAGGGTCAAGAAGACCTTAAAGCACTGTTAGAGAAAGAGAAGGAATAGGAAAAGAAGAAAAAGAAAAGAATTGGTGTGGCCTGTAGCGATAAAAAATGTAGCGGGGTAAATCGGAGATCGAATTATTGATTAATTCGTCTCACAAAAGCAAGAGTCGCCACCGCGCTTTATTATTTCCAAGGGGAAAGGGGAAAGAGCGAAATAAAACCCTAAATATGCAATGTAAATAATACTTTTAAAAGTAATAAAAATACAAGGCGTTTTTGAAAAGAGATCTATGGTTCGGGGGTTGGTTATACAATGGGAAGGTATTAGCACCCAATGTATCTATAGTACTCAATAGGAACCTTTTGAAATATCTGTTTTAAAATGTTCGTTGATTGAAAAATAAATTGTTTTGGCCGAAAAAGGGGTACGGACGGGTTTTTGAAGATACGACGACCTAATGTCGAAGTTTTTGCTTAAAAGGTATAAGTTTTGAAAAGATTGAATATTTGAGGAAAAATTATCCTAAGTTTTAATGAAATGCGAATGTTCGCGTGATCGGACTTGAGGACATGAAGTCAACAAATTTAATCGTTTTTTCCCTTGGATTTAGACGTAAACAGAATAATCAAGTAAACAGAAAATTACGATAAATAAATGATATACAACAATTCAAATAAAAGACTAAGTGGTGAACGTGCATTTTTTGGATTTTTGTTTAATATACAAGAGAATTAATAAGATGTTTTTTTTTTAAGTTTTTTATTATATGTATTTTTTAATATGGATAAAGCAAGAGAATTATCTAAAAAATAAAAATGTTTTTTAGTTCTTAAAACTTCTATTTTTTTATATTTTTGTATTAGTATTAATATAAAGTATTTATTTAGTAAATAGATCTAAACTAAATTAAACTTTAAAAGTTATTTAACTAAACCTAAAAAGATACTAAAATCACTAGATTAAACCTAATGTTAAACTAATAAAGTTGTTTTCACTAAATTATCTATTATTCCATTAAGTTTTACTAATTAACTAAAAAAAAAACTAAAGAAACAAATAGAATTCAAGAATCAAAAGGGGGGTAAAATAAGGACAAAGCAAATGGGCCAAAGGCTTAAGGGAGGCCTAGTCAGAAAGCAACAGAAACGGGGGGTGTATTAGAAGTTTCGCTGGGCTTAGGGGAGGTAAACAGGGTTAAGGCCCATACATTTCATAATTTTGTTTTAGGGTAAACGTAATTTGGTTTAGGGAAAGAGGGATTAGGGTTGCACAGGGACGACGCTTGTTCATCCTCACTTCGTCTTCTTTCGTCTTTCTCACGCCCGATTCTGCGTTCTCTGCCACGGCCACCAGCTTCTCCACTTTCTTCTTCCCTCCAATGGACGCTAGGGGGCGAGGATTTACGGTATAATCGTTTTCTATTTCATGGTGTTTTGTTACGATTTGCATGTGTTGATTTTCATATCTATTGATTCTGATTCTCCAGTTATTAATGGTTATTGAGGAATTTGAGAGAAAAAGGAGGGTGAAATGCTACCTGGAGAAGGAGGAGGGAGGTTGGGGCGAGCTAGGAGGCCGGGGCGACGAGGAGTGCGCGTGATGCTTGCTTCGGGTTAACGGTATTTCGTTCTTATTTTGTTTGATGATGAGCAAAACTGAAAACTTGTGCAATATTTCTTCTCTTCTGCCTTTACCTTGCTTTGTTTGAACTGTGACCTTCGAATAATTTTCTCTCTTCTTCTTTACTGCTTCTGTATGTTGGGTTGTTGCCTGGAATTATTTCTTTTCCTTCTTCTGCTGTTGCCTTGAACGTTATGTTGCCTTGATGCTAATGTTGAAACGTGGTTTTGACTAGCTTCTTTCTTCTTCTTTCTATGATTTTTGTTGCCTCGATGCTAATGTTGCCTTGGGTGCTATTGTTGGAATGCTATTGTTTTGATTAGCTTGCCCTCCTCTCCTTCTTGCCTTGCTATTGTTGCTTGAATTTGTAATAGCCTGTGATGATATAATTTTGAGGCTGGATGGTATTTGACATGGTTTTGATTTATGATTTAGGGTGGTACAGGTTTGTGGTTTTAGACCCTGTTTTTGGTTTATGCAGATGGCAGGTTTAGGTTTTTAGGCCATATGGTTTGATGGTTTATGCAAGCTTAGCATCTGGTTTAGGCCAAGATTCGTGTTTTACAGGTTATGGAATAAGTTGATATGGTTTATGAGATAGCAGGTTAATGGTTTTTAGGCCATATGGTATGATGGTTGTGAAAATGGTTATGGTAGCAGGTTTGAAATGGGTTTGATATGGTTTATGAGATAGCAGGTTAATGGTTTTTTAGGCCATATGGTATGATGGTTGTGAAAATGGTTATGGTAGCAGGTTTGAAATGGTTCTGGTGTGGTTTATGTTGGTGGAAGGCTTTTGGTCATATTGGTTTGATGGTTTATGCAGTAGGTTTTGAAAATGGTTCTATGCAGTAGGTTCTAACTGGTTTAGGCCATGCTGTTGTTTATGGTTATATGCAGGTTTAGCATTTGGTTTGACAGTAGATTCTCTGGTTTCTTGTTTGAGACTTGGAGGAAAAAAAAAGTTTTGCTTTGATAGTTTTTCAAAGCTTGAAGGCAGGTCTCCCTTTTTCTTGAAGGGGTTTTTGTGTTATGTTCCCAGTTTGCTTGGCATCTCTTGTTTTTTATGGCTCAGGTTTGAATACTTTTATTATATTCTCTTGGCCTTCTGCACATCTACTGCTCCAACAGTTTGTTTGTATTCTATTTTCATGCTTTCATTTTTTTTACTGAGTTGCTGCTGCAGTTTGTTTCTATCCTCTTCCTGCCTAAACCAAACCTGTAAAACCATACTTCTATCTCTCTTCTCTCTCCTCAATGCAAATTTGACATAAAATGATATGTTATGCATTTGTTCTGAAAAAGCAATACTGCTGGAAAATGATGTAAATGGAAATGTTTTCATGCTTGCATATTGATTTTAAGCTGCACACTTCTTTTACTTGCAATGTAACAGTAGGAGCCTAATCTTTTGGCCTCTTCCTATGTGCATGGCATGGTTTACATTGGGATATTGACTTGGAATTGAAAATGCATGTGTTGTTTGTATTATGCATTTTATATTGATTTTGAAATGTGCATGGGATTTGAAACATGCAGTTGGCTTTTTTTTAATTATGCAGTTTTGAAAACAAAAAAAATGAATTTGTGCATCTTTAAATTTGTGCATTCATTTTTGAAAATAAAATTCGTCCCTTTTTGTGAACCGGGAGAAATCCCGCGATTTGCAAAAAGAGTAAAACTGATTCCAGCCGTTTGCTTTTAATGATGAACACTAATAAATAATTTTCTGCTTTTAATTATTTGTTTATTTCTAACTTTTTCTTTTAATTGTTTGCAGGTAAAATTAAATGAACCAACAGAGAAGCATTGGATAGAAGATTTAGAATTTAGGAAAAACTAGAATAATTTTTATTTCATCTTAAACTTTGTAAAAATTATTATTGTAAATACGTTGTAAATAAATACGGTATTTACACAACAATTGTACAATTAGAATAAAATGAATAAAATTCCAATATTTGCCAATTAATTCTTTCCTTCTCTCTAATTATTTATTTTATCGTTTATAATTCTTTAAATTATATAATAATTGAAAATAAATTTCAATTACTTAAATTCAGAATAATAAACAATTAAATAAACATCATTTGATCAATAAACTTTTCTTCAACCTATTCCATTATTTATAATTCTCTAAATTATAATAACCGAAAAAAATAAATTTCAACTATTAAACTTAGGATAATAAATAATTAAATAACATTGTTGATCAATTAATGAACTTCCTTTCCAATATTTATTATATTATTTATAAATCTTTCAATTATATAATAACTGAAAATAAATTCCAATTATTAAATTTAAGATAATAAATAATTGATAAACATTGTTTTAACATTGATCAATTAATAAACCTAGCGTTCAAAAATAAACAGCTCTCGACTTGAAAAAGTTATGAATTTTAATCTGCTTTAAAAAAAATTGATAAAAATAGGTCAAAACCCTTGCAATGCAATGATGCAGATGGGAGATGGTATCTTAGGTCAAATTTTGGGGTACAACATGGCCACTATGGGAAGAAGATTTGAGAATCAGGCTAGGCGAGTTCTGGATTTCCCCTCGACGTCTGACGAAGGGGTTGGTAAAGGAAAGGGAGTTGCAATGCCCTCTGAGTTTGTAGCTGAAGAAGAAGAAGAGGAAGAGGATGAAGATTACTCCAAACAACAGTACCCTCCGGCGGACGATAAGTATAAGAATCTAGAAGATCGGTTGGCATCCATGGAGGTACAAAGGGTACCTGGGCTGGATTTCGAAGAACTAGGGTTGGTTGTTGGGATCGTCATTCCTCCCAAGTTCAAAGTGCCTACATTTGCTAAATACAACAATTTTTCCTGTCCGAAGATGCATCTGCGGTCCTACGTCAGAAAGATCCAACCTCACTCTTTTGATAAGGATCTATGGATCCACTTTTTTCAAGATAGTTTGTCGAGTACACAATTGGACTGGTTCTATCAACTTGAGAGGTCTGATGTTCATAACTGGGAGGATTTAGTTACTGCTTTCTACCGACAATACCAATATAACGCAGATTTAGCGCCTACTCATACTCAACTACAGAGTATGAGTATGATCTCTAATGAAGGATTTAAGGAGTATGCCCAAAAGTGGCGGGATTTGGCTGGAAGGGTGCAGCCACCATTGTCGGATAGAGAGCTGGTTGACATGTTTTTGGGGACCCTGTCGGGTCCATTCTTCAATCACTTGATCGGGAGCTCATCTGCAGGGTTTACCGAATTAATTCTGACCGATGAAAGGGTCGAAGCTGGCATTAAGAGTGGTAAAATCCAGAAGGATGCCTCTGCTTCCACTGCTATCAAGAAGACCTTCCCAACCAAGAAAGAAGTTTCTGCTATTCACACCCAGAGAAATCAAGGGAGAATGGAGCGCCGACCAGCGGTGGAGGCTGTGATGATCCAGAACTCTTCAGCCGATCAACCTCGAAGCAGTCAACCCAGAGCTAACCAGCAAAGGGTAGAAAGGTCGCAACGACAGTTCACCCGGATCAATATGACACCTGCTCAGGTCCTCCCTCATCTGTTAAAGTTAAACCTTACCAACTTGAAAGAAGCGCCGAAAAACCCAAATACCTCTTCTCCTTATTATCATTAAAATGTAAAATGTGCATATCATTCGGACAGTGTGGGGCACGACACCAACAACTGTTGGGCCCTTAAAAACAAGATCCAAGATTTGATAGATGCCAAGGAGGTGGAGTTTGATTCCCCCGAAAAACCTAATGTGATATCCGCTCCTATGCCAAAACATGGTCATAATGTCCATGCTATTGTAGAAGATCTTCATGTTACCGTTGTTGATGACTTAATGACTCTGTTGTCAATGATTAAGATGAATTTGTTGAAAGCCGAGATTTTCCCAGGCTGTGAAAAAGATTTTTACCTTTGTTCGACCTTGCAATCCGACTGTCCGCTGTTGAAGTCGGGCATCCAACGCTTGATGGATACTCAAGAGATCCTCTTTCAGAAAACTCCTGTTGCTACTATTACTCATGTTACTCCTGTTAATCCAATCAATGATGTTGTTATAATCACCATTTCCGACAATCTTTCCAAGATCTGCAAAAGGCCTGTTAAGATTACACCCGATCTAAAGTTTGTAGCGCTGAAGATTACCATGCCAGGGCCAATCCCATATAAGTCCAACAAGACGATACCGTGGAATTATGGAGGAGAGATCTTCTACCACGGTGTCAAGCAGATCGAATCCAGAGAAGAGAATTCCGATGAAGAAACTCCTAACGTAGGAAATATTGCGAGGACGAGTAAGATAACTCGTAGCGGAAGAATCTTCTCTCCGGAGATTGCTCCTCCAAGGGCAGTCTTCGGACCCTCAAGTGCTTCTGCGCCTGTCAAGATATATGTGTGAGGTCCAGTGATTGAAGAAATTGTTACTCCCGAAGTTGTACCCTCTGCTGTTACTGCTGATAAAGGTAAGGGGATCCAAGAAGCGCCCGTCAGGATGAGGGCTCAGACTTTGGTAATCCCCGAGACCACCCAAAAGGAAATGAAGGAGATTTTAAAGATAATTAAGAAGAGCGACTATGATGTCGTAGAGCAGCTGGGGCAAACCCTTTCAAAAATATCTATGCTAGCTCTATTGCTCTTCTCCGAGGCTCATGCCAAAGCCTTGATCAAATTCCTGAAGACGGCGCACGTGCCTCAAGAAACTTCTACGGATCAGTTTCAAGAGTGTGTAGCCAGCCTTACAGCCGACAATGGTCTTGGCTTCTCTGATGCCGATTTGACATCTAAGGGAAGAAAGCATAATGATGCGTTGCATGTCTTAGTAGAGTGCAGAGGAACTACACTTGCTCATGTTCTGGTTGATACTGGTTCATCTTTAAATGTTCTACAAAAGAAAGCATTGGACAGATTGGACTGTGAAGGTTTGACCATAAAGCCCATGAATATCATTGTTAGAGCCTTCGACGGTTCTAAGCGGATGGTTCACGGAGAAGTGGACATCCTAATTAAAGTGGGAACAGAAATTTTCAACTCTACTTTTTATGTGATGGACATCCGTCCTTCATATTCATGCTTGTTGGGAAGGCCATGGATCCACAACGCTAGGGCAGTCACCTTTTCTCTACACCAAATGCTCAAATACACAGTCCAGGGTAAGATCATAACAGTTCATGGTAAGGAGGAGTATATGATAAGCCACCTCAACTCTTTCCGCTACATGGAGTTAGATGGTTAATTCATAGAAACACCTTTCCAACACTTTGAAGAGGTTTCTCCAGAGGTTGCGGTAGCCAAGACAATGACTGATGTGCCCATCATTACCAAACCTGTGTCCCGGATGGCATCCCTTAAAGATGCAGAGGTTGTAGTCAAGGAAGGAGGAAGCACGATATGGGGTCAACTGCCAGATTTTCCTTACAAGACATATAAGTTCGGATTGGGTTTCACTGCTGCTAGCCAGAAAGTTGTGTGTCGCTCCCGGGCTGGAGGACCGCCACTGAAAATCACTCATCACGGAATTCATGCTTTAGAGGATGATGAAGAAGGAAGCAATTTTGAAGACTGAATCTTTCCAACTATTGAAGGAGGATTGAACAACTGGGAGGCGAAAGACTCTGTTCCCATTACTTTCATCAATCAGTAATTTATCTTTTGAACATTTCATGTTTGGTCTGTAATAATCATTAAACAATTTGTACACTCTTTTCGCCTTATGCCTTACCCGGGGCATATAGGTCCATTTGTAAGGGTTTTGATTCTTCATTTTCATATGCCATTTTTAATGAATCATGGACGTTTTCATCTATAAACTTTTGTGTTCATTTTCTTTCCTTTTACATTTTATTTTGTTTAAGGATGGCTATCCCTTACACACACCCACACTCACAAAATGCAGGTACCCATCCACTCCGGATTCCATGGGTGACTATTCTGCTTTGGCCTTCAGTGACTCTGAAGATCTGGTCAATCATGCCGAATCCGAAGGTGGTGAAGATTGTGAAGTGCCTGGAGAGTTGGCTAGACTTTTGCAACAGGAAGAAAGGGTTATTCTGCCCCATGAAGAGTTGTTAGAGACTATCAATTTGGGTATTGCCGAAGACAGAAAAGAGGTTAAAATGGGTGCCAACTTGGAGCCAAGTGTCAAGGAGCGCTTAGTTCAGCTGTTGAATGAATATGTTGAGATCTTTGCCTGGTCCTATGAAGATATGCCGGGACTCGACACAGATATTGTGGTCCACAGTCTCCCTACTAGAGAAGACTGTCCACCAATTAAACAGAAAGTTCGCCGAATAAGGCCCGATATGTCTGAAAAGATCAAAGCCGAAGTGATGAAGCAGTTCAATATCGGGTTTCTTGCTATTACTTCCTATCCATAATGGGTTGCTAACATTGTGCCTGTGCCTAAGAAGGATGGCAAAGTAAGAATGTGTGTGGACTACAGAGACTTAAATAGGGCTAGCCCTAAAGATGACTTTCCACTGCCACACATTGACATTTTGGTCGACAATACAACTCAACATAAGGTGTTTTCTTTCATAGATGGATTTTTGGGATACAACCAGATCAAAATGGCCCCTAAAGACATGGAGAAGACTACTTTTGTTACACAGTGGGGTACCTTCTGCTATAAAGTGATGTCGTTCGGACTGAAGAATGTCGGGGCAACCTATCAGCGAGCCATGGTAGCTTTGTTTCATGACATGATACATCATGAGATCGAAGTCTACGTAGACGACATGATAGCCCGTTCACAAACAGAAGAAGAACACCTCGACCATCTGCAAAAGCTGTTTGTTAGATTGAAGGAGTATAAGCTCAGACTGAACCCTAGCAAGTGCACTTTTGGAGTTAGGTTCGGTAAACTCTTTGGATTCATCGTCAGCAACAAAGGCATTAAGGTTGATCCCGCTAAAGTCAAAGCTATACAAGAAATGCCCGCCCCTCGCACTCAGAAGGAGGTTAGAGGTTTCTTGGGACGCCTAAATTATATTGCAAGGTTCATCTCTCACCTAACATCTACCTGTGAACCAATCTTCAAGCTGTTGAAGAAGGATCAGGTGGTTGAATGGAACGATGACTGTCAAGTTTCTTTCGATAAGATCAAGGAGTATTTGCTGGAACCTCCTATCTTGATTCCACCCGTCGAAGGTAGGCCGCTAATCATGTATCTGATTGTTTTGGATAATTCAATGGGGTTCGTACTGGGCCAACATGACGAGTCTGGCCGAAAAGAGCACGCCATTTATTACCTTAGCAAAAATTTTACCGACTGTGAGACTCGCTACTCACTACTCGATAAAACTTGCTACGCTTTGGTATGGGCTGCTCACCGGCTAAGGCAGTATATGTTGACACATACCACTCTGTTGATTTCTAAAATGGATCCGATCAAGTACATCTTCGAGAAGCCTGCTTTATCCGGAAGAATCGCTATATGGCAGATGATCCTGACTGAGTATGATATCCAGTACACAACCCAAAAATCTATAAAGGGGAGTGTACTAGCTGACCATCTAGCTCATCAAGCCGTCGAAGATTACCAATCTATGAGGTTCGACTTCCCTGACGAGGATATCATGACATTGGACAACATTAAAGGTAACAGACCGTATGACGGACCTGAACAAGGATCCCGTTGGACCCTGCACTTTGATGGTGCTTCAAATGCACTTGGGAATGGTATCGACGCAGTACTTATCTCTCCAGAAGATTGCCATACACCTTTCACTGCTGGACTCTGCTTCAGCTGCACCAACAACATGGCCGAGTATGAAGCTTGTATCTTTGGTCTCAAGGCTGCTATTGACTTAGGAATCAAATCTTTGATCGTATTTGGGGACTCAGCTTTGGTTATCAGTCAAATCAAAGGAGAGTTGGATACTAAGCACCCTAACCTCATCCCATACAAAGAACAAGTCTTGACATTGTTACCACATTTTGAGCAGATTACCTTCGAGCACTTCCCACGAGAAGAAAATCAGCTAGCAGATGCTCTAGCTACAATGTCATCCATGTTTAAACTTAACTGGGATAATGAGGCACCTCAAATCACCATTGAAAGAATGGACGAACCTGCACATTGTCACAAGATTAATACTGATGAAATGGTGGACCGACCCTGGTTTCATGACATCAAAAGGTATCTAGAAGCACAAGAGTACCCTGAAGGAGCTTCAGCCAACGACAAAAAGTTCTTAAGGAGGTTCGCGGCCAAGTTCTTTCTGAGAAATGGTATCCTATACAAGCGCAATCTTGATTGTGTCCTACTCCGTTGTGTGGACAAGGTTGAAGCTGAACAAATCATGGCTGAACTACATAATGGCACCTTTGGCACCCACTCGAGCGGTCATACGATGGCTAAGAAGATTCTACGGACAGGCTACTACTGGTCTACCATGGAAGCTGATTGTTATCAACACTCCCGTACTTGTCACAAATGCCAAATCTATGCTGACAAGGTACATATTCCCCCAGTTCCTCTCAATGTCTTAACAGCTCCTTGGTCGTTCGCGATGTGGGGGATCAACATGATTGGAAAGGTTAAGCCTACAGCATCCAATGGACACTGTTTCATCCTGGTGGCCATTGATTACTTTACCAAGTGGGTCGAAGCAACTTCCTTTGCCTCCGTTACAAAGAATGTGGTTTCCCTCTTCATCAAGCAGAACCTCATGTGCCGGTATGGTATCCCCGACAGGATCATCACTGACAACAGTACAAATTTGAACAATACTATGATCACCGCTCTGTGCGAGCAGTTCAAGATTCAACATCACAATTCATCTCCCTATCGGCCTAAGATGAACGGTATTGTCGAAGCCGTGAACAAAAATATCAAGAAGATCATTCAAAAGATGACAGTCACCTACAAGGACTGGCATGAGATATTACCGTTTGCTCTGCACGGGTACCGTACCACGGCACGTACTTCAACTGGGGCAACACCATTTTCTTTGGTATACGGCATGGAGGTTGTTTTACCTATCGAGGTTCAGATTCCCTCCTTGAGAATAATGAAAGATGCCGGTTTGAGTGAAGACGATTGGATTCAGACCCGGCTTGATCAACTTAACTTGATTGACGAAAAGAGACTTACTGTTGTTTGCCATGGTCAGACGTATCAAAAACATATGTTCAAGGCCTTCAACAAGAAAGTCAAGAGACAAGTATATCAAGTCGGGGACCTTGTAATCAAGCGAATCATCTTGCCGCAAAGTGATCCCAGGGGCAAATGGACTCCTACTTACGAAGGACCATTTGTGATCAAACACATCTTTTCTGGTGGGGTTATGATCCTAACCACCATGGACGGTGATGATCTGCCGCACCCTGCGAACGCAGACATAGTCAAAAGATACTACGCATAAAACGACCCGACAAGTTGAAAACCCGAAAGGGCGACTTGGGCAAAAATGGGCATCCCGGTGAATCGAAAACCCGAAAGGGCAGTTCAGGAAAAATTAGGGATAAATAAAAAAATCTGTACACCCAGCAAGTTGAAAACCCGAAAGGGCGACTTGGGCAAAAAAGGGTTTCCCGGTGGATCGAAAACCCGAAAGGGCGATCCAGGCAAAAGTTAGGGAATTAAAGCGTATGACTATGTCTCGTCGGATCACTTTAAGAATAATCTCTTCATAAACAAGCTCCTGGATTCTGATCAATCCAATCATCTGCGGACGAAGCAACGAATGGACAAGATACTCAGAGTTGTGAAGGCTATAGCAGAATGGGAACCCCATGGAATTGTTACAAATAGCCATCTTTCTTTGTATAATTTTTTCTCATTTTTATGACAACATTCTCTTACTAGGATGTCTGTCTCCTTTGTACAAAATACTTACACAAAGTTAATACAAAGATATTTCAAAGTGAAGAAATTTTTTTGTTTTTTCTTTCTTTTTTACACTTGTGTTTTATTTGAAAACGTCCAATGATTTATTAAATGAGCATATGCATTTGAATATAATCACTGCTTACGAATAAAACGGAATGAGAAAGGATAATTACTGATAGGTTGAAAGTATAGGAAGACGTCTTTATGCTATTCCGGAGGAAATCCCCTGCAGTATGTCATCCTGATTCTCAACAGAGCTAAAACCTTAAAATACACATCCCCAGTGGAGTTAAGTTTCAAAATTCCTATCAGAGCTAAGTTTCTAAACTCCCAAATCCCCAGCGGAGCCAGAAGACTTTGAACTACAAATCCCCAGTGAAGATGAAACTTTCTTCCCCAACGTAGTCCAAAACTTCAACCTTTAAACCACAGTGGAAATCATCCGGTTTCTCCAAATCCCCCAGCAAGTTATCTTAAAACCTGGAAATCAACCAGATAACAGTTAACTTTTATCCCCAACCAAGGATAAAACCCCAAAAGATTGGCATACTCCCAAGCTCCTGATACCCTTAACAGAATGAAGATTCTCATTCTTAAAACCCCAGAAGATTGACATACTCCCAAGCTCCTGACACCCTTAACAATGAAGATTCTCGTTTTTAAAACCCCAGAAGATTGGCATACACCCAACCTCCTGACCCAAACGCCTGAATGAAGATTCTCATTCTTGCTTCTTTAATAGATTGGCATACAACCCAAGCTTTTGAAAACTCGCCAACAGGATAAACAATCTCCCCACATAATTATTTCCCAACAGAACAAAGATTTTTGTTCTCATTTCTCCAGTTGAAGCCTCCCAGGTTTTAATTCCCCAGTAGAGATGGTCGGAGTTGTCCTTATATCCCCAGGAAAGTCAGGAAGGATTCTCAATTACCCATAAGTCACCAAGGATTTTCAATCCCCAACAGTAGTCCAAAGAATTTCTCAGCCTCAACAATCAAAGGTTTTGAATATCCAGCAGCAGTCAAGGGTTTATTTTCCCCAGCAGCAGTTAAAGATTTCATTATCTTCAACTATCAAGGATTTATTTTCCTCAGCAAGGCGGCTAATCAGCTTACATACACATCCATTACATTCATATATCATAAACATTGATAGAACACATTTTATTGCATCATACATGTCATGCAACATAACTTTGTGTTTCAGCTAACATTTTACCCTTTTCAGGATAAGATTAAAAGCTACCTTTAACAAATGTTCAAAGATTTCAGATACAGTATGGATACACCCCAGACACGGAGGTCATTCTATTACTCATTCAGGTCTCGTATTTCAGATACAATATGGATATACCCCAGACACGGAGGTCATTCTATTACTCATTCAGAATTTCAAGTCAAGATACAGTCCAGATACGCTCCAGACACGGATGTCGTTTTGTCACTCATTCAGACTTCAACTATCAGATACATATTAGATGCGCTCCAGACACGAAAGCCATTCTATTTCTCATTCAGATTCAACTATCAACCTCGGGTTTAGATACACTCCAGCTACGGAAGTCATTCTATCACTTGTCCAGATCCTAGTTATAGTACGGATACATTCCAGACACGAAATTCATTCTGCTACTCATACAGATCTCAACTTCAGATACAGTCCGGATACGCTCCAGACACGGTAGTCATTCTGTCACTCATTCAAAACCTATTTCCCAGCCCAGAGATACTCCAGACACGGATGCCTTTCTGTCGCTTATTCAGATTTTAGATTTCGGATACAATACAGATACACTCCAGACACGGTAGTCATTCTGATATTTATTCGAGAATCAAATACAGTTACAGCTCGGATACGCGTCATTCTCCTAATTATCAACAAACAAGTCTTGGATGGAATATTTAAGCCCATCTCCAGCAAGATTCTACCATCTCCAAATGGCATCTTTAAGCCCATTCCCTCAGTTGCATTTTGACGAGTGCAAATTTACGGGCACTCTAGTGTCCAATCATCTTTTACCTTCGAGTCACGAAAGGAGAACTCGCCAACCTAACTCTTCAGGTTCAAGAAGATTGAACAGGGGAAGCTGTTGTACCCCAAAATTTTCCCTCTCATTTTATCAATATTTCCCCTCACAAGGTTCCTTGAACTCCAGACAGGATTAGGGTTTTGCTTTGCTCAAGACATCTCCTTGCACTGATGACCTAAATTAGGGTTTGAGTTTGCACACGATTTTTTGGACTTCTAATGTTCAAAGTGACCTTAATACTTCATGTTGGACTCATAAGTTTGTCAATACCAAGTTTCAAGCCTTGAATCAAATTTTTGCCCAGTCAATTGGACATTTGACCTAGAAATCAACTATATTAGGGAAAAAGTCAGCTGTGGTCAATTTACAGTCAAACCTCATGATTTTTGACCCACATCAATATTATGAACTCATATGAACCATATGAGCAAGTTTGGACCACAAGTCCACAAGAAATTTGATCAGATCACCAAAAGGGCAAAATGGTCATTTTTAGGGTTTTGACTGCATAAAGGCAATTTCTGATATTTGACCTAGCCAATGGCAATTTGAGCTCAATAATGGATTCAAGGACTCAATGGAATCATCTTGAACTATTCACAAGGTTCAAGAGACCTCAATTGCATTGGATTGATAGATGAATTTTTCAGTCAACTGATTAAATTTTGACTGTACACTGAAAAGTCAAACTTTGACTTTTTGATCAAAATAAAGTGTCAAGGGTCATTTCCCATCAAGATATGTCAAAACATGAAACTTGTTCATCAAGAAACCCATTTTTGCAAATTAGGGTTTAAAGTTGAAAAATTTCATAACTTGGAATTTTTCTAAGTTATGAAACTTTCTTAATTTTTCCTTACTTTGCCTAACATTTTCACCATGATGAAATTGGATTCAAACAAAACTTCCAACATAAAAGTTGTAGTACTCCACAAAGTCTACAACTTTTACTCACAAAGTTTTCCCAAAACAAGCTTGGATCTCAAGTTATGAGTTTTGGAACAAGGGTCCATAAAACTTTTAACTTAGTGAAATTTTGCCCTAGTTTAGGCAGGATTTTGACCTATCTTCATGGCCATTTTTCACATAGTTCCAAGAGGTATCTCAAATTTCATTTCAAAGATGGATTGTAGATAATGTTGCAAGCTTTCCAAAATGTCAAAGAACTCTCTAAACTCATTTATGGTTAGGGAGAATCAAAGGCTTGAAGTTGGCAAAAACTCACTTTTCATCCATGGCATGTTCATATTGATACAAGTTGCAAATTCAAATCAGCTTGCTTTGCACTAGATTACAGGTCTCAAAACCATTTCACACTCAATAATTTAATGCAAATCCATTGGTCTTAGGTTTTGTTTTGGTCATTAGAGCATTGCACACAAGATTAATCCCTAAATGGTAAAAGCAACATTGCCATTTTTGCCAAAATATGCTTTATGTCAAAACCACATCTTTTGAGCCTGGAAAAATATCTTGTGCATCAAAGCATATCCACCAACTTGAGGGGCCAAGATCAAAAGAAGCAGGCTGATAGATAGCCTGTACAGGCTGGTATTACATCATTGTTCATATTGGCTTAAAAGAAAAGAAACATGTCCAAACAGTATAACTTGAACATCAGCAAAAACCAACTTTGGCAAGCATTTTGGAACAATTTTCTCATATCCCTTTGAACCAGAAACACGACCCTTTGAGACCTTAAACCTCCCATAGTACAAAATCACCTTCCATTGGCAAAACAGGGCAGCATCTGCAGTTAGGTTTCAATAACACAATTTGCTCGTGCGTTTTTCCCCAAACCTGTTCAAACACCTTCCATACAACCTATCCAAGCTATCCCAACCCTTAAACACTAACTGTAACTCCATTTATAGGGGTTGCCATTTTTGATTTCAGCTTGTGCAGGTTGATTTCTGTAGGCTTGTTCAAGCACATTCAAGGCAAGCTAGACATTGTAGAAGGTCGGGGGAAGTTCAAGCAAGCTCCCAAACATCTCAGGCCTTGTTGAAAAGCTCCACATTGCCATACACGAAGTCAGCTGAAACAGTTTCTTATCAACTTCCTATCTCTCTATTTAGGAACATTTAGACTTAGGTTTGTGAATAAGAAATGTAGTATTCATAGCCATGAAGCTGTACATATGCTCAGTTTTCATTTTAGTTAAGCATACTAAGAGAATTTGGTCCATGAACATCCTGAAAAAATTAGGTTAAGATTTAGGGCCAGAGAAATTCTCTCTAGTCTTTGAGAGTTAGGACAAGTTTTTTATATGGTTGAATTCGTCTTGGAAAGCTCTACAACTTTGATGTTATGTGTTTTTGCATTAGAGCATGTATGCAGGTTGTTCGTGTTTGTACATGGCGCGCGAAAATTTGAAGACAGAGGTTGAAGATGAAGTCTGGCTTGGGCTGGGCTATGCTTCTTTTGTTTTTAACACCCCCCTTTTGTTGAATACACCCCCCCTGGCCCATTTCTTCATACTTTTGTATTTTTCCATTTTATTTTCATTTCTGATTTTGTTTTCTTATTTTTCAAACATAAAAAATACTAAAATATTTTTTTATAAATTCTCACATTTATTTTTGTATTTTATTTTAATTTTTCTAAACATTAAAATAATTTAATTAGTATATCCTTTATTTATTGAAAACTTAAAAAATAATATAATAACATTATACTTTTATTTTATTCTTTAAAAAAATATTGTTCTAAATATATTTTTATTTTTTGTATATATTTTATTTTATTTTTATTACATAACTAATACAATTAATATATACATACATACTTTTATTTTATTTAATGAATACTTGAGAATAAAAACATGAAAATATTATACTTTTATTTTTATTATTATTTATACTTAAAAATACTTTTTCTAAGTATATTTTATTTTTTGTATATACATTATTTTATTTTATTGTATATAAATAGTATATTTAATATATTCATATTCTTAAAAGAAAATCAGGGTTTACCCTTAATAAAAATAATAATCTTTCTTTTATTTATTACATTAAACATTTTTACATACATAAAAAATAAACATAAACATTTTTGCATAATTCATAATATTTTGTATATTTATTTAATTTGTTTATTTAAATATTGTCCATTTATTATTTATGCCTTCGATTCAATTTGGATGTAATAGTAAAATTAGGGTTTTAATTTCTTGTCAAATAATCCCCATTCCAAATTGTATCCCCCTCCCCATAATCATGTTGTAATAGTGGTAGAGTTATTTTTACGCATTTACGCTTTCAATTATACCATGATTAGAGATTAGGATTTGTATGCAAAAATCCAAAATTAACAAGTAACTTGACCTAATACAAAGACAACAATGCATAAAAATCAATACACAATGCACACTTGCACCCCTAGGTTTTCATCAACTTGTTGCCTTAAAAATAGGTCATGTTATGCATGTTGAGTACTTTGGCAAAACAAAAACAAAACAAAAGATCATGGTCCTTCGATGACGCTATCTTGGTTGTCTAACAAAATGATCAAGTCCCTCAAAAATTTGCTAAAGATACTTAACACAATTGCTATCATGGTCTATACGATGACCCGCGCCTGTCCCGTTTAACATCCTAATACAAGGTTGTTTATCAAATGCAATGGTAAAACAACACTGTCAAAAGGGTTAAAAACATATAGGAAAGATCTTTGAGTAAAATAGGATAGACCACTCTTAGTTACTTGATCAAAACTTGCAAAACATCCTAGCTATTTTCAAACACACCTCACAACACAATTTCAAAATATTTCCTAAATCAGACTTTCAAAACATTGAACATCTTTTCAAAAGACAAATACACTTTTGTATACATTCAAACAAGAATCATTACAAAGGTTTCCACAACGATGGCCTCTTTTCAAAACATTTTCAAAACCACACACAAAGCACCATTTCAAACAATTGGAAAAGCAAAGCAAGTGATCTAAACAAGTAACTAAGAGCCCATGGATAACCATGGATGAAAAGGGTGCTTGCACCTTCCCTTTTCATAATCTACTCCCCGAACCTAAGAAAACATCTCAAAGGTCTTTCTTGTGCTTTTTGACCTTTCCTTTGGATAAAATAAAAAGTCGGTGGCGACTCTTG
Organism: Vicia faba; assembly: GCA_948472305.1. NCBI lineage: Eukaryota > Viridiplantae > Streptophyta > Magnoliopsida > Fabales > Fabaceae > Vicia > Vicia faba. The sequence goes on from OX451738.1 coordinate 1,265,664,742, forward strand.
CTAAACCGAAACATTTGCGAACACAAAACGCAAAACCTCAAGTCAGTTCTCCCACCGTATCACACCGAGGCCGACTATCTCATTACTTCCTAATGCCCAAGTTTGTTCAACTAAGGTTATAAGGTCTGTTAGTGCTTTACGACACCACGCGGCGGCCTGGTATTCTCCTCGATTAGACACAAGGGATACTGGTACCAACCAAAGTGTCAAACTAACATAGCTATTGCTTTGACCGTGTCGGTATACCCCGCACATTTTCCACGATCTATTGCTACTTACCTAAATGATGCCCCAGATCCGGGTGTAGGATCTATAGAAATAACCCAAACAATCCCAAAAGGTAAAGCAAACAAAGCACACAAAAGCAGATAAATAATGAACTAACTCTAAGGTAACCCCACTTTTTATTATCCCCGCAGAGACGCTAGCTCTATGATACGGTTGTAGAACTGACTGTTTAATATTGGTTTTTGCGTATGTGTTCACAAATGTTGCGGTAAGCAAGAGTCGTCACCGACTTTTCTTTTATTCAAATTAAGGAAAGGGTGAAAAGAACAGAAAAAGACCTTTTCGAGATTTTCTAAGTAAGGGGGTAGATTATGGAAAGGGAAGGTGTTAGCATCCTTTCCATCCATAATTATCTACAGGCTCTTAGAGGTTTGCTCATTTTGAAAGTACTTTGTGCTTTGTGCGTTTGAAAATGTTTGGAAAATGCCTTAGTGCGGCGATTTACTTTGTGTTTAACTCTTGTATCAGTCCTCAAGATTGTTAACAAAGAAAATGTTTTGAAAATTGTTTTTGAAAAGTGGTATTTGCGTAAGTGCAAAAAATGTGTTTTGAGCAAACTTCCAACAGCTTTCTACTTTGTACTCGAAAAGGTAGTTCTTTTCCTCCTATCCTTTAGACGGTGCTATCCTACTATTACTGAGTAGGTAGACCTATTGTTGGATGTATAAGGGACATTCGAAGGGACGTTACAGTCACGAAGGCAACTTGTGGAGACGCTTTAGCAATTTTTGTTAGGGACTAGATCATTTACTGAGAGGCAATTGTAGGGTCATCGAGGGACTATGATCTTTTAATTTATGGGTCTTTGCTAAAGCATTCCTACCTCATGACTGTTTTGTTTCTGAAGGAAACCAAAGTGGGGTATCCTAGAGGTGCGTATATGCAAGTGTGTTATGTTCAGTTATTTTTGTCTTTTTGTTAAGTTTGGTAACGTTTGATTTCAGTCTTTTCATACATGCCTATTAGTCTAGAAGTTGATATGTACAGGAATGTAAAGTACAAAAATATAAAGTGCGGGAATGTAAATCCTACACTATTACATGACTTTGTGAGAGGGACATCATAGAAATGCGAGAAATAAAGTCCTAGTTACTATTACAAACTGGGAAGTAATTACAATAAGATGAGGAAAAATGCAAAAATAAATAAATACGTAAACAAATTAAAATGGACGTCTAAATCCTAAGGGGAAGAAATATTTTTGTTTGTTTTGTTTTATTTTAAGAAAATACAACCTAAGTCTATTTAATTTTAATTTCAAGAAAAAGATTAGAATAATTAATTAATTTACTTATAAAAATTAATTTAATTATAAAAACAACTAGCCAAATATGTTTTGTGATTTTTGATTTAAGGTCAATTTAAATAAAAGAGGGTCAATAAAGAAATGAAAACAAAAATAAAAATAAAAAAGGAAGCATCCTTCGATTGCAGGGAGATGGTGCCTTTCGATTCTATGAAGGGAAAGCTATCTTTCGATTACCCTTTGATCCAGTGACAGGATGTGGCTTTCGATCCAGAAGGCGCTGCTGGAATTTCCTGATAGATCATTGGTGAGGGCACTACATCTGCAAACATGTTGGGAAAATGAAAAGCATGGTTTGGGTGCCAAACCCAGGTATTTCGATTCTGCACGTGTTGGGTCTATTCAGGCTACATCTGCAACAAGTGTTAGCAACAAAACAAATGTAGACTTGTGTGTCGAACCCAGGTCCTTAATTTTGATTACAAATCGAATGACTACAAGTATTGATGTGTCATGAAAATACAAAGTTTAATCTTTTACCCTCTCTTACCAATAGTTTGAACCTTATATTTGGCACTTTCTAGATGTGGAGACACTTGCTTAAGGGTTGGGGATGATTGGAAAAGCTTCAGAAAAAACCTCCAAGAATATGTTTTTGATTTCGTGTGATCCTACCTCATGTGGTCCAGCCTCCTTTGGAGCTTGTTAGTATTTTCTTTATATAGAGGGAACGAAGGGGACAAGGGAACAAAGATTTAAACACCCGTAAACAAGTGTTTTCAAAGTCATGAATGATGTTTTGTAACGTTTCAAAAGTCATAGGAACTTTTCTCCTTTTAAATTTGAATGAACCTGGACATACTTCCCTCTTTCAAACGCCTTCAATCCCTGCCCTTTGATTGACCTCAAGTTGCCTCTTTCGACTGGCTCTTTTGAATGGACTTTCTATGTACGCTTTGTGCCCTCTTTGAATAGGACACAAAGGTGTGTCCTTTGAATGTATATCACGCGTGTTGAAGTGCGTACAATTATTTAAAATGGGGTTGTTTCCCAGTCGAAGCTGGAATAATGGCTGCCTATGTCTTGTGGATGCTAGCATGAAGCAAGTCAAAGCAGGCGTAGATGAGGCCATTGCCTTGGCGAAGCTGGCACAAAGGTCTCCAGTGCCTTGTGGGTCGAAAGCAAATTTTTGCCTGGATAATCAAAAGAAGCTTTTTACCTGGTGGATCGAAGGCAAACCTGAAGGAGTCTTGGCCTTGTGTGGTGCAGGCAAGCTGAAGTGGGGGCCTTTTGCTTTGTGAGTTAAAGGCATGCTGATGGGTCTTTGCCTTGTGAAACCAAGGCAAGCATGAAGGGGCATATGTGTGCTGGTGACACACTGAGGGGAATTTTTCCCAGTGGGAACTTTGTGAATCGAAGGCCAGTTTAAAGAAGTTCTTGCTTTGCACGCTGAAGGCACACACAAAGGGATAATTTTCCTAGTCGAAGCAAGAATCAAGCTTGCTCCAAAGACATCAAATGCCCAACCTAAGCAAGAACTAAGCTTGCTCCAAAGAGACCAAATACTCAATCGAAGCAGGAATCCAGCTTGCATGCAGGTAGCTGTGATACGGTGGCAGAACCGAAAAAGACCTTTTTCGAGATTTTCTGAGTAAGGGGCTAGATTATGGAAAGGGGGGGGGGGGGTATTAGCACCCTTTCCATCTGTGGTTTTCCACGGGCTCTTAGGTACTTGCTCATTATTTGAAAATTGTGTATGTTTGTGGGTTTTGAAAGACTTTTGTTTGCTTTATGGTAATTCTTGTATCAGTCCTTAAGATTGTGATAAAGCATTTTTGAAAATCGTTTTTGAAAAGTGTTTAAGTGTGAAAAAGTTCAAGTTTGAGCAAGTATCTAACAATTATCTACCTACTGGAAAAAGGATGTTCATTTCCTCCTTTCCTTTAGATAGTGTTATCCTACTATTAGTGAGTAGGTAGCCCTATCGTCGGATGCTTTCGAACTAACCCATGCTTCAGCTAGGACTTTTAAGGGTTATAACTTGGCCTGGTTCATGGTTTAAGAAACAAAAGGTAAAGGCTCAAAGTTTATTTGTACCCACCCGTTCTTTGTGATGTTCTTCGATCCTATGCTCAGTTAATTGTGTGTTCAGATCCCAATTCAGTCTGGCATCTTGTCGTTGATGTTCCGGTGATGGTTCGGATAATGAAAGTTTATTTTGAAAAGGAAGTCATTTTTGTAATCTTCTTTTTGTTGAGGATTTGTAGCGACCTATTTTTTTTATTATCCCTGCTTTTGCCTGAACTGTTTCTTTTATGATTACATTCAGCGGGATGCCCCCGTTTTTTCTTAAGTTTCCTTCATAAGTTTTGACTTAGCGGGCTTTTATTTTGAGAGATAATGACTGCCTGCTTTGATGGTTATGCAGAACCATCACCATCTTTTGGAAGGTATCTTCTATACTATTTGTCGTGTATGAAGGATGAGCTTGCGACTGAATGCGCCTCTGAATTAACTGAGAAAACTACCCTGCCCCAGGTTATAATTAAGGGTTTTAATTTGTGTGAAAATAAAAACTCCTACTTCTTTGGCTCAAAGGGGTTGACTAGGGATTATCTTCCTTATAAGTCAACTATTTAGGATTTGAAACAATGCATGTACATCGTTAGCGGGGTCTATTCAAAAGCATACTATAGAGATTGTGGTATCATTTTCGTCATCCTCCCCATAAAGGCTCATAGATTTTGATCGAGAGTTGAATATCACAAAAAGGAAAGCAGTTTAAATATAGTGAATACGAATGAATTGATTCAAAACAGACATATGCAATCTATTGATAAAGTAACAAAGTTTGACATGAATAAATGTTCGAGCAATCAAAAGAAAATTACAAATTGAAAATTCTAATGAACAACAGCTTCTTCGTCTGATCTTGTCACTTCAGATGGCGTGCCTTGGAGGGATGGAAGAAGAACTCAGTCTGACCATCTTGTGTTAACTCCAGCACTCTTTCATCAATCAAGGTTTGAATTTTATATTTCAACATCCAACAATTTTCAGTATCATATCCTGGACTGTTGGAGTGATATGCACACCTTGCATCAGGATTGTAGTTAGGGGAAGAAGTCTTGGGATTCGGAGGAGGCCCTATCAATGTAACCAAATTCATCCTCAACATGTGTTCTAAATCTTGAGACATCGCCATGTTGAGTTTGGTAAACGGCCTCTTGGGTGTATCTGGCTTACTCTGATTAACCCATTGTTTTTGGCGAGGTTGTTGTTGGACCCGTGATGTGGTAGCAATTTAGAAAGTTACACTTTTCACCAAACCAACCTCTTGTCCTCTCGGAGGTTGATAAATGACTTGGTCCCCAACCCTGACTGTTTGCTTCACACGCTTGCATCCGTCTTGATGAAGCTTGTTGACAATGCCTCTTAGCTATTCTTATACCCGAGCCAGGCCTTGGATAAGAGCCATCTGCCCCAGCATCTGGGTTCTCATTGCTTCAACCTCAGCTTGCAGTTGTTCCAACCCTTCGTCCTTATTGTCTTCAGGATTTTTCTTGGCCAAGTTCCCAGCGAGGAGTGCTTTCAACTCTTCCTGCTCCTTGGATAGGTTTAGGAACATTTCCATGAATTGAGCCTCTTGAATTTGGAGATCTCTGTTGTCTTGTTTGAGAGCCATTGCTGAAATAAACAGCGAGAACATGAGAGACCTGCTATGAAACCTGCTTATGCAATGATATGTATGATATATGTATGCAATGTTTTCAAGGATTTATCAAGGTAAATAAGAAAATGTCAGAAGTTGAAATTTGCAGCTTTGATTGAAGAACTTCGTATCATTGAGTGTCCTTCTACGAGAGTCAAGCTCACCATATCAAGTGGGTCATAGCCTCTGACTCAAGTTGTTAAGTTTTGATCTTTTGATGGTATTGGCTAGAGCAAAATAAGTCCCCTTTGCCCCTTGCTAGACGTCCGATTTACCATAACCTTCATCACAAACTCTTGATATCCTTGAAATGGTTAAGGAAATGATGTGGCATGATGTTATGATGTCACGATTATGCTAAGAAATCACATATATATTAAGCACAAGAAAATCACACCAAAGACCTTAGGTTTAAGGCTTGCATAGGTTTCAAGGTAATGCCCTCTTGAAGTTGAATTGGTTCAAGCTGTCCTATAAATAGTAACCGGGTTCTAAGGAATCTCAATATCACTGATCTTTCCCGCAAGTTTCGTTTGATAGGCGACTGACTCACAACCAAACAAAACACAAGAGTCAAATCTTAATGAGTGTAGCATCGAGTATCTGCCGACTTTGGGAATACACCAAAGACGGCCATCTCGCTACGTCCTAATGGCCAAGTTGTTCATTTAAAGATTCTAAGGTCAGTTGACATTTCAAGACACCATGCACCCCGTATTCTCCTTGATTAACTCAAGGGCTACCGGTACCAACCAAAGTGTCGCATCAACGTAGCCACCCCTTCAACCGTGTCAGTATACCCCGCACAATTTCCACGATCTATTGCTACTTACCTAAAAGGTATCCCCAAATACGGGTGTAGGATCTATAGTAACCCAAACAGTACCCTTAAAAGTAAAGCAATCAAAACAAACAAAAAAGAAAAATGATCTAGACCCTAAGGTAAACCCCACTTTATAATTTTCCCTAGCATAGTCGCCAATTATATGATACGGTGGCAGAACTGATTGTTACTACTGGTTTTGCGTTTTTTGTTCACAAATGTTGCGGTAAGCAAGAGTCGCCACCAACTTTTCTTTTATCCAACAAAGGAAAGGGCGAAAAGAATAGAAGAAGACATTTTTTCGAGATTTTCTGAGTAAGGGGGGTAGATTATGGAATGGGAAGGTATTAGCACCCTTTTCATCTGTGGTTTTCCACGGGCTCTTAGGTACTTGCTCATTGTTTGAAAACTTTTTGTGTTTGTGTATTTTGAAAGATTTTTGTTTGCTTTATGGTAACTATTGTATCAGTCCTCAAGAGTGTGATAAAGCATTTTTGAAAATCGTTTTTGAAAAGTGTGTAAGTGTGAAAAAGTTCAAGTTTGAGCAAGTACCTAACGGTTATCTACCTACTCGAAAAAGGATGTTCTTTTCCTCATTTCCTTTAGATAATGTTATCCTACTATTAGTGAGTAGGTAGCCCTATCGTCGAATGTTGAGGGACAATCGAAGGGACGTTTTACAATCACGAAGGCAATTTATGGAGACGCTTTAGCAATTTTCTTTTAGGGACTAGATCATTTACCGAAAGGCAACTTGTTGTACCCCAAAATTTTCCCTCCCATATTTCTCAAAACATTTCAAGTGAGATCCTCAAATTGCCCAAGGAAGTCCAAGGGTTGACCAGACAAACTCTCTCCTAAGGTAGTCTACCTCAAATTAAGGTTTCATGTTGCACCAAGATACTTGAGTCTAAGGGATCCCAAATTATCACTATTGTCCTAATATATTCTCAAGATCATCCATGTAAAGTTTCAAGCCTTGCAGAGGAAGTGTGCTCAGTCAATTGCTCAAAGACTTGAAAATCGACTGTGCTAGGGAAAAAGTCAATTGTGGCCCACATATAGTCAAACTTAAAGACTTTTGGTCAACATTCTAATTTTAAAGTATTATTCATCATTTTATCAAGGGTTGATCATGATTCCTCAAGGATTGCTCACAATTCATCAAAACCCAAAAGTTGCTAAATTAGGGTTTTGCAGGAAAAGTCAACTCAACTTTGACCAAGCATAAATTTCTCATACTTTGTCAAGAATGACCCATCCAAAGCTCATTTTGAAGAGGATGCAATTCCCTACAATTAATCTTCAGCTCCCAAGTTCAAAATATGCACTCACAAGAAATTATGAATTTGGACATTATAGGTCATTTTGAAAGTCAACAAAAACACCTTTTTTGTCAAAGTTTCATACATGAACATGGAAGACTCAATTGAGACGAGAACAAAATGGTTGCTTAGAGGACATATTGGGCTTTCTAAAAAGTCCAAGAACACATCTCTAGGGTCAAAATTGAAGGAGTTATGCATGGGTGAAGTTGTCCTTTTTTGGAAAATTGCCAAAAGTCAAACATGCCTCAAATTGCAATTTTTATCAAATGGGCCCAACTTTTTGTGGTTGTATTGAGCTTGTAACATGATCCACGACCCATGATCCTTCCCACTTGCCTTTATTTTATTTTTATAATTTATTTTGATTTTTATTTCAATTAAATCAAATTAAATCAAAATAAAATCATGAAAATATCAAAATCATTTAAACCTTGAGATTTTCTGCATATTTCAGGTCTATGGATAGCTGGCAAGGAAATCAAATAGTGCAAGGTTTGTTTGTACACAAAAATATTGGTTTTTGGCTTGTTTTGGAAAGATTTACATGAGAATCAAATCTTGATCAATGATCATTATTGGAGAAGATTGGATGCAAACTTGTAAACCTAATTCACTCAAGGCTACATATAGAACATTTGCAGACCAAAAGCACAAGGGTTAGAGGCGTGAGAAGCTGGAGAAAAACTTGCAAAAATCACCAAAAAGTGTTGAATCAAATTGCAGGTTAGAGGACAATTTACACCATTCCAAGGCTAGCAATCGATTTCCAGCCATTCCCTGAAGCTAACCTGATCATAATGAAGCCTTGATTTACCCAGAATCCATCCCCATGATCCTCACGGTTTGACATTTTTTTCAAAATCGTATCCCTTTATTCTTGCATCTTTATCATGTTTCAATGACATATTTGTAATCCTTATCATGTTTGCAAGCTAACAGTACCATTTAATTGCATTTTTGGAAGCCATACTGAGATCCACCATTATTAGGGTTTAGGTTTCGTTTTTAGGGGTTTTTGATTGCAGGTAAAATTAGCCCAAAAGAGGGGTACCATAGTGTTCACAAGGCCAAGACGAACTGGCCCGTGGCATTAGTTTTCGTTTATCATGCTTGTAGGTGATTCTGGAAACACGCAGGGTTATAGCTACATACTTTTGTCTGTAGGTAAAAGTCCTTGACTTTTACCAACGGAGAGAGGAAGAAGAAGGGTGGCGTGGCACCCCCTGACTAGCCCATTTAAAATTTCGCGCGCTGGACAATTGCCATTGTGTGTTTTTTAATATAATGATTATTTGATATTCCATGTACAACAAAACGCGTTGGCTCAGTTGGTCAGTGGGAGAGAGAAAAAGCCAAAGGGCCTGGGTTCAATCCCCAGGTCCCCTTGTTCTTCAATATTATTTTGTTATATGTAATCCCATGCGCAGGTTTCCTATAGATCCACCATGGACCATCATCTTTCAACCACTGGATATAAAGCAAATCAAATCCAACGCTTGGCATGTGAGGGTCTACCAAAGGCCCAGTCAAACGTACAACATGGAATCAAGAAGGTGAACATGGACCAAGGCTTTTGGGCTCAGAAATTTCTACGGACACCCCCTCAAATTGCTAGCATAACCAGGCCCAATTCTTCTTTTTCTTTTATATTTTCCTTTATTTATTTTATTTTGATTAATTATTTTACTAACACAAAAATTAATTCTTTTTTTTACAAAAAACTCATAAAAATCAATTTCATCAAATTTAGGTTTTTTATATAATTTGTCAAAATTAATTTAATTAGTTTAATTTAATTCTAGGGCAATTCTAACCTTTTGTAAATAAATTAAAACAAATTAGAAAATTAGGTTTTATTTGATTTAATTTTATTTTCTTTTTCTTAAAAATAACCAAAATACAAAAATAGGTCAAAATTAATTATTTTTATTATTTAAATTAATTAGTAATTAGGTTTGTATCTATTCATTAAAACCTTATTTTTTTCTCAAAAATAATCAAAAAAACAACCAAAAATGATTTTGCTTTTAATTAGGTTTAGACGGGGTCAAAACCCTAATTTTCTCTCGTTCTCGTTTCATCACGCGCGTTCATCCTTTTTACAATATTGATGTAACTGCTCATAGTGTGTAATAGTTTAATTAGGATTTTTCTTTTATTTATCGTTTTACAGGTTTTTGGCTATGTAATTAATCCCCCTCCCCGAAGCCTTGTAATAGCGTAGTTTTATTTCTCGCATTTTAATTTTCGCAAATATTAACTGTTAGATGTATGATAATAGGATTGCATGACAAGAATGTATGTTAATTTTAAAATGGTTAGCAAACCCTAAATGTGCAAAGATAATAACTTGAAATCAAATCACTCGCACATGCGCACTCTTACGGTATACCCTCACTTCGGTTGCCTTCGGTAAAACGATAATTAAGTATAGGGTTTTTTAGTGGTCGCTCTCTTGTCTAAACAAAGATCAAAAGTCTCGTTCGGAAATGTTGTCTCGGAAATGTTGCCTCGAATATGATCTTAAGACATTAGGGTTATTACTAAGACATCCTAACATTGCTTTAGTGATCGTACGTCCCTTTCGAATTGACTCTTACAAATCCAACGAAGGTGCTTCTTATTTCTCAAATAAGTAGGAAAGCACTATCTAAAGGAAACAAGAATAGAAACATTCTTTTTTTCGAGTAGGTACTTGCTCAAAATCAAACTTTTCCTCACTTACACACTTTTCAAACAAAGTTTTCAAAAACACTTCGTAACACTCTTGAAGACAGAAGCAAGGGTTAAAACGAAGTAAACAAAAACTTTTCAAAACACAAAAACACGAAAGCAATTTTAAAATGATGAGCAAGTACCTAAGAGCCCGTATAAAACTACTGATAGAAAGGGTGCTAATACCTTCCCTTTCTATAATCTACCCCCCGTACTCAAAATCTCAAAAAAGGAATTTTATGTGCTTTTTTCCTTTCCAATTGGATAAAATAAAAGTCGGTGGCGACTCTTGCTTACCGCGACATTTTGCAAACACAAACGCAAAACGCAAGCCATCATCTTCCTAAAAACAATCCGGTTCTACCACCGTATCACACAACTGTAGGGTCATCGAGGGACTATGATCTCTTTTGTTTTATGGGTCTTTACTAAATCGTTTTTACCTCATGACTGTTTTATTTAAAGGCAACCAAAGTGGGAGATACCGTAGAGGTGCGCATGTGCAAGTGTGTTGAGATTCAGTTATTTTTTGTCTTTTTGTTAGGTTAGCTAACATTTGATTATTAGTCTTTCCATACACGCCTAAGTTACTAACAATTTATATACAGGCATATAAGAAATTTAAAAGCGAGAAATAAAGTCATACAGCTATTACAGGGCTTCGGGACAGTTACAGTTATATCTGACTTAAAATGTAAAGTGTGGAATTTTAAATCTAGACTATTATATCCCATAATCAGTTACATTATTATATAAAATGTGAGAATAAAAATAATGCGCGCGAAATAAAATATTACGTCTAAAAACCTTGTAAATAAAAATAAACAACAAGAAAATATTTTTGGTTTTTTTATTTTATTTATTTCAAGAAAAATAATTAAACTAAATCTAAATTTAATTTAATAAAAATAAATATTGAATAAAATTAATATAATTCTAATATTTTTTCATTTTTTATTAAGAAAACATTTGAAACATAAATTAAATCTTAAATTCTAGTTCATTTTAAAATAAGAAAGTAGTTAAAATTTAATTAATTCATTAATTCATTATTTTAATTAAAAAAAAGTCTAAGCCTGATTTTTTGGTTTGTTTTTTTAATTATTTGCTTAATTAAGTAAAAAAGATAAAAGAAATTAAAACATTACAAAAAAAAAACTAGATGGGCCTGAGATAGTAAAAAAAGTGGGGATGTGGTTGTTGAATTCGCTGGCCCATGAAGGGAGAGGCCCATATTTGCTTCTAAATCCAATTTGGATTGGTCTTGATGGCACATGGTGAGCCCACAGATGGAGTGCGTTAGATCTGATCATATAGATATCTGATGGCACATGTCTGATGGTGTATAATGCACATCTAGCTATGAGGAGCACCAGATCTGCATGAAAAAAGTTAGAAAATATAAAAATGGAGCTTACTGAGGCGTTTTCTGATGTTCCAGGACTTGGTAATGATTTCAAAAGCTTCAGGGAGCCTCCAAGAATGTATTTGGATCTTTTGTTTGGACTGAGAAAGGCTGGAACCTAAAATGCGAATTTTACAACTTTGATATTATTTTGCAAAATTTGTAGAGCTTTTCCAGGCTGTATATCATGTGTCTTGAAGTTTTCTAATGTGTCCTTTATATAGTGAGGATGTAGGAGACAAGAGAACAAAGGTAATAACAATCATAAACATGTGTTTTTAAATCCATGAATGATGTTTTGTAACTTTGCCAAAGACATGGAATCTTGTCCTTTTTTGAATTTGAATGAAAGTGGACACCTTTGCACGAAATTTTATGGGCCTAGGCTGTCCAAAACATCAACCCAAAGCTCAAAGCCCATTTCCAATTATTTTATACATTTTATTTTATATTTATTTGAAATAAATTAAAATAAATATGAATAAAATAGTTAGCAAATGCAAGGCATGGCAAGAATAATTTTATAGGTCCTCTATAAACTTAGGAAGATGCTTGAAGTCCAAGAAATTGAGCCCTTTCCTTAAAACTTCAAATTTGCTCAATGCATAATTCTTGAAAATTCCCAAATTTTCCCAACTTGGGTAAGTCATAACTTGCTCAATTATTATCTCATGATTATGATCTAGGACTTTTTGGAAATCCTAAGATGTCTAATTCAATACCTCTTTTTATAAATTTTGCATTTGAAGATTTTATCTTGATATAAAAGGTCTTGGCAAAAAGTGGCTTTTGTTGACTTTCTGAAAATAACCTGTAATGTATGAGCTTGTATCTTTCAAATGGTGCATTTCTTGGACTTGAGGGCTGAAGAGAAGTTGTACGGAATGAGATTATCTTCAGTATGATCTTTGTTTGGGGAAATATGTATGAAGTATGTGAAAGTTATGCCTGGTCAAAGTTCAGTTGACTTTTCCTATTGAAACCCTACTTTAGCAATTTTGACTTTTGATGAATTAGGGGCATTTCTTGAGGAATCATGATCAACCCTTGATAAAATGATGGATATTACTTCAAAATGTTGAGGTTGACCAAAAATACTTGAAGTTTGACTGTATATGGGCTACAATTGACTTTTGACCTTGTACAGTTGATTCTCCAACATTTGAGCAATTGACTGAGCAAACTTGTAGTGCAAGGCATGAAAATTGTCACGAATAATCTTGAAGACATATTAGGAACATGGAAGACATTTGAGACCTTGGAGCTCAACCATCTTGATGAAAATTGAAACCCTAGTTGGGGGTTCATTGTCTTAGGAGGAGAATTGTCTGGTCAATTCTTGGTCAACCTTGAGCAATTGAGGACCTCTAGGAGTATGTCTTGAGTGAAAATGGGAGGGAAAATTTTGGGGTATAACAGTAGCCATTACATTTGTGAATTAAGCAAGCATGCATAGCCAATGGTGCAATCGAAGGAGCCCTAACAAGAGGCCCTTCCCCTTTGGATCGAAGGAGGCTGTTTCAAAGGGAAAACATGCCCGGTCGAAGCTGGTGTGCAGCAAACAAGCAAAAGACCAAGGCTTCAATCGAAGCTTGGAAATTTGAGGTAAGATTGGAGGAGGTTAGGCGCTCAAGCGAAGCCTATCAAAATGCCAATCAAAAGACACCTTGTTTATGCCAATCGAAAGACCTTGTTTATCTTTAAAAAAAATTATTTTTCTTTAATCAAGTGTTTGTAATCACCTATGTAAGAGAAAAATCTTGGGAAAATATGAGAGGGCAAATTTTGGGGTACAACAACCATCATATCTTTCTGTCCTTGATCTAGGTTCAGGAGGGTCTTTTGGAATTGGGCATTCTGCGCTTGGAGTTCCTTAACAGTTTGTTCAAAAGCCATCTTTTACTGAAATAAATAGCAAGAAGATGAGAAAAATTGTATGGGAAAACCTATTATGTAATGATGCATGATATGTAGATGCAATGTTTTCAAGGATCGTTGCGGGATTTAAATTTGTTTAAACAAAAGGAAACAAGAGAAATTTTAGTAACTAGCTCGAATTATAATTGTTTTTAATAAAAGAGTTGCAAAATAGCAAAAATATAAATTCAAATCTCCCATGGATGCTTTCTCTTTGTGTTGAGATATGCATTAAGGATTTGTTCTTCGTGGAGTCATTTTGTCAGCTCCGGTACTTTCTTCTCACTAGCATAGAACTGAGATTCGAAGGTATCTCTCTCCTCCTTAAGTTGAATCCATTACTTTTGTATCTCTTCGAAGTTGGTAGGCATATCAGGATGAAGAACGATATGATAAACACCCCCTTCAACAACATGCTCTACGATCACTGGTAGGATAGCAGGATATGGCATTCTGATATTTTGAGCACAAGACCACACCCATCTGAGGTAAGGCTCTAGAGGAATGTAATTCTTGTGTCCCAAAGTCTTGCTATCAATTTTGTTGACCGTGCCCCAAGCACGTATAAACTTTTGATGGTAGTTTTGAGGATCGTTCTCATAGTCGAATGCAATACCCTGGATGAGAATATCATGAGGGTCGTCCCTTCAAGCATAGCCAAACTGACATAGAGCTAGAGAAGGGTTGTAAGTGATGCCCCCTGTTATACCAAGGAGTGGTACATTAGGGAATTCCCCATAACAACTAATAATAGTGACATCTTCCTGAGACCGGGAACACCAATGGATATATGCATGAGTATGTGACATCATCCTTTAAGACCACCTTAGACCTTGTTCATTCTTTATCACTGATCGAGGCAGCTGCAAAATAAACCACCTGGACAATAGAGGTATGTAACACATAAGAGTTCCCCGCTTGTTCATAGTACGAGTGTGGAGGGAATGCAGGATCTCTTCGAGCAAAGTAGGTACCAGATTATGAGTAATAAATATTTTGATGGCATTCACATCTATGAATTGGTCCAGATTAGGGAATAGTACCAACCTATAGATCAGCAAATCCAGAATATCCTCAAAAGCACGAAGATTCATGGCGTCTAGAAACCCTTGAGCCCTCTCTATCAGGAATTTAGGAGAGAAACCCTTGACTCAATTCCTTATTTCCCAATTAGATACAATGTCTAGTCATTTCAGATGTAGGGCTACTGCAACATCTTTAGGTTTCAGAACTTGTTCTAAACTGGTGAAAGGTATCTGATCAAGAATAGGCACTTCGAGCAACTTAGAGAATTCTTCCATTATGGGTACCAACTGATAATCCGGGAAGGTAAAATAATGATGCTTCAGATCAAAGAACTGGAATAGAACACTCATCATGTCTTCATGAGATCCAGTAGTAACCAGACTGAGTAGATGACCATTTCTCTTGGTGACTTGAGAACCGTCAGGAACCTTTGAGACTAATTCCTCGAGCTTGTAAGGTATCCTTACGAAGTTGATCCGGATAGTATTCCTACAACTGGAAGCGATGACCCTGCAACACAGAACAAAGATAAATCCCATAGATCCTTGAAATGGTTATTCATGATATTATGTTATGATGTTATGATGTTATGATATCATGTTGAAATAGATAATCAAGCACAAGCAAAGCACACAAAGGCCTTAGGTTTAAGGATTACATGGGGTTTGTAAGAAAGTACCCTCTTGAAATTTAGTTGGCTCAACCTGTCCTAAAGAAGTAACTGAGTTCTAGGGATCTTAATATCACTGATCTTTCCCATAAGTTTCGTCTAGCACGACAAATGACTTGATACCAAACAAAACTCGAGAATCGAATCTCAATGAGTGTAGTATCAAGTATCAACCAACTCCGGTCTGCACCAAAGCCGACTATCTCACTACCTTATAATTTCTAAGTTGGGTTAATTAAGGTTCTAAGGTCAGTTAGTGCTTATGACACCACGCAGAAGCCTAATATGCTCCCCGACTGACTCGATGGATACCAGTACAAACCAATGTGTCACACTAACGTAGACTTCACTTCAACCATATTATTATACACCGTATAGTTTCCATGATCTATTGCTACTTACCTAAAATGTTCCCCAAATTCGGTTATAGGATCTTTGCAAGAAATAACCCAAAAAACCCTTTAAAAATAAACAAACAAATCAAACAAGGGAAGCATTTAAAAGTGATCTAATTCTAAGGTAACCCCATTTTTAGTTCTCCCCAGCAGAGTCGCCAGTTCTGTAATACGGTGGGAGAACTAACTTGTTTTTTTTTGCATTTGATCGCAAATGTTGCAGATAGCAAGAGTCGCCACAAACTTTTCTTTTATCCAATAAGGAAAGGGTGAAAATAACTGGAAAGACCTTTGAGAATTATTTGAGTTTGGGGGTAGGTTATGAAAAGGGAAGGTGTTAGCATCCTTTTCATCCGTAGTTATCTACGGGCTCTTAATTGCTAACTCACTTTGTTTGGAAATGCTTTTGTGTATGTGTGTTTGAAAATATTTTGAAAAATGCCTAAGTACTGCAACTTTGTAATGATTCTTGTATAAGTTAAGAATGCGTACAAAGTGTTTGTTTTTTGAAAATATTTCCGAGAAAAGTGTTTTGTGTAAAAGATGTTTTGAAATGTTCGCGAGCAAGCGATTAAGAACTATCTACCTACTCAAATATCTTTCGTGTTATTTTCCTCCTCCTTTGGGTAGTTCTATCCTACCATTAGTTAGCAGGAAGCTCTATCGTTGGATGTGAAGGGACATGCACGGGTCATCGAACAGTCATAAAGGCAACTCGTAGGGGCGCTTTAGAAATTTATCATAAGGGACTAAGATCATCTACCGAAGGCAGCATCGAAGGGTCATCGAAGGACTATGATCTTTTGTATTGGAGGGACTTTGCTAAAGCGTCCCCACGTTCGAGGGACATGACTACTTTTATTCGAAGGCAACAAGCGGGATTATGCTAGAGGTGCGTGTGTGAAAAGTGATTCAATTCAGTTATTTAATCTTGATTAGGGTTATCTAACGTTTGATTTTAGATCTTTCCATACATGTCCTAATCACTAGCAATTATAAAGAAAGCATTAAATTGCAGAAAGTAAAGGTGCGAAAAATAAACCTAAACTATTATAAGGCTTCGGAAGTAGTGGTACAAAACCATAAAATAGGGGAAAAAGAAAGCAAACAAAAACCCTAATTAAACTATTACAAACCGTATCAGTTACATAATTGGGAAAATAAACTAATGTGAAAGTAAATGCCTGAAGCGATAAAAGGAAAAAAGAAAATTGTTTTATGACTTTGACAAAAAATTGATTTGATGATTAATCTAAAAAACCTAATTTGTTTTAATTAAGAAAAAGAAGAAATTGACTAAAACCTAAAAATCCCTAAGTTGATTTTAATTGAAAAAAAGGAAAAGTTTATTGATAAAACCCTACAAACTAAGTTAATTAGTTCAATTAATTTTAATTAAAAAAAATAATCATGTTAATTAAAAAAACCTAATGTCTAGATTAATTTTTTAATTAAAAAAAAGGTAAATAAATTGTGTTAAAAAAATTAAGGCAAAATAAATAAAACAATATTTGTGCCTGTTAAAGCAAATTGGAAGGGTGTAAAGAAAGCAAGTCATTAGGCCCAAAGCCCCAAGCCCAAATCCTGCGTGAGATCCAGTGTGGCTGGTTCCAAGAGATCCAAGGTATGCGTGCAAGTTCTGGTGCGTCAGATCTGAACTTGTGGAGATCTGATAGCGATGAGATGAGGGCGTACAATGGGCTTGCTAAGGCTTGCTACGCTGAATCTGCAATAGAAAATATGTGAAAATAAAAATACCAGGGGAAGGGATCGAACCCTTGCCCTGGTATACTAACGCTTTAGTCATGCTCGCTTCTACCGTTGGGGCGGCTATACACCTGTTAACATAATTGAAACAATTGATATATAATATAACTTTGAATATATTGGCTGAAGAGACGCCGGAGCCCTAGCTTCGGTCGTATTCTCCGACAACCTATAATATTTAAAACATGCAAATTCGAAGTGTTAGTGATCCAAAACGTCCTACCACACCTAATTTGACCCTCATGAATCCAAATATGGGCTTAGTTTTGGCTATAAGTCCTTGTATATTGAGTTACAAAGCAAGTAAAGCAAATCGGAGCAAACATGGCAATTTGCAATTTAGCATGCATGAGACCTCTGTGATTATTCTATCATGTATTATTGAATCTCATGAACACATAGCAAACATTAGTAAGCATTAGAATGCAGTAAAATAAGAAATACATAATTTCAAACATGGATGATATCGTGATGCTTGCAATGTGATTTCACGCATTTTGGACCATCAAATTTGGTCCAAAGTTACTCTATATGCTTGCTGGAAGAGAATGGAATGAAAGCTTTATGGTGAAAGGGCTTGAAAATAAGGTTTGAAAACTTTAGGGTTCTTGATAAAAGTTTGATATTTTTTGGCAAAATTGTGAGGCAAGGATTCATGTGTAAGGTTTCTTGTCTTGATGTCTGAATATATAGAGAAAATTAGGGAAAAAACAAATGGACTTGGACCTTGTGTAATAAGATATGATTTTATCTTATTTATTTTGTATTATTAATTAATTAAATAAAAATTAATAAAAATAATTAAAATAAAAAGGATCAAGGGGTGCGAGAATAAAGTTTGAGGTGTATGAAGAGTATAATACACGTTCGGACTCTTAAACCATGGCCCAATTGTTAGCTCCTACATTCGACACCCTTGTTTTTATTAATATCATCCATTAAAGCTGAAGGATGGTTTCGACTAGCTGGGTCTGTCGAAATTCCCATCAGAAGACGACAATGTACTTAGAGAAATTCTTCCAAAGAAGAATCTTGTTGCCTTCGACGTCGAAGGTGCTTTTCGACGAAGGTGTTCGATTGCTCAGAGTGGAACGGTTTGAGATTCAAACGTTTGGAGGGAAAACGGTTCCCAGCGGTTACCAAGTGCAACGTGCCAAGATCTGGAGCATCGAACGCTGTGAACGTGCCAAGTGGAGTCATCTCGAAGCAGTGTAACTGCCCGACGGTTACTTGGGATGTATTAGTATAAATATTAGTAGTTCACGCAGTTTTTCGCGTGTGTTCACAATTATATACAAGTTACTCATATAGATTCGAGTACCCAGCGTGAGAGAAAGAACTGTTGAGAATGTATGTGTGAAACACCACTTTAATTAATCAAAGTCATTTATTTTCCAGAAACTTTACTTGCTTTCTCCTTTACTTTTCCAGTCGAAGCCTTTCATTTCAAGCCTTTCTTTATTCTATCAAGTTTTCTTCTTCATGCAATTTACATAAAGCTTCTTTATTTTCTTGTCATTTAATCATTATCAAACTTAGTCAAAACCCCAAAATCAACCATGTCTTAGGATCAATCTGATCGATCCTGCGAGTCACCAAATAAGTAACCTTTTGGAAGATCCGCGGTTGTTTACCAATTCCCACCGTAAACAAATTGGCACACCTGGTGGGACCTTGTGTTGATTTTGAAGTTTAACCTTTTTTACACAGAATATCATCTTTTTCGAGAAGTATTGCATGTTATTGAGAAGTGGTAGAATATACACTAACAATACCAATACTGCCAGAAGAAGAGAAGCGATGGCGAATCCGCCAAACAATAACGAAATCCCACAAACGAATGTGGGAACAACGGTTATCCCAACCGTAAGTGAAGCGATAACTGCTGGTTCAACACCAGCAGTAACGGTCACAACAACGGGGCCATTACCTCCGTTCACTGGCCCTAGAGTGCCTTTGGGAACTCCCCCACCAAGGGGAAATCTAGGCACAAGGCCTTATGTTCCCCCAGGATTTATGACAGGCGGTCAAAATCGAGAACCACTCTATGGCATGCCAACTTCTGAATTGGCTAGCCTGACGAACGCTGCGTCCACTTTTTCAGACCCTTTAGTGAGTGCCTCTTCGCCACTCCAAGGCTCTGGAGTAGGTATGGCGAACAGAAATAGGACCCAACTCTTAGGAGGAACGTCCCAAGTAGCACATGGCCTTACAAATGCCTCGACAGCAGTCTTGAGGCAACAAATGGACGAAAGCAACCATGATATGGTTCAAATGTTGGCACAAACTTTAAGTACAATACTGAACCCTCTAATACAAAACACCACCCAATCGAATCAGCAGATGACAGCGCAAATGACGCGTTTGGCTGATTTCTTTGGAGTACCCCAACCTATTCGACATCCCCAAAGGGCACAAATAAGGGGAAACCAAGGTATACTCTTAGAGGAAGAAACCACTATCAACCAAGTCCAGCAGCTTGTCGAAGAAAACCTTAGGGCACGATTGGAGCAGCCTGTCGAAGAACCTAGGGTTATAGCCCCAGAGGTAAGGTTAGTTAACAGAAACCAAAATGCTGACGAAGTAGTTCAGCATATCCAATACCAGAATATGGGTTTGGAAAATAATCTGGCAGCCATGATCGAAAGAATCATGACGCAGAATGGGATGAACATGGGCTTTCGTAGGCCCAACTTCACATCCCCACTGTCAGAATACGTTTTACAAACAGACTTACCTCCTAGATGTAAAGTCCCTAAGTTCACTAAATTCTCCGGGGACACGACAGAATCTACTGTCGAACATGTGGCGAGATACTTGATCGAAGCAGGAGATATTTCAAACAACGAAAACCTGAGGATTAAGTACTTCCCAAGTTCTTTAACAAAGAACGCTTTTACTTGGTTTACAACTCTTCCCCCCAATTCAATCCATCATTGGACCCAGTTGGAGAGATTGTTCCATGAGCAATTCTACATGGGACAAACCAAGATAAGCCTGAAAGAGTTGGCTAGTGTAAAGAGACGTTTCACTGAACCTATAGACGAATATCTAAATAGGTTTAGGTTGCTCAAAGCAAGATGATTTACACAAGTGCCAGAACATGAGTTAGTCAAAATAGCCGCAGGAGGCTTAGATTATTCCATTAGGAAGAAGTTAGACACTCAATACCTGAGAGACATGGCCCAATTGGCCGATAGAGTTCGACAGATAGAACGCCTTAAAGCTGAAAAAGCCAAGGCAACGAAAACTCATAAAAGAGAGAGGATAGTGTATGTTGAGATGGATGACGAAGATCCAGAAACCTTCGACGAAACTATAACCGTCGAAGAAGGCGAGGTCGATTTAGCGGAACTAAAACAAGGGCCACCATACTCTTGCAAACTGTTAGTCCCCTCAAGTGGAAAAAATCCCACTGGTCCAGAAAGGACCAACGATAGGTTCCCCAAAAAGACTTATAGTTTTGATATTACAAAATGTGATGAAATCTTTGACTTGCTTGTAAAAGATGGCCAAATGATAGTACCCCCAGGGGTAAAAGTGCCTCCTCTTGATCAAAGAAAGAAGAGAGGCTTTTGTAAATATCATAATTTTCTGGGCCATAAAACGTCTCAATGTTTTCTTTTCAGGAATCTTGTGCAAGACGCTATCGAAGAAGGGAGGTTGAAGTTTGCTGACAAGACCCCCATGACTGTGGACTCTAACCCGTTGCAGGCTGAAGCCCATTATGCTGAACCTTCAGAGGTGAACGTGATCGAGGCATCCAGAAGCCAGTCGAAGAGGCCAGGAATCACAATGGTCGAAGTCTCAAAGGACCATGTCAACATGCCAATCTTTGGCAGTTTTTCTGGGAATCTATCCAGAAAGACAATTGAAGCGGTCCAAAAGGCGGTCGAAAGCCCAAAGCTGGAGACAGTTGGAGCCCAAAAATCTGGAACAAAACCCAGTTCTCACTTGGCTGCAGTTCAAGGCCAGACAGAGGACTTGGAGATTCAGATGAAGCAGTTGACTCTTGCCAACAAAGACACCATGAATGTCAACATGGTCGAAGTCTCTGAACCAAAAGCATCAGAGGAGGCCATGAGGCAAGAACAAGCCAACAAAACTGCTTTCCCTCGGGAAAATGAAAATCTGGCGGATTTCCTGCAAAGATGCCAGAAAAAGAAGTCAGAAGTGATGTTGTGTCCCAGATGCAGTTCGATCTTTGACAAAAAAGCTGCTGAACATATTCAAAGGGTAAGAGCAGCAAACAGAAAAAGGGAAAGTGTTGATACTCGACATGACCCCAGGAGAACTCACCAAAAGGGTTCGAATCAAGAAAAGAGGCCACTGACTTTCAGGCCTCCAACTAATGTGCCAGTTGATACGTGGTACAAAACATCTGGTCGAAAGAGGCCAAGCGAGGAAAGATGGCACTCCTTCGAAGTGCCAAGAGGTTCATCTTTAACACATAAGAAAGAACCTTAGGTTGCTACCCCTAAAGTGACCCAGGTGTCGAGCAACTACAAAGGGAAGAATCCCATGTCTCGATCTCAATGGAGGAGATACCAGAGGCGACGAAAAGCTGAGAGGGAAGCTGCTAATGAACCAAAGGCAGAATCCAGTTCAAATGTTCCTCAGAGAAAGCAGAGGAAGCCTCTGGAAAGACAACCAGTAACCAATAGGCTAGTCTGGCCTAACCAGGGTGAAGTTGATAACGATGATGGTTCTGAGTCGGATGACACCTTAGATATCATGGTGAACATAGTCTCAGTTCTGCCCAGAGAGTTCAACCGCCAGGTGGAGGTCGAAACAAGCGATTGGGAAGTGGAGCAAGAAATGGCCAAGCATAGGCCAGTGTGCTATTTCGTCATGGATAATGGCACTACTGAAGAGCAGAATGGGTTCTTCGAACCACCTACAGAGGCGATGAAAAATCACCTCAAGCCTTTATTTATAAGGGCTAAACTCGAAGAAACCACAGTAAATAAAATCTTGGTAGATTGTGGGGCAACCATCAACATCATCCCTCACTTTATGCTAAGAAAAATAGGCAAAAGTGATGAGAATATCAAGCCTCACAACATGGTCCTGTCGAATTATGAAGGCGGCATAGGGACCACTATGGGTGTGATCCAACTGGACATCAAGGTGGGATCTATCCTTCGACCAACTATGTTTATGGTCATATCGGCCAAACCTAACTATAACCTTTTGTTGGGCCGTGAATGGATTCATGGTGTTGGAGCTGTACCATCATCAATGCACCAGAGGTTGCTGCTATGGCGTCCTGATGGAATGGTCGAAAACATAGAAGCGGACCAAAGCTATTACCTGGGCGAAGTAAATCACCTAGGGCTGGCAGACTTCGACAAGAACCTGGCTCACATTGGGCCATGCCCAACACCTGACTTCGACTTGGCGCCAGCACCAAATACTTTTTGTTCCCTATACCTGCACCCTGAGCATGGTTTTCAATGGGACAGAGAAGACTTGTCCCACATTGACTTTAGTGGGTTAACTGATATCCAACCAACTGGTTGGGGAAGTGAATTCAGTGACAATGACTGAGTCACAATCATTGCAGCGAATTTCGGCGTACGTAGCCGAAACAAAGATGATAACGGCTCTCGAAGCCGAAGTAAAATATATGGCCACACAGGCCAATGATCAACAGTTATCTTCTACTGGTCCTGGAAAGGACTTCGATCCAGAACCTCCTGATATCATGCCAGAAGGGATGCAGGAACAAAGGCTCGACGCCATCTATGACGATGAGCCTTTGGGGTTCAAAAAGGACCCCTTAGCGAATAACATCAAGATGCTAGCGCAGGATCCTTTAGAAGAAATCAACTTGGGCGAAGGGTCAGAGAAAAAGCCAACTTACATTAGCGCAAAAATTGACCCAGAACTCAGGTTGGAAGTAATCCATTTGTTAAAATAGTTCAAGGACTGTTTTGCATGGGATTACGACGAAATGCCTGGTCTCGACAGAGGATTGGTAGAACTTCAGTTGCCAATCAAACCTGGGAAGAAGCCAATCAAGCAAAGTCCAAGACGCTTTGCTCCAGAAATACTGTCGAAGATCAAAACGGAAGTCGAAAGACTGCTGAAGTGCAAATTCATATGCGTTACGAGGTATGTCGAATGGATTGCAAACATTGTGCCAGTGATTAAGAAAAATGGTACATTGAGGGTGTGCATAGATTTCAGAGATTTGAATGCTGCTACACCCAAAGATGAATATCCTATGCCTGTGGAGGAAATGCTAGTCGATTCTGCCGCTGGCTATGAGTACCTGAGTATGCTCGATGGTTATTCAGGATATAATCAAATTTTCATTGTTGAAGAAGATGTGTCGAAAACAGCTTTTCGATGCCCCGGGGCTTTAGGCACTTACGAATGGGTAGTGATGCCTTTTGGCCTAAAGAATACTGGGGCAACATATCAGCGAGCAATGAATTCTATCTTCTATGATTTTATTAACACTTTTATGCAAGTATATATTGATGACATTGTTATAAAATCTGTTTCCAGGAAGAACCATATAGACCACCTTCGACAATCATTCGAAAGAATGAGAGAACATGGTCTGAAGATGAACCCTTTGAAGTGCGCATTCTGTGTAAAAGCTGGAGATTTCTTGGGCTTCGTCGTCCACAAGAAAGGAATCGAAATCAATCAGAACAAGACGAAGGCAATTCTGGAAGCGAAAGCGCCATCGAACAAAAAGGAATTGCAATCTCTGCTGGGCAAGATAAATTTCCTGAGGAGATTCATATCTAACCTAAGTGGGAAAGCTCAAGCCTTTTCACCCTTACTTCGATTGAACAAAGAGGGATTCAAATGGGGGAAAGAGCAACAAGAAGCCTTCGACAAAATCAAAGGGTACCTCACAAAGCCACCTGTTTTGGTGCCTCCTAGTAGCAACAGGAGTATGAGATTGTACATAGCTGCATCCGACAAAACTTTGGGAAGCATGTTAGCCCAAGAAGATGAAAATGGAGTCGAAAGACCCATTTACTATCTTAGTAGAGTTTTGAACGATGCAGAAACTAGATATAGTGAAGTTGAAAAATTGTGTCTATGTCTGTATTTCTCTTGTACAAATCTCAAACAATATATAAAACCAGTTGATGTGTATGTTTCGTCTCATTTTGATGTTTTCAAGTACATGTTGTCGAAACCCATCTTGCACAGTCGAATTGGCAAGTGGGCACTAGCATTAACTGAATACTCCTTGACCTTTATGCCTCTTAAGGCAGTAAAAGGACAAGTGGTGGCAGATTTTATAGTCGACCACTCAATTTAAGTTGAGAGTATTAATTATGTGGAGATAGAGCCTTGGAAATTCTACTTCGATGGTTCCAGCCATAAAGATGGAACAGGAGTAGGAGTCTTGATTATTTCTCCAGAAAAAATTCCAACAACATTCAAGTACAAGATATCAGGTTCTTGTTCGAACAATGAGGCTGAGTATGAAGCTCTAATTACTGGCCTTGAGATATTGTTGGAATTGGGGGCAACTCGAGTCGAAATAATGGGAGACTCAGAGTTAGTCATTAAGCAAGTCACAAAAGAATATAAATGCATAAGAGAAAATCTCATTATGTACTTTGTGATAGCAAATCGTTTATTGAAAAAATTTGAAATGGTCAACATTCGACACATACCCAGATTGGAAAATCAAATAGCCAACGATTTGGCACAAATTGCATCTGGGTACAAAATTTCAAAAACGAGATTACAAAGAGCAATCGAAGTTCGAGAAAAGATAAAAGCAACTTGTTTATCACCAACAGACTTGGAATCGACAAGACTAGGGTATGCTGATCAAAGTAACTTCGAAATTTCGTTCATAGACAATTTGTCAGAGCAAGATTGGAGGAAACCCATTGTGGATTATCTTCAAAATCCAGTAGCTTCGACAGAACGAAAAACAAAATATAGGGCGTTGAGTTACGTACTCATGGGTAATGAGTTATTTAAAAAAACGCCTGAAGGGGTGTTGCTAAAGTGTTTAAGTGAAACTGAAGCATACATAGCCCTTTCGATTACGCACGCTGGAACATGTGGGGCTCACCAAGTAGGCCATAAGATGAAATGGTTGTTGTTTCGACAAGGACTATATTGGCCCACCATGTTGAAAGATTGTATCGAGTTCGCCAAGGGTTGTCAAGAATGTCAAGTCCATACAGGCATCCAGCATGTACCAGCAAGCGAACTTCACTCGATAGTGAAACCTTGGCCCTTTAGAGGATGTGCGTTGGATCTTATTGGAGAGATTCGACCAGCATCATCAAAGAGCCAGAAGTATATATTAGTAGGCATTGATTATTTTACTAAGTGGATCGAAGCTATTCCTTTAGTCAATGTAGACCAAGAAAATGTCATTGAATTTATTCAAAAGAACATTATCTTTAGATATGGAATTCCTGAAACTATAACTACTGATCAAGGACCAGTTTTCACAGGTCGAAAGATGCAGGAATTCGCTCAGGAAATAGGCTTTAAACTCCTAACATCGACGCCTTATTATGCACAGGAAAACGGTCAAGTCGAAGCGGCGAACAAAGTAGTGATTGGCTTGATAAAAAAACATGTTGGGAAGAAGCCAAAAAATTGGCATAAGACGTTAGACCAGATCTTGTGGGCCTGTCGAACGTCCCTAAAAGAAGCCATAGGTACAACACCATATAGGCTAACTTTTGGTCATGACGCAGTGTTGCCAGCAGAAATTTGTCTTCAATCTGCAAGGGTTCAGAGACACCATGATATTCCCTCTGAAGTTTATTGGGATATGATATTAGACGAACTAGTAGATTTAGACGAAGAAAGACTGCGCGCTCTCGACTTACTAAGGCTTCAGAAGAAAAGAGTGGAAGACTCTTACAATAAAAAAGTGAAACCTAAGGCATTCTCGCCTGGAGAATTAGTTTGGAAGGTAATTCTTCCCATGGATCGAAGGGATCGAAGCATGGGAAAATGGTCACCCAAATGGGAAGGACCATTCAGAATTATCCAAACTTTTTCTGGTGGAGCTTATGAAGTCGAAGAGTTAGGTGAAGATAAAAGGCTCTTGAGAGTAAATGGCAAATATTTGAAAAAATATAAACCTATGCTCCAAGAGATCAAAATAAATAGCAAGTAATGACTAAATTAACCATAAATAAGCCAAAATGGAAAATTTTATAAATTAGCCAAAATGGCAATATTGTCAAATACATATTACAATATATGGTTAAAGGGCTGAGTCAATCAGAAGGGGATAGAATCTTTGAGTCGAAGGTACTTCGCCTGCTGCAACTCCAGTCTTTTGTTGCACAAGGCATTCGCCTGGGCAAGCTTGGCAATTTGTTCGTCGAAGGCTTGGGCTTTCTCAGCAAACTCTAGGCCTTGTGTGATTTCAGCTTGACTCTCGGTGTCTGAGACAGTCGAGAGAAGCTCCTCCTTGCGCTTAGTATTGGCGTTCATCTTGGCCTCCAGCTCTTCGATTTGCGCCTTTATGGAAGCATTGTCTCGATCTATGGCATCAATTTCTTCTTGCTTAGATGCCTTTTGCTTCGACAACTCTGCAATTCGAGAAGTCGTCTCCGCTACAGCAGTCCAGGCAGAAGAACTTTTGCCATATAGCGCTTCGAGCTGGCTGTTGAAGCCCCTCTGTCGTCGATAGTCTGCTGAGACTTGATCAATAATGGAGTATAACTCCATGATAAAGCTCGAAACCTCCGGAGTCACAGCGAGCAAGTCAACTGCATTCAAAACAGCTCCCAAACACGACGGAGCAGTAGGGTCCCCCTCCAAAGCTTTTATCAAATCTTTCTTGAAGAACTGAGCTTTGACCTTCATCAAAGCCTCATCGAGAGGAGAAGTCTCAGTGGACTTCCCCGATTGAGTAGAAGCCTCCTGACTAATATCAGATGAACTTCCCTTGCTCTCGATAATGGCATTCAGATAGCCAACGGGATCAGTTTTCTTCAAGAGTGCTAAGTCTTCTTTGGACCTATGCTTTGTTGAGGTGGTAACCTTTGCAGCAGCGTTGTTTTGGGGTTGAAGCTGTTGAGCAGCGTCTGCATCGACATGACTATCTTCGACTTGAACTTCGGCAGTGCCAGCGTCAGCGTGATCCCCTTCATCATGTTGTTCCTCCGACAGATCGACCACTTGAATCTCTTTTGGATGTTGTTCTTCTGTTTTAGCATTAGCTTCATCAGTTTCAGCATTGGCTTCATCGTTCGCCAATTCCTTCTCTTGTGGCCTACTGAGTTCAACAGAATCTAGTGTTTCAGAAGTCTTTGGCGCTGAGCTTTCAGTGGTTTCCTGGAAAAAGAAGAAGAAGAATCTTCTAGGTTAGAAAGAGACATAATCGAACGCGAGCATCGACACCTGAGTTAAAAAAGGTCAAAGAAATTACCTGCAGAGGAACTTCAGCCCCAGGGCTGGAATTGTCGCTTTCGACGGGTTTATTGAGCAAAACATTTAGTTCCTCCTCCGTTGGCTCTTCAATAATTACTGGAGGTGGTCTGGGTTTTCTCCCAGCAACCTTTATTCTGATTGTGGGTCGAGTCTCAGGAGAAGGAACATCCTTTTTCAGTTTTCGCCTTTTAAGAGAAGCAGGGGGAGAGTCGTCTTCTTCGTCACTCCCAGATTCGACCGTCAGTGCAGGTCGTTTCTTGGGTGAAGGTGCCTAAAAACCAATTGGAGTTCGATTTAGATGCTACATCGAAAGTCAGAATGTTAAAAACCAGAAGAAAATAATAAAAGTCTGGTTACCGGTGCTGAAGGTTTTTTCGAAGGACCTTCCCCCTGATGGCCTGTTGTAGTTTTCGCCGGTGCTATAGTTTTCGCCGGTGGTGGAGGTTTTGTCAAGGGACCTCCTCCTTGATGGCCTTCTGCAGCTTTCTTGGCTGCAGGCTTTCGAACAACTGAAAAAAAGACAAGTTATAATTAACAGGCTACCAGTCGAAATGGAAAGACAAAATAATTTGGAGAATGGACTTACATTTCTTTATTTTGTCCAGGACTAGAACGAAAGACTTCTGAAGTTCATCCACAAAGTCTTTCTCGTCAAAGAATTCTTCAGCGTAGTAACTCTTCCACCAGTCTTCGAAGGATGGTGAACAGAGAAAGTTAAGCTGATAATCGAACAGTGAAAGGACTGTTCGACCAGCATACCTGCCGATATGCTTGGTGGCAGCATCTTCAGTATAGTCGTTGCAAAAATATAACATGGATTTCTCCCTGGGAAAAATAGGAGAAGGAAGTGTTTGAATGATACCAAACTGTCGAGAGACCAAGTTTGGTTGATACGCGATCAAGCTCAAGTTAGTCTTGGAGCTTTTAAAACGCAGGGGCATTATTCTAGGTGTGAGAAATGCTTCCCACATTATTGTGTGTTCTTCGACCTGAGGGTCACCTGACGACTTAAGATGGGGCCTCGTGAACCATTCTGGACCAACCTTTCGTCGAGCGAAGGGAGCCATGGTCGAAGCAAATTCTTTTCTTCTTGCAAACATCAGGACGAAGTTTGCAAAAGTCTGTTGAAGCTCCAGCCCATCTTCAGTCGGGGTCAGTAGAGCTAATCTGGTGCCTTCGATGTGCCTATTTTGTATCTCCGGAGCTTGCTCATTTATTTGAGTCTTCTGAGGTAAGAAAGACTCGAAAGTGGCATTGAGCCACAACTGAAGTAGCCAAAAAGGTCCCGCAAGCAACAAACTGGCTCTATTCTCGATGATCTTCAACAGAGTCGCTCCGCTGCTGATCGACTCGTACAGATTCGCCAAGATTAATTCTGCCAAACAAATATTTTGGCCATGGTGGAGTTGGGTGGCGAGGGTGACCATCTTTTTCTTCACCTGTAAAGACTTTGTGCAGAAAACAAAGCGTGACAGCCATAGGGCTAGAAACGCGATATGCTCTACATCCGACATAGTGGCTGTCGACCTATCATGGTAATGGTTGATATAGGTGGTGTAGGTGGGTTTCGTAGCTGAGAATCCAATCTGATCCTCCGAAATTTCCTCTGGGTCGAAATAATCCCCAGTGGGTCAAAGACCAGTGATGGCAGCCACGTCGAAAAGCGTGGGTGTTAGCATTCCACAAGGAAGGTGGAAAGTGAAATGAGTGTAATCCCAGAAAAGCAAGGAGGCTATCAACATCTCAGGGGAGTAGTTGAGACCCGTCTTCGACAGCATAACCAGGTCGTATATCCCCAGGTCCTTCCAGATCGAAGCCTGGCTTTTTTCCATTTTTTGTAGCCAAGCACTGTAGTCAGGAGTGAGGCTAGGGCTAGACCTGAAAGCCCTAACACCCCTATTGAAGAAGCGAAGATCTATCTTCTTCTTAGCGGGATCTTCGTTGTCCTCTGCATCTTTTTTAGAACACCCAACAGGTTTGAGCTTTTCAAGCACTGGAAAGAAGCTTTTGATCTTCATGGCTTCCTCGATGCATGGGATGAGCGGGCCAGACATGGCGAAGATTTGGTTGGAGTATCCAACCGGAATCATGAGTTGGTGTGAATAAGCTTCACATTCAGCAGTTTCTAGGGGTTCAGGAACCCTTCGTTGGCCTGTAGGGGAAACTATGGGGACAGTTGAGAAGATCTTGGGTTTAGCATTTCTGGAAGGGATGTTAGAACTAGGAGCGGTAGAGGAACCTGAGGCCATTGTTGATGTTAAGGTTGAAGATGAAGTTGAAGAACAAGGTGTTTGCAAGTTTGCAGAAATTTTGTGTTCAACAAGGAAGTTTGAAGGCAGGATAGCATGAAAAAGTCCCACAATGGGTACTTGGCGCTATTTATAGTGGTTGGGAAATCCCCAAATTCGAGGCCATTTAATGTTGCAGAAGATAGTGGGACACGTGGCGTCCCCTGTTGACATAGCCGTTCTGCAGAAATGAAAGGATGCAGCGTGCGCCCTCGTTTTTGGGAAATTGTCATGATGACAATTTGTGAAAAGACATTGGGCACGCTGCACGCCGTACTGAGGTGACGTCTTAGGTACGGATGAAATGATGGCTTTTTCTTGGGATTGTCAGTGGTTGGTAGAAGACAAAAAGTGCACAGTTTAATTTGTGGCTAAGAATGAAAAGACAGGTGTCGAATGGAATTTCAAAGAATGCCTTTTTCTTTTCAGAGTCGAAATAAGGCATTCTTGGGGGGCAATTTGTTGGCTCCTAAATTCGACACCCTTGTTTTTATTAATATCAGCCATTAAAGCTGAAGGATGGTTTCGACCAGCTGGGTCTGTCGAAATGCCCATCAGAAGACGGCAATGTACTTAGAGAAATTCTTCCAAAGAAGAATCTTGTTGCCTTCGACGTCGAAGGTGCTTTTCGACGAAGGTGTTCAATTGCTCAGAGTGGAACGGTTTGAGATTCAAACGTTTGGAGGGAAAACGGTTCCCAGCGGTTACCAAGTGCAACGTGCCAAGATCTGGAGCGTCGAACGCTGTGAACGTGCCAAGTGGAGTCATCTCGAAGCAGTGTAACTGCCCGACGGTTACTTGGGATGTATTAGTATAAATATTAGTAGTTCACGCAGTTTTTCGCGTGTGTTCACAATTATATACAAGTTACTCATATAGATTCGAGTACCCAGCGTGAGAGAAAGAATTATTGAGAATGTATGTGTGAAACACCACTTTAATTAATCAAAGTCATTTATTTTCCAGAAACTTTACTTGCTTTCTCCTTTACTTTTCCAGTCGAAGCCTTTCATTTCAAGCCTTTCTTTATTCTATCAAGTTTTCTTCTTCATGCAATTTACATAAAGCTTCTTTATTTTCTTGTCATTTAATCATTATCAAACTTAGTCAAAACCCCAAAATCAACCATGTCTTAGGATCAATCTGATCGATCCTGCGAGTCACCAAATAAGTAACCTTTTGGAAGATCAGCGGTTGTTTACCAATTCCCACGGTAAACACCAACAGCCCAAAATATCAACTCATTTTGAACTTCATGCATTTGCTCAAAATTTCCTAAATTGCAATGGTCATAACTCTCAATTTTCAACTTTCGAAGATGATATTGGACTTTTTGGAAAGATTAATATGTCCTCTACAACCTCTATGTTTATCATTTTTTATTTTAAAGACTTTATCTTGATGTAAGTTGCCTTGATAAAAAGTGTCTTTTTGGTGACTTTTGAAATGACCTGTAATGTATTGGCTTATATCACTCAAATGATGCATTTTTTGGACTTGAGATTAGAGAGTAAAAGTTATAGCAAATTGAATTTACTTCAAAATGAGCTTTGGTTGGGTAAAAGCTAATAAAGTATGTGAAAGTTATGCTTGGTCAAAGTTCAGTTGACTTCTACTAAGGAAACCCTAATTTGGTAACTTTTGACTTTTGAGGATATGAGGGCTTTTCTTGAGGAATCAAGATCAACCCTTGATAAAATGATGGATATCACTTCAAAATGTTGATGTTGACTAAAAATATAGAGGTTTGACTGTATGTTGACAACATTTGACTTTTTGTTCAATATAGTTGATTTTTAGTCATGAGCAATTGACTGGGCAAACTTGTGATGCAAGGCTTGAAACTTGGTATGAGCATTGTTTAAGACACATTAAGAACCATGAAAACCACTTGAGACCTTGAGAAATACCAAATAGTTGTGGACATATTGCTTAGGAGGAGAATTTGTCTGATCAATTCTTGAACAACCTTGAGCATTTGAGAAACTTTTAAGAATGTCTTGAAGAAAAATGGGAGGGAAAATTTTGGGGTACAACACCAGCGCCTAGAGAAATGTGCCTAGAAACTTGTAAAACAACACCAAAATCATGATTCTCCCATGAAACCTTCAAATAAACTTTTCTCACTCATTTCTCTTAGAAATTGAAAAGTGTAACAATCAAAGTTGTAGATCTTGAAAAGATCTACAACTTTGCTTTAATTTTTTTGAAATAGTTGAGAAATAAGGGAGAAATCTGGAAGAGAAGTTAACTGAAATTCAAAATTCACACATATCTCAAGATTTAAAAACACAAAATCAAGCAAATATAAATGAATTTTCCCTTGAGAGAGGGACTGAGTGGATCATCAACAACATACACAAGCAAGGATTAGATCTATGGATGCATAGTTTAAGTGAAATGAGGCTTACTTAGTGGAGAGAGTCTGTTTCCCCCTTTAACTTTGATCCAATGCAAGAAATCCAAAAACTTCTCTTTGTTCTTCCTCTTGGAGCTCAAATAAAGATCTTTGTGGTGGAGATTCCTCAAAAATTTGCTTGCTGACAAATTGAGAAGGAGAAAGATAAGGAAACTTTGAGATTTTTTCGTGGGAGAGGAAGAGAGAGATCATGTTGTGTATTAATAAAGACAAGGGTTCACTTATATAGAGCCTCAAAGTGAAGGTAGAGTAGTCTTTGAAATCTTAGAGCCGTTGGAGGGCATTGTGGAAAGTTTTGACAAAAAATGAGCTTGCTCTCCAAGCTTGTTCTTTGTGAATTTTCTATGTTTTGGATTTCTTTCGGGGTTAGTTGCACATGGCCAAAAGATAGTACAAGATAGTGGAGTGTGGAGAGAGAAACAAGGAAGTTGCTAATCTTGGCAATTTGAGGTTTATTGTTCAAACCATGTGAAATTCCTTGCATGGGTGAAAATAGAAGGTATTATTCTCTTGTACACGTCCCAAATGACATATGGGCTTGATTAGAGCCAACAAGAATGGCTAAAATTGGAGAAATCAAGAAATGGCAAAATTCAATAAAAATATTTTCCAGTCTTAAGGGAATAAATCTCTAAATTATTTGAATTAGCTCATGAACTAGGACTTTTTGAAATGGGAATTTGATTTTCTACAACTTTCATTTTGGAATAATTTTCATTTGAAACCATTAAGATACCCAAAACTGCTCACGAAAACTGGATGAGTTGAAAAATAACTTATAATTCAACAAAGTGACCTATATGTATTTGCTCCACAACTCTCAAAATAATCACTTTTTGGGCATGAGACCACATTGATAAAGTTGTAGATCTTATTTTTCTCTTTCCATGTATGTAAAGTTTTCAAATTTTCAATAAGAAATAAAGAATTTATGAATTTTTGAAATTCAGCCTTATGACTTTCCATACTTTTAAAAAATTTCAAATTTCACCAAGATACCTTCATGAACAAGTTAACTTCAAAAGAAATATTTCTCTTGAATTTATTTAATCATAGTTCATATGATGTTGAAAAATGATCATTGTCATCAACTTTGATCAAAACTCCACTTGGTCAATAGTTGACTTTTGCTCAAATGACCAAATCATCAAGATCTAGCAAATGGATTCCAATTGATGTAAATCAATGATCCATATAGTATGTAAGGATTCCTTGGAACTCATATAAACCCTTGAAAATAAAATTGATCAAGAAAGTTGTCAAGAAATGCCTTTGACCAAAATTTAACTTTCCAGCCAATTAAGTCAAAACTTCATCAATCATCCAATGCAATGCTTTGAGTAATCTTGTGATGAATCCAATGGTCATATTTGATAACTTGGGCTATCAATTAATCATAGAAGCCAACTATTGATGAAAATTAAGCTTACATCTTGAAAGGGGCCAAAACTCTAATTTTTGACTAAATAGCTTAGGAGATGGTAATTGAAGAACAAACCCTAATTTCTCAGAGATTCTTGAGAAATCCTAGGAGTCAATGAACTTGAATCAATAAGAAGCTAATGAAAATGAGGTCCCGTATAACTTTTCTTGAAAAACTTAATATCTTTCTTGTTGGATAATCTTGAGCCAGGAGAAACCCTAAGAAACTTGATCCCATGAGTGTAGCATTGAATATGACCTAATGGAAAGTATGCAAATGCAATGCAATAAACCAGATGAAAATATATAAGGGTAGGAAAAATTTGGGGTATGACAGCTGCCCCTATTTAATCGTTTTAAATTTGAAAGTGAGATTGGTGCCAGCCTTTCGAACATTCGAGGTAGAAGATGATTAAATACAAAATACTAGAAATTTGTCCGAAAGAGAAAGTGGTTTTATTTATAATATCTAATGGGGGAAAGAAATGTGAGTTAAATAACTTGTAACATAGCGTAATTGCCAATACAAGGTAATTTTTGTGAGTAAATAAGAAATAATCAACACAGATGAATGTTGAAATCAAATACAGACGAGTATTGAAAGGGGATACATACGAGTATCAAAATGAATCAACACAGACGAGTGTTGAAGTTAATACAGACGAGTATTGAAAGGTGATACAAACAAGTAGCAAAAGGAACCAACATGGATGAGTGTTGAAATCAATATAGACGAGTATTGAAAGGAGATTCAGATGAGTATCAAAAGGAATCAACACAAACGAGTGATGAAATCAATATGGACGAGTATTAAATGGGGATACGGACGAGTATAAAAAGGAATCAACACAGACGAGTGCTGAAATCATTACGAACGAGTATTGAATGGGAATACACACGAGTATCAAAAGGAGCCAACATAGACGAGTGCTAAAATTAATATGGACAAGTATTGAAAGGAGATCCAGACGAGTATCAAAAAGAGTCAACATAGACGAGTGTTGTAATCAATACTGACGAGTATTGAACGGGGATACAGACGAGTATCAAAAGGAATCAACACGGCCGAGTGCTAAAATAAATATGGACAAGTATTGAATGGGGATATGGGCGAGTATCAAAAGGAATTAACATGGACGAGTGCTGAAATCAATACGGACGAGTGTTGAGTGGGGATACATATGAGTATCAAAAGGAACCGACACAGACGAGTGTTGAAATCAATACAGACGAGTATTGAAGGGAGATACAGACGAGTATCAAAAGGAGTCAACATGGACAAGTGTTGTAATCAATACAGACGGGTATTGACGGGGATACAGACGAGTACCAAAAGGAATCAACATGGATAAGTGTTGAAATCAATACGAACGAGTATTGTACGGGGATAAGGACGGGTATTAAAAGGAATCAACATGGACAAGTGCTAAAATAAATATCGACGAGTATTGAATGGGGATACTGTTGTACCCCAAATTTTCCCTACCTCTACGATCATATTTTTCAAGATAAAAGAGAATGTTTTAATTAGGGATGGTTCAACAATATCTGATAGTCCATTCTTAAATCCAAGACAATCAGGGGGTGTACCTTAATTCAGGAAAGTGAGACTTTTTAAATCAGAAAGACCCATGTATCCGTAAACCCATTCGCAAAGCATGTTGACCAATGACCCATGAGATTCAAAAATGGAAAATTATTTCAATAATAATAGTTAAGTTCTTAATTAAACCCATTTAGGGATTATTAGTGTTAGTAAAAAGGGGGTGCGACTTCAAATTAAAAATCCCATTAGAAATCATTGGGCCCATTTCGTTTTGGATTAAAGAGCAAGGAGAGAGGGGGTATATTATCAATTTACAGGCCCATTTAGATTTTCGAAATTAGTCCATTTGTCATTTTTTTGATTTATTTTAGAAACATTAATATTAAAGTTGTTTGTTATTTTAATAAGAAAATTAATTTTATATATATATATATATATATATATATATATATATATATATATATATATATATATATATATATATATATATATATATATATATATATATATATATATATATATATATATATATATATATATAGAGAGAGAGAGAGAGAGAGAGAGAGAGAGAGAACGTGATTGTATTTCTCATAAAAATTTTATATAAGATGTTTTATTCGTAAAAAGATATTAGTTAAACATTATTTATTTATTAAAGATTCTTGTTTAACCAATTTCAGTTTGGAACAAAATGTTAGAAAAGAGTAAAAGCCCATCTTGGTTAAAGAGACGTATTGGGCTGGATAGAAAAATTAATAACGCAGGGCCCATGTTCCATAAACAAGCAATGTATCAATCGCAGAGAAGATTGTGCATGTTTTATAACTATTAACATTTACTGTTCAAATTAAATCTTCATCAAATCTTAAATCCAAGCCCAGAAAAATAAAACACAACTATATTACAGAATAATACTAAAAAAACTGAAAAATCTTGCAATCATTACAAATCTAATATTACAGCAAATCAAATCTCAGTTAAAACCAAAATTAAGCAAAATCCAATCTCTATTACATGAATCCGGAAATTTCCAAATCAAATATATCATACATAATCACTATTACAAAATCTTAGAAAACTAAATCAATTACCGCAAATCCAAATCCATAATTGATTTACAATCCCTAATCTAAGTAATCTGTAACAGCAAATCCAAAACCCTAAGCTGAAATCTATAAATACTAAACTAAAATACAGAAAATGGGGGTCGATTACAGAGAAGAAGAAAATAAAAGAAACGGAGGAAGAATACGAAAGAGCAGAGGGGGAATACGAATACGGAAAAAAAGGAGGAACAGAAGAACACGAAGAAGAGAAGCCATCACTCGCTGTTGAAGAAGAAAAGAAAAGACGGTTAGGGTTTCAACATCTGAAACCCTAACCGCCGCTGATAAAATCTCTCTTCCGCTTCACCACCGCCGGCCAACACCTTCAAAATCTGCGATAAAAAAAGAAGAAGGAGGATTAGCAAATAGGAACTCAAGATCCAGAATACAGAAATCGCGAGAGGGGCAAACTAACACTTAGCTAGTTTTTATTGTTCTTGTATGTTGTTGGTTGGGTATGGATATTGCCTTCTAGCGCCGCCGCGGTAAGGATAATGAAATAGGGTTAGGGAAGGAGAAGCTTAGGGTTACGGAAAGGGTAATGGAACGAGAAAGAAGAAGACGGATTACTGTAAGGCAAAAGAACAAAAATGATTTGTAAGTAATGAAAAAACAAAGTTATATTTCGTTCAATCTAATATATGTGCATACACAATAACTAATATGTACCCTTCAATCCATCTGCATGATCATGATCGGACGGCCGTAGGCCAAGTCTCCACCATGATTAACATGCTCCCTTGCCCACTCAATCGAACCAGTCTCTCTCCAAAACGCGTTGGGCCTAAGCCTAGTATTTTCTACACCCCCATGCCAGTAATTACTAAAACACAAAACAATTCACCCCCCTTTCAGAATTTCCATTTGGGCCAGCCCAGACTACTTCTAGCACCCCTCTGTTTTGCTTTTAAACTAAAGTTGCACCCTCTGATTTAATTTATTTATTTTCTGTTCTTATAATTCATATATTCTTTCTATATTTTATATATTATTTATTTTTTATAAATTATTATTATTATTAATATTAATTTTTATTATCATATTATTATTTTGCTTAATATGACATATTATTATTATTATCATCCAAATATATTTCATGCAAAACTCATATATATTATTTTCTATTATTGCATTAACATATTTTTTTATCATGCATTAATAAGATATTTCGCAATTAATATGATAAAAAAATAAAACAAATCTCAAACTGTTTTTTGCAATAATCTAATCTAAACAAACTTTTTTTGCAAAAAGGTACCAAACGAATTTTGACTAATCGCGCATTTAGTCCAAATCTCTGCAATCTCTACAACCGGTCAAAATGCGAGGCGATTCAAAATACATTTGCAAGCCCTAAAAAATACAAATCCCATACGAACTACGAATTAGGACTCTGATTCCTCATAAGAGGATACGTAAGCATACAATCAAAAATCGTGGCGAGTTCGTCTATTAAAAATTTAAAACCCTATTTTACCCAAAACCTAAACCAAAAACCTAATATCCTTGTGAACAAGGTAGATGAAAGGTGCCTAACACCTTCCTTTCGTCTAATGAAGTCCGAACTTAAAATCTCTATCTTCACGAATTAGGGTTTCCTATTAGATACCCTTCCTTAGGATAAAAACTAGTAGTGGCGCCTCTGTATTTAAAACCAGTCGCAACAGCTGATGACTCTGTTGGGGATCTCAACTTTAAGTTTTAGGTTTTATTTTGGGTTTTACTTGTATTGATTTATTTGCTTTATTTATTTGCTTTATTTATTTTATTTATTCTTATATATATCTGATCATTATATATTTACTGCGTGGCGGGATTTTTTATCTCAAAAATATTCTCAAATAACCCTTAGCGAGAAGGATCGTCTATTAGCTTAGGGGATACATCATCCCTGTGAGTTTATGTGACGACTTCGCCTAGAGTCAATGGAATTCCGAAAAAGGAATAATTATCGAGATATATCATTTTAACAAGTAGGACTTTGGAATGCCACCCATGACTCTTTGTAACGACCTTAACCCAACATCTCATGACGAGACCTTTCACGACTTTGAGACAAAAATCTTTGTTCGTAAAGAGGCTCCACCTAAGGGAGACCCTTATGCCTTTTCCCTCGGGTGTTATTCAAGACACCCTTAAGGAAACCACTTTATGGGGAGGGTAGAATATTTGTAGGCCAAAACTAGGAGCCTACCTTCTAAGGACATCATTCATATAATTCCACTTCCACTATCTCTAAACCTGTAAGGGTTAC
The DNA here is from genome assembly GCA_948472305.1 of Vicia faba. Lineage (NCBI taxonomy): Eukaryota > Viridiplantae > Streptophyta > Magnoliopsida > Fabales > Fabaceae > Vicia > Vicia faba. The sequence continues at coordinate 1,265,703,464 of OX451738.1, forward strand.
TTCCGGTATACTACAATCCCTAGCCTGTAGGGTCTATCTTTTATAGGTCACAACCCATAGCATGCAGGGATTGTTCAACCATCCTTCCATTAGTCTATTACAATCCCTAACTTGTAGGAATTCTCGTCCCTCAATTACCATCTCTAGCTTGTAGGGATTCCCCTTCGTCTTGTAAGGTCCTTAATCCCTAAGAAGTTCCTATCTGACTCAATGTCTGAGTTAGTGTAGGGTATCCTAATTTCCATGTCTATCATTATCTTTTCCCTTAAGGAATTCCTATCTGTCTCAATATCTGAGTCAGTGTAGGGTACCTCCAAATCCACATCAAATTATTTTCGTCCTTAAGGGATTCCTATCTGTTTCAATCTCTGAGACAATGTAGGATAGTATCATTTTCATATCTACCATCGAACCTGTATAGGGTACCCATGTGTCTACCCTCATATTACGTCTGTGTCACATTGCATATCCATGAAACCTTTTTGCATCATACCCTAAAGATAAAAACATGTTTGCATACCCATGCATTCATATACATTCATACATTTGCATCCCATGCATTTTTTCCTTCGCCCTTATCCAACCGTTACCCACATGCTAGCTGATTTCTTGGTACTAACTTAATAAGGTTTGAATTTGTGAAAAAAGGAGATTAAATATTGGAGACTCAATTAAACTTGGCCCTACAGAGAAAGAAGGCAACCCTTCACAGTGTCAACATCAACATGCCTACGTAGTGCCTCAAATGCCACTACCATTGGTGATTCCTCTACATCAAGAGTAATTTCCCTATCAACAAAATATGTATGCCTGAGAAAAGTCAAAGGTCACCCTCACGCTTTAACAAGTCCAAGAACTAAGAAGATCTCCTGAAGTCACGAGGATCAACAAATGAGCTCTTCCATAAGATCATTAGGCTTTATAAAGTACAAATTGTAATTTCCTAGTTGCTAAGGTTCATTTGGTGTAAATTTATATCTTTGGATCAACAATTCTAATAAAATAAGCATTCATGTTTTTAAAATCGATTCAATCCATAAAAATCAACAACTTTCTATTTTCACTCTTATCCATTTTCAACTTAACAAACTTCGATGGAGAATGATGAAAATCAAATAACTGAATTTTGCTAAGTTATGCTTTCAATGTAAGACCGAGCTGACGATGTAAGGCATTATTTCAATTCCTAAATAGTGGAGAAATAAGGAGTTAATCCATAGTCAACCCCCTCGAGCCAGAATTCGTAGTTTTTTCTATTTTCTAAAGAAACCCTTAATCTTAACCAGGGGAAGGGTAGTCTTTCAATTAATTCAATGGTGTTTTCTATTCTCAAGAGAAATAATTTATCTAAACAAAAGGTTTAAGCATATATCCTTGATACATCATTGAGGGAACAATCTAAGAAAAGGTTCAAGCACATCATCTTCCTTGTGCACATAAATATATATTGAGGAAGCAATCAATGAAGACAAAGCTCTCAACATCTTCCTCCTTAATACATCATTCAAAATCAAGGAAAACAATGAAGACGAAGCTTACAACAATCAGCATGGTAGTCACGAATTTTCAAAATCGAAAAACAAAAAGAATCTCAAAAGGAAAAAATTTCAAAAAAAAAGAGAGAGCCCGCTAAGTCAAAAACAAAAAGCAAAAAATTTTAACTTAGGTAAAAGTTAGGGTATCCCGATGGACCGGAAAATTCAAAAAAATCGGTCCATGCCAAAATAAGGGAAAAGAAGCCCTCACTCGCTGTTGAAGAAAAAGAGAAAAGACGGTTAGGGTTTCAACCCTAACCGTCACTGATAAAATAGCTCCTCTGCTTCACCACCGCCAGCCACCACCTTCAAAATCTGCGATCAAAAAAGAAGAAGGAGGATTAGCAAACAGGAACTCAAGATCTAAAATACAGAAATCGCGAGAGGGGTAAACTAACACTTAGCTTGTTTTTATTGTTCTTGTATGTTATTGGTTGGGTAGATATATTGCCTTCTAGCGTCGCCATGGTGAGGATAATGAAATAAGTTTAGGGAAGGAGAAGCTTAGGGTTACAAAAAGGGTAAGAGAACGAGAAAGAAGAAGATGGATTACTGGAAGGCAAAAGAACAAAAATGATTTGTATGTAATGAAAAAACAAAGTTATATTCTGTTCAATCTAATATACGTGCGTATATAATAACTAATATACACCCTTCAATCCATCTGTATGATCATGATCGGACAGCCGTAGGCCAAGTCCCCACCATGATTAACATGCTCCCTTGCCCACTCAATCGAACCAGTCCCTCTCCAAAACGCGTTGGGCCTAAGCCCAGTATTTTGTACATCCCCTTTCCAGTAATTACTAAAACACAAAACAATTCACACCCCCCTTTCAGAATTTCCATTTGGGCCAGCCCAGACTACTTCTAGCACCCATCTGTTTTTATTTTAAACTGAAGTTGCACCCCCTGATTTAATTAATGTCTTCTCTGTTCTTATAATTCATATATTCTTTCTATATTTTATATATTATTTATTTTTTTATAAATTATTATTTATTAATATTAATTTTTATTATCATATTACTATTTTGTTTAATATCACATTATTATTATTATCATCTAAATATATTTCATACAAAACTCATATATATTATTTTCTATTATTGCATTAACATATTTTTTTATCATGCATTAATAAGATATTTCTCGCTATTAATATGATTAAAAAACATATAACAAATCTCAAACTGTTCTTCGCAATAAACTAATCTAAACAAACTTTTTTTGCAAAAGGGTTCCAAACAAATTTTGACTAATCGCGTATTTAGTCCAAATCTCCACAATCTCTACAACCGATCAAAATGCGAGGCGATTCAAAATACATTTGCAACCCCTAAAAATACAAACCCCATACGAACTATGAATTGGGACTCTGATTCCTCATAAGAGGATACATAGGCATACGATCGAAAATAGTGGCTAGTTCCCCTATTAAAAATTTAAAACCCTATTTTACCCGAAGCCTAAACCTAAAACCTAATACCCTTGTGAACAAGGTAGATGAAAGGTTCCTAATACCTTCCTTTCATCTAATGGAGTCCGAACTTAGAATCTCTGTCTTTGCAAATTAGGGTTTCCTATTAGATGCCCTTCCTTAGGATAAAAACTAGTAGTGGCGGCTCTGTATTTAAAACCAGTCGCAACAGATACGAACGAGTATCAAAAGGAATAAACACACAAGAGTGTTATAATCTATACGGACGAGTATTGAACGGGGATACGGACGAGTATCAAAAGGATTTAACACTGACGAGTGCTGAAATCAATATGGACTAGTATTGAACGGGGATACGAACGAGTGTCAAAAGTAATCAACACGAACGAGTGTTGAAATCAACACAAACGAGTGTTGAAATCAATACGAACGAGTATTGAATAAGGATATAGACGGGTATCAAGAGGAATCAACACAAACAGGTGTTGAAATTAATACGGACGAGTATTGAAAGGAATCCACAAACAAGTGAGAGATATAAACGAGTGTATTTGGAGATGGTTTGTTGTCTTGCATGGCACATACGGTTGTAGAAAGGCATGTTGAAGGAATTGTTTTAGGAGATTGTGGGAAATATAAGCTGGAGGTTTTATGATATTTCCTTGGCAAATGGATGATTAAGGCTTTCATGAAAGGTTACAAAATTTTCTTATGCTTTGTATGTATGTTTGAGTTTTTTTTAAATGCGTAATGAACCATATAAATGGATATGCTACGGGTTTTGAGGATGCAATGGTATGTAGTGATAACTATATACAAAGAAAATAGAAAAGGTTCATCAGGAACTACAACTTGTTGTCCCAAGATACCAAGACAAATTGGTGGTACTGAGGATTTGAATACAAAATATCATTGGTAACTCCGCTGGGGATAATGAAAGACTCTCCGGGGAAGAGTTGTAGTCTTGCATAGGGAGAAATAAACTCCTGAAAATGATCTGTGGTGAAAAATCACTAGGAAAGAAGTAGAAACTTCAGTGCTGCTGGGGAAGAAACCCATCCTGAGGATATCGTAGTCATCTTGAAAGATGTTGTTCTAGTATTGGCAAATTACACATAAGCAAGTGAATGACAATTCCTGCAAAACAAATCACACCAAGCGTGCCCCGGGTATAGTATGAAGGAATTTCACTTGAGAAGGTCCTTGGAGAAACATGTTACTGACTGACTTGAGATGATAAAATTCCCCAGTGTATTCAAGCTTTGAATAACTTTAAACTGATTCATGGAGAGATTCGTCGAATCTCAACGTAACTGCTTCAGATTGATTGACCTTTAAAAAGATTCACCTCAAGAGGCCTTCTTGAGATCTGTGCCATTATGGATAAGTTTCCCTAGTGTTATGTACTTTGGAATACTGCCCCTTACTAATCAATGTTGGAAGTGGCTTCAACGAAACGGTTGAGTAATTACCCTGGTTACTCGGAACTTTGAGAGATTTTTCGAATCTTGACATAACTGCCCTAAATTGACGAAACTTTAAAGAGATTTCTCGACGGGACTGCCCCAAATTGGAGGAATCTACAAACTTCAGTCACTTTAAAGGTACTCAAACAATAAAGCACCACATTGTTCATACTCAACAGAGTCTCTGAGCAATATGCCTCAGAATATCGTCAATTTTATGAAAATATTAACTTTTGATTCAACAAAGTATTCAAGCATCTCTTCTTTGACAAGATTAAGATCTTTACTGATGCTCATTGTGTAAACTCCTTTGATGATAAGTAGTTATTTTTCATGCAGAAGAAAGTTTATTTTAAGAATGATAATTCTAATGCAACACTTATGTAAGTCTTGATGTTTTATACGGAAAAGACATTGCAACTTCTTGTGAATGAAACACTTTTTAGAGTGTAACACTGAAAACCTTTTCTTTCTTACTAAGAAGGATAAGACAAGCATATGATACCAACACCTATATTAGCACGTACCTTAGGATTCAGTTAAATTCTATCTCGTTGTAGTATTCTTTCAAATTAACCCATGCTTCAGTTAGGACTTTTAAAGGTTATAACATGGCCTTGTTTACGGTTTTAGAAAAAAAAGGATTTAAGGATCAAAATTTTATTGGTTCCCACCCATTATCCATGATGTTCTCCAGTATTAAGTTTAGTTAACTTGATACGAGCACTCATCTCTCAAAAGGAATTGAAACGGTTGAGGAAACAACAAGGTTTTCGAACATGACATTCACTCACTTTTTGGTGTTTGATCACACGACTTTGTTCTTTGCTGAGGATTTTTATTTTGTAATCCTTTCTCACATTTTAGGCTTTCCATTCTTCTTTTTTTTACCTTTCCCTAATTTTTTCCTGGACGAATTCTTTTTTGAAGTCTAGCAGGATGCCCTAATTTTTGCCTAAGTCACTCATTTTCAAGTTTTTCGACTTAGCAAGCTTTCTTTCTCTTTTTTTCATTATTTTTTGGAACAAGTTGTGTGATCTTGAGTCATTTTCTACTTGTTGGAAAGATTGTGACTGCCTCATTCCTTGGTCAGTGAGGGATAACCATTGTGGTTTTGCGGCTTTCTAGACTTCATGATGTGAGGGAATAACCATTGTGGTTTTAATTTTTTTTACATCATAATGCGACAAATAATATGTGGGGATCCTCAGATAGGACACTTATTTTGAAATTTGAACGCTCGATCAGATTAACTGAACACTACCCTACCCCTGGGTTTAAAAATGAGGGTTTTTTCTGAACAAAAAAAGAAACTTCTACTTCAAGGCTCAAAGGGGTTAACGAGGGTTTCACTGCCTTATATCTCCGATGTTTGGGGATTTGAAACAATTCTTGTAGATCGTCAGCAGGGTTTTACTCAAAAGCATACAAACCATAGATTTTTACATTTTTCAATTATCGCCATCCTCCCTCCATCTTTGCCTAAGCAAAAGACTTGTAAATTTCGTATCAATATGCAAACAAATCATTTTATGAGTGATAACAAATGGGTGAGTGAAAACGAATGGATTACTTGAAGACAAACATACTCAATGCATTAAGATTTTCATTAAAAAAATAGACAAGTTTCTACATGCAAGCAATGTTTAAACAAACAAGCAAGATTACAAATGAAAATGCAGTAAAGAAACCAATGATTGCCATTGTTGAGGAGACTTGACTCCGTCTGGACTTATTGATCCTGACAACTTTCTGCAGTCTTGATACTCACTTGGGTAAGAGATTCCCCTTCTGACCTGATGTGAACACAACAGTCTCTAAATTAATCTAGTCTTGGACCTTGTCTCTGGATGACATACCATCTTTAACCGAATGGTCAAGTGCCCTAGAATGATATTCATAGAAGATTCTCTCGAATTATAGGATGAGTGCTTTACCAAAAGAACTTGCATACTGAATCACCAAGTGTCTTCTACTTCACGGAAGAGATATTAAATTGGGGAGAAAAAGTCTGAAACAATTTTCCAAACAGTAATTGGACTTTGGAAAAGACGTCAGACATATGCTAGACTTTAAACTTCAAACCCCTTACATTCCTTGATATCCTGACCAAATTCCCCAAAATGGAAGACACACCTGATGCTCGGCTTCTTTTGTCCCTATTGATAGGCCTTTCCCAATATATTCACTTGGCGAAGAAACACTGGTTGTAGACGAGGAGACCCAGGAACACCAAGTTATGGAAGAGATCCATAAAATATCTCGTGATTTGAAAGAGATCCCACGGGATGAGGATGAATAATAGCTTTTGCTGCAACAACAAGTATAGGATTACATTCTCTTCCCATTATAGTTTTCAAAATTTACATTACCAAATTCAACTAAGTCTTCAATTAGCCGTCTTCCTCTTACAAGAGCTCCTGATCACAGGTCAAGAATGGCATATCTACCATAAATAAACCTATCTGAAGAGAGTATCAAGTAGAAATAAGAATCCCCAATTCTGAACGCATGTGATGAATGAGATATATGGAGTGCATGGTATGCATGCAATAACATGCTCGATCATTTCCAATGAACCCTCATGCTTTGATTTTTTAAGAAAGTAAGAGATTGAAAAACTTGGCACAAGACTCAAAGATATGATTCCTTGGAAATGGAAGGAACATGTATGCTAAAATGAGATTAACAATGGTTATGAACATAAAGATATGGGATCAAGACTTCCATCAAACTGGGTAACAACCGCAATATCTCTGAACCATCTGAATATCACAGGGTCAAAAGTCCGGCATAGCCTCAGAACACACAAGAACCAAATACCATCAGCAACTGTATAGGATTAAGCCTCCCTATCATAGTAGATAACCGATATACTACTTCTGAATAAATGGATACCACAAGATCAAAGGTTTGACATAGTGTTAGAATAACAAGAAAACCACACGAGTCACCAACAGAACCAAATAGTCACCAATAGTACCTGTAAGATCATCCTTTCCCACTCACGGGTGAATTCTAGGTCAGGGTAAGGTCAAGGATAACTCAGATTCATTAGTTCGCCTAAAAGTACTATCATCGCAACAACATATGTGTATGATGATAATACCCCATTTGAACCTCGGTTGAGCGTGGCACACATGACTGCACTAGTAGGAACTCGTCAAATAGTCATCATGTCTCCACTCTAGTCCTATGTGTTACTAGTGGTTTACAACTCATAGCCTTGATACTGGGCCTTTTACCTCATAGTAATAACCCATCCCAATAAAGAAACAACACAGTCAAACATCTCCAATATATAGGAACAATAGAAAAATGCAATGCAAACACATATACAAATAAGCACACATGTACATATGGAAGCATAAAGAAACAAACATCCAAATAAAATAAAAACAAACAGAAGCTAGGACTGACTCACTTAGGTATTCCCCAACACAGTCGCCAGTTGTCGCATCTGGGATTTTCATTGAAGCGCGAAGGAGACGGAAAGAAGAGTCACCGTCAATGTTATTTATCCCAGGAGAGGGAACGGAAACACTGAGTAAACCTAAATAAAGGAAAGAAAAATGTCTCACGACCAAGAGAAAAGGGTAGGGAAGTCGATTACACAAGGGGAAGGTATTAGTACCCCTCACGTCTGTGGTACTCCACAGAATCCACTCAAGTTTGTACTAATCGAAGGGTGTATAAAAATTTAAGTCTAAATCTTAATGCTAAAAGGGAATGCATGCAAAGTATATACAAAAAGAAGGTTTTATTAGTTGTGCCTGCCTCAGTTACGAACCTTCTTGCCTACGTACCCCCTCCGTGCAATGAGAGGTCAAGGAACTCGTAGTTCACCTAAAAAGGTGTTTTGTTTTTTTGTGTATTTTTATGAGAATGATGCGTTAGACATTCCAAATGTTGGAACATTGACTTTGTTTTGCTCGAGCGAGAAGCCTAAGTCGTTCGCTTTGTATTGGAATGGCTAAAACACATTCGCTTATGAAAAGAGTTTTTAAAAGAAAATCGAAGTGGCAATTTTTTTTTGAATTGTTTGGTGTTTTTTGCTGTGAATAATAGCTATTTGACCTCAAGAGAGAGATATTAGCCATTTCTCCACTGATTAATGAAAAGAGTCTTTGAGATTTGAACCTCACAAAAGACTAAGAATGAAATAATGATAAGATCGAGAAGAAACCCGCTTATCATTTCGGTATCTTAAAGGAAGTATGATTCTCATCATTTATTTATTAAGTGTTTTGAAGTTTTAAAGAAAAAAAGAAGAAGTTTAGTTTTAAGGATGCAAAAGGAGAATGAAAAAGTCTAAGGGAGGACTAAAGATCCTAATGTTGTCATACAATGATGGTCCTAAGGTTAGGATGAAAGGGAATAATCTACCTAAGTTAGGATGCATGGATAAGAACCTAAGGTCTAGTTGATTCACCTTAAACAATATGATATCAAAATCCTAAGGGAACATGTTATCAAGCAAAAGAGAAAAAGCAGAAGGAAAGTAAGCATCAAGCAATATGAAACACATAAGGCAAGTGTGTAGTGGAGAGTGATCATGCCTAGTGAAGAGTGAAGTATTAAGTGATGTGTATATGAATAAAAAATCCTTCCAAGGGTCATGCAACAGAGGCTTAGGGATCATGGTGAAAAATAAGTTAAGACAAGTAGGGAAATGGTCAAGTAAACACAAGTTTAAGCATAAACCATGTCCAAGTAACTTGGGATACAAGAAAGAGATGAAGTTTAGAAGAAGAAATCCTAATGGGAAGTAACACATCACATCAACACTTAAGGAAACGATACAAGAAGATGGAAGAAAAATTATCAAGCATGGGCTAAAGATAGGTCAAAGAAGTTCATCAAAAAAAGCAAGCAAGTTTAAGAAGTAATGATCAATAATGAAAGAATAAACATGTTTGTTATGAAATGTATGGCTTATGTTAGAAGTTAACTCAATATAATATTCATGAGTAACAAGAGAAGTTGATGAAGCTTCATACACAAAGAAAAATCAAACAAGTTGATTAATGAACAACAACATCTTCTAAGAAGAAGAATTTGTCTTAAATCAAACAAGAGAAGAAAAGATCAAGAAATTAGACACTTATATGTAATGGGGAAGTAGAAAACACCCTCATAAGGTATCAATCATGATCATCCAAGATAAAGCAATGCCATTAGTTAGCATACTTAAAGTTTAAGGCAAACTAGAAAAGATAATATCAACATCATCCAAGGAATCATTTGTTAAGATGAGTAAGAAAAAAGGTGAAAGAATCTAAGGCAAGTCAACATGAATGAAGTGCCTTGAATAATAATAAAACTTGAGATGAAGTTAAATATGGTCAAGAGAAAAGACTCAAAACATCATCAAACTAAAGTTTGAAAAAGAAAGAAGATTTGGCTATTTTAGGTCATCATGATGATCTTACAATTAAATGAAATTCAATGAATCAAATAGCATGGCTCTAAAGGCCTCATGAAAACTAAGGTCATAAGTGAAATTCAAAGGTTCAATCAAAATTAGATCAATGGTATTGAAATGGCATGAATAAGGCAAGTACCTAAACCATGATCACAAAGTGATGAAACTAGGCATCAAAACAAACAAGCAAATCAATACAAGTTAGGGTGCTTAAATGGTTCAATAATTTTTAACTTAATACCATAAATATGTCATGAGGATTAGGTAGAGAAATTAGAGTCAAATTCCCAAAGGTTGCATAAATACATTCCATGTACCCCATAAAACAAGCAAAAGAAGCACAAAATAAATCATATTCAAAGATAAAGATCAAAGTGACCAATTGAGGTCAAATTCCTCTCAAGCCTTTAGAAGATTATAATTGAGCTTACCATACTTATAAGGATAAATTACAACCAACAATTGTACAAGAGCATGATTCGAAGATCAAAGCATCCCAAATTAGGGTTTTTAAACTTGTACAAAAAGAAGGTGTAAACCAATAGGCCACAATAACTGAAAATGACTTGTAAAATCAAAAAAAGTTGATACAATCATAAAAGGATATGTGTGGCTATGTTATGTTCAAAAATAGTTTCAAAACTATGAATAAAACTCAAAGAATTTGAACCAAAAACACAAAGTGAATATCATCAAACACCTTCCAAGATTAAATCAAGGAAAAATAAAAAAGGGTGCATAAATTTAAGTGAGGCAGGGATCAAGAATTCTCATGCATCCATAAGTCAGAAAAATCTCACAAACCAAATTTATTCACACAAGAAGGTTGAAAATTAAATTGAAAACCAAAACTAGTTCAAAACTAGGTCAAACAAAACAAGTTTTCAAAATAATTTTGAGGAAATAGCAAACCAAGTTCTAAAATTAATCCAAGACCATAAACATGATCATTCCTCATGGAACTAAGCGAAGGATATTTTTACATGATTTTTAGGTTAATAATTAATAGCAAAAACAACTAATCTTTAAAAGATAACAACAAAATGACCAAAAATGATCAAATAACAAATTTTTTTCTATAAAATTATCAAAAATCAACAAGAAATGAGGTTTAAAACCATAGAAAACTAGTTAAACATGTCAATAATATGGATCAAATTTTTACAAAATTTTAGGGATCCAAAATAAAGTCAAAAATAAAATTGTTTAAAATCAAATACAAATTAAAAACAATAAAAAACACTTTCTACCAAATTAAAATAAAATGGCAATAATGTTTGGAAAACTAAAATAAAAATAATCATGAAATAAACAAAATAAAGTTCACTCATGAACGTTTTTGAAATTTTTTGATTAATAAAACTATTTAAAATAATTTTGTGAAATCAATGTAAAATAATATGAAAAATAAACAAAAGAAATGAATAATATAAAATTGTTTGGTCAACTTTTCAAACATCTTTCCACGCCGGGGTCCACAAGCTTGCATGGACTAATCAGAAAATGTCCCATTGATTGGGCATATAGGACAAAACATGGAAAAGACAAAGTTAGTGCCTAGGGAAACATGGCCAGAAATTTATAAAACAATACCAGAATCGTATCTCTCCCATGCAGCCTTCAAATCAACTATTGTCATTCATTTCTCAACGAAATTATTATGTGTAAAAATCAAAGTTGTAGATCTCAAAAAGATCTACAACTTTGCTTCAAGAAATTTTTGAAATGGTTGAGAAATGAGGGAGAAATCTAGACGAGAAGTTGGTTGAAACTCAAAAATCACACATATCTCATGATTCAAAAACACAAAATCAAGCAAACATCAATGAATTTTCCCTTGAGAGATGGACTCAGAGGATCATCAACAACATACACAAGCAAATATTATATCTATGGATGCATAAATTAAGAGAAATTATGCTTACTTAGTGGAGAGAGTCTGGTTCCCCTTTAAGCTTGACCCAATACAAGAAACCCAGAAACTTCTCTTTGTTCTTCCTCTTGGAGCTCAAATAAAGAGCTTTGAGGTGGAGACTCTTCAAAAATTTTCTTGCTCACAAAGGAAGAAGGATAAGGCAACTTTGATAGTTTTTCATGGGATAGGAAGAGAGATCTTGTTGTGTATGAATGAAGGCGATGGTTCACTTATATAGAGCCTCAAAGTGAGGGTAGAGTGATCTTTGCAATCTTAGAGCCGTTGGAGGGAATTATGGAAAGTTTTGGCCAAAAATAAGCTTGCTCTCCAAGCTTGTGTTTTTTAAGAGATGGAGAGGACTTTGTTATGTTTTGGTTTTCTTGTGGGTTCAGTTGCACATGGCTAAAAGATGGTACAAAATAGTGGAGTATGGAAAGAGAAATAAGGAAGTTGCTAATCTTGGCAATTTTGAGATTTATTGTTCAAACCATGTGAAATTCCTTGCATGGGTGCAAATAGAAGGTATTATTATATTGTACATGACCCAAATGATATATGGGCTTGAGTAGAGCCAACATGTATGGAAAAATTTGTAGAAATCAAGAAATGGAAAATTTTGACTTGGCAAAATTCAATAAAAATATGTCCCAGCCTTAAGGGAATAACTCTATCAATTCTTCTAATTAGCTCATGAACTAGGACTTTTTGTAAAGGAAATTTAATTTCCTACAATTTTAATGTTGGAAGAAATTTCATTTGAAACCATTAAGATCACTAAAACTTTCCACGAAAACTGGCTGAGTTAAAAAATGACATATAATTCAACAAAATGACCTATAAGTCTTTGTCCATAACTCTAAAAATAATCACTTTTTGGGAATGGGACCACATGGAAAAATTTGTAGATCTTATTATTATCTTTTCAAGCATGTAAAGTTTTCAAATTTTAAATAAGAAATGAAGAAGTTATGAATTTTTAAAGTCCAGCCTTATGACTTTCCATACTTGGAAAATTTTCAAATTTCATCAAGATACCTTTATGGACAAGTTAACTTCAAAATCAATATTTCTATTGAATTAATTCAATAATAAGCCATATGATGTTAAAATATGATCGCTGACCTCAACTTTGACCAAAAGTTCACTTGGTCAACAATTAGCATTTGTTGACTTTTTCTCAAATGACCAAATCATCAATATCAAGCAAATGATTTCAATTGATGTAAATCAATGATAAATATAGTATGTAAGGATGAATTGGAACTCATATAAACCCTTGAAAATCAAATTGCTCAATAAATTTGACATGAAATTTATTTGACTAAAAGTTGACTTTCCAGCCAATTAAGTCAAAATTTCAACAATCATCCAATGGAATGCTTTGAGTAATCTTGTGATGAATCCAATGGTAATACTTGATACCTTGGGACATAAATTAATCATAGAAGCCATGTCTTGATGAAAATTAATCTTACAACTTAAAAGGGTCCAAAACCCTAATTTTTGACTGAATAGCTTAGGAGATGGTAATTGAAGAGCAAACCCTAATTTCTCACAGATTCCAGAGAAATCCAAGGAGCCAATGAAATTGAATCAATAAGAAGCTCATGAACATGAGGTCCCACACAAATTGTTTTGAGAAACTCAATCTCTTGCTTGATGGATAATCTTGAGCTAGAAGAAACCCTAAGAACCTTGATCCTATGAGTGTAGCAATGAATATGACCTAATGACAAGTATGCAAATGCAATGCAATAAACCGTATGAAAAGATATAAGGGTAGGAAAAAGTTAAGGTATGACATTAAGGAGATGACGACCAGGGCCCAGCTGGTCGCTTGTATTTAGCAGGCTGATAACGACGCTCCGGTGGCTGCGAAGGACGCCTTTAAGAATGCAGTGGCCCAGATTCGTCTGGTGAATCCGGGAGTCGTTTTCGTTTTGATGGGAACTTGCTTCCTCCACCGTGTGGTGGATGGCCGAATGGTTATCCCCGACTTCCTTAAGGTGGCAGACGGGGACGTGGTAAATTCTCTTCACTCTTCAAGGGGACATCAACAGCCGCAGCCTGATACTGAAGTGCCTCCTCATCCTGAAGACCAGCCTCAGCCTGAAAATTTATTGGAGCTTGTTATTTCTTTTTCTTACTTGGCATGCATGCCATTTGTTTGTATTTTGTTTTGGGGGCTTTGCCAGTTTTTATGTAATTCTCAAACAATCGTGGTCCTTGTGGCCATTTGTTCATTTCTTTGGATGGGTGCTTGTGGCTCCCTTTATGTAATCATTCTAACAATTACGGCCTTTGTGGTCATCTTTTAATATTTCGAACATGGTGGTCGTTTACTTTAACCAGCATTGTCTATGTTTTTACTTTAGTTTATGCATGATTCATCATTTTTGTTGTTTCTTTGCATGTTTATATGCCCATTTGCTTGAGACGTTTATTTTGCTTAAGAGTTTTTTAGGGGATTGCTCGTTAGTATTGATGCTCGCCAGTGTGGGAAGACTGGTCGAAAGGCCAGGTTAATTTTTGTGCATTGGCCAGAACACTGGTCTCGATTGGGGCCTGATCTCGGAAGCATGAACTTCCCATTGCGAGCTGACGATGGAGCTCGTTTGAGTTTTCCCCGTCGGGCTAAGAATCTGCTCGTTAAAAAGAGTGGAAACTTTCCCCTTCATTTAATTTAAGGTGTCATATCTGTACCTGAGCATTCACATGCGGTCGGGACTGTTGTGCCATTCGTCTTGATAAAGCACATCGACTATTTATGTGCCTTAACTGTAATACTATTTTTGTTTTTTGGCATTCTAAGGTCGAGCAAGTTATTTATCGTGTAGGTTTTTAAAGTAGTAGCCCCAACTTCCCGTTTTTTCTCAAACGCGATAGGGGCCTTCCCAGTTTGTGGCAAGCTTGCCCTCACGGGAATCTTTGTGATTTCTCTTTAGGACTAGGATGCCAACTTTGAATTTGCACCGTGTGACTTTGGTGTCATATCGTATGGTGGTTTTTTTCTTGAGATATGCTTCTCGTAAGGTCGCTCTTATTTGGATTTCTTCAACGAGATCGAGTTCTTCTATCAATGCTTTGTCGTTCATCTCCTCGCCGAGAGGGGCTTCGGTTCGTCTGAAGGGCTCTCTAATTTCGATGAGGATAACAAGCTTGGTTCAGTATGCTAGTCGGAAAGGAGTTTCCCCGGTGGATGAGTGAGCTATTATTCGGTAGGTTCAGAGAATGTTGTACAACTCCTCGACCCACCTATTTTTGGTTTCGTTCAGCCTTCGTGTGAGGCCTCGTATGATCACCCTGTTTGCAACCTCAGCTTTCCCGTTTTTCTGTGGGTGTCGACAGACGCAAAGTGTTGGGTGGTGCTTAATTTGGCAACGAATTCATGGAAGTTTTTGTTTGTGAATTGGGTCCCGTTGTCGGTGACAATTGCTTGGAGAATGTTGAATCGAGAAAGGATGTTTCTTTTGTAGAAGCGGAGAATGTTTTGTGATGTGATTCTGGCCAGCACTTCTGCTTCTATCCATTTTGTGAAGTAGTCATGACCACTATCAGGTACCTGTTCTGGTTTGATCCCACCACAAATGGTCTAAGGAGGTCCATGCCCCACCAAGAGAAGGGCTAGGGGAATGATAGAGACTTGAGCTCATTTGGAGGTGCCAGGTTCATGTTTTCGTGGCGTTGGCATTTGTCGTATTACTTTATGTGTTCTTTGGCATCGTACTGCATGGTGGTCCAATAGTATCCTGCATGTAATGCTTTTCTGGTAAGGGATCTTCTGCCCAGGTTTTGGGCATTGATTCGTTCATAGATTTCACGCAGGATGTTGGCGACTTTGTTGTCCTCGACACATTTGAGGAGGGAGATGGAGAATCCCCTTCGGTATAATCTGCCTTCGTTCAGAATGTAGGAGTAGGCTTTTCTCCTGACCACGCCTTCTTCCTTTTGGTCAGGCGGGAGTTCCCCCGTTGTGTGGTAGTTGTACATCAGGGTCATCCAGTAGTTGCTTTCACCGATGGCGTATACATTCAGAGTCGAGGAGGATTTTCCTACGCTAGGT
This sequence comes from Vicia faba, assembly GCA_948472305.1. Taxonomy (NCBI): domain Eukaryota; kingdom Viridiplantae; phylum Streptophyta; class Magnoliopsida; order Fabales; family Fabaceae; genus Vicia; species Vicia faba. Next base: position 1,265,719,309 of record OX451738.1, read on the forward strand.
CGAGGAAGTATTTCCTATATTACTTATTTTTTTTCTCCTTTCTTCTTTGTGATCACCAGTTTCTACATGATATCTTCTCGAGTGTTGTGTTCGTGGGGAATATGTTGTACATCTATAGAGTATGTTGTACATCTATAGAGTCGAACTTCTCCGTTCTTTCTCGGACCAGAGTCTAGTATTCTGAGAGATGGTTGTTTTTGACCTGGTATTCTCCTCGTACCTGATAGGCGACAAGCTCGGAGTCTGTGAAGTTTTTTACTTCTTCAGCCAAGCGTAGTCTTGCTAGAAAAGCTTCGTACTCAACTTGGTTGTTAGATGTCGGGAAAGATAGCGTGAGGAAGACTTAGATCAAGATTCCTTCCTTGTTCTCCAATATAATGACAGCTCCACTATGATTCGAGCTAGAAGCCCCATCTAGGAAGATGGTCCATTTGTGCACATCGCTCATGGGGGAGGCTGGAGAGGTCATTTCTGATACGAAATCGGCCAATACTTGGGCTTTGAGGGCTTTCTCACTCTCGTATTTTATGTCGAACTCAAAGAGTTCTAGTGACCATTTGAGCATTCTTCCTGCCATGTCAGGTCGAGCGAGTAATTTCTTTATTGGTTGGTTTGTTCGGACCATCATCATGTGTGCTAGGAAGTAGTGTCTTAGCCTCCTCGATGTGTTAGTGCTTGTTTGAGGTGAAGGAGGGCATGTTCGCACTTCTCGGTCCATTCGAAGGCTGCCTCTTTATGAAGAAGTTTGAAAAGGGGAGTGCGTGTTGGGTAGATTTTTCCACAAAATGGGATAACGAAGTGAGCATTCTGCTCAGGATTTTGATTGATTTCTTCAAGTTCGGCGTTGGAAACTTAGAGAATGCCCGGAATTTTTCGGGGTTGGCCTCAATTCCTTGTTCTGTTAGGTAGAAATTAAGGAACTTTCCTGCGCGTACACCGAAGCTATATTTTTCTGGGTTGAATCGCATTCTGCATTTCCTTACTCGGTTGAAGACTTTCTTTAGGTAGATCACATGGTTAGTTTTCTCTTTGGATTTTACGATCATGTCGTCCATGTAGACCTCGAGCATGTCTTCGATTTCTCCTTGGAAGAGTTTGTTCATCATCTGTTGGTAAGTAGCATAGGTGTTCTTCATACCAAAAGGCATGTTATAGTAATAGTTTCCCGAATCGGTCATGAATGTCGTGTACTTTTTGTTTGTTTTTTCCATGGGAATCTGGATGTATCCAGAATATGCGTCCATGAACGGAAGTAGTTTAAACCCCATAGAATTGTCAACTAAATCATCTATATTGGGCAGATGATAAGCATATTTAGGGCATGCCCTATGAGATCAGTATAATCAACATATATGCGCCATTTTCCATTAGATTCGTGTAAGAGTACAACATTGGAGAGCCAGGTCGTATACTGGGCTTCACAAATAAAATTTACCTATAGGAGGTCTTTAACAGCTTGCTCGACAGCCTTCATTTTCTATGGAGACTGCTTGCACCTACCCTGGTCAATTGCCTTAAGGGAAGAATCTATTATCATATGGTGACAAGCTATTTCTGGATCCAAGACGGGCATCTCTGTTGTGCTTTATGCGAACAAGTCTGCATTCTCCCTTAGGCACGCCTCCAGTTGTCTCATCGCCAAGTCGGGGAGATCAACATCGATTTTGACCCTTTTGGATGGGTCGCTATCGAAGGGTATAATTTTGAACTCCTTGTCTGGAATTGGGCACATAGGGTGTACGAGCTCCTTAGTGCTCACTAATGAGGGCGAGTTCCATGCGTCTAGCATATGCTCTTTCCCCTTCTTCTTCTTCTACTCACGAAGATCTTCTTTTATGAAGTGTCTGTCGAGGCCGATTTTGTCGACATGCGGAAGCGACTTTGGCTCTTTGGAACTACTGGGAAGAGCGGATTTGTTGGCTATTCTTGGTTGCATGTTGATGGAGCTTAAACCCTTGGAAGCTTCTTCAAAACATCTTCTTGCTACATGTATGTCCCCGTGAAGGGTGGCGACGAATCTCTCCTTGGTGTAGTATTTCATTTTCAGGTGCACAATAGAGGGCACCGCTATTAGTTCAGCCATGGTATGCCTCCCAAAAATTCACTGATACAATGATGGGAAGTCCACCACGAAGAACTGTGTCTTGATCGACCTGGTCGTTTCTGCCGTCCTGAATATGACGATCAACTCCACATACCCCTAGGGTTTGGTAACAGAACCATTGAATCAAGCTGCCTTTATTGACCAAAATACGTCTGACATCGAAATTCGCCATTTGTGCTTGTATGAGAAGCGAGATGCTGGAATTGGGAACTCCGTCGGACAGCTCCTCCTAATAAAATTCGACGGGAGCAGAGCTTCCCCTAAACTTTTCGAGGCTGACATTCTTGTTGGAGCTAGCGTCCATTAGTTGCTCGAATCTTTTCTTTACCAAGCATACGATACACTTGTTAAAGCCCCCGATGGATATAACCATCGTCGATGGAAATGTGTCCCAAGGACTGTGCGTTGAGAAGTATAGGGGGTCTCGTCTAGGCCAGGGATATAGAAATTGTTCGGTCTGGCAATGCTCATGGAGATCATCATAAGGGTTTCATTCATGGAAGGCTTCTCTTCCTCGACTTTCTTAGACTCCTGGGCATCCTCGTGGGGACCTTTCATCTTTTTATATTACTTGAGATTCCCAAATTAGATGAGAATCTCTATGGCATCCTTCAGGTGGATGCAGTCTTCTGTTGTGTGTCTGTGGCTCTTGTGGAACCAACAATATTTTCTTTTGTCCGTCCCTGGGTTGGACGATGTTTGGAGGGGAAAGCGGACCCAAGCTTGTTTGAACTCCGCATTCGTGCAGTCGGTTAGAATCTGCTCGCGTGAAATGTTAAGGGGGTATAATCGTGGAAATGACCAGATGGCCCCTTGTAGTCTCTCGAATAGTGGGACTTGTCCTCCCTTTTCTATGCCAATTGCTTTGGCAAAGTCATTGCGAGGGCATAAGCCTCATTCGAGTAGGTACTTCTTCATTCCGTCGACCATGGAGACCCGAACGACTTCTTTGTTGAATCTTTCAATGTATGCTCAGAGAGATTCATCATTCCTATGGATGATGGCCTCCAGTGGCACTTCTAACTTTGGATGTCGGCGACATGCCGTAAAATGCTTGGAAAATTGTTTTCCCAAGTTCTTCCACAACGTGGTGGATTCGTTGGAAAGACTCTTCTACCAAGCCAGGGCTCCTTTTTTGAGCATCGCAAGGAAGAGTCTGCATTTGATCGCTCCGCGGACCCCTTTGTAGTTTAGCAGAGCATCAATATTCTCGATATACTCGTCTAAGTGAGTGGTTCCATCGTATGTTCCTAGTCAAGGGGGTTTCTCTAACCCAACGAATAGGGGAATCTCCATGATTTCTCTGGACAATGGAGTGTGGTGATCGTCATCGTCGCTGTTATTAGGTGATGAATATGGAGAGTAGTGGTTTCTTTCTCGTCGGAGGCTGCTCTCCCGACGGGGAGATATGCTTCTTGGTCGTTGTTTTGGCTTGGGCGACGATGGATGGTCGTGATCAAGCCGTTGGTTGTTCTTCGTTTTCTTGGAGATCGGGGAGCGTCGATCTTTACGGGAAGGTGTGTGACCCCGTTTCTTGAGGAAACTTCTTGCTACTCCCGCGGGGAAGACAGCCACGCCTTGGCGGTGATGGACTACGAGAGTCATAACGTCGGTGTCTCCGAGGAGGAGACTTTGTCCGCTTCTGTTCTCAAGCCCCAATCCTGTTTCTCTGTTGCTGGATTAGGGTGTTGGTTTGGTTGAGAGCAGCGAGCAGAGCTGCCATGGCCAGGTTGGCGTTGGTAGGAATCGAAATTGGTTGAAAGATTATTGGCAATCCCTCTTCGGCGGACTTCTTGGACCTCTGGTTCTCCAAGAAATGCATGTCTTCGCGATTGGCGTTGACCTAGTCGGGAGACGCGGTTCGGCCATCTCTGATGTTGTTTGGATGACCATATTGTCGTTCTTTGAAGATTTTATCAATATTTCCCCTTTCATTTTTGAAATAAATAAAATTCGATGATGACTCAGTTGTACTTTGAATGTTCCTTACGTTCGAATATTATTTGCCTCGCGACAACTAATTAGTTTACTATAATCTTATCTAATATATTGTACTAAACTAATTAATTGTGTCGCGAGGCAAAACAGACGTCATCTTCTCGACACATTTCGAATTATGATCAACAAATAAACCGCAAAGACTTTTATCATAATCTAATGGGATGCAACGATAACGCGTAAAAAGAAAGAATCCAATAAATTTCTAATGCGTGATGCGCTCATCGCAAACTAATTGAACAAAACATAATGTGTACATATCAACATACAATCCGAGAGACGTCATGCACGAGTTATCATGCAAAAGCTTAACGTGTCACAAGCATCCATTCAACATGCCAACATCAAATGAAAAATAATGCCGAACACGTGTAAAATTTGGATTTGATTTCAATATGATAGAAACAGAAACAACAGTTCAACACATATTCATATTATTACAACAATGTCAATAATCCAGTACAGAAAATCCAGCAAACGAATACAAACATTATTTAAGTTACCCAAACATAAACTCAAAAAATTGTAACAATGCAAAACCCGAAATGTTACCAACATTGTCGAAGGTGTTGTTCTTGTATTTCATTGCCCTACTCAATGTTATTGGTACATGTGGTTGATGCCTGATGTACTGGCAACTTGTAGCGAAGATGGAAGATTTTATGCGGATAGTGGTGGTTATGGCGTGGAGTTCCGATGAAGCTGGATCCGGTGGTGAAGACTCACCCAAACCATAGTGAAACCTGAAAATTTGATATTTTAATTTTTTTTCTTCCATATTTATAGCACCATTATCAGAAGCGGGTATATACACAAAAGGCCACGTGGATAAAGGAAAAATAAAATTTCGTGAAGGAGAAAAGACCAAGCCTAACATGGGGCATCACGTACTCTCTACAATAGGAAGAATTATGCATGACCGACGTAAATAGGTGACTAAAGATAAATTTTGTAGCCATACTAGTTTGGCTATCATGACTAGCGTTTTTTATATAAATACCACTCTTGTATATTTTTTTCAAGACACACAGTCCATCAAACAAGACATTTTCTCATTTTTTATCCTTTTTTTGCTTTACTTTATATCCATGCACTTTCTTAGTTTAGTTGCTTAGTTTATTAGCTCAATATACACCTAACTTTGTATTTTCAATCTCCATCACGTATTTATTTAAGGAATCACATTGTACAACATTGAAAGCAATCTTATGAATAAAATTTAGAGAATTAACTTGAGAATAAAATAAATAAAAATTCTAAAGAAGAAGTTCTCCTAAAAGTCAAAAAAGAAGCAAACAGGTGGTTTCAGTGTATATGCTTTTGGTTGAAATAGTTAAACACTTATATTTGTATCTATAACAGTTTACATCCTCAATATTCATAAAACTATATCATTTATTCATTTATCTGATTATATTTCTCAAACTATCTATGTGCGATGTAGTTCAGTAAAATTGTTCGGTAATGTTTAAAATTGTAATTAAAAACACCCGGATAAAAAGATTTTGATTGCTCAAAATGCGACCGTACGTGAAATTAAAAAATAAAATGAGCATATGCTAAAATGACCTACGTGCAACATAGTTCCGTAAAATCGGATGGTACATTCGAAACTTGAAAAAATTGTTCGCAACTTTTACACGCGATCGAAGAATGAATCAACCGGTCTATCTACACTACCACAAATAAGGGAAAAGAGAACGCCTTTTTTTACTTTTAACAGCGCTTTAAAGCGCTGCCTAAAGCAGCGCTGCTAAAAGAAAATATAGCGCTTTTTTTCAATGTAAAAGTGCTTTCTTATGCCCACTTTAGACAACGCTTTTAGAATAGACAACACTTTTTTATATACTCCTTTAGCAGCGCTTTTGCTTTAGACAGCACTTTGTTATTTTTTATGTTAGGCTTTAGACAGCGCTTTCCTTTAAAAGCGTTGTATATTCCCCCACTTTAGACAGCGCTTTTCCACTTTAGGCAGCGCTTATTTTTGAGTTTTTACAACGCTTTTCTCTTAAAGCACTGTCTATTGGTCACAAATGTTTTTAATAAAATACTTATTTTGACTTACAAAAGCGCTGTCCAATATATATAATGCATTTTAATCAGAATTTTAACCATATTTAAACCAGGTTTTCACCATATTATGCACCATATTTGGTAGCTTCATTCCAATAAAATATGCAGATATAAAAATTACACATATATATAAATTGATGATATATACAACAACAACTACAAAATTTATGATTCAAGTTAAAATTCTACAAGTTAAAAATCCTAAAATTCAAAATTGATGTTACATCTACATCTTACTATCTTCGAGAATTCTCATGAAACAACAACAACATGAATATCTTAGCTCTATCTTCTACACATGCACCTATAAACCTGGAAAAAAAACCAAATGATAGAAATTCATAACATGATAATATTAATGTTGCACTTTATTCGAATTTAATTTATACTTAAAACTCGAAAGTTTTCATCAAAGGAAATAAGACAATATACCTTAGCTTATAAAATTCTCAACCCGATAATGAATTGACACCATTACTCCATAAGTTCATCCAATTGATCTTTTGAGTAATGTGCACAATTGAATTCCTCAAAGTACTACATATATAACAATATAATATAGTATGTGATTTAGTTAAAACGATATGTCATTTTATGAGAAACACAAAATATGAAAATAATATGTAATTCCTAAGTTAGAAATTCATACTGTAGATGGAATCTCTAATCGATCCAAAAGAATAGTTTTTTTCATAAACCTCAACATGAAATAGCCGCAGTCTATACCGTTACGCTGGTGAGGATACTATACATGGAAAGAAAATACGAATATATATCAGGATAGACCCCTTAAATTATTTTATCAAGTATCATCACTAATGTAATCAAAACTGAATATCTCTTTGTGAAAATATACCTCCACTTTGATCCATGTAACGTTATTGGCTCTACTTTTTGGCACTTGAATATCTCTTTGGGAGTGAAAAGCTAGTAGAACCCTATAATAAAATATAAAAGTCTGTTTAGAACAATCTCACATAGAAACATAAACATAAACACAAATCCAGATATGTTGACCATAAACATAAACATAAACTTGAATATCTCTTTAGGAGCGAAAAACTTACGTGTCAATCATCTGCTTCAAATCTGGATATGTTCACCAATCATTGTATAACGAATCCAGATAATACACAGTTTCTCTCATATGATTAATCGCAACCAATAACCAGTGTCCACTGTAAGATTAAACAAAGATTAAACAATGACCAAAAATGGAAAATTATAATAGATCAAGTTACGATTAAAATCTAACCTGTTACCAGTATTATATGGCAAAAAGAACAACTTCTCAGTATCTTTGCTGGCCACGAATAAACCGAGTACATATGCTATGACATCATCTGGTCTTGTTACGATTAACCCTGAATTGATAGTGTTAGGAGCTAAGAAGCCAAATCTTTCTTCTATTCCACGCGGGCGCACAATATTGTCATACATAAACCTTAAATTAAAACATCATTAACATTATACTATATTCATTGAAATAAGGAAATAAATTGTTCATCTAATTAAACAAAGTTGATCAGAGTATACCTGACGTATGTACCGATAACATCGAGGCCTAATTCCAAATATCTAAAAACTTGCTCCATATCCTCTCTACCAATTGCTTCCAGGTATTCAAAACCAAAGATGTCTGCACTCATAGGTATAAGGCGGGTACCACCATCCGGAATATCTGTTATTCCTAAATATGTCCGAAGGCACGACCTGAACTGAGCAATAGTTTTTTTGCTAGCCACAGTCTTCTTCGCAACATTCTTTTTTTGTGTGAAAATATTTCTAATTTCAGGCGCCTTACCCCTACTGACTTGTGCAATCTCTTTAGCATGAATCCAATTATCATATAATTAGTTAGGGGAAGTATAAAATCACAAATTAGCATTTCTCATAGCATAAATGTCATATAATTGTGTTGTACCTCAATTGATGCAATTGACTCAGTTTCCCGCCTAATCCCTTTAACTTTTGGAATAGATTTTGTTGGAGTCTAACATTACCATGTAAACAAAATGTAAGTAAAATTGTCTTAAAATTTTTTAATAGTAAACAATTTTAAGCATACCTTATTATCTACGCAAACGAGGCTTGTCGGCCATGCAACAAACAATCCTATTGCACCTGCCACCAATGTTGTATCCGCCACATCGTCAGGTAGTGGTAACAACACACCCCCCTCTAAAACAACATCAACCGATACTTTCAAAAATCCATTTTTGAGAGGTTTATGGTGAAGCATTTCTCCCAAAGTATTATACATTTTTTCCTTGCCAACCATCCGATAAGCCGGTGACGACAAATAGAGTTGACACCGGGAAATGCCCTATAACCATTAATAAATATGGTTATATAATTAATAAATATGATATATAATTACCTCGGGAATATTCTGTCCAAAGTTACCATTGATACTACCTTTGTCACGAGTATATTTAAAACCTGTAGCTTGATCTATTTCTTTTTCCTTTCTCAGCTCATAAACTTCTTGTTGTAATTTTTCTAACTTTTCCTGAAGTTCTTTATTACTAGGATCTTTTGTCTTTTATTTTTTCTTCAAGGATGTTGGAGTGATCCCAAATCCCTTACCCCTCACCTGACCAGAATACTCACGAATATCTAATGCTCGTGAGAGTATTCTCCTACAATCATTATCTTCATCTGGAGGTATAGACTGAGAAAGAGTCTCCTGAAATTCATATAAATATTGTAACTAAAGAATGATATGTTAATAAAAGAATGATGTAATTAAATAATAAAAGTATGATGTAATTAAATAACTAATGTTATACTTACACATCTCTCAAAAATTTGTTGAACTTTTCTTCAACAACTCCATTCTTACACACACGGGCTTCCTTCCAAAAAATATGTTCCGGAAGAGATGTTTCAGAACTATTCTCTTTTGTTAGCATGATCAAATATAAGCGTGCATATATTATAGATACTTTGCAATTTATAGATACTTACAATAGATTGTTGTAAGCGTGCATACCCCATACGCCCTTTTCTGTATGGATATGTTGGACTTGATGCTTGTTGTCGATTTACGACACTTAAACTCTCAAATTTATGGGTATTTATTTTTTTTGGATTTAAAATTTTCTCATTCTTCAGGTGTAATCAAATCTGCATATTTCTTTGGAAGCTCTGCATCAACAAAAAATTTATCTGCATCCCTAAGAAACTTGTTTGATAAAAAATCTCTAAACCCTCTATGTAATTTTCCGGCCAATTTGAGAATATAATCTCTACTGGTATCCTCAATGTTGAACGACCTCTATGAAAATCATACATAAAGTGCGTTAGTATAAGTAATTTAAATACATAATCATCATTAAAAACAAATAACATCACATATGGTACCTGTATCTCACTCCATATTTTATCTTTAGCGTCGTCCAACACTCTTGCTCTCCAATCTTTACATGTAATTAGAATTTCTCTCCTTACCACCAAACCGAGATAACTCGTCAACATTGAACCGTTATGCTCAATTAGTTGGCCTTATTGACTCCAATGCACATCATACTTTATGCCTTGATCTCTATCTCAAATGATTCCCTTCATTATTGTTATTCCTCGTTTATATTCCATTTCCGTTTTATTAACGGCCTTATCTCCATCATGCCCAGAATCATCATGTGGGTGATCCTCGTTAGTAGCCATCTAACCTGTAATAAACATAAACATAAACCCAATATAAAATTCCTTAGTCATTTAAATATATATAAAATGACAATGCAAAAAATTAACATAAACATGAACTTAAACGAAAAAACAAACATAAACATAAACATTTTAATATGCTACCTCTTTCACTAACATCTCTTTCTTTTCTTGGTTGGAACATGAATTACTTGTTTCTTAACAATGCGGACGGATGGATTTATCCAAATTCCCTCATTATGATCATTTCTGATATATGATTCATCCACTATAATATTCTCATCTTGATCATTTATAATATACGACTCATTCCGTCTAATACACGACTCATTCTCATCATCAATATCACCTTGGTATACACCGTTATCATCAACCACTTTGTTAGATAAAAGCACTATAGACCATTTTGTACTCGCCGGGTCAGTGACATAGAACACTTGTTTAGCTTGAGAGGCTAGAATAAAAGGCTCGTCTTTGTACCCCTCCCTATTAAGATCCACTTGCAAAAATCTTGACTTATCCATTCGTATGACACTGCTAGTTACCCACTTGTAACCAAAGATAGGAATCTGAAACTTCTCATAATCAAACACCAAAATATGCTCGATAACCCCAAAATATGATAGATTTGCATATTTGGGGTTTAGGTCCTTCATACTTGAAATGTGCATTGCTTCAGCAAGCACGGTGACACCATTATTTTGCATAGTACTTTTATCATCTTGTTCTTTGGTATAAAATGTGTATCCATTAATTGCGTATGCGCTATAAGAAAACACATGCAAACTTGGACCATATGCCAAACATCTCAACCTTTCTGTTATTGAAGCGAGATCTGAATGAAGCTTTGAAAAAATATGATCCTTAAACCATGGTATAAAACTTTAATTGTGCTCCCCTACTATCCAATTTTCATTTCTATTCTAATTTAACCCTCGGAGTACATCCTTGTGCATTTCAACATATGGCTCAACCTCACTGTCATTGTGCAGAACATACAGATGCACTTGACCCCGTTCATCTTTTGATACTGTCATAATTTTATTTCCAATTCTTTTACCTTCCTTTTTTTTCAAAAATATGACTTTTGGGGAGTCCAATGGATTGAACTTTGGACAAATATTCAGTACAAAACTCAACCGCTTCTTCATAAATGTATCGCTCAACAATACAACCCTCTGGGCGACTTCGATTTTTCACGTACCTTTTTAATACTTTCATTTAACGTTCAGTAGGGTACATCCATCTCATATAAGCTGGTCCGCACAATTGTGTCTCTTTCACAAGATGAACAACTAGATGTACCATTATGTCAAAAAATGAGAGAGGAAAATACATTTCAAGCTCACACAATGTAATAACAATTTATTTTTCCAATGTTGGTAAGATCTCAGGATTAATCACCTTACTACAAATTGACCTAAAGAAAAAACACAACTTAGTTATCGTGCTCCTTACTTTATTTGGAAAAATAGAACGTATACCTATTGGTAGAAAATTCTCCATTATAACATGGAAATCATGTGTCTTTAAACTCTTTAACTTGAGGTCTTTCATAGACACAAGTCTTCTAATATCTGAAGAGTATCCTTATGAAACTTTAACTTCACTTAGAAACTTACACAATATCTTTTTCTCCCTTCTAGATAGAGTAAAAGCAACATGTGGTAGATATGTTCAACTTGCTTTCTTCACGGGTCCTAGTTCAGTTAGTATTCCCATCTTTAACATGTCCTCCCTTGCTTTAAGGACATCCTTAGACTTTCCTTTAATATTGAGTAACGTATCAATAACACTTTCAAATACATTTTTTTCAATATGCATAACATCGAGAAAATGTCTCACATATAGAGACTTCCAATATGGCAATTCAAAAAAATCGATCTCTTCTTCCACCCACCTTTGACAACCATATGCGCAAAAGGCTTGCCAAACTGAGTACACACATCTTTCACCTTTTCAAAAATTTGGTCACCTGACAATGCAGGTGGAGCTTTACGTTGTTCGGTGTCTCCATTGAATGCTTTTCTCCATGCATGGTAGTGATGTTTAGAATGTAAGAATCTATGATGACCGAGAAACATATTCTTATGACAAAGTTCTAAACGTGTCTTATTGGTTCCATCTTCACAAACAGGACACGCACGTTGACCTTTAATGCTATATCCAGATAGATTCTCGTATGTTGGAAAATCATTAATTGTGCCAAACAACATCGCCCTCAAATTGAAACTTTTTTTCCTATATCCATCATAAACCTCCACCTCGTTCTCCCACAAAATCTTTAAATCTTTGATCAAAGGTGTCAAGTATACGTCTATGTCATTCCCTGGTTATTTAGGCCCAGAAATTAACATAGATAACATCATGTACTTACGCTTCATACATAGCCATGGAGGTAGGTTATAAATCATAAGAATCATAGGCCATGTGGTATGTGCGATTCTTTAAAGACTATGCGGGTTCATTCCATCAGTAGATAAAGCCAAGCGAAGGTTTCTTGCTTCTTCTCCAAAATCAGGATAATCATTATCAATTTTCGACCACTGTGGTGAATCTTCCGGATGTCGATACTTTCCATCAATAATTCTTTCATCTGCATGCCAAGTCAGGTGTCTTGCATCGGTTTCACTATGAAACATGCGCCTAAATCTCAGAATTATAGGAAAATACCATAAGACTTTTCCTGGAGACAAATTTTTCTTATATCGAGACAAATCGCATTTAGGGCACTCATTTAACGATGCATATTCGTTTCGAAACAAAACACAATCGTTTGGACAAGCATGTATCTTATCATAGATTATTCCAATAGAGCAAAACATTTTTTGGCCTCATAGGTTCCATTAGGAAGAACATCATCCTCCGGAAGCATATCTCTCATAAGGGCTAATAACTCTGTGAAACTTTTATCTGACCATCCATTGCCCGCCTTTAAGTTGTACAACTTTAATACCGCAGACAGTCTTGTGAATTTAGTGCAACCTTTATACAACAGTTTCTCTGCATCGCTTACCAATCTCTTAAACCTTTTGGGACATTCCTGAAGATCTTCTTCAAGTGCATCTGCAACCTCTTCGACTCGATCAAAATCGTATGTATCTGTGTCCTTGTCGTCTGAAGCATAGGCCGTACTAATTTTCTCCCCCGGTTCAAAGTTGTCGTTTCTTTTTTCATCGTGAAATATCCAACACGTATAACTTCTATCAATTCCACGCATTAGTAAATGCGATTTCAATCCATCTGCGTCAACCCGACCCACATAACAATAACCCAAGCAAGGACACTTCATTCGACTGGGGTCTTTGGCGTGTTCAACAACAAACTTAACGAATTCAAATACCCTATTCTTGTACTCTTGTGACAAACGATCGACATACATCCATTTTTTAACCATTTTTTTCTACTAATTCAAGTAAACAAAAACACTATAAACGGATTATTCCATTTTTGTTTGAATTAAACAAATTATTTCTAGAAATTTATTTATAGAGTTAATAACATGGACTAAAAATAAATATATCTATATAAAAATAATTGTGTTTTTTAATTGATCGATACAGATAGAATTTGAACTTGACTTACCAAAGAAAGAAAAGGGGTTATTGGTGTCGACGACGGATGATGCGGCTTTGATGTTCTTCGAATCGGTGATGGTCTTAGACTAACTACACCAATACAAATGGATCATCAAAAACAAGTTGTATATATAGGGCTATAATAGCTTAAATCCACAAACCTTAAGAATGTTCTTAGACAAGTTTTTTGTGAAAAATTGTATAAGAAACAAATCACTTATGAATATTTTCTATCATATTATATTTCTTTCCAACAGAAACACAGTATTTAGGAGTAATAATGCTTAAACAATTCTGAAATTTATATCAGTAAAATAGTATTAAAAGTAAAGAAACCAAGCAACCAACAAGTAAAAAAATACTAGTTCATGGAGAATATAAACATGATAAACAATTCAGAAACCAATTAAAATAACAAAAAAACCCATCATCATCTTTTTTATTCCAAAACAAAGAACCAAAAGAAAATTCAATAATGCTAAATGCTAAAAGTGTTGTTGTTATCAAGCCCTACCAAGAACCAAAAAATCAATACCTATAACTCAGTTATGCATATCTATAACTCAGTTTGGACATCAATAAGAGGATAATATCTTAGATATTAGCATAGTACATTATCAATAGGAGGATAACTCAGTTTGGACATCAATGGAGATAAAGACATTTTCAAGAAAGAACCTACCTTGAGAACCAGCCGGTGTGGGTGGAGGACAAACGAGAGAGATAGTGGAGGATAGAGGGAAAGGGCTAGTTGGACAGCGACGGAAAGGGTTTCTGTTCGTGAGAATGAGAGGGAAAGGGTTTCTATTCGTGTTCGTGAGTCTGTGAAAAGAGAAATAGTACACTGATTATATTTTTTAATTTTCATTTATATGGATTTAGACAACGCTTTTTAGAAGCGCTGGCTAATATGGGCCTTTAGCAACGCTTTTGAAAAGCGTTGGCTAATAGGGACCTTTAACAGCGTTTTTCAGATATATTTTTTTAATTTTATATGACTTTAGACAGCGCTTTTTAAAAGTGTTGTCTAAATTGGTCCTTTACCAACGCTTTCTAAAGCAACACTTTTAGCAGCGCTTTTTAAAAGTGCTGTCTAAGGTCACATTTTTAGAAGCGCTTTTACTTATTATTGTATACAGTTTCCGTGTTTTTTTTAAATTCACTTATAGCAGCGCTTTTGTATAAAAGCGTTGTCTAATATGCGTTGTTAAAAGCCATTTTTGGCGTAATGATCTTAGCAATCCTCACAGAGTCTGCTTCCTATTTTTATATCCTCAGTAAGAAAAATTCTCAATAAATTTATCCAAACTCATTGCATTTTATTTCCATTTCATTTCCATCCGAGGGACAATTGGGTCCTTCAAATTTAAATATCTTTCACCAAGATAATATGAGGATTTGACATTACACATGTTATCTAGTTAAAGATATTTAAATTACGAGCAATTAGTATTGTTGCGCTTAAAATAAAATTGCAGTTTTATATAATGGACCTAATTTTTCAAGTTCAAACATGTTCATGACATGATAAAATACCTATAAGTCCACTCATGCCTTATCTTTTATTTTTGTTTTATTTTGTTTTGTTTTTATTCAACTAAATACAAAATAAGTTAAATAAAATAGTAAAATAATAGACCAATGCACATGGGCTTGGTGTTGGATCAAATTTGAGCCAAAAGACTCTTGGACAACCATACAAACATGGGGGATAAGTGTTGAGACATGATCTTCTTAAAATGGAAAGTTTGAAAACATATTTTTTGTGTTTTGGCAAGGCATTGAATACTTGGCCTTTTCCTATTTTGTTTTGATCTATTTTTCTTCCTCTATATAAACACACCACATTTAGACATAAGGGGACAAAAAAATTGGCAAGAGAATAGAGTTTCAAAGAGAAAAAATATTCAACTTTGCTTCACAATCGGTTCTCAAATTCTAAGCAACTTCAAAGAGATCCAAGGTCTACAGTCGCTTCCTGAAGATCTGAGAAACATTTTCACTCATACCCAATCAATTCACCACCTGAAACGAGCCCAACCACTTGCTCCGATTGGTAAAATTTTGATTTTTTTAAATCTTTCATTTCATGCGTGTTTCATAGCCACTAATCATTCAGATCTTCATATGTGAATATTTAGAACATGTTGAGGTGATCACATGTGAAGATGAACGCCCCAGCGCCAACAAACTTATTTTCCGGGTTACCCATTTTAAAATTTTCTACCTATTTTTCGTTTTTATTTTGTTTAATTAATTTCTTTTTCTTTTATTCAATCTTTTAATAAAACAAATCATAAAAATAAAATAAAATCAGATTTAGACTTTTAATAGGTTAATTTAATTTTTGACAATACTTTCTTGATAAATTAATTAGACATAGGTTTTTTTATATGATTAATTAAATATTTAATTTAGGTTTAATGTCTATTTATTTTATTATTCAAATCAAACTAAAAAATGCACAAAAAAATTAATTTATAATCTTTTAGATGTTAAGACTTTAAAAAATATTTTTTTTGCAAATATTTTGTTTACTTTTGCCATTTGTTTTTTTTGAAACAATTGTATAGGTCGCATAAGTTTATTTTTTGTAATAGCTTAGTGTTTAAATTCCCGCAAAGTTTTTAAATATTATAATTCTCCCAAAGTCATGTAATAGCTGTAGGTCTTTACTTTTTCGCATTTTATTTCTTCGTGCTTATACTTTTTATATATATAAATGTTAGTTAATAGGATTGTATGGCAAGATAATAATCAAACACTAGAAACCCTAATGCAAGATAAAATAGCCAAATCAACACACTTGCACATTTGCACCTCTAGGGTAACCTCCATTTGTTGCCTTCGGAAAAATAACGGTCATGTCCCACGAAAACGGGAATACTTTAGCAAAGACCCTCGGTTAAACAATATCATCATGGTCCCTTTCGAATAAATATCATAATCCCTCGATGACCCTTCGAGTTACCTACAAAATGATCTATTCCCTTCGATGAACCTACGAGAAAAATGATGATAGTTGTTGTACCCCAAAATTTGCCCTCTCATTTCTCAAGGCATTTCTCACAAGGATTCTAAAAATTCAAGCTTGCACAAGTATAATTGGATTTTTCAGCATCAAGTTAAAGAGGAAACTGTTAAAAAAGGGCAAAGCAGATAAAAATAGTCTTTTTGACAAAATTGGAGAAAAAATAAGTTTACTTTGATTTACAAGGCTTCGATGGGACTAGGGTCTCCTTCAAGCCTTCTTCGATTCCCCTTGATCCTTTTGGACTTTAGTCTCTTTCAAGTCTATTTCGATTGGACTAGGACTTCCATTATGCCTCCTTCGATCCATCCTTTGTGTCTCCTTCGATCCACAAAGCAATGGTTGCCTGCAGGCCTGCTTCGATTGAACATTTGATGCCTGCATGTTTGTGTTGATTGTACAAATAATTCTCTCCATGCTTTCTTTGATTCACAAAGTAATGGCCAGCTGCATACAACCTTCGATTGAGCAATAACTTCCTTCTTGCATGCTTCAAAGCAAGAAGCTCCAACCAGGCCAGCAGACACAAGGCAAAAAGACTCCTGTTAGCCTCCTTCAATTTAAAGAGGAAAAGCCTCATATTGATGTCCTTCGATTCAGAAGACAAGTGCCTTCTTTACGCTTGCTCCCAATTCACAAGGCAAGGGCCTTATTTAGGCCAGCAAGCACAAGGCAATGGCCTCACACAGCTTCCTTTTGATTCAGAAGTCATTTTCCCCTTTGCATGCTTCCTTCGATTCACAAAAGCCAGGATTCCCTTTAGGTCAAAATGCATAAGGAAAAAGCTTCCCCATGGCTATCATTCACAAGGCAATGGCGCCCACAAAGCATGGCCATTTTCCATGCTAGCTTCGAATGGGAAATATTTCCTTTGGAAACAGTCAATTTCGATCACACATAATTCCTACACTATGGCATGCAATGGGTGTCCCATTCAAAACACATGTCTGGGTGTCCCATTTGAAAGACATGTCTGTGTGTCCCATTCAAAAGACATGTCTGAGTGTCCCATTCAAAAGACATGTTTGGGTGTCCCATTCAAAAGGCATGTCTTGGTGGCCCATTCGAAGAGTTACAAATGGTTCACACAAATGATACATATGGTCCAATTAAAGGACACATATTTGGCCCTTTCAAAGATACACATATGACCCATTCGAAAGACACTTGTTGGATGAAAATTAAATAGTATTGTTTGAAGAAATATATGGTCGAAGGTGGTCAAAATGAAAGGTGGAGATATCAAAAGATGCTTGTTGCCAAGTTCAGGCTTGATACACAAGCCATAACGCTCCAAAACTGCTGCACAGCAGTCCTGAAACACTGCCCCTATTCTTGCACCAATTTGGCATATGAACACTTCCCCTTGAAAGCTACAAAAATAGTTTACCCATTTTGTTCAAATTGTTTTGTTTTCCCTCCTAAACCTCAGCCAACTTCGCCTATAAATAAGAGGCTCCATAACACATCTAAGGGGGCTGGAAAACACATTCAGAGGCTTTTGGTAGCTGGGAAAAACTTTGATTTTGTGAAAATTATCAAACACTTAACATATTATCATACCCAGATTCAAAAGACCATACTTTTGTTTCTGACCCTTTCGAATCCAGCACTAGAAACATAACATTTGTTTCCCCCTTTCAAATCCAGGAACAACCCCGCACTTTGTTTTTCTTTCGAATCCAGTAGAAAGAACACTACACTTGTTCTTCTCCTTCAAATCCAGAAATAACAAGCATCAACCCAATCCTCTTGACCTTCGAATCTAGTCCAGGAAACACCACACCTGTTTCATTCCTTCGAATCCAGGAGCATCTAGTCCAATCAGCTCAAGGTCCAACACTTACATTCCAACGTCAAGCAAGGTAAGCCCCCTTAACCTTAAGCTTTTCGTTTCAAACATAACATGTAAATAACATTTGTTCACTTTTTATTTATATACTTTCGATTGCATGCTTTTTCTTGTCCAAGTATACGTTAAAGCTAACATGTACAAAACCTAAACGAAAGAAAAAGTCTTGTGTGAAATGAAGCCTTAGGCTTCCCCCATGGATGCCTCATAGTCCCAAATGAAAGTCTAGGAGGGCGTGAACAGAGGATACACACTCATGCTGCTTTGCAGGTCCTTGCTGCTTTGTAGTCCAAACAAAGAAGAGAAGGTTGTCCACACTGACTGCCAGGCCCAATCGAAGAAGGAAGCAAGGAGCTTGAGGTGAAGAGTGCACCTCACACTGATTCCAAGCCCCAATCGTAATAATTAGGAAAAGGATGAAATCGAAAGACATGTCCTTACTGATTCCAGGCCCAAATCGAAAGGATCCAGAAGAGCAGAATCGAAGGATGCTGCTGCCTGGATCGAAAAGGCTTATTTTCCCTTCTTTATTTTGTTTTTGTCTTTATATTTTCTTACTATTCAATATGGTTGTAATAGTGTAGGATATTTATTTTCTGCATTTTTATTGCTTTATACAAATGTTAGTAATTAGGATGTATGGCAAGATAAAACCAACAAGTAGACAACCCAAAAATCAAAGACTAAATGCATGAAAATGAAACACATTATTCACACACATGCAACTCTAGGGTAGTCCCACTTGTTGCCTCGAAAAATAGTCATGTCCCTCGAATATGGGCGTTTTAGCAAAGACCCTCGATAAAAGATCATAGTCCCTCGATGACCCTCAATGATGCCTTCGATTAACGATCTAGTCCCTAAAAACGACATTGCTAAAATGTCTCATAGGTTTCCTTCTATGACTATACAAATGACCCATGCCCGCCCCTTCACATCCAATGATGGGGTTTCTTACCAAATCAATGATAAGATAGTAACATCTAAAGGAGAAGGAAAATAAAATTAGACCTTTTAAGTAGGTAGGACGCTCATAGTTGCTCGCTTTCTCACAACAAAAACATTTTACACACCAACACTTTCATTTGAAACATTTTCAAAAAGAAAAAGCTCTTTGTACGCATTCTTATAGAGACGAGAATCATTACAAAGACACTTTTCAAAATCACTTTCAAAAACACATTCCACAAACACCTCTTTGAACTATTTTCAAAACCAACACTTTGTACGTGTTCTTATAGAAACGAGAATAATTACAAAGACATTTTCAAAATACTTTCAAACCCACACCACAAGCACATTTTCAAACAAAACAAGTGATCTAGCAAGAAACTAAGAGAATGTAGATAACTACGGATGAAAAGGGTACTAATACCTTCCCTTTTCATAACCTACCCCCCGAACTCAAAAAATAATCTCAAAAGGTCTTTCCTGTTCTTTTCACCCATTCCTTATTGGATAAAAGAAAAGTCCGTGGCGACTCTTGCTATCTGCAAAAATTGTAATCAAACGCAAAACACCCAAGTCAGTTCTCCCACCGTATTACAATAGTCACTTCGAATTGCTAAAGTATCCTTACATGTTGCCTTCGATGAACATCAATGACCCTACATCTGTCCCTTCACATCCAATAGATAGGATTACATACCAACTAATGGTATAGATAATACTATCTCCAAAGGAGAAGGAAAATAACAAGAAAGACCTTATTAGTGGGTAAGAACTCTTGAATGATTGCTCATAAACAAAACTTTTCACATCACATTTTCAAAATCAAACAACAAACCTTTTCAAAACTCTTTACAAATTTTCTCGAGGATAGATACGAGAATCTTTGCAAAGTTTGCCTTCCATTGGCACACTCCAAAACAAATCACAAACAAATAATTTTTACACATCACACTTTCAAACAAATATTTTCAAAAAACACTTTGTATACATTCTTGAGGACTGATACAAGAATTATTACAAAGACTGCCTCACAATTAGCATTCAAAATATTTTCAAATCACACACACAAAGCAAGTTTAAAGTGAGCTAAGCAATTAAGAGCCTGTAGATAAATACGGATGAAAAGGGTACTAACACCTTCCCTTTTCATAACTTACCCCCCGAACTCAAAATCTATCAAAGGTCTTTTCTGTTCTTTTCACCTTTCCTCATTGGATAAAAGAAAAGTCGGTGCCGACTATTGCTAACCACAACATTTTCGATAAAACGCTAAACAAGTCAGTTTTCCCACTGTACTACAGGATTGACGACTCTGCTAGGGAGATACTTATTGAGGGGTTACCTTAAGAGTTTAGATCACTTTACTTACTTAAATTTTATGCTTTGTCTGCTTTAACTTTAAGGGCTTGCTTGGGTTTATTTACTTGTAAGATCCTACACCATCTAGGGATGCCTTAGGTAAGTAGAAATAGATCATGGAAACTGTACGACATAGACCGATATGGTTGAAGTGATGGCTACGTTAGTGCTACACTTTGGTTTGTACTGATGTTCCTTGAGTCAGTCGAGGATAAAACTAGGTTGCCGCGTGGTGTTATAAGCACTAACTGACTTTTAGAACCTTAATTGGCCCATCTTGGCCATTAGAAGGTAGTGAGATAGCTGACTTTGGTGCAGTTTGAAGTTGGTTGATACTCGATGCTACGCTAATTGAGATTCGACTCTCAGGTTTTTCTTGGTGGCAAGTCAATTTTCGTACTAAATAAAGCTTGTGAGAAAGATCAATGATATTGAGATCCCTAGAACCCGGTTACTATTTTAGGATAGGTTGAGCCAACTTAACTCTAATAGAAAAGGTTACTTACCTATGGACCTCATGCAAGCCTTTAAACCTAAGGATCTTGTGTGATTTGTTTGTTTTTACTTCTTGTCTAAACATGAACATAACATCATGACATCATAACATCATAACACTTTCACTAACCGTTTCAAGGATCTAGGGATTTATCTTTGTCCTTTGTTGCAGTTCATGGCTTCCGCTCGCAGAAATACTATCTGAATCAACTTCGTAAGGGTACCTTCCAAGCTTGAGGAGTTAGTCTTAAAAGTTCCCGAAAATTTGAAATTTACCAAAAGACATGGCCATCTACTCAGTTTGGTTACTCCCGGTTTCAAAGAAGACATGATGAGTGTTCTGTTCCAGCTCTTTGATCCTAAGCATCATTGTTTTACCTTCCCGGATTATCAGTTGGTACCCACAATTGAAGAATTCTCTAAGCTACTCGTAGTTCCTATTCTTGATCAGATACCTTTCACCGGTCTAGAGCAAGTTCCAAAATATGAAGATATTGCAGCAACCTTACATTTGAAACGATCAGACATCATATCTAATTGGGAAAAAGGAAGTGGAGTTAAAGGTCTTCTTGCTACATTTCTGACAGAGAAGGCCCAATTGTTCCTAGATGCCATGAGTTTTCGTGCTTTTGAAGATATTTTGGCTTTGTTGATCTATGGTTTGGTACTATTATCTGGACCAACTCATAGATGTGAATTCCATCAAAATATTTCTTACTCATAATCATGTGCCTACTTTGCTTGGAGATGTTCTGCATTCTCTTCATACTCGTACTATGAGGAAATGAGGGACTCTCATGTGTTGCATGCCTTTAATTTCCAGGTGGTTTATTTCGCACCTGCCCCAATCACTGATGAAGAATGAACAAGGTTTGAGGTGGTCTCAAAGGTTAATGTTACTCGCTCATTCAGATATCTATTGGTGTTCCCGATCTCAGGAAGATATCACCATTATTGACCGCTGTGGGGAATTCCCTAATGTAACACTCCTCGGCATAAGGGGAGGAATTACTTACAACCCTTCTCTAGATCTACGTCAGTTTGGTTATGCTCGAAGAGACGGTCCTCATGATATGCTCATCCAGGGTATTGTATTCGACTATGAGAATGACCCTCAAAGTTAACGTTAAAGGTTTATACGTGCTTGAGGCATGATTAATAAGATTGATAGCAAGACTTTGGGGCATATGAACTCCATTCCTTTGGAGCCTTACCTCAGATGGATGTTGTCTCGTGCTCAAAATATTATGATTCCATATTCGTCTATCCTACCAATGATTGTAGAGCCTGTTGCTGAAGGAGATTTCCTCATACCATTCTTCACCCCAATATGCCTACTGACTTTGAGGAACTACAGAAGTCATGGATTCAACTCAAGGAAGAAAGGGATACCTTTGAGACTCGATTATATGTAAGTGAGAGTAAAGTATTAGAGCTGAAGAAGCGACTCCACGAAGAGCAGAGCCTTAATGCATATGTCAACACAAAGAGTAAGCATCCATGGGAGACTTAATTCCTTAGTGTTGTACCCCAAAATTTTCCCTCTTATTTCTCAAAGGATCATCCTGGACTCTCAGGTTTTCTTCTATCATGTTTCAATTCTTGAATTACAACTTTTCAAGAAAATCATCCGCAAGGGTAAAATTGTCAAAAGCACACTGAAAAGTCAAACTTTGACTTTTAGATCAAAAATAAAGTTTCAATAATTATATTTCATCAAGACATGAAATTGGTTTATCAAAAAAATTAGAAGTCAGAAATTACTTTGAAAAAATCAAATTTCTAAACATTTAGAAAATTTTCTAAGTGTTAAGAGAATATGATACTTCAGAACTTCTGAGCCAGCCTCCACGCAAGTGCATTCAGAAGGTGCAAACATGGTTCAGAACATAGTTCTTCAATCAGAACATGACTCTTCAGCATATGCTTCGATCAGAGCATCACCCTTGGAGTTTCATTCTGGTCTTCTTCGATCAGAACATCACAAAACCCCAAAACCTTGTTTGAACAGCCTGTTGCACTGCTATAGCACAGTCCTGTAACCAGCTGCTACAACACTCCAAATTGCTGCTGATCTAGTCCACACCTGCATTTTTCCCAAACCCTATATTTTCACCAAATTAGCATACGAAAACTGTGATTAAAAAGCAATGAAACAGTATACCAAAAAGGTTTGAATCCCATTTATTTTCCCCCCCAAAACTACAACAAACCCATCTATAAATAATTTTCTCCATCACACATTCAAGGGGCTGGCTTTTGGAGAGAGAAAATTGTCAAAAGAGAGAAAAGAAAACTGTAAAACCTTCATAAAAATCCATAATTCCCAAACAAAAAACCAAACTTTTGTTCTTCCTTTTGAGTCAAAGAACTTGGAATATTCTCTTATGTTGCTCTTGCTGATTCCAGAACATCTGAAGGTAGCAGTTCAAGTTCCAAGCCCAAGCTCTAGGTTCAAGGTAAGTCTTTCTAACTTTGTATCTTTTCATTTAGAACATCATTAAAATATGTAAATATCATTGTATTAATGTTGTCCATATTATTGCATAAGTAGGAAAATTATGGATCAGAACTTCTTGATTAAGGCTAGGCTCAGATTAGGGATTTGAACTTCTATAAATTATTTTGCTTTTATGTTTCTGACCTGCTGTTTGTTAAATACCGAATAAATTGCTGATGCACTGATTAATATGAAGAAGGAGTTGAAATGTGGCACAGAACCCCAGTTTTTTCACTCGTTGTTTTAGCATAGCACAAAACTTATGAGTTCTCCCTACACGTTAAACACACATAACTTTTAGGATTTCTTACTGTTTTAACACACAAAACTTCTGATGCTCACTCACTGTTTTAACACACGAAACTTCTGATGCTCACTCACTGTTTTAACACACAGAACTTCTGATGCTCACTCACTGTTTTAGCACAACACAAAACTTCTGAGTTCTCCCTACACGTTAAACACACATAACTTCTAGGCTTTCTTACTGTTAAGCACACTAAACTTCTGATGCTTCCGCTCTCTATTTTAACACTCAGAATTTCTGATTTTTCACACGCTGACAACACACTGAATTTCTGATGTTCACTCACTATTTTAGCACAACACAAAACTTCTGACTTTTGGCTCACTATCTGAATACCACCCAGAACCTCTGTTTCCTTTCCCTTTGACGTTTCTTGCAGGGATTTAGAGTGTATAAATCCAGAACTATGATTCCACTGACGTTCCTTTGAGTCATAACGTGTCTGGCTTCAGAACTTCTGATCCTTGTTGTTTTGCTTGCAGCAGCATGCCGTTTCTATCTTTCATTTATTTTCCTTTTATCATTTTCAATATTAATACTCTTTTTATCAATATAAAAAAGATATGAAAATATTTTATTTTTACTAACTAATTTATTTCTTCTTTTTTTAAATCCATTAGGACAAAAAAAACCATTTTCTAAACAAAGTCCTTTTTCTTTCTTACGTTGTACATTTTAATATGTTTGTAATAGTTAAATAGGATTTAAATTCTTGTAACCCCCCGTTTGTGAAATATGTACCCCTCATCCCAAAAATATTGTAATAGCGTAGGACTTTTATATTTCCTCAATTTAACGCTTTTCCAAATATAAAATGCTAGTAATTAGGATGTGTATGGCAAGATATGAAATCAAAAAATAGATAATCCTAATCAAGACTAAAATGCATGCAATCAAACACACTTGCACACTAGCACCCTTAGGGTAATCCCACCTTCTTGGCTATCGGTCCCTCGAACATGGGCGTTTTAGCAAAAGATCCTCGATAAAAGATCGTAGTCCCTCGATGACCCTCGATGTTGCCTTTGATAAACGATCTAGTCCCTAACATGACATTTCTAAAACATTCCATGGGTTTCCTTCTATGACTATACAAAAACGTCCCGCGCCCGTCCCTTCACATCCAACGATGAGGCTTCTTACCAAATCAATGGTAAGATAGCAACATCTAAAGTAGGAGGAAAAGAACATCTAAGACCTTTTGAGTAGGTAGATTCGCTCCTAGTTTCTCGCTTGCTCACAACAAAAACATTTTATACACCAACACTCTCATTTTGAAACATTTTCAAAAGACAACACTTTGTACGCGTTCTTATAGAGATGAGAACCATTACAAAGACATTTTTTTCAAAATACTTTCAAAAACTCACTACACAAAAGCATAACTTTCGAACAAAGCAAGTGATCTAGCGAGTAAACTAAGAGCCCATGGAAAACCATGGATGAAAGGGGTGCTAACACCTTCCCCTTTCATAATCTACCCCCAGACTCAAGAAAACATCTCTAAAGGTCTTTCTTGTTCTTTTCAGCCTTTCTTTGTTGGATAAAAGAGAAGTCGATGGCCACTCTTGCTATCCGCAACATTTGCGATCAAACGCAAAACAAAAGTCAGTTCTCCCACTGTATCACAGAACTGGCGACTCTGCTGGGGAATATTCTAAAAAATGGGGTTACCTTAGGGTTAGATCATATCGACTTGCTTTCATTGCTTGACTTGTATGCTTTACATTTTGGGTCCCTGTTTGGGTTACTGTTAAAAATCCTACACCCGGATTTGGGGACACCTTTTAGGTAAGTAGCAATAAACTATGAGGGAACTGTGCGGGGTATACCGACACGGTTGAAGTAGTAGCTACGTTGATGTGGAACTTTGGTTGGTACAAGTAACCCTTGAGTCAATCAAGGAGAGTACGGGGCCGCCGCGTGGTGTCATAAAGCATCACCTAACCTTAGAACCTTTAAATTGCACAACTTGGCTAGTAGGACGTAGCGAGATGGCCAACTTAGGTGTATTCCCAAGGTCAACAGATACTCGATGCTACATTCATTGAGATTTGACTCTTGAGTTTTGTTTGGTTGCGAGTCAATCACCTATTGAACGAAGCTTAGGGGAAAGACCGATGATATTGAGATCCCTTAGAACCCGGTTAATATTTATAGGACAGGTTGAACCAACCCAACTTCAAGAGGGTATGACCTTAAAACTCATGTAGGCCTTAAACCCAAGGACTTGGTGTGGCTTGTTTGTTGCTTTCTATACATGTGATTTTTTTAGCATAATTATGACGTCATAAGCACGACATATCATACTAACCATTTCAAGGATTCTCTAGGGCTCATCTTTGCTTTGTTTTGTAGGACATGGCACCCGCCCGCATGAGCACTATCCAAATTAACCTTGTGAAAGTGCCTCTCCAACTAAAGGATTTGGCATTAAGGATCCCTGAAAGCTCTCCCTTCACTGAAAAACATGGTCGGTTGCTTAACTTGGTCACTTTAAAACCTGATGAAGAATTGTTAAAAGTGCTATTTCAGTTCTTTGACCCTTTGCACCACTGCTTCACCTTCCTGGATTACCAACTAGGGCCTACTATGGAGGAATTTTATTAGTTGTTTGGGGTACCTATTCTTGACCAGTCACCTTTCAACGGTACGGAAGAACGACCAAAGCCCGAAGAGATTGCTCGAGCTATATCCTTACAACGATCCGATATCATGATAAATTGGGAAACTAGAGGAAATGTCCAAGGAATCCCGGTTAAATTTCTATTCGAGAAGGCTTACCATTTTTGGGATACTTTAGATTTACAAGCTTTCGAAGAGGTGCTTGCACTTCTCGTTTACGGGACAGTACTTTTCCTAATGTGGATCAACTCGTAGATGTGAGCACTATTAAGGTTTTTCTGTCTCATAATCCAGTGCCTACATTACTCGGGGATATTCTACACTCTCTTCATGCTCGCACTCTAAAGAGAAAGGGGACCCTCCTGTGTTGCACTCCTCTATTGGCTAGGTGGTTTATTTCGCACCTCCCCAGGTCTGTTTTGAAGAACGAGCGGGGTTTGAAATGGTCTCGTAGGCTGATGTCCCTTAAGCATTCAAACATTCATTGGTGTTCACGGTTCTCAGAAGATATTACCATCATCGATCGCTGTGGTGAATTCCCTAATGTCCTTCTCTTAGGCATTAGGGGAGGAATCACTTACAAACCTTGTTTGGCACTACGTCAGTTTGGTTATGCGAGAAGAGATGGTCTTCACGACACGGTTATCCAAGGAATCTCCTTCAACTATGAGAATGATACTCAGGGTTACCGCAAAAGGTTCATAAAAGCTTGGGGCATGGTACATAAAATTGATAGCAAGACACTAGGGCACAAGAATTACATCCCTCTAGAGACCTATCTCCGATGGGTATGAGCCCGCGGTCAAAGTCTTATGATGCCATACCCTGCTATCCTACCAATAATTATGGAACCAGTTGCTGAAGGAGATACTACTTCCCTTGTTCATCATCCTGACATGTCAACTGATCATGAGGAGTTACAGACGTCCTGGGTTCAACTTAAAGAGGAGCCTGATACGTTTGAAGCTCAATTCTACGCCAGCAAGAAGAAGGTCTTGGAGCTCACTAGGATACTTCATGAAGAAAGGAACATAAACGCCTACATTGCACCAAAGAGGATGTGCTCCTGGGAGACCTAATTTATTTTTGCTTTGAGTTTTGTTTTGTTTAAACGGTAAGCCTAAAAGGAATTCTTTGTAACAATTCAAACTCATTAAATACAATTAATGTGTGTTTCTTTTTTGGTTAAGCAAATTTGAGCTTTTAAGAATCCTTGAAAACATTGCATACACATATCATCCATATCATTGCATAAGAAGGTACCATTACGGGTTTCTCATCTCCTTCGCTATTTATTTCATCAAAAATGTCTTCTGAACAAAGCATCAAAGATCTTCAGACACAAAATGCCCAATTTCAATAGATGTTCATAACTATGGCAAAAGGGCAGGAGGATCTGAAGGCCCTTATCCTGAAAAAGAAGAATAAGAAGAAGAAGAAACCCGCTGGTATCCTTAATATGGGCAGAAGATTCGGGGGGCCGCTAAAGCAATCAGTCGATCTCACCTCCTCGTCCAAAGAAGGGGAGAATCAAGAGAGGCAGGCAAGGGAAGAGGACCCCAGTCCTGAAGTTTCTGACAATGATACCGACTATAATGATGAGCAATATCCTCCCATTGAGGATATATACAAGAATTTAGAGGATCGACTAAGAGCCATGGAAGTCTATAAAATACCTGGGTTGGACTTCGAAGAACTCGGATTGGTGTTGGGAGTGGTTTTGATACGGTGGGAGAGAACTGACTGTTTTTTGGAATGCTGGTTTGCGTTTTGCATTTGTGTTCGCAAAATGTCGCGGTAAGCAAGAGTCGCCACCGTCTTTTATTTTATCCAACAAGGAAAGGAAAAAAGCATAGAAAAATTCCTTTTTTCGAGATGTTTCTCGGGTCCGGGGGTAGATTATAGAAAGGGAATGTGTTGGCACCCTTTCTATCCATGGTTATCCATGGGCTCTTAGGTACTTGCTCAAAGTGTTTTCAAAATTTGCTTTTCTTTGTGTTTGTGGGTTTGAAAGAAGTTTTTATTTTGAAAGGAGTGTAAGTGCGAAAAGTTCATTTTGTTTTGGAAGGAGCAAGTACTTAAGAACCATCTACCTTTTTGAAGTAAAGTGATTTTTGAAGTAAAGTGATTTTTTGGTTTATTTTGAATTAAATGGAATTAAACTAAATTAATTATTATATAAATAAATTAATTAACTAGAAAAAAGATATTTTTGGATTTTTGGATATTTAAAGAAATAAAAATAAATTGATTAAAGTTAATAAAACATAATTGTCTAAATTGATTTTAACTATTGCAAAAATATTAAAGGTTATACCTAATTAGACTAAATTAATTAAGTTAATATTTATTTACAAAAATAAAATACTGAATTTAATTTTAATAAATAAAATATATATTTTTTGATTTTTGATTTTATGAGGAAAAAAGATTAATTGGTTAGTGACTAAAATATAAAAATAAATAACAATAAATAAATAAGTAAAAGAAAGAAAGAAAAAGAAATAACCAAGGGGGTTTGGGCCCAAATCAGGGGTGAGATTAGCAGCTTAGTGGCCCAACAGGCGTTGGCCTGGGCTGACTTTTTTGGAATTCCCGGCATGCACGTTGACTAGGTCTTATGATGATCATCACCTTTGGGCCATCAGATTTGGCCTGGAGGCCATCTGGCGCTTTGAGATCTGAGGGCATATGACAGATCTTATGCTTTGGCTTGTACTGGATAACCTGGAAAAAAATAACACAAATGCATGGGGGACCTGGGATTCGAACCCAAGTCCCATTGGATTTTGTACTAGTGCCCTTACCAACTCAACCAATGTGCTTAATTTTTATAATATTGGACAATAATTATTATATTAGAAAACAAATAAAATGCCAGAATTAAAAAAATAAAAAGTGCGAAAGTTTGAATGAACGAATTGGATGGGGACACGTCTTCGTCCCTGTCCTTGGAATTATACAGAGATTACCTGCGGATTTATATCCGCAGCTAAATCCCTAGGTCGAACCTAAAACCAATTCCAGGCCATGAAAATTCAATATAAGACCATGGTCCTGTTCGTCTCTTCCTCCTGAGCACGTCCATGTCCATTAATATTGTTGATTTTACTTGTAGAGAAAACGCCCAAAAACAAACTTCCAAAACCCTAGGTTCGGTTATAGGGCTATGGCTCATGAAAATGCAATCAAATGATGTAGAAATCTTAGAAATTGAACGATAAGCATGATTATACCAAAGATTTGTTCAAAAGATGCAAAAATATGGAGTTATGGTTTCAAGTGCAGAGCGATTTTCAGGGAGACTTACAGCGCGATTGAGGGGGTGGAAGCTTGCTTTTGATTGCTACTGACTCAGTGGATGTCCAGCAAGAGAATAGTGTTGAGATTTTGTGTTGAAAGCACCTCTAAGACGGATTTCAGTTTCAAGCTTTTTCAAGTTTTTCTCAAGTTTGGTTTTGATGTTTATGCAGCCTCTACCCTCTCAAGCTCGTGCCTTTGTGTTGTATAAGTAATGTGGAATGAATTAGGTCAAGTTTTTTGGGCTGAATCCTTATGCATTGATGTTTGAAAATGTGATTTGATTCACCATTAAAAACCTTCCAAAATTGTCCAAATTCCATCTTTTTGTTCATAAATGGCTTGATACGGATTTGATCATGTCCATGGTGAAAATTAAGACCTATATCAATCAAGAAGATTCCAAGTGATCAATATTTGGATTTTATTTGGATTTAAATTGATTTAATATGAATTAATTAAAAAAAATCAAATAAAATAGAAAAATCAATAAATTGACACAAGACTGAAGATAGGACACGTGTGTAGTGTGACAAGATCAAATAAAGTGGAAACAAGTGGGCCCATTTGACAAAATTTGAAGTTTTGGGGATAGTTGACTTTTGGCAATTTTGGGAACATGCCCAATTTCAACAATGCCTAACTTCTTCAATTTTGAACTTTTGGAGGTGTTCTTGGACTTTGTAGAAACCTTGAGATGTCCTATAACCAACCTTTTTTGTCTCATCTCATTTTGATATTCCATTCTCAAGTTATAAGCTTTGGAAAAAAAGGTGTTTTTGTTGACTTTCAAAAATGACCTATAATGTCCAAATTTGTAACTTTTTGTGAGTGCATTTCTTGATCTTGGGGTATGAAGATGGATTGTAGGAAATTGTATCCTCTTCAAAATTAGCTTTGGATGGGTCATTTAGAATAAATTATGAGAAAGTTATGCTTGGTCAAAGTTGAGTTGACTTTTCCTACAAAACCCTAATTTAGCAACTTTTTGAGTCTTGATGAATTTTGAGCAATCCTTGATGAATCATGATCAACCCTTGATAAAATGATGAAATATCCTTCAAAATGAGAATGTTGACAAAAAATCTTGAAGTTTGACTATTTGTAGGTCACAGTTGACTTTTGCCATAGCATAGTCGATTTTTGGACCCTTTGAGCAATTGACTGACCAAACTTCCTCTGCAAGGCTTGAAATTTGACATGCATGAACATGAGAACATATTAGTGTAATTGCAAGTTTCTCAAGTCATATTTAAAGCATTTGTTTTGATGAAGACAACATGGATATCAACATTCAAAGGATGTGCAAAAAGCTTATCAACATCATATAGAAGTCTTGAAGATTAGAAGAAGAGTTATTGAAGAATCTCAAATGTCAAATGGTATACCAATAATTCTTAATCTTGAATATAGATGTTCACAATTGCATTCATAATCATATACATATCCCACATTTTTAATGTTAAGAAAAACCTTGTTTGAGATCTTTTTCAAAAAGAAATTGTGAAAATAAACTTTCAGGAACCGGTTCCTCCCCAACAGGGAACCGGGTTCCAAACTTGTTCAAAAAACACCTCCCTGGAATTTGTACCAGGAACAAGGTTGTACCAATAGGGGAACCGGTTCCTGCGTGATATTTTTGAATTCTGACTTATAACGTTCACTAAGAACCGGGTTCTTCCTTTATCGGAATCGGTTCCCAGCGAACCAGTGCAGCTTTTCTTTTGGTTTTTGAACATATTTTAATTGGTATCCTTTCATGAATGCATTTCATCTTTTCATATGAAATGACATGGATGAAGAGGTATTTGTGACAATATAAAATGTGCAGTTTTTCAGATTTAAACATAACAATAACTTTCATATAACAACAAAAACAATAAACCTTCTTCAATAAACATTTTTCTCATTCAAATTTGCACTTAAACTTTCATGTGTTCATAAATTTTGTGAAACTTGCCATATACATTTTCATTAAGAAATCATTACAAGTTTCATACATACATTGTGAACATTTATAATCATTTCTTGAGAATTGTTTTTATCTTGAAGAAGAAGATCAATTGAAGATTGATAGTGCTATCCATCTATTTCAAATTAAATAATTGTATTACTTAAAGAAATTATTCCCTTACTATCCAGGATTGTTGGAAGTAAGTGTTGTGATTTGAAGAGGATTGTTCTTCATTCACATTAGTGTTTGTTTGATCTTAAAGGTGTTAAGAACCTTTGGTCACCCTATAGGTTAGATAGTAAGCATAGGTTGTACAATCATTCTAACTAGAGTGAAATCTCTTTCGTGTTGGAAAGGGGACTGGAGTACTCTCGGATTGTGAGGGGAACCAGGATATATCACCGTGTTCTTTACTTTTCCGCTTTTATCGCTTTCATCACCATAATCAAGAAAAGATAAGATATAACCAAAACCTTCAAATACTTAACCAAAAAATTACTACAAGTATTCTCATAAAACCGAATAAATTTTTATATACCTAATTCACCCCCCCCCCCTCTTAGGCATTCTTAGACTTACAATTGGTATCAGAGCAAGTTATAGGTAACTTGTTCCTAAAGATCAAGAATGGCTTCCGCAAATCCAAATCCAGTTTTCAAAGATGGTGGTAGTAACAACAAGCCTCCATTGTTTTGTGGTGAATACTTTGACTTTTGGAAAATTCGCATGAAGGCTCATCTTGAAGCGCAAAGAGAAGAAATATGGAATGCTGTTGAGAATGGTCCATTTACTCCGGTGTGTGTTGTCAATGGTGTTGGGTCATCAAAGCCTAAAGCATCATGGGATGACGATGACAAGAAAAAATTTCTCTTTGACAAAAAGGAAATCAATATTCTCCAAAGTGCTCTTAGTATGGATGAATTTTTCCGAGTATCGGAATGTACAACGACAAAGGAAATTTGGGATACTCTTGTAGAAACTCATGAAGGAACCGCCGAAGTCAAAAGGTCTAGATTGAACACTTTGAGTCAAGAATATGAATTATTCAGAATGCTGCCCGGAGAATCCATCCTTGACTTGCAAAAGAGATTCGTTCACTTGACAAACCATTTGAAGGCACTCGGTAAGACTTTAAGTAACAATGAATTAAATCTTAAAGTGCTTAGGTCTTTAACGAGGGAATGGCAACTAAAAGTGACGGTAATATCCGAAAAGAAAAGCCTAGCAACTATGACTTCCGCAACACTTTTCGGAAAGCTTCAAGAATATGAGACGGAACTTGGAAGGCTTGAAAAACATGAGAATCATGAGAAGAAATCCAAAGGCATTGCTTTTAAAGTTAATTCAAAAGAAAGTCAAGATAAAGATGCATCGGACGAAGATGAAAATCTCTTGCTTCTTGTAAAAAGGTTAGGAAAATATTTTGGTCATAAAAATAATCTTCATAATGCTAACTTTGTCAAAAGAAAGAAATTCTATAAGCATAAAGATAAAGAAGCTTCCACATCAACACAAGATGTCACATGCTATGAATGTAGAAAGAAAGGTCACATAAAGCCGGATTGTCCTAAACTCTCCAAGAAAAATGGATTCAAAGGCAAAAAGGAGTTCAAGAACAAAAGGGCTTATGTTGCATGGGAAGATAATGAGATAAGTTCTTCATCCGATTCGGAAAGCGACGAATGTGCAAATCTAGCATTGATGGCTTCACATCACCCCGACAATGAAGAAGAGGTTAGTAATGAATTTAATCTTTTTGATGATGATGTTCAAAGTGATATTAATGAACTCTTGGAAGAATGCAAAAGTTTATACAAAAAGGTGTCAAATCAAGAAAAAGAACTTCTAATTTGTCTAGAAAAAATTGACACCATGACTAAAGATTTTGATCTTCAAAAACAAAATTTTATTAAAGAAAAGGAAAACTTTGCATGCTCCAAGTGTGAATCAAATGTCTTTCAAATTGTTCAATTGAAAAGAGTCATTGAACAATATGAAAAGGGACAAATAGGATTGGAAGGATTACTAAGCCAACAACGTTATCCAAATGATAAAAGAGGTCTTGGTTATGTGAATACTAAGAAACCAAGTAAAAATTCCACTGTTTTTGTAAAGGCTAGTAATAGTTCCAATCCCAAGAAAGTAGAAAAGAAGCAAGTTGTTCATAATCATCAAAAGAAAAAGGCTAATATATCCAAAAAGAAAACATTTCCTAAGAAGAAATCTTATCCTTCTAGATATAGAAGTAACTTTGAACCTACTTGTTTTTATTGTGGTATTAAAGGCCATACACCTAATGCTTGCTATGTTAGAAACTTTAGTATGGCAAGTGGGCATTATGTGTGGGTGAAAAAGGGAACTAACTATGAAGGACCCAAGGCAACTTGGGTACCTAACAAAGAATAATTTGTTTTTGTAGGTATGCTTGAAATCCACATAAAATGTTTGGTATCTTGATAGTGGATGTTCAAAGCATATGACAGGAGATGTACACCAATTTTCATATCTAGTACATAAAGCCAAAGGGTATGTCACCTATGGAGACAACACCAAAGGAAAGATTCTTGGCGTTGGAATAGTTGGCACACCTCCATCCATTCAAATTGAGGATGTTCTCTATGTTGAAAGATTAAAGCACAACCTTCTTAGCATAAGTCAACTTTGCGATAGAGGGTTCAAGATCAAATTCAACAAAGAAGAATGCCTTATTATGGATGAGGCAACCAATGAGGTAAAACTCAAAGGTATAAGATCTAACAATATTTTTATGATTACTTTAGATGATTTGTCTATGAAGGTACAATGTCTTATGGTAAACAACAATGACGCTTGGTTATGGCACAAGAGGATTGCTCACATTCACATGGAGCACTTGAACAAATTGGTTAAGCCTGACTTAGTTATTGGTCTACCAAAGATGAAGTTCATCACAGACAAATTATGTAGCGCATGCCAAAAGGGCAAACAGACCAAATCAACTTTCAAATCTAAGAATGTGGTGTCTACTACAAGGCCACTGCAATTGTTACACATGGATCTCTTTGGTCCATCAAGTACAAAAAGCTTCGAAGAGAACTTGGTATTTTGGATGAAGGTGATCTATAAATGTTTCTCATAAGGTGCACGTCTTATTTTTTCTTCAAAAAATTTTATGTTTCAGAACACTCTGCTTCTACTCCTTCTTTTATATGATTTTCGTCTTAAATTTTAAAATAAATTTGTTTCACTCTTTTTCCCCATCCTTTTTTATGTTAACAAAGGGGGAGAAGAATATGCATATGTGTTGTTTTGTTTCAAAGAAATTGCAGGCCCAAATAACTATCAAACTCACTCCAAAATTCAAAGAATCATGGACTTAGGGGGAGCATACAATTTAGGGGGAGCCTTGCATTTGCTTAACATGTTTTCTACACAAAACAACATAAACATTTCAAGAATTGTTTTCAAGACTTGGTTGTCATCATAAAAAAGGGGGAGAATGTAATTGCAAGCTTCTCAAGTCATATTTAAAGCATTTGTTTTGATGAAGACAACATGGATATCAACATTCAAAGGATGTGCAAAAAGCTTATCAACATCATATAGAAGTCTTGAAGATTAGAAGAAGAATTATTGAAGAATCTCAAATGTCAAATGGTATACCAATAATTCTTAATCTTGAATATAGATGTTCACAATTGCATTCATAATCATATACATATCCCACATTTTTAATGTTAAGAAAAACCTTGTTTGAGATCTTTTTCAAAAAGAAATTGTGAAAATAAACTTTCAGGAACCGGTTCCTCCCCAACAGGGAACCGGGTTCCAAACTTGTTCAAAAAACACCTCCCTGAAATTTGTACCAGGAACCGGGTTGTACCAATAGGGGAACCGATTCCTGCGTGATATTTTTGAAGTCTGACTTATAACGTTCACTAAGAACCGGGTTCTTCCTGTGTCGGAACCGGTTCCCAGCGAACCAGTGCAACTTTTCTTTTGGTTTTTGAACATATTTCAATTGGTATCCTTTCATGAATGCATTGCATCTTTTCATATGAAATGACATGAATGAAGAGGTATTTGTGAAAATATAAAATGTGCAGTTTTTCAGATTTAAACATAACAATAACTTTCATATAACAACAAAAACAATAAACCTTCTTCAATAAACATTTTTCTCATTCAAATTTGCACTTAAACTTTCATGTGTTCATAAATTTTGTGAAACTTGCCATATACATTTTCATTAAGAAATCATTACAAGTTTCATACATACATTGTGAACATTTATAATCATTGCTTGAGAATTGTTTTTATCTTGAAGAAGAAGATCAATTGAAGATTGATAGTGCTATCCAGCTATTTCAAATTAAATCATTGTATTACTTAAAGAAATTATTCCCTTACTATCCAGGATTGTTGGAAGTAAGTGTTGTGATTTGAAGAGGATTGTTCTTCATTCACATTAGTGTTTGTTTGATCTTAAAGGTGTTAAGAACCTTTGGTCACCCTATAGGTTAGATAGTAAGCATAGGCTGTACAATCATTCTAACTATAGTGAAATCTCTTTCGTGTTGGAAAGGGGACTGAAGTACTCTCGGATTGTGAGGGGGAACCAGGATATATCACCGTGTTCTTTACTTTTCCGCTTTTATCGCTTTCATCACCATAATCAAGAAAAGATAAGATATAACCAAAACCTTCAAATACTTAACCAAAAAATTACTATAAGTATTCTCATAAAACCGAATAAATTTTTATATACCTAATTCACCCCCCCCCCCTCTTAGGCACTCTTAGACTTACAATTAGGACATTGGGGAGCACTTGATGTCATTTGTATGTAAGGACCTTGATGTAACACAAAACCCTAATTTGAGATTTGACTGCCTTAGGAGATGACTTGACTGTCCAACTCTTGAGCAATCTTGAGCAACTTAGAGATTATTCTTGCAATGTCTTGGGAAATATGGGAGGGAAAATTTTGGGGTACAACAGCTGCCCCTATTCAATTTTCTTAAACCTGAGGATATAGATTGGCTTTTGGGCCTTTCGTGATCCGAAGGTGGAAGATGATTGAACACTAGAGTGCCCAAAAATTTGCACTTGCATGAAGTGATATCAGCATTGTGATGTCGGGAATGGGCTTACAGATGCCATTTGGACATTGTTGATAGGTGGTCTTAACTTCAACTGGAATACGAATCAGGGAGATCTTATCGGTGATCTGACTGAA
Organism: Vicia faba; assembly: GCA_948472305.1. Taxonomy (NCBI): domain Eukaryota; kingdom Viridiplantae; phylum Streptophyta; class Magnoliopsida; order Fabales; family Fabaceae; genus Vicia; species Vicia faba. Next base: position 1,265,756,323 of record OX451738.1, read on the forward strand.
CCAGAGGAGGTCTTGGATTAACTTTAACTAGATCGACATCAGAAAAATCTTTAGGAATCGATTTAACTGGACCAGACAAGGTCTTGGAATAACTTCAACTGGATTGGCATCAGAAAAATCTTTAGGAATCAATTTATCTGGACCAGAGAAGGCCTTTGACAGGATCGACATCAAAAAAATCTTTACGAATCGATTTAACTGGACCAGACAAGGTCTTGGAATAACTTCAACTGGATCGGCATCAGAAAAATCTTTAGGAATCGATTTGACTGGACTAGAGAAGGCCTTTGACTGGATCGGCATCAGAAAAATCTTTAGGAATCGATTTAACTGGACCAGACAAGATCTTGGAATAACTTCAACTGGACCGACATCAGAAAAATCTTTAGGAATCGATTTGACTAGACCAGAGAAGGCCTTTGACTGGATCGACATCAGAAAAATCTTTAGGAATTTATTTAACTGGACCAGACAAGGTCTTTGATTAACTTCAACTGGATCGGCATCAGAAAAATCTTAAGGAATCGATTTGACTGGACCAGAGAAGGCCTTTGACTGGATTGGCATCAGAAAAATATTTAGGAATCGATTTAACTGGACCAGACAAGGTCTTGGAATAACTTCAATTGGATCGGCATCTGGAAAATCTTTAGGAATCGATTTAACTGGACCAGAGAAGGTCTTGTATTAACTTCAACTGCATCAGAAAAATCTTTAGGAATCGATTTAATTAGACCAGAGAAGGTCTTGGATTAACTTTGACTGGATCGGCATCAGAAAAATCTTTAGGAATCGATTTAACTGGACCAGACAAGTTCTTCCACATAGTTGAGGATTTAACTGTATCTTTCCTGAAAGGTAAAGGTCAGTCATATGCAATGCATGATATGAATCAAGCAATGATGTTCTCAACATAAATGAGATTGTATGGTATGATGCGTATATGAATGTGTCATGATGTATGGAAATGTAATGCTTTAGCTGGGGAAAATAAATCCCGGATAGCTGTTGGAGAGTAGCGTTGAATTCTCCATTTTCGCTGGGGATGATGAACGAAGGTAATAAACCTGCAGGAGAAGAGAACTCCATTGGGGAATAACTGATGAGGAGATTACTCTGTGGGGAAGAGATGCTATGCTAAGGGTTCCACTGATAAACTCCGCTGGGGATGGATTACCATTGCTGGTGATACTGAGTCTGTTGAGGATTGAACTCCTGTTTGTGAAAGGAAAGAACTTCGCTGGGGACGATCTTTCAGTTGCAACTTGCTGGGGATAACCCTGTTAGACTCTTGCGGGGATAATCCTTTGAACTTGGCTGGGGAGATTTATTTTTGTACTCCGCTGGGGATAGACTTCCAGAGTCTAGTGGGGATGATGATTCAACTCCGTTGGGGAAGCTTTTTCAGACCGTGCTGGGGAAATATTGACTCCACTGGGGGTATCTTGTATTCTTCCGGGGAACATTATTATACTCCGTTGGGGAATATTAAGACTGCCGGGTATATCAAGCCTTTTTAGTGCTGATGGTAGATCAAACCTGCTTGGGAGAGCATTACTGATTTGTTCATAGTTGCAAGTCTCAACTGGGGGAGAGCTACCATTACTGTCTTGCTCTGCGGGAAATGGGGACATCTTAGCCATATTCTTCAGCTAAATCTACCTTCGTGCTTGGTGGACAGAGCAACTATACAGCTTGGAAACTTCTTATTGCCCCTGTTTATGATATTACCAGTAATTAGTCTTTTGTTTCGCATGTAAATATTCATGAGCAGTAATCAATGTCAAATGCATATATCAAAAATGAACATTGGACGTTCTTTGCAAAACAAAACAGATAAAGGAAAAACAGTTTGAAATTTCTTTGAAAATGAATTGTATTGATTTTGAAGTTTGGCCTGTAAATAGGCGTTTTTGTACAAGAGGCTGACGTCCTAGTAAGAGAATACCGCCGAACAATAGAATTTACACAATTTGTGAAAAACTAAACAAAGCAGTTATGTGAATAATCCCACTGGGTTCCAACTCTGCTATTGCCCTTATGTCCTCGAGCATCTCATCACTTTGCTACTGGTTGAAGATGAATCAGATTGATTAGTGTCGTCTGAGCTTGATAGTTGATCCCGAAGTCTGGATGCAAGGTGATCTAATGAGACATAGTGTTACACTTTGATCCCTAACTTTTTCCTAGACTACCCTTTTGGGTTTTCAGTCCATCGGGATACCCCTTTTTGCCCAAGCCGCCTTTTCAGGTTTTCGACTTGCCGGGTGTACAGATTTTTTATTTTCATCCCTTAATTTTGCCCGAACCCTTTTGGTTCGCCGGGAAGCCCTTATTTTTTCCTAGGCCAGTTAACCTAGCGGGTCTTTGATTATGCGTGGTATCTTTTCACTATGTCTGCATTGACGGGGTGAGGAAGGTCGTCACCATCCATGGTGGTTAGAATCATAGCTCCTCCTGAGAAAATGTTCTTAACCAAAAATGGCCCTTCGTAAGTAGGGGTCCATTTGCCCCTGGGATCACCTTGAGGTAGAATAATGCGCTTGATTACCAGATCCCCAACTTGATACTCTTGTCTTCTGACTTTCTTGTTAAATGCTTTGATCATCCATTTTTGATACGTCTGACCATGACAAATAGCAGTAAGTCTTTTTTCGTTGATTAGGTTCAGCTGATCAAGCCGGGTTCGAATCCAGTCATCTTCTCTCAAACCTGCATCCTTCATGATCCAAAGAGAGGGTATCTGAACTTCAATGGGAAAGACTACCTCCATGCCATATACCAAGGAGTAAGGTGTTGCCCCTGTCGACGTTCGTGCTGAGGTACGGTACCCATGAAGAGCAAACGGTAACATCTCGTGCCAATCTTTGTAGGTCACTGTCATCTTCTGCACAATCTTATTAATGTTCTTATTAGCCACTTCGACAGCCTCATTCATCTTCGGCCGGTAGGGAGAATAATTGTGATGCTATATCTTGAATTGCTCGCAGAGCCCAGTGATCATCTTGTTGTTGAGATTGGTACCATTATCCGTAATGATCCTCTCTGGTACACCATATCGACAGATCAGATTGTGCCGAATAAATCGTGCCACGATGTTCTTGGTTACTGTAGCAAAGGAAGCTGCTTCAACCCACTTCGTGAAGTAATCAATAGCTACCAGGATGAAACGATGCCCGTTGGATGTTGTAGGTCTGATATCACCGATCATATCAATGCCCCACATTGCAAAAGGCCAAGAAGCTGTCAAGACGTTTAGAGGAACTGGAGGTATGTTCACTTTATCAGCATAGACTTGGCACTTGTGACATGTCCGAGAATGCTGATAACAGTCGGCTTCCATTGTGGACCAATAATATCCTTCCCGAAGGATTTTCTTTGCCATGGTGTGTCCACTGGAATGAGTTCCAAAAGTACCTTCATGTAACTCTGCCATGATCCTTTATGCTTCATTCTTATCCATACAACACAGTAAGGTTGAATCATGGTTACGCTTGTAAAGAATGCCATTGCTGATGAAGAACTTTGCTAAAAACCTCCTCAGAAACTTCTTGTCATTAACAGATGTACCCTCGGGGTATTTCTGAGCCTCAAGGTATCTCTTCACCTCATGAAACCAGGGTTTATCTACTACCTCTTCAGTTTCAATGTCATAGCAATGTGCAGGTTCGTCCAATCTTTCAATGATGATCCGGGGAGCCTCGTTGTCCCAATTGACCTTGAACATAGAAGACATCGTAGCCAGCGCGTCCGCCAACTGATTCTCCTCTCTAGGGAAGTTTTCAAAGGTTATCTCCTCGAAGTGGGGCAACAAAGTCAATACATACTCCTTGTAAGGAATAAGATTTGGGTGTTTCGGATCCCACTCGCCTTTAATCTGATTGATCACGAGGGAGGAATCTCCGAAGACACTCAAGAACTTAATCCTTAGGTCAATTGCTGCTCGAAGACCCATGATGCATGCTTCATACTCCGCCATATTGTTGGTGCAGTTGAAACATAGTCGGGCGATAAACAGAGTATGAGAGCCTTTAGGAGATATGATCACAGCGCCAATGCCATTACCCAAAGCGTTCGAAGCTCCATCAAAGTACATAGACCATCGGGATCCCTCCTCAGGTCCTTCATCCGGTCCAGGTGTCTCACAGTCAGTTACTAGCATGATATTCTCATCTGGAAATTCAAAGTTCATAGACTGGTAATCATCCACTGCCTGATGTGCCAAATGGTCTTCCAACACACTTCCCTTAATTGCCCTTTGGGTCGTGTACTAGATGTCATACTCAGTCAATATCATCTGCCATCTCGCTATTCTTCCGGACAAGGCAGGCTTTTCGAAGATATACTTGATTGGATCCATTTTCGATATCAACAGATTAGTGTGAGTCAACATATACTGTCTCAGCCGGCGAGCAGCCCATGCCAAAGCGCCACAAGTTTTCTCGAGCAGTGAGTATCGGGTCTCACAGTCGGTAAACTTTTTGCTAAGGTAATAAATAGCATGCTCTTTTCGGCCAGACTCGTCATGCTTCCCCAGCACACACCCCATTGAGTTATCGAGTACTGTCAAGTATAAGATCAGAGGTCTCCCTTCAACTGGTGGCATCAGAATAGGTGGCTCTTGGAGATACACTTTGATTCTTTCGAAAGTGGCCTGGAATTTATCATTCCAACGTACCACTTGATCTTTCTTCAGTAGCTTGAAGATTGGCTCACAAGTAGCGGTCAGGTGCGAGATGAATCAGGCAATGTAGTTCAGTTGTCCCAGAAAGCCTCTGACTTCTTTCTCTGTTCTAGGAGCTGGCATCTCTTGTATAGCCTTCACTTTTGCAGGATCAACTTGAATACCTTTGTCTCTTACGACGAACCCCAGTAGCTTACCAGACCTCACTCCGAAGGTGCACTTGTTCGGGTTTAACCTCATCTTGTACAACTTCAACCTGTCAAATAACTTCTGAAGGTGGTCAAGGTGTTCCTCCTCAATCTGGGACCTTGCAATCATATCGTCGACGTATACTTCAATCTCATGATGGATCATGTCATGAAACAAAGCAACCATGGCACGCTGATACGTTGCCCCAACATTCTTCAACCCAAAAGGCATGACCTTGTAGCAAAAGGTTCCCCACTGAGTAACAAAGGTTGTCTTCTCCATGTCTTCGGGAGCCATTTTAATCTGATTATAACCGGAGAAACCATCCATGAAGGAGAAGACTTTATGTTGAGCGGTGTTGTCAACCAGAATGTCGATATGAGGTAGAGGGAAGTCATCCTTAGGGCTCGCCCTGTTCAAATCCCTGTAGTCAACACACATTCGAATATTACCATCCTTCTTCGGTACAGGAACCACATTGGCCACCCACTGAGGGTAAGAAGTAACTGCTAGAAAACCAGCGTCGAACTGTTTCATCACTTCAGCCTTGATTTTCTCAGACATCTCTGGGCGCATTCGACGGACCTTCCGTTTCATTGGAGGACAGTCTTCCTTGGTAGGCAGGCGATGAACCACAATATCAGTATCCAACCCAGGCATATCTTCGTAAGACCAGGCAAAGATCTCAACATAGTCATGCAGCATTTAAATCAACTGCTGTTTCACACCAGCTTCCAGATTTGCACCGATCTTAACCTCTTTCTTATCTGTCTCGGTACCCAGATTTATTGATTCTACCGGCTCTTCATGTGGCTGTATAGCCCTCTCTTCCTGGAGTAACAGTATTGCAAGTTCACCAGGCACTTCGCAATCATCTTCACCTTCGTCTTCGGCTAAGTTGATCGAATTTTCGAAGTCATAACTGGCAGTAGCAGAGTCGTTACCAGTGAGATCCAGAGTGGGTGTAGACCTGTATATGTGAGTGTGTGTAAAATAGCTGTTTTGCAATATATAATAAAGAAAAACAAGGAGCGCAAGATTTGAAATGCAAGAAACGTCCAATGCTTTTATTAATGATATATGAAAATGACACACATAAAGCCCTCACAAATGAAGCCACAGTGCCCCGGGTAAGACACCGGGCCATAAAGTTTAAAACATTGTCTGTTACATATTCAAAACAAAAAGTTTCATTACTGGGTAACAAAAGTAATAGGGATGAAGTCCTTTGCTGTCCAGTTTCTTAGTCCACCGTCGGTCATAGGATAGATCCAGCTGTCGAATTCAGACTCTTCCACATCGTCTTCAATGGCATTCACTCCCGAGTTGCTATGAACACGAGAGATCTTCCGATCCTTGCATTCCGAACTGCCCTTTGAGCTTCTGCAGTGAAACCCAAACCAAACATGTTAGTCTTCTGTGTAAAATCAGGGAGTCATCCCCAATTTGCACACCCACCTTTATCAATAACAGCTCGGGCATCCTTGAGGGAGGCCATCTTCATAGGAGAATCTTCAACAACAGTTTCAGCTGACGCCAGTGTTTGGGGAACCTCTTCAAAATGCTGAAATGGGGTTTCAATGAACTCCCCATCCATCTCTACATATTGGAAAGAGTTGAGGTGGCTAACCATGTACTCTTCCTCTCCTTGCACTGTCACAATCTTCCCTTTGAACAGGTACTTCAGCTTCTGGTGGAGCGTTGAGGTTATGGCCCCAGCTTTGTGGATCCATGGACGACCCAGCAAACAAGAATAAGATGGCCGAATGTCCATCACATTGAATGTAGAGTTGAAGACCTGAGAACCAACGTTAATCGGGATATCAACTTCTCCATGCACCATTCTCTTAGACCCATCAAAGGCCCTGACGACAATGTTGCTTGGCTTCAACTCCAACCCTTCACAATCCAACCGGTCTAGATCTTATTTAGGCAAGAAGTTCAATGAGGAAACAATATCCACCAATACATGAGCAAGAGTAGTGTCCATGCATTCAATGGAGACATGCAGGGCATCGTTGTGATTCTTCCCTTTAGCAGTCAAATCGGCGTTAGAGAAACCCAACCCATTATCAGCAGTCAGATTAGCCATGCAATCTGTAAACTGATCGGCTGATGTCTCTTGCGGTACGTGGGAAGTCTTTAAGAAGGTAATCAGATCCTTGGCATGGGCTTCTAAACACAACAACAGTGACAACATAGAAATCTTGGACGGGGTTTGCCCCAGCTGTTCAACTACATTGTAGTCACTCTTTTTGATGATCTTCAGAATCTCTTCCATCTCTTGTTTAGAAGCTTCAACAGTAATCGTCTTTGGTGCCTCCGTCTGGGCAGGCTCACTGGTGATCCCTTTGCCCCGAGTGTTAGATGACTTGGAGATAGGGGTAAGAATAGGAACTTGAACAGGAATAGTAGCAGGTACACTGGCAGGTGTAATAACAACAGGTCTTTGGGCAGTTGGTGGAGAGATATCAGGTGAGAAAAGTCTTCCGCTGCAGGTGACTTTAGCAGGTCCAGTAATATTGCTGACGTCAGTATCAGCATCCAACTCTTGCTTAACTCCATGAAAATAAACATCAGCCCCGTAGTGCCAAGGGACAGCTTTATCAGAGGTATAGGGGATGGGCCCCGGAACAGTGATGATCACAGGTGCGATCTTCGGAACAAATGTAATTCTAACAGGCTTCCTCGAGGGAGCCTTGGAAGAATTGTCGAAAATGGTAATGATGGCAACTTCTTCAGTATGAACTAGAGGAACAACAGTCTTCTCAAACAGAATTTATTTACTATCCATTAGGCCTTGGTGTGATCGGTGGAAATAGAACTGACTGTTTTGGAATGCTGGTTCGCGTTTGCGTTTAGCAAAATATCGCGGTAAGCAAGAGTCGCCACTGTCTTTTATTTTCTCCAACAAGGAAAGGATAAAAGCACAACAAAATTCCTTTTTGAGATGTCTCTCGGGTTTGGGAGGTAGATTATAGAAAGGGAAGGTGTTAGCACCCTTTCTATCCGTGGTTATCCACGGGCTCTTAGGTACTTGCTCACTATGTTTTCAAAATATTTTGCTTTTCTTGTGTTTGTGGGTTTTGAAAAAAGTTTGTTTGAAAACTTTGATTTAACTCTTGTATCTGTCCTCAAGAGTGTATGAAGTGTTGTTTGAAAACTTTTGTTAGAAAAATGTAGGTGCGAAAAGTTGTTTTTGTTTTTTTTGAAAGAGAAAGTACTTGAGAACCTCTACCTACTCAAAAGAAATTAAGCTGTGTAAATGTCCTTTAGACAGTACTATCCCACTATTGAGAAGTAGGTAGCACCACCGCTGGAGTTTTTTCGGGTCAATTCGATTATAGGGACATGTGGTCACCAAAGCAATAGTAGGATGCCTTAGCGGTAACCCTAATATCCTAGATCATTTTTATCCGAGGCAACCGTTTCGAGGCAACTTTTTTATCTTTAGACAGGAGGGCGACCTCTAAAACACCCTATACTCAATGACCACGTCGAGGCAACCAAGTCAGGCGTACCCTAAGAGTGGCATGTGCGAGTGTGTCAGGTTTCAGTTATGTTATCTTTGTACATGTTATGGTGAGCTACGATTGATTTTATTTTAAGACAAGTCTTGTCATGCATAGCCTAGTTAGCATACATCTAGCAGTTAATAGTTGCGGAAAATAAAACTAAACTATTACAAGGCGTCGGGTATTTACATTGCCAAAAACAACCCTTGAAAAGTAAATTGCGGGAAATTAAATGAAAGCGATAAAAAGTCCTAATTAAAGCTATTACATCCTCAGAACAATTACATAATAATGATAAAAAATAATATGCGCGAAAAAATTGAATCGAAGAATTTTTTAGGGTTTTGACCCTTTTTTGAGAAAGAAAGAAAGTTTTTGTTATTTTGTACTTAATTAAATTAAGCCTAAACTAATTAATTAATTAAATAAAAGAAATATTTCTGGTTTTTTAATGTTTTAAGGAAATAAAAACAAAAGGATTAAAATTGTCAAGAACCCTAATTCTATATTAATTTTATTTATTGTGAAAATATTATTATTAACCTAATTAAAAAACTAAATTAATCATGTTAGCATTTATTTACAAAATAACTAATTAAGGGTGAAATTAATTTTAATAAATAATAATATAAAATATTATATTTTAGTTTTCCTGAATTTATTATAAAAAATTAATTTGGTTAATTTAATTAATAATAATAATAGTTAATAATAAAAACAATTAAATAAATAAATATAAAGGAAGAAAAAATAATGAACCCAGGGGGTGTTGGCCCAATTAGGAGGTGTGCTTGGAAATTTGTGGCCCAACAATATTCCAGTCCATTTGACTTTAGCAATTCCCTGTATGCTCATTGACTAAGGTGTATGGTGATCTTCACTCATGGCCACTGGATCTAGGCTTGGACACACATGGCGCTTGTGAATTGGAGGTACATGGTAAACCGTCTTTTGAAACCTGCATGTGATCATGTGAAACAAAATAGAATAAATGTTTTGGGGGACCTGGGATTCGAACCCAGGTCCCAAGGGACAATACTCCAATGCCTTTGCCAACTGAACCAGAACGCGCTTTTGTTAAAGGAATGGATAATGAATATTATATATAAAAACAACTATTATGCTGTAAAACAACAAAACACGTGCGCTCTTTTAAACTGGCCAATGGGACGCTAACACCTCATCATCTTCTTCGTTGTACCTGCAAAAACAATATCAGATAGCGGGGGGTTTTTACCCCCACTAACCACTGCAAGGAAAAATAGAGATTAGCACCACAGGGTATATAAATATTTCGCGAAGGGTTGGTCTTGTTCGTCTTGGCCTAATGATTCCAACCATGTGTCTTAGGAGTTCTAATTTTTCCTGGTTCAGAAAGCCCCAATTGAAAACTCAAGAACCCTAAAAAATCGTTCATGGCATCTTTTGATTCAGGGAGTTATAGTTCAATTAAATGATACCATTAGCTTCGTATGGTTCCTAGCAACACAAATCAATCACAAGAACATGTTAAATATGCATGAATTACGAAATACGATTTTGAATAAAGAAGGCAAACCGTGAAACTGCGTTCTTTGATTCTTTGAGCTTTAACGGTTGAATTGGATTGCAAAACACTCCTGACACTTCCTGTAGTGTATTAGAATCAACAAAAAAAACCTTGAATCGCCCTAGAAAGCAAAAATCAGTTTTCAATTTTCTTGGAATTTTTTCAATATGCTATGGTTGTTTCTGCAGCTTTCTTCACGTCCATTAGGGTAGGGTTAGCTTGCATACATATAAAGGAAACAAATTAGGTCAAAAAATTGGATCCAATCCATGTGCATTCAAGTTTAAATCTTTGATTGAAAATCAAATATTTTTTATTCTTCATGATTGAATAATGTTGCCAAATATGTATTTTTTGATATCTTTGACTTGTGCACGAATTTGCCAGCATGATTAGGTCCTATTTGCTTCACAAATTGATTGAAAAAAATCAAATCTTCTATTTTCCTACAATTTAAATTAATTAAATGAATTAATATTAATTAAAAATCCAATTAATCAATAAAAATAAGAAAATAAATTCAATTAAGCTTGATGGGTCGTGCATAGGTCATGGATGAAGTTTCAAGAAGAGATTTGAGGCCCATTAGCAAAAATGAGGTGTTTTGAGCAAAGTTGACTTTTGCAAATTCATAAAAATTTCTCAACTTCTCCAATGCATATCTTGCTCAATTTTGATCATATGACCATGTTCTTGGACATTTTGGAAAGCTCTTGGAGTCCTCTAACCAATGCCTTTGGTCCCATGTCATTTGGATGTACCAATCTCAAGTTATGGCCTTTGACTCAAAGTGAACATTTGTTGACTTTTGAATTTGACCTATAATGTAGAAATTGATAACTTCTTGTGAGAGCATTTCTTGAACTTGGAGTGTGAAGATGGATTGTAGGAAATTGCATCCCCTTCAAAATGAGAATTGTATGGGATTTTTCTGACAAACCATGAAAAAGTTATGCCCTGGTCAAGATACAGTTGACTTTTCTACTGTCCAAAAATAGTAACTTTTTGCATCTTGATGATTTTTGAGCTATTCTTGTGGAATCATGATCAATACTTGATCAAATGATGATTGTGAACTCAAAATGATATGTTGACCAAAAACTCTGACTTTTGACTGCAAAATGACCATTTTGCCCTTGCAGTTGACTGTAGGTCAAATGAAGCTTTTGGCTGTGCAAATTGGCACTGTGAGTCTTGAAACTTGGCATGTAGGTGCTTGAGAATGCATATAGGCCTATGAGACTTGATTGAACCATTGAAAACCTCAAATTCCTTGAAAGAACCAAAACCCTAATTTCAGCTGGCTTAGGAGGTGGTTTGACTGTACAACCCTTGAGCCATTTTGAGGATCATTCTTGACAAATCTTGAGGAATATGGGAGGGCAAATTTTGGGGTACAACAGTTGCCCCTGTTCAATCTTCTTAAACCTGAGGATGTAGATTGGCTTGCGTGCCTTTCGTGATCCGAAGGTGGAAGATGATTGAACACTAAAGTGCCCAGAAATTTGCACTCGCATGGTTTAATATCAGCAATGTGATGTCGGGAATGGGCTTACAGATGCCATTTGGAGATTGTTGGTAGGAGGATGGGCTTATAGATGCCATCTGGGATATGACAGAATCTTGTCGGGGATGGGCTTATAGATGCCATCTGGAAATGTAATGGATAGTTGTGGAGACGGGCTTAAAGATGCCATCTGGAAATGTTTGTTGAATTGTGACTTGGTAGGTTGAAAGAAGGAACCTGTAGAGGGTTGCCTGATGATGAGTCCGTGTAAAACTGCATCTTGGAAGAGAAGGAACCGGTGTAGGGTTGCTTCATGATGGTCAAGTAGATAGTTGTCCTGTCTGGTTTCAGGTATTAATCTCTGACCTGAGAAAGAAAGATAATTTTCCTGGCTTGCTACAGGTATTAATCTTCAATCTCTTCAATGTAGATAACTTTCCTGTCTGGTTTCAGGTATAGATCTACAATCAGTTGTCCACAGATATTTCCTGGCTAGTTACAGGTGTTGATCTGGAACTTGAAAAAGGTTGGCCGAGGAGATAGTTGTCCTGGTTGGTTTCAGGTATTAATCTCTGACCTGAGAAAGAAAGATAGTCTTCCTGGCTTGTTACAGGTATTGATCTTCAGTCTCTTCATGTAGATAACTTTCCTGGCTTGTTACAGGTATAGATCTACAATCAGTCGTTCACAGATATTTCCTGGCTAGTTACAGGTGTTGATCTGGAACTTAAGAAAGGTTGGTCGAGGAGATAGTTGTCCTGGCTGGTTTCAGGTATTAATCTCTGACCTGAGAAATAAATATAGTCTTCCTGGCTTGTTACAGGTATTGATCTTCAATCTCTTCATGTAGATAACTTTCCTGGCTAGTTACAAGTATAGATCTACAATCAGTCATCCACAAATATTTCCTGGCTAGATACAGGTGTTGATCTGGAACTTAAGAAAGGTTGATGGTAATCATCTTTGGATTGACCTTTTCCTGAAAAGGCAAAACATTAGTTGCATGCAATGTCATGATGTATGAAATGCATGATGTTCTCAAGATGAGATCGTGTCGTATGCACTTTATCATGTATGTAACTAGGAGATGTGAAATGTGATATGTTTATGAATGTATTTTCGTCCGGGAAAATAAATCCTTGACGAATGGCGGGGAGTTTGTTAAATCCTTGGCTGATATTGAAGAGTCGAGTTCTTCGTTTCCCTTTGGGGATGATGAACGAAGATGATTGCAAGAATAAACCGGTAGGAGAAGATGACTCTGTTGGGGGATAAACCTGGTGAAGAGATTACTCTGCGGGGAATTACCCTGTGGGAAGAGATGCTTCGCTGATATTTTAACGATAATTCCGCTAGGGACTCTGTTGATAAGCTCTGTTGGGGAATTTTGATGATGAACTCCGCTGGGGATAGAAAGAACTTAGTTGAGGATGATCTTTCCGTTGCAACTTGCTGAGGATAACCCAGTTAGACTCTCGTGGGGATGACCTTCTGAACTTGGCTGGGGAGATGCATTTGTACTCTGCAGGGGACAAGCTTCCAGAATCTACTAGGGAGATGATTCAACTCTGGCGGGGAAGCTTTTTTAGACTGCACTGGGAAATGGCTCCACTAGGGGTATCTTGTATTCCAACGGGGAACATTCTTATATTCTGTTGAGGAATATTAAGACCGTCGGGGATGCTTGCTGAGGAATATCTTTATACTCCACTGGGGAATATTAAGATCTACTAGGGATACCCGACCTTTTCAGGACTGATGGTAGACCAAATCTGCTTGGGGAGAGTACTGCTGATTTGTTCGTGGTTGTAAGTCTCAGTGGGGAGATCTATCATTACTACTTTATTTTGTGGGGAGTGAAGGTATCTTGGTCATATTCTTCAACTGAATGTACCTTGGTACCTCGGTGGACAGAGTAACTAGATCGCTTAGACAATTCTTATTGCCCCTACTTCCGATGTCACCTGTAATTAGTCCTTTATTTCGCATGCAAATATTTATGAACAGCAATTAATGTCAAATGCATATATCAAAAAATGAACATTGGACGTTCTTTGCAAAACAAAATAGATAAAGGAAAAAACAATTTGTAATTTGTCTGAAAAATGAGCTTGTATTGATTTTGAAATTTGCCTAAAAATAGGCGTTTTTGTACAAGAGGCTGACGTCCTAGTAAGAGAACGCCGCCGAGCAAATAGAATTTATACAATTTGTAAAAAGAAAATAAAACAGCTATGTGAAAAATCCCACTGGGTTCCAACTCTGCTATCGCCTTTATATCTTCAAGTGTCTCATCACTTTGCTGCTTAGTTGGAGATGAATCTGATTGACTGGTGCCGTCTGAGCCTGATAGTCGATACTGAAGTCCGGATGCGGGGTGATCCAATGAGACATAGTATTACACTTATCCCTAACTTTTGCCTGGACCGCCCTTTCGGGTTTTCAGTCCACCGAGATACCCATTTTTTCCCAAGCCGCCTTTTCAGGTTTTCGACTTGCCGGGTGTACAGATTTTTTTTATTTTCATCCCTGATTTTTGCCCGAACCCTTTTGGTTCGCCGGGAAGCCCTTATTTTTGCCTAGGCCAGTCAACCTAGCGGGTCTTTAATCATGTGTAGTATCTTTTTACTATGTCTGCATTGACGGGGTGAGGAAGGTCATCACCATCCATGGTGGTTAGAATCATAGCTCCTCCTGAGAAGATATTCCTAACCACAAATGGCCCTTCGTACGTAGGGGTCGATTTACCCCTGGGATCACCTTGAGGTAGAATGATGCGCTTGATTACCAGGTCTCTGACTTGATACTCTTGTCGTCTAACTTTCTTGTTAAATGTCTTGATCATCCGTTTTTGGTACGTCTGACCATGACAAATAGCAGTGAGTCTCTTTTCGTCGATAAGGTTCAGTTGATCAAGCCGAGTCTGGATCCAGTCATCTTCGCTCAAACCTGCATCCTTCATGATCCAGAGAGAGGGTATCTGAACTTCAATGGGCAGGACTGCCTCCATGCCATATACCAAGGAATAGGCTGTTGCCCCTGTTGACGTCCGCGCTGAGGTACGGTACCCATGAAGAGAAAATGGTAACATCTCGTGCCAATCTTTGTAGGTCACTGTCATCTTCTGCACAATCTTCTTAATGTTCTTATTAGCCGCTTCTACAACCCCATTCATCTTCGGCCGGTAAGGAGAAGAGTTGTGGTGTTGTATCTTGAATTGTTCGCATAGCTCAGTGATCATCTTGTTGTTAAGATTGGTACCATTATCCGTAATGATCCTCTCTGGTACACCGTATCGACAGATCAGGTTATGCCGAATGAACCGTGCTACGACGTTCTTAGTTACGGTGGCAAAGGAAGCTGCTTCAACCCACATCGTAAATTAATCAATTGCTACCAGGATGAAGCGATGCCCGTTGGATGTCGTAGGTCTGATCTCGCCGATCATATCAATGCCCCACATTGCAAAACGCCAAGGTGCTGTCATGACGTTCAAAGGAACTGGAGGAATGTGCACTTTATCAGCATAGATCTGGCACTTGTGACATGTCCGAGAGTGTTGATAACAGTCGGCTTCCATTGTTGACCAGTAATATCCTGCCCGAAGGATTTTCTTTGCCATGGTATATCCACTAGAATGAGTTCCGAAGGTACCTTCATGCAGCTCTGCCATGATCCTTTCTGCTTCAGTCTTATCCACACAACGCAGTAAGGTTGAATCATGGTTTCGTTTGTACAAAATGTCATTGCTGAGGAAGAACTTTGTCGCGAATCTTCTTAGAAACTTCTTGTCATTAACAGACGCGCCCTCGGGGTATTCTTGAGCTTCAAGATACCTCTTTACTTCATGATACCAAGGTTTTTCTGTTACCTCTTCGGTCTCAAGATCACAGCAATGTGCAGGTTCATCTAATTTCCAAATAATGATCCGGGGAGCCTCGTTGTCCCATTTGACTTTGAACATAGAAGACATCGTAGCCAGCGTGTCCGCCAACTGATTCTCCTCTCTTGGGAAATGTTCAAAGGTTATCTCCTCGAAATGGGGAATCAACGTCAATACATACTCCTTGTAAGGAATAAGATTTGGGTGTTTTGTATCCCACTCGCCTTTGATCTGACTGATCACGAGAGCGGAATCTCCGAAGACACTCACAAATTTGATCCTTAGGTCAATTGTAGCTCGAAGACCCATGATGCATGCTTCATACTCCGCCATGTTGTTGGTGCAGTTGAAACACAGTCGGGCGGTAAGTGGAGTATGAGATCCCTTAGGAGATATGATCACAGCGCCAATGCCGTTACCCAAAGCGTTTGAGGCTCCGTCAAAGTGCATAGACCATCGGGATCCTTCCTCAGGTCCTTCATCCGGTCTAGGTATCTCACAATCAGTCACCACCATGATATTCTCGTCTGGAAATTCAAAGTTCATAGATTGGTAGTCATCCACTGCCTGATGTGCCAAATGGTATGCCAACACACTTCCCTTGATTGCTTTTTGGGTTGTGTACTGGATGTCATATTCAGTCAAGATCATCTGCCATCTTGCTATTCTCCTGGACAAGGAAGGCTTTTCGAAGATATACTTAATTGGATCCATTTTTGAAATCAACAGAGTAGTGTGAGTCAACATATACTGTCTCAGCCGGCGAGCAGCCCATACCAAAGTGCAGCAAGTTTTCTCGAGCAGTGAGTATCGGGTCTCACAGTCGGTAAACTTTTTGCTAAGGTAATAAATAGAATGCTCTTTTCGGCCAGACTCGTCATACTGACCTAGCACACACCCCATTGAGTTGTCCAGTACTGTCAAGTATAAGATTAGAGGTCTCCCTTCAACCGGTGGCATTAGAATGGGTGGCTCTTGGAGATACTCTTTGATTCTTTCGAAAGCGGCCTGACATTCATCGTTCCAACGTACTACTTGATCTTTCTTCAGTAGCTTGAAGATTGGTTCACAAGTAGCATTTAGGTGCGAGATGAATCGTGCAATGTAGTTCAGCCGTCCTAGAAAGCCTCTGACTTCCTTCTCTGTCTTGGGAACTGGCATCTCTTGTATGACTTTCACTTTGGCAGGGTCCACTTGAATACCTTTGTCGCTTACGACGAAACCTAGTAGTTTTCCAGATCTCACCCCGAAGGTGCACTTGTTCGGGTTTAGTCTCAGCTTGTATAACTTCAACCGGTCAAACAGCTTCTGTAGATGGTCAAGGTGTTCCTCCTCAGTTTGGGACCTTGAAATCATATCGTCGACGTATACTTCGATCTCATGATGGATCATGTCATGAAACAAAGCAACCATGGCACGCTGATACGTTGCCCCAGCATTTTTCAACCCAAACGGAATGACCTTGTAGCAAAAGGTTCCCCACTGAGTAACGAAAGTGGTCTTCTCTATGTCTTCGGGAGCCATTTTTATATGATTATAACCGGATAAACCATCCATGAAGGAGAATACCTTATGCTGAGCAGTGTTGTCAACCAGGACGTCGATGTGAGGCAGAGGGAAGTCATCCTTGGGGCTCGCCCTGTTCAAATCCCTGTAATCAACACACATTCGGACCTTACCATCTTTCTTCGGCATTGGAACCACATTGGCAACCCACTGAGGGTAAGAAGTTACTGCTAGAAAACCGGTATCAAATTGTTTCATAACCTCGGCTTTGATTTTCTCGGACATCTCTGGACGCATACGGCGAACCTTTTGTTTTACCGAAGGGCATTCTTCCTTGGTAGGCAGATAATGAACCACAATGTCGGTATCCAACCCAGGCATATCTTTGTAAGACCAGGCAAAGATTTCCACGTAGTCATGCAGCATCTGAATCAACCGTTGTTTCATACTAAGCTCCAGATTTGCATCGATCTTGACTTCCTTCCTGTCTGTCTCGGTACCCAGATTCATCATTTCCACTAGCTCTTCGTGTGGCTGGATGGCCCTCTCTTCCTGAAGCAGCAGTCTTGCAAGCTCACCAGGAACTTCGTAATCATCTTCACCTTCGTCTTCGGCTAAATTGATCGGATTTTCGAAGTCATAACTGGCAGTAGCAGAGTCGTTACCAGTGAGATCTAGAGTGGATTAGGACCTGTATATGTGAGTGTGTGTAAAATAGCTATTTTTACAATATATATAATAAAGAAAGACAAGGAGCGCAAGATTTGAAATGCAAAAAACGTCCAATGCTTTTATTAATGATATATGAAAATGACACACAAAAGCCCTCACAAATGAAGCCACGGTGCCCCGGATAAGACACAGGGCCATAAAGTTTCACAATATTGTCTGTTACAAATTCAAAACAAAGGAGTTCATTACTGAGTAATAAAAGTAATAGGGACGAAGTCTTTTGTTGTCCAGTTGTTCGGTCCACCATTGGTTGTAAGGTAGATCCAGCTGTTGAATTCAAACTCCTTTACGTCATCTTCAATGGCATTGACTCCCGAGTTGCTGATGAACACAGGAGGTCTTCCAATCCTTACACTACGAACAGCCCTCTGAGCTTCTGCAGTGAAACCCAAGCCAAACTTGTCAGTCTTCTGAGTGAAATCAGGAAGTCGGCCCCAGTTTGCGCACTCACCCTTCTCAATAACAGCTCGAGCATCCTTTAAGGAAGCCATCTTCAAAGGAGAATCTTCAATCACAGTTTCAGCTGATGCCAGTGTCTGAGAAACCTCTTCAAAGTGTTGAAATGGGGTCTCAATGAACTCCCCATCCATCTCTATATACCGGAACGAGTTGAGGTGGCTGACCATGTATTCCTCCTCCCCTTGAACTGTCACAATCTTCCCTTTGACCGGGTACTTCAGCTTTTGATGGAGTGTTGAAGTCACTGCCCCAGCTTTGTGGATCCATGGACGACCCAGCAAACAAGAATATGATGGCCGAATGTCCATCACATAGAATGTAGAATCAAAGACTTGAGAACCAACTCTGATTGGAATATCGACTTCACCATGTACCATTCTTTTAGACCCGTCAAAGGCTCGGACAACAATGTTACTTGGCTTTAGTTCCAACCCCTCACAATCCAACCTGTCCAGAGCTTTCTTGGGCAAGACGTTCAATGAGGACCCAGTGTCAACCAACACATGTGCAAGAGTAGTGCCCCTGCATTCAATGGAGACATGCAGGGCATCGTTATGGTTCTTCCCTTTAGCAGTCAGATCAGCGTTGGAGAAACCCAGACCATTATCAGCAGTTAAGTTGGCCACACAATCGGTAAACTGATCAGCTGACGTCTCTTGTGGCACGTGGGTCGTCTTCAGGAAGGTAATCAAAGCCTTGGCATGGGCCTCTGAACACAACAACAGTGATAACATAGAAATCTTAGATGGGGTGTGCCCCAGTTGCTCAACTACGTTAAAATCACTCTTCTTGATAATCTTAAGAATCTCTTCCATTTCCTGTTTGGAAGCTTCAACATTGATGGTCTTTGGCGCCTCCGTCCGGGCATGCATATCAGTAGTGATCCCTTTGCCCCGAGCGTCAGATGACTCGGCAGCAGGTGTAGAAATAGGAACTTGGTCAGGAAGAGAAACAGGCACACTTGCAGGTGTGATGGCAATAGGTCTCTGGATAGTTGGTGGAGCAATATCAAGTGTGAAATTTCCTACCGCTGCGGGTGACTTTGGCAGGCCCGGTGATGTTGCTGACGTCGGTACTAGTATCAAACTCTTGTTTAACTCCAAGCACATAAACATCTGCCCCATAGTGCCAAGGGACAGCTTTGTCGGATGTATAGGGGATGGGCCCCGGAACAGTGATGATTATATGTGCAATCTTCTGAGCAGGCATAATTTTGACAGGCTTCCTTGAGGGAGCCTTGGGAGAATTATTGAAAATGGTAACAATGGAAACTTCTTCAGTAGGGGTAGCAGGACCAGCAATCTTCTCAAACAGGATTTCTTTATTATCCATCAGGTTTTGGATACCTGACTTCAAAGATGGACAACCAGTAGGTGAAACGGAACACAAATGGCAACCTTCACTACATCCTGGAAATAAACCGGCTAGCAACAGGTTCCTCTTGACAGTCATCAGCGGAGTAACAACATCATCCACAGAGGCTACAAACAAATCTTCTTCTACAACATTTACTCCATGTTTGGGCATGGGAGCAGTCACAACATTGGGCCTCTCGGGCGCTTCGAACTCTATCTCTTTAGCATCAATTAGGTCCTAAACCTTATTCTTCAGGGCCCAACAATCATCCGTAGTATGCCCCGGGCTGTCAGAGTGATAAGCGCAGCGGGCGTTAGGATTGTACTTTGGGGATGTTGTGTTTACAACCTTCGGAGCTTCTTTTATAGTCACCAGATTAGTTGTCAGTAACTACGGCAATATCTGGGACAAGGTCATGCTGAGGCGAGTGAACTGCCTTCGGGGTCTCTCACTCCTTTGTTGGTTATGATGCTGAGGAGCAGCAGCAGGTTTTGAAATAACCACCGCGTTGACAGCTTGGCGGCGTTCCGGTCTATTCTGTCTCCTTGAACCATAGACAACGCTAGATTCTTTCTTGAACGGCTTCTTTTCAGCACTCGAGGAGGCACCTTTTTGTATCTTCCCAGACTTGATACCAACTTCAATTCTCTCACCAATCAAGATAAGGTCTGTAAACCCGGCTGAAGAATTTCCAATCAAATGGTTGAAGAATGGCCCAGACAGGGTCCCTAAGAACATATCCACAAGTTCACGGTCAATCAAAGGTGGCTGCACCCTTCCGGCCAGGTCCCTCCATTTTTGGGCGTACTCTTTAAATCCTTCACCCGTCCCTAGTGACATACCCTGGAGTTGGGTACGCGTAGGAGCAAGGTCAGAATTATATTGATACTGCTTATAGAACGCAGTAGCCAAGTCCTCCCAGTTACGGATACTGGCCCCATCCAGCTGATAGAACCACTCGAGTTGAGTCCCTGAAAGACTATCCTGGAAGAAATGGATCCATAAATTCTTGTCAGCAGTGTAAGGCTGGATCTTCCTTACATACGACCGGAGGTGCAGCTTTGGGCAGGAGGCTCCGTCATATTTGGCAAAGGCAGGTGCCTTGAACTTATGGGGAATCGCCACCCCAGAGGATAAGCCTAGGTCTCCAAAGTCCAACCCGGGCATATTCTGTATCTCCATAGCACTTAAGCGGTCCTCCAGCTGTTTGTACCTATCCTCAGCAGGAGGATACTGTTCATCATCATAATCCGTCTCGTTATCGGAGACCATGGGACTAGGAACCCTTCTCTCTTGTGGACTTTCTTTCCCTACAGAGGAAGTAGTCAGATCAACCTCATTTTGTAGTCCATTCCCAAATCTGCGTCCAGTGTTGAACAATACGGTCCTCTTCTTCTTCTTCTTCAGAATCAGGGTCTTCAATTCCTGTTGACCCTTGACTAAGCTCATAACCAACTCTTGGAACTGGGCATTCTGGGCCTGGAGGGCCTTGATAGCTTGTTCAGTGGAAGGTTCAGAAGACATGATGATTGCTGAAATAAACAGCGAAGAAGATAAGTGACCTGTAAAAAGGGTACCTGTTATGCATATGATGAAATGAATGCGTATGATTTATGTTTTCAAAGACAATCGGGATTCAAATTTGTAGACAAAAAGGAAACACACTTTATTAGATTTAACTTCAGAATTTAAATTGTTCAACAAATTGCCCTTAGGCGTTAAAAGAATGGAAATACTAAAAAGTAAATAAAACCATAAAAGAAATCCTCAAAGGTCTATCAATATTCCCATGGCCTCTTCTTCTCAGTGCGGATATAATCATTCAGGATCCGCTCGTTCTCTAGTTGCTTAGTCAGCTTCTGGATCTTCTGTTCTTGTTCATTGAACCTTTCCCGATAAGAATCCCGTTCTTCCTGCAGTTGCGCCCAAGACCTCTTTAGTGTGCCAACATCAGTGGGTGTATGAGGATGGAGAACAGTTGGGGGAACCCCGTCTTTATCAGCAACTTCAAGAGTAATAGGCCTGACAGCTTCGTAGGGCATACCTAACTTCTGAGCACGAATGCGGACCCATTTGAAATATGACTCCATTGGCAGAGAAGTTTTTGGTCCCAACTCATGTGGGTCAGATTTGTGAACTCTGTCCCAAGCCCTGATGAATCTACGACGCAGCTCGTCACTATCTACCTGAAAATCAAAGACGATGTGAGGTATCAACATCTCATGAGGCCCTTCTCTTCTGGCTCTTCCAAACTGACGGAGAGCTAAGCATGGGTTATAAAGCATGGGTTATAAGAGATTCCACCACGGGTTCCGATCAATGGAACATTAGGATACTCTCCACAATGATCAATGACGGCCACCTCATCTAAGCCTCTGAGAGTCCAAGTAATGTCTTTATCAGTGAGTGACATTATCCTATGAGCCCATCCCCTTCCTTCTTTGTTCTTCAGTACGAACTTATGGAGGTGCAAAATAAACCACCTCACCAATAAAGGAGCACAACACCACAAAGTTCCCCGTCTTCGAACAGTACGAGCATAGAGTTGATAAAGGATATCACCCAAGATGAAGATCCTTATGGCATTAACATCAACAAAGGTATCAGGATTTGGAAACAGTACCAAGCCATAGATTAAGAGAGCCAGAATGTCTTCATACGCCCTGAAGTCTAAGTCATTCCAGAAACTATTAGCTTTGCCAACCAGAAACTTAGCCAAAAAGCCCTTAACTCCACTTCTAGTCTCCCAGTTAGCCATTACTTCCTCTTTGGTCAGGTGAAGGGCAGCAGCAATCTCTTCAGGCCTAAGAGTCTTTTCCCAACCAGTAAATGGAGTCTGCTCCAAGACAGGGATACCAAGCAACTCAGAGAATTCTTCCAGGGTAGGGACCAGCTGGAAGTCTTGAAAGGTGAAGCAATGATATAGCAGATCATAAAACTCGACCAGGACACTCATCAACTGCAAGTCCCACTTTGAGGTGACTAAACCGAGAAGAGAACCATGTTTCCTGATGAAGGAAGTAGTGTTTGGAATCCTGTCAACCAATTCTGTAAGCAAAGCTGGTGGTTGAAAAAAGTTGAGCCGGATAGTGTTCCTACGCATGGGCATCATGATGTCCTACAAAACAGAGAAAAGATGAAACCCTCTTGTCTTTGAAATGGGTTAGTCCTTATGCAGGATTCATGCAATGTTATGATGTTATGATGTTATGATAAAGGCACACCACAAGTATTCACAAAAGGCAAACATGGAAAAGGCACACAAGTCACATAAGACAGCCCTTAGAGTTCAGGCTGGCATGAAGTTTAGGTACTACCCTATTTCAGTTTCAGTTGGTTAAGAACTGTCCTAGAAAATAGTAACCGGGTTCTAGAGGATCTCAATATCACTGACTACCCTCAATCGGTCATAATTCCAGTTTGGCAACCTTTTCTTGCGGCCGGAACCATCGCGAGAGTTTAGCCTCAATGAGTGTAGCATATTGCTACTGTTCTATGGCCAAGTTGGTCAATTTAAGGTGCTAAGGTCAGTTGGTGCTTAATGACTCCTCAGAAGACCCATATTCTCCTCGTTCCAACACAAGGGATATCGGTACAGACCAAGGTGTCACACCAACGTAGCTACTGCTTCACCCGTGTCGGTCTACGCCAGACAGGTCCCTCACAATTTATTGCTACTTACCTAAAAAGAGGGTACCCCAGATCCGGGTTAGGATCTATAAAACTCCGATACAAGCCCACAAAATTAAAGCATATAAGGCATACAATTGAAAACACAAGTGATCTAATCCTAAGGTACACCTCACTTTTAATACTCCCCAGCAGAGTCGCCAGTTCTGTGATAAGTGGAAATAGAATTGACTGTTTTGGAATGCTGGTTCGTGTTTGCGTTTAGCAAAATGTCGCGGTAAGCAAGACTCGCCACCGTCTTTTATTTTCTCCAACAAGGAAAGGACAAAAGCACATCAAAATTCCTTTTCGAGATGTCTCTCGGGTTCGGGAGGTAGATTATAGAAAGGGAAGGTGTTAGCACCCTTTCTATCAGTGGTTATCCACGGGCTCTTAGGTACTTGCTCACTATGTTTTTAAAATATTTTGCTTTTCTTGTGCTTGTGGGTTTTGAAAAAAGTTTGTTTGAAAACTTCGATTTAACTCTTGTATCTGTCCTCAAGAGTGTATGAAGTGTTGTTTGAAAACTTTTGTTAGAAAAGTGTAGGTGCGAAAAGTTGTTTTTGTTTTTTTTGAAAGAGCAAGTACCTGAGAACCTCTACCTACTCAAAAGAAATTAAGTTGTGTAAATGTCCTTTAGACAGTACTATCCCACTATTGAGAAGTAGGTAGCACCGTCGCTGGAGTTTTTTCGGGTCAATTCGATTATAGGGACATGTGGTCACCAAAGCAATAGTAGGACGCCTTAGCGGTAACCCTAATGTCCTAGATCATTTTTATCCGAGGCAGCCGTTTCGAGGCAACTTTTTGATCTTTAGACATGAGGGCGACCTCTAAAATACCCTATACTCAATGACCACGTCGAGGCAACCAAGTGAGGCGTACCCTAAGAGTGGCATGTGCGAGTGTGTCCGATTTCAGTTATGTTATCTTTGTACATGTTATGGTGAGCTACGATTGATTTTATTTTAAGACAAGTCTTGTCATGCATAGCCTAGTTAGCATACATCTAGCAGTTAATAGTTGCGGAAAATAAAACTAAACTATTACAAGGCGTCAGGTATTTACATCGCCAAAAACAACCCTTGAAAAGTAAATTGCGGGAAATTAAATGAAAGCGATAAAAAGTCTTAATTAAAGCTATTACATCCTTAGAACAATTACATAATAATGATAAAAAATAATATGCGCGAAAAAATTGAATCGAAGAATTTTTTAGGGTTTTGACCCTTTTTTGAGAAAGAAAGAAAGTTTTTGTTATTTTGTACTTAATTCAATTAAGCCTAAACTAATTAATTAATTAAATAAAAGAAATATTTTTGGTTTTTTAATGTTTTAAGGAAATAAAAACAAAAGGATTAAAATTGTCAAGAACCCTAATTCTATATTAATTTTATTTATTGTGAAAATATTATTATTAACCTAATTAAAAAACTAAATTAATCATGTTAGCATTTATTTACAAAATAACTAATTAAGGGTGAAATTAATTTTAATAAATAATAATAAAAAATATTATATTTTAGTTTTCCTGAGTTAATAATAAAAACAATTAAATAAATAAATATAAAGGAAGAAAAAAGAATGAACCCAGGGGGTGTTGGCCCAATTAGGAGGTGTGCTTGGAAATTTGTGGCCCAACAATATTCCAGTCCGTTTGACTTTAGCAATTCCCTGTATGCTCATTGACTAAGGTGTATGGTGATCTTCACTCATGGCCACTGGATCTAGGCTTGGACACACATGGCGCTTGTGAATTGGAGGTACATGGTAAACCGTCTTTTGAAACCTGCATGTGATCATGTGAAACAAAATAGAATAAATGTATTGGGGGACCTGGGATTCGAACCCAGGTCCCAAGGGACAATACTCCAATGCCTTTGCCAACTGAACCAGAACGCGCTTTTGTTAAAGGAATGGATAATGAATATTATATATAAAAACAACTATTATGATGTAAAACAACAAAGCACGCGCGCTCTTTTAAACTGACCAATGGGACGCTAACACCTCATCATCTTCTTCGTTGTACCTGCAAAAACAATATCAGATAGCGGGGGTTTTTACCCCCCACTAACCACTGCAAGGAAAAATAGCGATTATCACCACAGGGTATATAAATATTTCGCGAAGGGTTGGTCTTGTTCGTCTTGGCCTAATGATTCCAACCATGTGTCTTAGGAGTCCTAATTTTGCCTGGTTCAGAAAGCCCCAATTGAAAACTCAAGAACCCTAAAAAATCGTTCATGGCATCTTTTGATTCAGGGAGTTATAGTTCAATTAAATGATACCATTAGCTTCGTATGGTTCCTAGCAACACAAATCAATCACAAGAACATGTTAAATATGCATGAATTACAAAATACGATTTTGAATAAAGAAGGAAAACCGTGAAATTGTGTTCTTTGATTCTTTGAGCTTTAACGCTTGAATTGGATTGCAAAACACTCCTGACACTTCCTGTAGTGTATTAGAATCAACAAAAAAAACCTTGAATCGCCTTAGAAAGCAAAAATCAGTTTTCAATTTTCTTGGAATTTTTTTAATATGCTATGGCTGTTTCTGCAGCTTTCTTCACGTCCATTAGGGTAGGGTTAGCTTGCATACATATAAAGGAAACAAATTAGGTCAAAAAATTGGATCCAATCCATGTGCATTCAAGTTTAAATCTTTGATTGAAAATCAAATATTTTTTATTCTTCATGATTGAATAATGTTGCCAAATATGGATTTTTTGATATCTTTGACTTGTGCACGAATTTTCCAGCATGATTAGGTCCTATTTGCTTCACAAATTGATTGAAAAAAATCAAATCTTCTATTTTCCTACAATTTAAATTAATTAAATGAATTAATATTAATTAAAAATCCAATTAATCAATAAAAATAAGAAAATAAATTCAATTAAGCTTGATGGGTCGTGCATAGGTCATGGATGAAGTTTCAAGAAGAGATTTGAGGCCCATTAGCAAAAATGAGGTGTTTTGAGCAAAGTTGACTTTTGCAAATTCATAAAAATTTCCCAACTTCTCCAATGCATATCTTGCTCAATTTTGATCATATGACCATGTTCTTGGTCATTTTGGGAAGCTCTTGAAGTCCTCTAACCAATTCCTTTAGTCCCATGTCATTTGGATGTACCAATCTCAAGTTATGGCCTTTGACTCAAAGTGTACATTTGTTGACTTTTGAATTTGACCTATAATGTATTAATTGATAACTTCTTGTGAGAGCATTTCTTGAACTTGGAGTGTGAATATGGATTGTAGGAAATTGCATCCCCTTCAAAATGAGCATTGGATGGGATTTTTTTGACAAACCATGAAAAAGTTATGCCCTGGTCAAGATACAGTTAACTTTTTTGCTGTCCAAAAATAGTAACTTTTTGCATCTTGATGGTTTTTGAGCTATTTTTGTGGAATCATGATCAAGACTTGATCAAATGATGATTGTGAACTCAAAATGAGATGTTGACCAAAAATTCTGACTTTTGACTGCAAAATGACCATTTTGCCCTTGTAGTTGACTGTAGGTCAAATGAAGCTTTTGGCTGTGCAAATTGGCACTGTGAGTCTTGAAACTTGGCATGTAGGTGCTTGAGAATGCATATAGGCCTATGAGACTTGATTGAACCATTGAAAACCTCAAATTCCTTGAAAGAACCAAAACCCTAATTTCAGCTGGCTTAGGAGGTGGTTTGACTGTACAACCCTTGAGCCATTTTGAGGATCATTCTTGACAAATCTTGAGGAATATGGGAGGGCAAATTTTAGGGTACAACACTTGGACACCTGATTTCAAAAGATGGCAACCAGTAGGCAGAACATAACACATACGGCAACCTTCGTCACAGCCCGGAAATAAACCGGCTAGCAAAAGGTTCTTCTTCACAGTCATCAAAGGGGTAACAATGTCATTCACAGAAACCACAAACGAGTCTTCATCTATAGCATTTACTCCATGCTTGGGCATAGGAGCAGTCACAACATTAGACTTTTCGGGCGCCTCGAACTCAATCTCCTTCGCATCAATTAAGTCCTGTATCTTATTCTTCAAAGTCCAACAATCATCTGTATTATGCCCCGGGCTATCGGAGTGATAAGCACAATGGACATTAGGGTTATACTTCGGTGATTTTGTATTTGGATTCTTCGGGGCTTCCCTTGGAATCACCAGATTGGTCTTCAGCAACTGTGGAAGAATCTGAGATAAGGTCATGTTGAGACGGGTGAATTTCCTTCGAGGTCTCTCGTCCTTTTGTTGATTGTTGTGTTGAGGAGCACCAGCAGGTTTTAAAATAACAACCGCATTAACAGCTTGGCGGTGTTCAGGTCTATTCTGGTTTCTTGAACTGTAGACATCACTGGACTCTTTCTTAAAAGGCTTCTTCTCGGTGCTTGATGAGGCACACTTTTGTATCTTACCAGCCTTAATACCAGCCTCAATCCTTTCACCGGTCAAAATTAGCTCTGTAAACCCAGACGAAGAGCTCCCAATCAGGTGGTTGAAAAATGGACCAGACAGGGTCCCCAGAAACATATCCACAAGCTCCCGATCAGCCAAGGGTGGTTGTACTCTTCCGGCGATGTCCCTCCACTTTTGAGCATAATCTTTGAATCCTTCACCCGTTCCCATTGACATACCCCTGGAGTTGGGTACGCATGAGAGCGAGGTCGGAGTTGTATTGGTACTGCCTGTAGAAAGCAGTAGCCAAATCTTCCCAACTGCGAATACTGGCTCCATCCAACTGGTAGAACCACTCAAGATGAGTCCCTGAGAGACTGTCTTGAAAGAAATGGATCCATAGGTTTTTATCAGCGGTGTACGGCTGAATCTTCCTCACATATGACCAGAGGTGCAGCTTCGGACAAGAAACTCCGTCATAGATAGCAAAGGCTGGTGCCTTGAATTTATGGGGAATCACAACCCCATATGATAGACCTAGATCACCAAAGTCCAGACCAGACACTTTCTGAACTTCCATAGCACTCAACCGGTCTTCCAGTTGCTTGTATCTATCCTCAGCCGAAGGATACTGGTCTTCATCGAAGTTTGTCTCGTTGTCGGAAACCATAGGGCCAGGAGCCCTCCTTTCTTCCTGACTATCTTTCCCTCCAGATGAGGTAGTCAGATCAATTTCATTCTGTAGCCTGTTTCCAAACCTATGCCATGTGTTGAACATGATTGTCCTTTTCTTCTTCTTCTTCTTCTCTTTCAGAATCAGGGTCTTCAGATCTTGCTGACCCTTAGCTAGATTCATGAACAACTCTTGGAATTGGGCATTCTGGGCCTGTAGGGACTTGATGGCTTGCTCAGTTGAAGGTTCAGCAGACATGATGAGTGCTGAAATAAATAGCGAAGAAGATAAGAGACCTGTAATGGGTACCTATTATGGAATGCATGAGATAAAATGCGTATGACATGATTTCAAAGACAATCAGGAGATTCAAATTTGTAAACAATAAATGAAACACACTTTATTAGATAAAATTTGAAATTCAAATTGTTCAACTGATGCCCTTAAGGCGTTACAAGAAAGGAAATACTGAAAAGTAAACAAAAACTGGAAAGGAAATAATTAAAGGACAATCACTGTTCCCATGGCCTCTTATTATCGGTGCGGACATAGTCATTGAGAATCCGCTCGTTCTCCAACTGCCTAGTCAACCTCTGGATCTTCTACTCTTGCTCGTTGAACTTCTCTCGGTAAGCATCCCGTTCCTCTCTCAGCTGCATCCAAGATCTCTTCAGTGCCCCAATGTCAGTGGGCATGTAACGATGGAGGATGGTAGGAAGAACCCCTTCTTCATTATCAATTTCAACAATGATAGGCCGCCGGACGGCTTCATATGGCATACCCAACTTTTTGGCACGGATACGGACCCATCTGAGATATGGCTCCATTGGAAGGGAAGTCTTTGGACCCAGCTCATGTGGATCATATCTGTGAACTCTATCCCAGGCCTTTATGAATCTGCGACGTTGTTCGTCGCTATCTCCTTGAAAGTCAAAGATGATACTAAGCATTAGCATCTCATGAGGTCCTTCTCTTCTGGCTCCCCCAAACTGACGTAAGGCCAAGCACGGATTGTAAGAAATTCCTCCATGGGTTCCTAACAGTGGAACATTGGGATACTCCCCACAGCGATCAATGATAGCCTCCTCATCCATACCCTTGAGAGTCCAGATAATGTCATTATGAGAGAGAGATAACCCTATAAGCCCAGCCCATGCCTTCTTTGTTCTTCAACACAGATTTGGGGAGGTTCGAAATAAACCACCTTGCCAATATAGGAGCACAGCACATCAAGGTTCCCCGCTTTCGAGCCGTACGAGCATAAAGCTGATGAAGAATGTCACCCAAGAGAGTGGGTACAAGATTACGAGAGATGAAGATTTTTACCGCATTCACATCAACAAAGGAGTCAAAATTTGGAAACAATACCAAGCCGTATATCAGAAGATCCAGAATATCCTCGAAGCCTTGAAGTCTAGACTATCCCAGAAATAATTAGCTTTACCAACCAAGAACTTAGTCAGAAAGCCCTTTGCTCCACTTCTAGTCTCCCAATTAGCCATTACCTCCTCTTTTATCAAATGAAGGGCTGCAGCAATCTCTTCGGGCCTAAGAATCTTCTGCCAACCAGTAAACGGGGTCTGCTCCAGAATAGAGATACCGAGCAGATCAGAGAATTCTTCTAAGGTGGGAACCAGCTGGTAGTCCTGGAAAGTAAAGAAATGGTACAACGGATCATAGAATTGAACCAGGACACTCATCATCTGCTCGTCCAATTTAGAGGTGACCAAACTGAGAAGATAACCATGTCTTATGAGGAAGGAAGTAGTACCAGGCATCTTTGTAATCAATTCCTTAAGCACAGTGGAAACCTGGACAAAGTTGATCCGGATAGTATTCCTACGCATGGGCATCATGATGACCTACAAAATAGAACAAAGATGAATCCCTCCTGTCTTTGAAATAGGTTAGTCCAATGCAAGATGTATGAAATGTTATGATGTCATGATGTCATGATAGTAAGCACATCACAAGTATCCACAAATAACAAACATGGTAAAGGCACACAAGTCACACAGAGAGCCCTTAGATTTCAGGCTGGCAAGGAGCTTAGGTACAACCCTCTTTCAGTTCAGTTGGTTTAAACCTGTCCTAAAAATAGTAACCGGGTTCTAGAGGATCTCAATATCATTGACTACCCTCAATCGGTCATAATTCCAGTTTAGCAACCTTTTCTTGCGGCCAGAATCATCGTGAGAGTTTAGTCTCAATGAGTGTAGCATACTGCTACTGTTCTATGGCCAAGTTGGTTAATTTAAGGGTACTAAAGTCAGTTGGTGCTTAATGACCCCTTAGATGACCCATATTCTCCTCGTTCCAACACAAGGGATATCGGTACAATCTAAAGTGCCACACCAACGTAGCTACTGCTTCAACCGTATCGGTCTATGCTGTACACTTCCCTCACAGTTTATTGCTACTTACCTAAAGGGTATTCCCCAGATCTGGGTTAGGATCTATAGTAACTCCGATACAAGCCCACAAATATAAAGCGTACAAAGCAAACAATTGAAAACACAATGATCTAATCCTAAGGTACACCCCACTTATAAATATTTCCCCAACAGAGTCGCCAGTTCTGTGATACGGTGGGAGAGAACTGACTATTTTTTGGAATTCTGGTTCGCGTTTTGCGTTTGTGTTTGCAAAATGTCGCGGTAAGTAAGAGTCTCCACCGTCTTTTATTTTATCCAATAAGGAAAGGAAAAAAGCACAGAAAAATTCCTTTTTTCGAGATGTTTCTCGGGTCCGGGGGGTAGATTATAGAAAGGGAAGGTGTTAGCACCCTTTCTATCCATGGTTATCCATGGGCTCTTAGGTACTTGCTCAAAGTGTTTTCAAAGTTTGCTTTTCTTTGTGTTTGTGGGTTTGAAATAAGTTTTTGTTTTGAAAGGAGTGTAAGTGCGAACTGTTTATTTTGTTTTGGAAGGAACAAGTACTTAAGAACCATCTACCTACTCGAAAAAGGAATCAATATGTGCTAATATCCTTTAGTCAATGTTATCCCACTATTGATGAGTAGGTAGCGTCGTCGTTGGAGTTTAAGGGTCAATTCGATTAAGGGACGTGCGGTCACTAAAGCAATGTTAGGATGCCTTAGCGGTAACCCTAATGTCTTAGATCATTTTTCCGAGGCAACCATTTCGAGGCAACTATGATCTTTGGACAAGAGGGCGACCTCTAAAACTTCCTATACTCAATGACCACGTTCGAAGGTAACCAAGCGAGGTGTTCCCTAAGAGTGCGCATGTGCGAGTGTTGTTTCGGTTAATTTTATCTTTGTACATGTTATGGGTGAGCTCTGTTGATTTTAAGTTCATACATTCGATCTTGTCATGCATTCCCTATTATCAAACATCTAACAATTTATAAGTTGCAGAAATTAAATTGCGGAAATTAAAACTAACTATTACAAGGCGTCGGGTATTTACATCGCCAAAAACAACCCTTGAAATTAAAATGCGAAAAATAAATAAAGTGATAAAATAACCAGAGTCCTATTTAAACTATTACATTCCGGGAAACAATTACATCAATATGGTAAAATAGATCGCGTGCGGAAAGTTAAAGCGAATGCGAGTTTTTAGGGTTTTGACCCCTTTTTGAAAGAAAGTGATTTTTTGGTTTATTTTGAATTAAATGGAATTAAACTAAATTAATTATTATATAAATTAATTAATTAACTAGAAAAAAGATATTTTTGGATTTTTGGATATTTAAATAAATAAAAATAAATTGATTAAAGTTAATAAAACCTAATTGTCTAAATTGATTTTAATTATTGCAAAAATATTAAAGGTTTAACCTAATTAGATTAAATTAATTAAGTTAATATTTATTTACAAAAATAAAATACTGAATTTAATTTTAATAAATAAAATATATTTTATTTTTATTTTTTATTTTATGAGGAAAAAAGATTAATTGGTTAGTGACTAAAATATAAAAATAAATAACAATAAATAAATAAGTAAAAGAAAGAAAGAAAAAGAAATAACCAAGGGGGTTTGGGCCCAAATCATGGGTGATATTAGCAGCTTAGTGGCCCAACAGGCGCTGGCCTGGGCTGACTTTTTTGGAATTCCCTGCATGCACGTTGACTAGGTCTTATGATGATCATCACCTTTGGGCCATCAGATTTGGCCTGGAGGCCATCTGGCGCTTTGAGATATGAGGGCATATGATAGATCTTATGCTTTGTCTTGTACCGGATAACCTGGAAAAAAATAACACAAATGCATGGGGGACCTGGGATTTGAACCCATGTCCCATTGGATTTTGTACTAGCGCCCTTACCAACTCAACCAATGTGCTTAATTGTTATAATATTGGACAAAAATTATTATATTAGAAAACAAATAAAATGCCTGAATTAAAAAAATAAAAAGCGCAAAAGTTTGAATGAATGAATTGGATGGGGACACGTCTTCGTCCCTGTCCTTGGAATTATACAGAGATTACCTGCGGATTTATATCCGCAGCTAAATCCCTAGGTCGAACCTAAAACCAATTCCAGGCCATGAAAATTCAATCTAAGACCATGGTCCTGTTCGTCTCTTACTCCTGAGCACGTCCATGTCCATTAATAGTGTTGATTTTACCTATAGAGAAAACGCCCAAAAACAAACTTCCAAAACCCAAGGTTCGGTTATAGGGCTATGGCTCATGAAAATGCAATCAAATGATGCAGAAATCTTAGAAATTGAACGATAAGCATGATTATACCAAAGATTTGTTCAAAAGATGCAGAAATATGGAGTTACAGTTTCAAGTGCTGAGCGATTTTCAGGGAGACTTACAGCGTGATTGAGGGGGTCTGGAAGCTTGCTTTTGATTGCTACTGACTCATTGGATGTCCAGCAAGAGAATAATGTTGAGATTTTATGTTGAAAGCACCTCTAAGACGGATTTCAGTTTCAAGCTTTTTCAAGTTTTTCTCAAGTTTGGTTTTGATGTTTATGCAGCCTCTACCCTCTCAAGCTCGTGCCTTTGTGTTGTATAAGTAATGTGGAATGAATTAGGTCAAGTTTTTTGGGCTGAATCCTTATGCATTGATGTTTGAAGATGTGATTTGATTCACCATTAAAAAGCTTCCAAAATTGTCCAAATTCCATCTTTTTGTTCATGATATGGCTTGATACGGATTTGATCATGTCCATGATGAAAATTAAGACCTATATCAATCAAGAAGATTCCAAGTGATCAATATTTGGATTTTATTTGGATTTAAATTGATTTAAAATGAATTAATTCAAAAAAATAAAATAAAATAGAAAAATCAATAAATGGACACAAGACTGAAGATAGGACACGAGTGTAGTGTGATAAAATCAAATCAAGTGGAAAAAAGTGGGCCTATTTGACAAAATTTGAAGTTTTGGGGATAGTTGACTTTTGGCAATTTTGGAAAAATGCCCAACTTCAACAATGCATAACTTCTTCAATTTTGAACTTTTGAAGGTGTTCTTAGACTTTTTAGAAACCTTGAGATGTCCTCTAACCAACCCTTTTGGTCGCATCGCATTTTGATATTCCATTCTCAAGTTATAAGCTTTGGAAAAAAAGGTGTTTTTGTTGACTTTCAAAAATGACCTATAATGTCCAAATTTGTAACTTTTTGTGAATGCATTTCTTGATCTTGGGGTGTGAAGATGGATTGTAGGAAATTGAATCCTCTTAAAAATGATATTTGGATGGGTCATTTATTATAAAGTATGAGAAAGTTATGCTTGGTCAAAGTTGAGTTGACTTTTCCTACAAAACCCTAATTTAGCAACTTTTTGAGTCTTGATGAATTTTGAGCAATCCTTGATGAATCATGATCAACCCTTGATCAAATGATGAAATATCCTTCAAAATGAGAATGTTGACAAAAAATCTTGAAGTTTGACTATTTGTAGGTCACATTTGACATTTGCCCTAGCACAGTCGATTTTTGGACCCTTTGAGCAATTGACTGACCAAACTTCCTCTGCAAGGCTTTAAATTTGAAATGGATGAACTTGAGAACATATTAGGACATTGGGTAGCACTTGAGGTCATTTGGATGTAAGGACCTTGATGCAACACAAAACCCTAATTTGAGATTTGACTGCCTTAGGAGATGACTTGACTGTCCAACTCTTGAGCAATCTTGAGCAACTTGGAGATTATTCTTGCAATGTATTGGGAAATATGGGAGGGCAAATTTTGGGGTACAATAGTGGTCATCCCACAGAAATTTAAGGCTCCAGTTTTCGAAAAGTATGATGGGGTGTCTTGCCCAAAGCTTCATCTCTGTTCCTAAGTAAGGAAGATCCATCCCCACACCGCTAATAGAAACTTGTGGGTTCACCTCTTTCAAGACAGCCTGTCAGGGACTCAGCTCGAATGGTTCTACCAATTGGAGGGAACCAATGTACGAAACTGGGAGAATTTGGTTGCTGCTTTTTACAAGCAGTACGGATATAATGCCAACCTGGCCCCTACTCGTACTCAACTCCAGAGTATGTCCATGGGTGCAGGTGAAGGCTTTAAGGACTATGCGCAGAAGTGGATAGACTTGGCTGGGAGAGTTAAACCCCCTTTATCTAATAGGGAGTTGGTTGACATGTTTCTTGGGACGTTGTCTGGTCCATTCTTCAACCATTTGATCGACAACTCGTTAGCTGGTTTCACTGAGTTGATATTAATTGGAGAAAGGGTAGAAGCTTGGATCCGGAGTGGTAAAATACAGAAAGACACCTCTTCGAGTTCAGTAAAGAGGCCCTTCACCGGTAAGAAGGAGTCCAATGCCATTTATAGTCCAAGAGGTCAGAGCAAAATGGAATACCGTCCAACGATAAGTGCTATAATGATACCTATGCCTGCGGTTGCCCCACAATGCAACAATCAGCAAAGGGTGGAAGACCACAAAGGCAGTTCACCCGGATTAACATAACATTGACAGAGGTTCTACCCCATCTGCTGAGATCCAATTTGGCAACCTTGAAGGAGGCTTCCAAGAATCCTAATACCACATCTCCTCGGTACAATCCGAACGCTCGGTATGCCTATCATTCTGAGAGTCCTGGTCACGATACGAATGACTGTTGAGCTCTAAGAAACAAAGTAAAAGATCTGATTAAAGCCAAGGAGATTGAGTTTGACGCTCCGGAGAAGCCCAATGTCATAACTGCTCCCATTCCTAAGCACAACCGTGGAGTTAATGTCGTTGATATCGATCTGTTTGTGACCTCAGTTGATGAAGTTTCTACTCCCCTTATGACTGTTAAGAAGAATTTGTTGCTGGCCGGTTTATTTCTGGGTTGTGGTGAAGGTTGCCACATGTCTTCATCTCTACCTTCTGGTTGCTATCTGCTAAAGACAGGTGTCCAGCGCCCGATGGACAATAGAGAAATTTTGTTCGAGAAAACTTTGACTCCTGCTGTTCCGTTCGAAGATGTTACTATTATAACCATTTCCGTTGATCCTTCCAAGGCCTCCTCGAGAAGACCTGTTAGGATTACACCCGCTCCGAGAGTTGCTCCGTTAATAATCACCTGTCCCGGCCCTGTCCCGTTCACCTCGGACAAAGCTATCCCTTGGCATTATGGCGCCGATATCTACTATCATGGTGTTAAACAAGACCTGAACAATGAAGAGGTTGATCCCGATGTCAGTAACATTATCGGGACTAATAGGATTACTAGAAGTGGAAGGTTTTTTCTCCTGAGATCTCCCCAAAGACTGTCACTAAACATGTTGTTATTTCATCTGCTGTTCCTACCAGTACTTCCGTCGCTACTCATGTTCTTACTCCAATTGTTACTCCTGCCGTAGAGTCATCTAGGACTCGAGGCAAAGAAACTATAGGTGAGCCTTCCCGGACGGAGGAACCTAGAAAGATTATCGTAGAAACCTCTAAGCAAGAGATAGAGGAAATCTTAAAAATAATCAAAAAGAGAGACTACAATATGGTCGAGCAGCTGGGGCAGACCCCTTCGAAGATATTGATGTTGTCTTTTCTGT
The DNA here is from genome assembly GCA_948472305.1 of Vicia faba. NCBI lineage: Eukaryota > Viridiplantae > Streptophyta > Magnoliopsida > Fabales > Fabaceae > Vicia > Vicia faba. Next base: position 1,265,792,438 of record OX451738.1, read on the forward strand.
TATGTTCCGAGGCCCATGTGAAGGCTTTGATTGCATTCCTAAAGACTGCGCATGTGCCACAAGAAACCTCATCCGATCAATTCAAAGATTGTGTGGCAAGCTTGACTGCTGATAATGGGCTAGGTTTTTCAGATGCCGACTTAACTCCAAAAGAGAGAAAACACAATGATGCTCTGCATGTCTCGATCGAATGCAGGGGCACTACTATGGCTCGTGTGCTGGTGGATACTGGGTCTTCCCTGAATGTGCTACCTAAGAAGGATATTGATCGGTTGGATTGTTAAGGCTTGACCCTAAAGCCCAGTAACATTGTGGTAAGAGCTTTTGACGGGTCGAAGAGAATGGTGCATGGGGAGGTGGAAATTCCTGTCAAGATAGACTCTCAAACTTTTAAGTCCACCTTCTACCAGATGAACATCAGGCCATGGTACTCTTGTTTGTTGGGTCATCCTTGGATCCATGAAGTCGGGGCTGTTACTTCTACACTACACCAAATGTTGAAGTATCCGGTGAAGGGGAAGATAGTCATTGTGCATGGCGAAGAGGAGTACATGGTGAGCCACCTGAACTTCTTCAGGTATGTGGAGATGGACGGGGAATTCATAGATACCCCTTGTCAAAACTTTGAAGAGGTTCCCCAGATTTTGGCGTCGACCGAGACTACCACCAGTACCAAACTTCCTTTGAAGATAGCTTCTCTCAAGAACGCCAAAACAGTATTTGAAGAAGGTGGGTGTACCAATTGGGGACGACTCCCTGATTTTACTCACAAAACTGACAAATTTGGTTTGGGCTTTACTTCCGGGGCTCAAAGGGATGTTCGACGCGCTCGGGATGGAGGACCTCCCCTACGCATCAGCAATCGTGGGGTCAATGCTACTGAAGATAGTGAGGAAGACCCTGACATTGACAGATGGATCTACCCGACTACCAACGGTGGACCTGTTGTACCCTAATTTTTTCCCCTAAGATTCCTCTATCATATCATATCAACTCAATCATAACAAGATCACATTAGGGTTGGTTCTTCCTCTTTTTCTATCTCCTATCTTTATGTTTTCTCTTGAGGAATCTCCAAGCACCTTGGTTGTGTATTTTGTATATGTGTTGTTGACTAACTTCTAATCAAAATACAAAAAATATTTGTCTTTGTCTTTGCAAAATTGTGTTTTGTAGGTACCGAGTCAAAGCATCAGACAAATAAGGTTTTCATGCAAAGCAATCAATTCTGTATTGTAGCGAAAGACAGCATGCATCGACCCATAAAGGTATGAATCGACCCATAAAGGTATGTATCGACTTATCCAGTTGTGTATAACTAGCATGTGTCGACACATGAATGTTATGTATCGACTCATCCTGTTTGTATAACTAGCATGTGTCGACACATGCATGTATGTATCGACTCATCCTGTTTGAATAACTAGCATGTGTCGACACATACGTGTTATGTGTCGACTCGTGCAGTTTGTGTGATTCTGTAATATGTTGAAGAAGCAGTATGTATCGACACATAGAGGAATGTATCGACACATGTTGTGTTATACTTCTAGGATGTATTGACACATACCACCCATGTATCGACTCATAACAGCAAAATACACGTGTTTTTTGAAAAAAGCCAGCAATTTCAAATCTGTCATATTTTTGGCTCCAATTTTTTCTGCATAATTTGAAATTATATCATTAATTCAAATTTGGCTCCAAGAATCAATTACCAAATTACCACTAATCCCAATCCTAAACTCTATAAATAGAGACATCATTTCATTCAAATCACAAGCTTTTGATTGACAAACTCATCTTGCTAAAAAATCTCTCAATTCTCTCCATCTACCAAATTCACTCAAAGCTCCATTTTCAAAAAGTTAGTAAGCTTTGCATTGAAGCTTACTAATCTTGGAGCTAAGCCTTCATTCCAAACACTTTTCCTTCATCAATGCTCTACATCCAAGCTTTGGTAATAGATTCTTGTGGTTGAATTGAAGCAAATTCTAGAAGTTGTTTGATAATTCTCTAATTCTACCTTTGGTAAGTTGGATCATCATCTTTCACAATGTGATCTCTTGTGGATTTCTGGTTTTGATTCATTGAGCACTGTTTTATGATTCCATTGGTGCTATTTTCTCATAATTTGATGGCATTTTCATGCTCATAAGGTGTTTGATGAAAAGTTGGAACGAGAATTTGATCTTTAAAATGCTGTTTTCTACTAATTTTTAACAGGTTTCAATAAATTGTTGTAACATTGCAATTGATTGTCACAGAAAGTTGATTTGAAAAAAACTGCACTAATGCAATTGGTAGCTGTCGAAGCACAATTGATTGTAACAGTGTCAAAAATACTTTTTCTTCCTTATTTTGGGGCTGTTTTGACTCAAAAAATTTTCTGCTCACTCTCTTTGATGGATAATTTGGATTGCAATTTTAAATGTCCAATTTGTCTTTAAACTCAATGGACTTTGTGATGTAGATGAAGTTTGATAAATGTTCATCAATTCAAATCTATCAAAGAATGAATTATTTAATTCATTCTTTGTGCTTTGGACTAATGATATGTTTAGTACTTTAATCCATCTAGAGGAGTGGTTGAATTTAAAGATGAAAGAATTTTGAAATGGTGATCCAAATTAGCTTATCATTCCCCTCCCTCTTCATATTATACCTTTCTTTTTTAATTGTGCTACATGTTAAGGGATGTTGATCTCTATATCCTTTATCCAAACATGAAGTACATATATTGCTATTGACCGGCCTCAAAATAGGTGCGACTTCTACATAAGTCCACTTACGATTGCTTAACATAGCGCTAAATTTTGTCTCGATTCGAATAAATGATCATTCGTGGCCCAAACCTATGATTGCAAGCCCAAGTATGTTAATTTGATCTCTTTGATCCAATAACCTTGAGATTCATTGTGTGGAGGCTTTGGTTCTACCAATCCTCTAATGGATCTACAACACCTTTGGTTAATGCGGATCACTTAAACACCGTTGATCATTACATGTTACTTTTTGAGGATTCCAAAATGGAAATATACTTGAAAAAAAGAAAATGCAACTTGTTGTGTGGAGGCTTTGGTTCTACCAATCCTCTAATGAGTTCCAAATGCAAGTTTCAAGATGGTCATCCAACTAACCACTAATTTCTAACAATTGACTTTACTTTATGCTTTTTTTATGCTTTATGTACCATTTAATTTAAGCATTTACATTTCATGCCATTTTTTATTTTGCTCACTTGAGCATTTACTTTTATGTCATTTTTATTTTGTTCACTTGAGCTTTTCTTTTTCTTTTAAAGACACCTAATAATCAACATGAACTATAAAAATCTTTAATGATATTTGGACTATTTGGTTACTATCCTTGGCATTTTGGAGCATTGGACTTCTTGGATTTAGGATTAGAGACTTTGGCCTATCTTGGAGACTTTGTGACTTTATTTGATATTTTGTCTGGAGTTCTTAAGGTTTACCTCAAGACATTGGGTTGTTTGTTTGTTTTGTGTGCCGGTTATTGTGATTACATACTTTGTTTGTAATCTGGAATTCACCCGTATACAGCCGTTACCCTGCCCAATTTTTGCGAAAACTTAATACACTTGAAGTTTGGTTCTCTCAAGAGGTCTAGTATCTTTTCTTGCTTGGTTTCAATTCAAAGAACTGGAATTCTATATTGACTCATGATGTCAAATATTGGCTTCTTGTTGGTTAGACGGTTTTTATCCCTAGCTTTTACCTTATGATTTAGGGTAGTCTCTTCTTCTCCTCCCATCTTCTTTAAATTTCAAAAAATCTTCTCCCTCCTTTTAAAAACTCTTCTCATTTTTAAACTTGAAACACTTTCATAATAAACTTGGACTTAGGTCCATGCATTTTCAAAATATTTTCATAAATAAATTTCAATCAATTTAATAATAACTTGACATTTTTTGTGAGAAGACTAAAAGTCAATTGATCTCATTTCAAACCATTTTGCCACCTTGGCTTTTATCTTTAAAACTTTTCTTAAAAGATTAGACTCTTGTAAATCCTTGTAGTGATGCAAACAACTATAATTCTACAATATGTAGTAAAGAGAGATATTTTCCACTTGGGTGTTGAGTGAGGCATTGTTGATTTTAAAATCCAAGCCATATCCTCCACTTTGAGATGATGCAAATTCTCCTTTCTCATGATTGTGGGTAGTAAATATGTTTTCCACACGGACAATGACGATGATGTCTTATCTCATAAAATTAACCAACACACTTGTGTTTCAAATTTTTAAAAGAGGAACTACGTGTACCTTGATCCCCTATTGCAAGAAAGGAGGTACGTAGGCACTAAAGGTTCACAACTGCGGCGGGTGCAAAAATCATAAAAAATATTCCTTTTCTCACCTTCGCCATCCATTTTATATATAACACATTTTTATAGCCAAAATATACAGATTTTTCAAAGAGGTTCCTGCGGAGTACCATAGATGTTTATGGTGCTAATACCTTCCCTTTGCATAACCAAACCCCTTACCTTGAATCTTTCCCCCTTTTTGGGTTATTCGCTCTTTTCCCATTCCTTTGGAAATAATAAAGCGCGGTGGTGATTTTTATTTTGATTTGTATAAAGTCTAGTCAATCCAATGGCTTAGTCTTGAACATTTCTACCGCTACAGAAAAATGGCGAATTCACTTGGGAAAGATTGACCTCTTGCTGGTCCATCCCTAAGTGGGTTGAGCCTATATTTGTTTGTATCTGTATATATGTTGTTGTGTTTATGTGTTATATTTTGTATACATGTTTGTCTGGATTTTCCTGGTTTACAGGGTGCTTGGTGATTACTCATAAGTCCTATACTTGGACTTGGGCAAACTTTAAGATAGGACGGGCGGTATAGTCATGTTAACTTTGAGGGAGTAATCCCAAAAAAGTAGGCATGAGATCTCCCATCAGTGGAGGCCCCTTTGACTGTAGTGTTGTTTACCGAGTAATCGGGAAGACGTACTGCTTTCGACCTGGGAGCCAGCTGAAGCTGAGGACCGTAGATTACCTAACCCATCTTGGCCTTTTAGGTGTAGTAAGGAAGCTATGACGGAGTAATCCGAAAGTGGTTGTCACGCGATACTACACTCGGACGAGTCTTTCTTGAGAATACTAATTACCGAGTTAATCGGGAAGTTGGTAATATCCGAAGGAAGGATGTAGACTCTGGGAACCTCTTAGAACCTTGTTCGGCAGGTGATAACTTTTTAGACCAATACCTTATAGGTAGTACCTTCAGCCTCATGCTCGTGACGTTGAACCTATGAACCCTATATGTGTGATCTTGTGTGTGATTGTTGCATCATGCATCCATGCACTCATAAGCATCTTTTGAAGAAAACAATATTTCAAGGGATTTAAAGGTTGACTATTTGTGAATATCGCAGGTACTTTTAAACCATGGATTCTGGAAAGAGAAAGACCAGGAAATAAAGTTTCAAGGATCCTAAGATAGATGAGTTGATCAGTCTAATTCCCGAGATCGAGTGTTCTGCAGACTTTCAGAAGAAGTATGGATCCATTATTCCTCTCATGAAGCTGAAGATGAAGGAGGGTATTCTCTCAACTTTGGTCTAGTTCAATGATCTGGTGTATCACTGCTTTACTTTTCCCGACTATCAGTTGATGCCTACACTGGAGGAGTATTCTTATCTATTGGATTTGCCTGTTACTGATCGTATTCCTTTTACCAGTTTGGAGGGTGAGCCAAAATCACATGAGATTGCTGCTTTGATTCATCTGGGGAAGTCTGAGGTGGAAGCCCATATGACTACCAAAGGAGGGATTCGAGGATTACCAGCTCAATTCTTATTGGAGAAAGCTCGTTACTTTTCCAGGATGAAGAGTCCGGTTGCTTTTGAGGCCATCTTTGCTTTACTCGCCTATGGATTATTCTTATTTCCTAATGTGGACAAGTTTGTCGACATTAACGCTATCAGGATTTTCATGATTGGAAACCTAGTTCCTACACTGTTGGGTGATGCTTATTACTCTGTTCATCTTCGGAGTTCCTATCATGGGGGAATGATTATTTGTTGCACGCCTTTGTTATACCGGTGGTTTATCTCTCATATGCCTCAGTCTGATACTTTTTGGGATGTCAAGAAGGAACCCCGTTAGGCTCCTAATATCATGGCACTTACTCACTCAGATATTGATTGGTATCATCGAGCTTACCAGGATGTGGAGATTATTGACAATTGTGGTAGTTTCCCCAATGTGCCTCTTCTTGGTACAAAGGGAGGAATTAACTATAACCCTGTTCTTGCACGGCGACAACTTGGTTACCCGATGAGGGATAAACCAAATAGTATTCATTTGAGTAGTTTCTTTCTGAAGGAAGGAGAAGACCACAGGGAATCTAGGGAGAAGATTGTGAAGGCCTGGAGTCACATTCATAAGAAGAGTAGGAAGGATTTGGGACCTAGAGGGGCTGTTTCTTTGGAGCCGTATCTTCATTGGGTCCGATCGAGAGCCATTCAGTTGAAGATGCCGTATACTTGGGAGACATCCATACCTGATTTGTTTATGAAGACCACTCCTCCCTTATTAGATGATCTGGAAGAGCTGCAGCTTGCTTTGGTTAGGATGCAACAGGAAAGGGATGCTTGGAAGAACAAGTTCCAGACTTTAGAGAGTTCCTATAGGGCAGACTTGAAGGAGAAAGATGATTTGATCGAGATCCTTGATTATCGAGCGGTGGAGTCTATGGAGAGGCAAGGAGATTTATTTTCTACTAAGCCTCAAACAGGTGCTGATTACTCACTTCCTGCTTCAGATGATTGGAAGGAGGTTGCCATCCGACATGTGGAAGAAAACCAGAGGTTGAGGGCTCAGATTGTCAGGCTCACAGGGAAGCGCCAACGTACAGATTGATCTCCATTAGTTCCTCTTCTCAGGATTTTAGATTGTATTTTCATCTTGTACTTGGGATCATTGAAACTTTTAATCCTTTTTGAAGTTATTATAATAAAAAAATTCCAGTATTTCAAAAGCTTTATTACTTGGATGTTTGCAATATGTCTATAAACCATAAATCCCTTGAAATATTAAATGATAAAGTAAAAATAATCATATGCATATCATGCATCATATTGCACATATTTCTTGCATTTGTTATGCATATCCAGGTGTCTTACCCAGCTTCTTTACTTCACTCAGCAAGCTGACTCATAACTACAACACTCAGGCTAATTTCAAAAAGAAGATGGACAACTTAGAACAGGAGAATCGCGAGCTGCGCGAAGAAGTTTCCGCTTTGAAGGCTGGAATGGCCAATCTGACTGCTCTGATGGAAGCTCTGGTGGTTGCTTAGAATCAGCCACCGAGTGTTCAACCTCAACCAACAAGGGCAAGTGCTGAAGTTCCTATTGTTCCTGTATCCGTTACTCTGGCTGTTGTTCAAAACCGTATGCCTCAGGGTTATCCATGGGGAATGCCAGAGAATTTTTCACCTGAAGGTTTCAATCTTGGCCCTCAAGATGCTCCAGTGGTTCAGAATGTTGTTACTCCAGCACCTCCTGTGGTGCATATTGTTCCTGCTGGACCTCCTTCGGTGAATTTGGTTCCGTTTGTCAATGAAGATATGTGTCGTCCTTTCCCTCCACCGAGTGAAGACTTGGGTCTTTATGACAGAATGGATGATTTCCAAGAGAAGTTTGATAGAATACAAAGAGAGATGAAGGCTCTTAGGGGAAAAGAGCTATTTGGGCAGAATGTGAATGAGCTGTGTTTGGTCTCGAATGTTAAAGGGCCTGCTAAGTTCAAGGTCCCGGAGTTTGAGAAGTACAAGGGCAACTCTTTCCCTCATGCTCACTTGGTGATGTACATGAGAAGAATGTCTACCCACACCGATGATCAATGTCTGCTGATTCACTTTTTCCAGGATAGTCTGACCGGTGCTGCGTTGAAGTGGTATATGAGTTTGGACAGCGCCAACATCCATACTTTTAATGATTTGGGAGAAGCATTCATTAAACAATACAAGTACAATATGGACATGGCACCTGACCGTGACTAGCTTAGGGCCATGGTTCATAAAGACAGAGAATCATTCAAAGAGTATACGCAGAGATGGCGCGAAGTGGCTGCACATGTGATTCCTCCCATGGAAGAGAAAGAAATGACTAAGATTTTTCTGAAGACGCTGAGCGCTTTCTACTATGAAAGGATGGTAGCAAGTTCCCCAAGTGATTTTACAGAGATGGTAGGAATGGGTGTCCGCCTAGAAGAGGCAATAAGAGAAGGCCGTTTGACAAAGGGTGAAGGATCTGGAGGTGTGAAGAAGCAGTCTTATGGGTTTACCAAGATGAAAGAGGGGGATACAAATGCTTTTATGAAAGAGATAAGGGTAAACGCTCCTAGAAAGAATTATCAGCGTCATCAGCAAGTCGCCTCAGTGAGTCCTGTTATGAATGCCGCTCCGACTACTGTTGCTTATCAGAGATCGTCCCAACAGGGGAATAAAGGGTATAATTAGAGAAGGGAGAAATATGATCCTATTCCCATGAGCTATGCAGAGCTACTACCAGCATTGATTCAGAAGAAGTTGGTCCAGACACGACCACCTCCCGCCATACCATCACCATTGCCTTGGTATTATAAAGCAGACCAGACACGTGCCTTTCATCAAGGAGCACCAGGGCATAGTGTTTAAAATTGTTATCCTTTGAGGACTGAAGTGCAAAGGTTGGTGAAGTCTGGAATTTTATCTTTCAAAGACGTGGGACCTAATGTGAAAGACAATCCTCTACCCAAGCACGGGGGAGTGAATGCTGTAAATATGGTGGCCGGTTGTCCAGGCGACTTTCAAATTTTTGACATTAATCTGGTTAGAGGAAATTTGGTGAAGATGCATGCAGACCTCTGTGAATTCAATTATTATACGCATGACCATGCCAGTTGTGCTATTTGCAGTACAGATATATAAGTTTGCGAGAAGATAAAGGTTGATTTACAAAAGATGATGGATGTAGGTTTAATCCATATAATCAGGCCTAGGGCGGAATATGAAGAGGAAGTGAATATGGTTTCTGGATGTCTGGGTGAATTCAGAATTTTTGATGTGGATCATTTGAATGAGGATCTAGTGTAGTTGCATGTTACTTTCTGTCGTACTGCTGGTCAAGTGGAACACCAATATGGATCTTGCATAGTTTGTTGTCGAAATCCCCGAGGGTGTTCAATTGTGAGGGAAGGTGTTCAGTTGCTGTTAGACAATGGAACTATCAAGATCACATGCCAGATAGTTGATTATCACGAGATTGATATGGTTGAAGTTTGTTTGATGGAAGAAGGGTCAGAGGAAGAGTATGCCTCCGCAGATGAGTATTTCTCTTCAGACGAAGATTTGTTTGCCGGAAATGACTTTTTGATGGCTGATTGTGTTGAGGAAGGGGTGAATGTCATTGTACCTTCTTTTGGTGCACCCACTCATCTTGAGGTGGAGTACCATAGAAAACCAGCTGTTACCCCATTGGTAATTAGTCTGCCATGTCCTGTTCCCTATAAATCAGACAAGGTTGTGCCTTACAAATACAACACTACAATCTTAGAAGGCGGGATAGAGATTCCCATCCAGCCAATGCCAGATGTTAGAAATATAGCTGATAATAGCAGGGTGACCCGTAACGGTCGTGTATTTGCGCTGGTTATTCAAAGAGATTTTGTTGCTGGAAAGAAAATTGCTGAGAACGATGAGCCTAAGAAGGCTACAGGAGAGACTAGTGGAGCTACATTAGAGAAGGAAGTGGATGATATTTCGAAGATAATTAAGATGAGCGACTATAAAATTGTAGATCAGCTATTGCAGACTCCTTCCAAGATATCTATCCTAGCTTTATTAATGAATTCCTCTGCTCATAGAGAATCACTGATGAGAGTACTAGACCAAGCTTTTGTGGAGAATGACATGCCGTTAGATTAATTCAGCAGCGTAATTGGAAACATTACGTCATGTAATAATTTGAGCTTCTGTGATGATGAGTTACCAGTTGAAGGGAGGAATCACAATCTGGCCCTCCACATATCTATGAACTGCAAGAATGATTCGTTGTCCAATGTGCTAATTGATAACGGATCTGCACTGCATGTTATACCGAGGAGTACCCTCATAAAGTTAAAGTATCAAGGAGCACCTATGCGCCCGAGTGGCATCATTGTGAAGGATTTCGATGGGTCGAGGAAATCTGTCATCGGTGAAGTGGACTTGCCCATCCATATAGGACCACATTTGTTCTAGATAACCTTCCAGGTAATGGACATTATTCCCGCATATAGTTGTTTGCTTGGACGGCCATGGATACACGAAACAGGGGCTGTCACTTCAACTCTGCATCAGAAGTTAAAATTTGTGCGCGAAGGGAAGGTGGTGATCATAAATGGGGAGCAGGCATTATTGATATCCCATATATCCTCTTTCAGTATTGTACAAGCGGATGAGGCTGCTGTTGGAACCCAGTTCCAAGCCCTATCTATTGACAACATAAGGAGGAATGAGAATTTTGTGGTTTCGCTGAAGGACGCGCAGCAAGTGGTGTGCAATGGTCATAATGCATTTTGGGGACAACTTCTGGATCCACCCGTGAACAAAAACAGAACTGGTTTGGGTTTCTCTTCGAAGATGGAAAAGGCGAAAGTTTGAAGTCAAATTCTTCAGTGAACAGTTATCATGATGTTTTCTGCAGCGGAGGCTACCTCCATCCAATTGGTTTTGGAATTAATCCTGTTGAAGAGGATGAAGCAGAGCAGGAAGTACCGAATTATGTGACGCATGGAGTTCGAGTTCAGAAATGGGTCACCATTGATGTTCCTTCTTGCATACATATTTCAAAGTAATTTGTTTTGTTAATATGTTTCTTTCTTTTGAAAAGCTTCCACTCTGCCCAAGGTGAAAGTATTGTATGGGCTTATCTGTTTGCTTTGATTTTTAAGATCATTAATAAAAGTTGTCTTTGCTTCCAAAATTATGTCTTTTATTTTTCTGTTTTTTCTTGGGAAATGGTAATAAAAAATAAAAAATAAAAACCCTTTCAAAATAAATAATAACTGAAAATTAATCTGCATGATCACTTGTTATATGTGTCAGTTTCTAAAAGCAATCATAAATCATATGTGCAGATTAATTAAAAAACTCGTTGAATACAATGACCCTGCACCCTCTCCCAACTTTGAATGTCCTGTGTTTGGGGCTGAAGAAGAAGATTATGATGAGATTCCAGAAGAGGTCTCACGGTTGTTTGAGCACGAGGAAAATACCATTCAGCCATATAAGGAGTCTTTGGAAATGATTAATTTGGATTCAGAAGAAGATCCGAAGGAAGTTAAGATTGGAGCATTGTTGCATCCTGATGTAAAGAGTGGGTTTATTGAGTTGTTGAAAGAGTACGTGGATATCTTTGCTTGGTCTTATCAAGATATGCCTGGTCTAGATATAGACATTGTCGAGCATCATTTGTCGTTGAAGCTAGAGTGTCCGCCAGTTAAACAAAAGTTAAGAAGAACCCACCCAGATATGGCAGTAAAGATCAAAGAGGAGGTCCTAAAGCAGATTAATGTTGGTTTTCTTGTGACGTCAGTATATCCTCAATGGATTGCCAATATTGTCCCAGTACCGAAAAAGACGGAAAAGTCCGCATGTGCGTAGATTACAGAGATCTAAATAAAGCTAGTCCAAAAGATGATTTTCCATTGCCTCACATTGACATGTTAGTGGATAGCATAGCAAAATTCAAGGTATTCTCGTTCATGGACGGATTTTCCGGGTATAATCAAATAAGAATGGCTCCAGAGGACATGGAAAAAACAACGTTTATCACACCCTGGGGAACATTCTGTTACAGAGTGATGCCCTTCGGGTTGAAGAACGCTGGTGCAACGTACCAGAGGGATATGACAAACCTATTCCATGATCTGATGCATAAGGAAATTGAAGTATATGTTGATGATATGATTGCTAAATCCCAACTGAAGAAGGGAATATAAAAGATTTGTTGAAGTTGTTTCAGCGTTTGAGGAAGTATCGTCTCCGCTTGAATCCAAATAAATGCACCTTCGGAGTTAGATCAGGGAAGTTGTTGGGTTTTATCGTTAGCCAGAAAGGAATTGAGGTTGACCCTGATAAAGTCAAAGCAATTCAAGAAATGCCAGCATCAAGAATTGAAAAGCAAGTCAGGGTTTTACTCAGGCGTTTGAATTATATTTCCAGATTCATTTCCCACATGACTGCAAAGTGTGAACTGATCTTTAAGTTGTTAAAGAAAGATCAAGGTTGTGTGTGGACGGATGACTGCCAAAGGGAATTTGAGAGTATTAAAGAGTATCTGCTTGAACCTCCTATCTTGCTCCCTCCCGTAGAAGGAAGACCTTTGATTATGTATCTAACAGTGTTAGATAAATCCATGGGTTGTATTCTGGGACAACAGGATGAAACAGGGAAAAAAGAGTTCGCCATTTATTATCTCAACAAAAAGTTCACTGATTGTGAGTCACGATATTCCATGCTAGAAAAGACGTGGTGTTCTTTGGCCTGGGCGGCAAAGAGGTTGCGGCAGTATATGTTGAATCATACCACTTGGTTGATCTCTAAAATGGATCCAATCAAGTATATTTTTGAGAAGCCTGCTCTTACTGGGAGAATTGACCGCTGGCAGATGTTGTTATCTGAATATGATATTGAGTACCGCACTCAAAAAGCTATCAAAAGTAGTGTGTTGGCAGATTACCTTGCTCACCAGCCGGTGGAAGATCATCAGTTTGTAGAATATGAATTCCCCGATGAGGATGTGATGTTCCTAAAAGTGAAAGATTGCGATGAACCATTGACTGAGGAAGGCCCCGACCCTGAATCTCGTTAGAGTATGATATTTGATGGAGCGGTGAATGCTTATGGTAAAGGAATTGGTGTTGTGATCGTCACTCCTCATGGATCGCACATTCCTTTTACTGCAAGGTTGACATTTGATTGCACTGATAATATGGCAGAATATGAGGCTTGCATCATGGGTCTTGAGGAAGCTATTGATCTCAGAATCAAAATTCTAGATGTGTATGGCGATTCAGCTTTGGTAATAAATCAGATTAAAGGAGAATGAGATACTCGTCACCCTGGCTTGATCCCTTACAAAGATTATGCTAGAAGATTACTACCCTTCTTCAATAAAGTTGAATTCCATCACATTCCTAGAGATTAAAATCAAATGGCGGATGCTCTGGCAACTCTGGCTTCCATGTACCAAGTGAATACTTGGAATGATATACCTCGTATTACAGTTCGACTGCTGGATAGACCCGCTCATGTGTTTACGAAAGAGGAGGTAGAAGATGAAAAGCCTTGGTATTATGACATCCAACATTTTCTTCAGACTCAGGAATACCCGATTGGTGCGTTGAGGAAAGATAGAAAGACAATGAGAAGATTGGCAGGCAGTTTCTTCCTCAGTGAAAATGTGTTATACAAGAGAAATTATGACATGGTCTTGCTCAGATGCGTGGATAGACACGAAGCAGACATGTTGATGCATGAGATTCATGAAGGTTCATTTGGCACTCATGCTAATGGGCATTCAATGGCTAAAAAGATGCTAAGGGCAGGTTACTATTAGTTGACAATGGAATCTGATTGTTACAAATTTGCAAAGAAGTGCCATTAATGCCATATTTATGCGGATAAGATTCATGTGCCTCCGAAACTTCTCAATGTGATTTCCTCCCCATGGCCTTTCTCTATGTGGGGTATAGACATGATCGGGATGATAGAACCCAAAGCTTCGAATGGACACCGTTTCATCTTGGTAGCAATTGACTACTTCACCAAATGGGTAGAGGCTACTTCTTATGCCAATGTTACCAAATAGGTGATTGTGCGTTTCATCAAAAACAATCTTATATGCCGGTATGGTGTGCCAAGTAGAATCATCACTGACAATGACTCGAATTTGAACAACAAGATGATGACAAAACTGTGTGAAGAATTCAAGATTGTCCATCACAATTCGTCTCCATACAGGCCAACGATGAATGGGGCTGTTGAAGCTGCTAATAAGAATATCAAGAGAATTATCCAGAAAATGGTTGTTACTTATAAGGATTGGCATGAAATGCTCCCTTTTTCTCTGCATGGATATCGAACATCTGTCCGCACTTTAACAAGAGCAACCCCGTTCTCCCTGGTATATGGAATGGAAGCTGTACTCCCTGTTGAGGTAGAGATTCTCTCGTTGCATGTGATAATGGAAGCCAAGATGACAAAGGCTGAATGGGTCCAGAACATGTTTGACCAATTGAATTTGATTGAAGAGAAGAGAATGACAACTTTGTGTCATGGGCAGTTATATCAGAAAATAATGAAGAAAGAATTTGATAAAAAGGTCAAACCTCGTGAATTCAGAGAAGGTGACCTCGTGCTCAGGAAGATCATGTCTTTCAACAGTGATTCTATGGGCAAGTGGACTCCCAATTTTGAAGACCCGTATGTTGTCAAGAAAGCCTTCTCTGGTGGTGCATTAATTCTTGAAACTATGGATGGCGAGGAGTTCCCACGTCCCATGAATGCTGACGCAGTCAAGAAATACTTTGCCTAAAGAAATAAAAGAACAACTCGCTAAGTTGAAAACCTGAAAGGGCGGATTAGGCAAAAAGGAGCATCCCGGTAGGCTGAAAACCCGAAAGGGCGGTCTAGGCAAAAATTAGAGACATAAACAGAATAAATTTCCCGCTAAGTTGAAAACCCGCAAGGGCAGCTTAGGCAAAAGTTAGGGATTTTTTGTGGCAAGTAACTACGTCAGACAAGACTTGATCGTTGAAGCAACAATCTTCTCGCATCCTCACCATACTTCAACAAAAGCTGCTGCTCAGGATTTCAAAAGTTGTTAGGGGAAATAGTGGTCATTGTATCTCAATGTATGTTTTCTATTATATATTACCATTTCCCAAACTTTGTAATCATCCATGGAGTCTCTCCATTCGCAGACTACCATTCTATTAATGAAATTCGAGCTTTTGCCCAATTCTTTGTGTTCTTATTTTTATTTAGCTTGCAAAGACTCCATTTATTACTGATAATAATTTTTAAAGAAAAAAGATTAAAAAAGAAAATTTGACTTTTAAAAAAAAAGGAGATTTTCATAATTCAATTTTAAGAACAAACTCCAATTGGCGATCCCAGGAATGAACAAACTCCAATTGTTTTAAGAAGATTTACTTCCTTCATGAAGGTTTTTCTCAAGTCATCTTGTTGGTATGTGCGTAATCTTTGTGTGATTCTCGGATAGTTGAAGACGATACCAGTGGGTGCAAGGTATAATATTAGGTTTGTGATCCCATTATTCCCGGCCAAGTCTTGGTTCGCTTTTGATTTTGGGTTTGCATGGTCAGAAGCCTCCGTCCCAGATTCCCCAGAGAAGTTTTCCCTCATATGATGAAAGCTTTTATTCCCTTGGTGTGCTAAGATATCGCTCTTTTTGCAATATTGGCATTAGTGTTGACTTCTTGATTTCCCAGGAAGACTATACCAGGGCATCTTTTGTTGGAATAGGTTTGTATGATATGAAGACTCAATCCAATATTCTCCAGTGAAGGCCTCATGTATTTGATAGAAGTCCTTTCTCCCCAAATAATTTGGTGCAATAATTACTCTCGAAGAACTTATCTCCGGTTTCCCCAGTGAAGCACGTATCTCTGGTTTCCCCAGTGAAGAAAGTATCTCCAGTTCCTCCAGTGAAGAACGTATCTTCGGTTTCCCCAGTTAAGAGCGTATCTTGGTTTCCCCTCGATGATGTGGTTTTGGCCTCCCCATTGAAGTCAACATGAAGTCCCCAGTAGATGTCTTGATGATGAAGCATTGTCTCCCTTAGTGAAGTCCGTATGTTTTTCTTCCTTCAAAGTGGGCCTGAATTCCCCAGTGAATGTTTTGACAATTTGGTTTCCATCTGCCTTATTCAAGATCAGTGTCGCAATATCCAGTAGAAGGGCGAACCGTGAAAACTTTTGTTTCCCCATTGAAGTCTGTGCGCTATTCCCCGGTGAAGCCTGGAGAAGGATGTTATATCCCTATATCTGTAATATTTTATCGTTATGATTCGTTTACTTCTGGATTATGTCGCTCCCTCTGCAGTATTTGTATTAATGTTGACTTCTTAATTCCCCGGGAAGGTTATCCCAAGGCATTTCTTGTTGGAATGAGTATTCATGATGAAAAGTTTTCAATCCGCAGTTTTTTTTCTCCAGGGAAGTAGGGTTTGAATTCCCTAGTGAGGTTTGATTGTCTCGGCGTCAGTCTGCTTTATTTGAGGTATTTCAATCTCTAGTAGATATGTTGCTTTTGAAAAACTGATTTCTCCGATGAAACCGGAAGAAGGATGTTCTATCCCGGTATCTGTTTGATTTAGCTACATCCAGATTATGTTTCTCCTCAGTGAAGTTAAGACAGGCAATAGGTTTGGTTTCCGCAATTGCTTTTACCTTTCTTGGACTGATCTTTCTGGTTGAAGTTTAGCCCAATGTTGTTGGTACCTGAGACGGTTTTTATTTGTTTGTGCTGATTATGTATACTTCTACCAGCATATGCACAATATCACTCATACATTCATACATGCATCATGCATTGCTACAAATCATTTTTTATTGACATTGTGTTCTAACCTTCCTGCAGCGCTCCTTGCTTAGTTGGATTTGGTTTTCCCTCTTGAGTTTATTTCTCAAAGGATGTATATTCGTTGGCCGTCCTGCTCCAGTTTATTTTTGAATTGGATTCGTGGTTGCATGACGATATTGTGTACTTCGGATTTCTGAGAACTTTGAGTTTTGGTTTGTGCATTTATTTTGCACGAGAAGACATTATCTCATCAGCAGGAATAACGTGGCATTTCCCCAGGAAGTCATATCTCTTTCCCCAGGAAGTCATATCTCATTTCCCCAGGAAGTCATATTTCTATCTCCAGGAAGTCATATCTCATTTCCCCAGGAAGCCATATTTCTATCCCCAGAAAGTCATTTCTCTTTGCAAATCCCCTTGACAATGAGTGTAAGTCTCTTTATTTGAGATAAGCTTACATGTTACCCTTTCTAGGAGAGATGCCTTTGTTAAAGAAGAAGTTGGGACCCGTTCTAAGTGAAACACCATAATTTTGGGAAAAACTTGATATCCAAATCAACCTTCAGTGAACGTTGGTAGTACATCGGCAGTGAACGTTGGTGTTTCTTATCTTTTTGCTATCATCAGTGAACATTGATAGTTCATCTTTAGTGGACGGCGGTGGTATGATATCCAAATCTACCTTCAGTGAATGTTGGTAGTACATCGGCAGGGAACGTCAGTGTTTCTTATCTTTTTGCTATCATCGGTGAACGTTGATAGTTCATCGTCAGTGAACGGAGGTGGTATGATATTTTCAAATCTACCTTCAGTGAACATTGGTAGTACATCAGCAGTGAACGTCAGTGTTTCTTATCTTTTGACTATCATCAGTGAATGTTGATAGTTCATCGTCAGTGAACGGCGGTGGTTTGATATCCAAATCTACCTTCAGTAAATGTTGGTAGTACATTGGTAGTGAACGTCGGTGTTTCTTATCTTTATGCTATCATCAGTGAATGTTGATAGTTCATCGTCAGTGAACGGTGGTGGTATGATATTTTCAAATCTACCTTCAGTGAATGTTGGTAGTACATCGGCAGTGAACGTCGGTGTTTGTTATCTTTTTGCTCTCATCAGTGAACGTTGATAGTTCATCGTTAGTGAACGGTAGTGATATGATATATTTTCAAATCTACCTTCAGTGAATGTTGGTAGTACATCGGCAGTGAACGTCGGTGTTTGTTATCTTTTTGCTATCATTAGTGAACATTGATAGTTCATCGTCAGTGAACGGCGGTGATATGATATATTTTCAAATCTACCTTCAGTGAACGTTGGTAGTACATCGACAATGAACGTCAGTGTTTCTTATCTTTTTACTATCATCAGTGAATGTTGATAGTTCATCGTCAGTGAACGGCGGTGATATGATATATTTTCAAATCTACCTCCAGTGAACGTTGGTAGTACATCGGAAGTGAACGTTCGTGTTTGTTATCTTTTTGCTATCATCAGTGAATGTTGATAGTTCATCGTCAGTGAACGGTGGTGATATGATATATTTTCAAATCTACCTTCAGTGAACGTTGGTAGTACATCGGCAGTGAACGTTAGTGTTTCTTATCTTTTTACTATCATCAGTGAATGTTGATAGTTCATCGTTAGTGAATGGCAGTGATATAATATATTTTCAAATCTACCTTCAGTGAACGTTGGTAGTACATCGGCAGTGAACATCGGTGTTTCTTATCTTTTTGCTATCATCAGTTATCGGTGGTAGTTCATCGTCAGTGAACGGAGATGGCATAATATCTTTTTCTCTCTACCTTCAACTTTTGAGTTGGTAGTTTACCGTCATCTGTGAGCCGGTATCTTATTACTTTTCTACCTTCATCCATTGAGTTGGTAATTCACAGTTATCTGTCGATCGTTATCATTTTTTACTTCTCCTCACTATTTGAGTTGATGCTACCTTCTCTCTTCTTTGGGTTTTACACTAATAGAGTCACGTCTTTTGTTCACCAGTGATTTATTTTCCTGGTAGGGTTTCTCCTTTGTTTCTTCATTTTTTGTGGCATCCCCAGTAATACTTTGCGTATCTTTTGTTTTTTCCATTTGCATTCATAATCATAACCATTGCATGGCATCTTAGAGACAAAAATAGGGCTTTTTGTATATTTAAGTATCTTCAATCGCGTCGACACGAAGATTTTTAACCTTCGTATCTCCGGATAGAAGACACTTAAATAAGGGCAGCTGTTGTACCCCAATTTTTGCCCCTAAGATTCCTCTATCATATCATATCGACTAAATCATAACAAGATCATATTAGGGTTGGTTCTTCCTCTTTTTCTATCTCCTATCTTTAAGTTTTCTCTTGAGGAATCTCCAAGCACCTTGGTTGTGTATTTTGTATATGTGTTGTTGACTAACTTCTAATCAAAATACAAAAAATATTTATCTTTGTCTTTGCAAAATTGTGTTTTGTAGGTACCGAGTCAAAGCATCAGACAAATAAGGTTTTCAGGAAAAGCAATCAATTATGTATTGTGGCGAAAGACAACATGCATCGACCCATAAAGGTATGCATCGACCCATAAAAGTATGTATCGACTCATCTAGTTGTGTATAACTAGCATGTGTCGACACATGCATGTTATGTATCGACTCATCCTGTTTGTATAACTAGCATGTGTCGACACATGCATGTATGTATCGACTCATCCTGTTTGAATAACTATCATGTGTCGACACATACGTGTTATGTGTCAACTCATGCAGTTTGAGTGATTCTGTAATATGTTGAAGAAGCAGTATGTATCGACGCATAGAGGCATGTATCGACACATGCTGTGTTATACTGCTAGGATGTATCGATACATACCACCCATGTATCGACTCATAACAGCAAAATACACGTGTTTTTTGAAAAAAGCCAACAATTTCAAATCTGTCTTATTTTTTGCTCCAATTTTTTATGCATAATTTGAAATTATATCATGTGATACGGTGGGAGAACTGACTTGAGGTTTTGCGTTTATGTTCGCAAATGTTTCGGTTTAGCCAGAGTCGCCAACGACTTTTTATTTTATCCAAAGGAAAGGTCAAAAAGCACAGGAAAGACCTTTGAGATTGTTTTTGGGTTCGGGGGGTAGATTATTAAAAGGGAATGTGCTAGCACCCTTTTCACCCATGGTTTTCCATGGGCTCTTAGTTACTTGTTTTAGATCACTTGCTTTTGCTTTTCAATTGTTTGAAATGGTGCTTTTGTGTGTGGTTTTGAAAGTATTTTGAAAAGAGGCCTTTGTTTAGGCAACCTTTGTAGTGATTCTTGTTTGAATGTATACAAAGGTGTTT
Source organism: Vicia faba (assembly GCA_948472305.1). NCBI lineage: Eukaryota > Viridiplantae > Streptophyta > Magnoliopsida > Fabales > Fabaceae > Vicia > Vicia faba. The sequence goes on from OX451738.1 coordinate 1,265,812,391, forward strand.
GTATTTTGAAAAATGTTTCAATGTTTGAAAGTTTGTTTTGGGAAATGTTTTGAAATTGTGTTATGTTTTTGAAAATAGCAACGATGGTTTGCAAATTGATCAAGTAACTGGGAGTTGTCTACCCTACTCAAAGATCTTTCCTACATATTTTTAACCCTTTGACATTGTTGTTTTACCATTGTATTTGGTAAACAACCCTATCTTTGGATGTTAAACGGGATGGGCGTGGGTCATCGTATGACCATGATAGAAATGGTACCAAGTATCTTAGCAAGTTTAAGGGACTAAGATCATTTGTTTTAAGGCAACATTTTGATAGCGTCATCGAGGGACTATGATCTTTTTGTTTTGATTTTGATTTTCCAAGATACCTAGCATGCATACCATGGCCATGTTTTTTTTAAGGCAACAAGTGGGTGAAACCCTAGGGACTATGTCATTTTTCATGCATTGTTTTCTTGTGTTTAGTCATGCTATTTGTTTTGATTTTGGTCTTTGCATACAAAACCCTAATTTACTATCATGGCATTTGAAAGCGATAAAATGCGTAAAAGTGAATCTAAGACTATTACAACATTATTATGGGAAGGGGGTACAAGTTTGAATAGGGGGATATTGCTCAAAATAAAACCCTAAAACTATTACAACCATATTGAATTTATTTGTACAAATAAATAAATAAGCAAATACTTAAATATGCAAATAAATATAAATATGCAAAATGTTTTTGTATTTATTTTTATGTATGTAAAAATAAGTTTATTTAATTCTTAAAAATAAGGAAATAAAAATGATTATTTTTGGAAAGGGTGAATACCCTAATTTTTGGTTTAAAAGAAAATATATTAATATTATTTTATTTCATTTATGTATAAAGAAATAATAAAAATAATATATACAAAATATTAAAAAATAAAATATGTGAGAAAATATTATTTTATATGTATAATATAATAAAATAAAATGTGTAAGTATTTTAATATTATTTACAAGTTTTAATTAAGAAAATAAAGTAATATTAACCTAATAATTATTTATTATGCAAATAAAAATAAAATAAAAAATATGATAAAATGAAAAAAAATAAAGAAAATATTTTTTGTGATTTTAAATGTTCAAGAAAAAACAATAAAGTTAGAAAATAAAAAAAAGAAATGAAAAATATGCAAAAATAAAGAAATGGGCCAAGGGGGTGCAGGAAGTAAATAGGATAGAAAGACAAGCCAAGCCCAGCCCAACTCACTTGTCCCTAACCTCTGAACAAAAATGCGCGCGCCATGTAGTTCAAACTGTAACTCTTGCATACGTGCTTAAAAACGAAATCTTGCAACATGAAACTTGTAGCTTGTTAAATCACGATTCCAACCATATAAAAAACTTGATCTAACTCTAAGAAACCAGGGAGAATTTTGTCACCCCTAATTTCTGACCTAAAAATTTCAACATGTTCAACATCCAAATTCTCCTAGCTCAGTTAATATAAATACAAGCTATGCATATGTACAGTTCAAGGACATTAAGGGCTACATTTTTGCTTCACAAACCTAAGCCTAAGGATGTCTAAATAAAGAGATAGAAAGTTGGAAATTACCTTGTTCAGTCAAGTTCGAATATGGCAATGCAGCAACTTTGAATGAGGCCTGAAGGACTTTTGAGCTTGCTTGATGTTCCCTTGATCTTTCCCAATGCTTAGCATGCTTTGAAATGGCCTGAATGTCCCTATAGAACTCAACCTGCAAAGCTTCAAAATGAAAATGGTGAAGTGTGAAAATGGAGTTACAGTTGCTGGACAGGTGCTTGGATAGTTCAGGTATGATGTTTAGAATGTGTTTAAAATGATTCCAAGCAAAACGCACGAGGGAATATGGATTTGGCCAAGGTTCTGCACTGGTTGCCCTTTTTGGGCATAAAATGGGGTTTTTTGTGCTTAAGGGTGTTTGAGATGCTATGAGCTCGTGTTTCTGGCCTTAGACAATATGTAAAACTTGTTTGAAATGATACCAAACTTTGTTCTTATCAGATGGAAGAGTTTTGGACCCTTTTGCAAGTTGGCTTGTTTTTGAAGAAAAGGTTGAGTTGACAAAGCCAAAGCCTGTACAGGCTAGCTCCAGGTCTGCACATAGTTAGTACCAATTGTCTGATATTCATGGACTTTGTTTGCTGCAAGAGATTGGGTTCAATGCTCAAGATAAACAAAATGACATAAAGCATGCTTTATCAAAGTAGCAATGTTGCCTTTTTGCCATTTTTGGATTAACTCTTTGTGTAATGCTCCATAGCTCAGAATAAGACCAATATCCATTTTATTTGCATTTAATTAAGGAGTGTGGAAAGTTTTAATACCTGTAAAACAAGTACAAGCATGCTTTGGACAGATTTGCAACTTGTAGCAATGTGCAAAATGCCTTAGACAAAAGTGAGAAATGGCCATTTTCATTCCTTCGATTCTCCCTAACCACAAATGATCATGGAGAGTTCTTGGACATTTTGGAAAGCTTGTAACATGATCTAAAATCCATATTTGAAATGAATTTTGAGATTCCACTTGGAACTATGTGAAAAGTTGCCATGAAGATAGGTAAAAATCCTGCCTAAACTAGGGCAAAATTTCACTAAGTTAGAAAGTTTTTGGACCCTTATTCACAAAATCATAACTTGAGATCCAAGCATCTTTTTGGGAAACTTTGTGAATAAAAGTTGTAGATTTTTTGTAGGACTACAACTTTCATGTTGGAAGTTTTCTTTGAATCCAATTGCATCATGGTGAAAAAGTTGGGAAAGGTTGGGAAAAAATAAGAAATTTTCATAACTTAGAAAATTTCTAAGTTATGAAAATTTTCCATTTTAAACCCTAATTTTCAAAATTAGGTTTCTTGGTGAACAAGTTTCATGTTTTGACACATCTTGATGAAAAATGACCCTTGGCACTTGATTTTGACCAAAAAGTCAAAGTTTGACTTTTTAGTGTACAATTGATTTTTGATTAGTTGACTGAGAAATTCATTTGTCAATCCAATGCATTTGAGATCTTTTGAACCTTGTGATTAGGTCAAGATGATGCCATTGAGTCCTTGAAATCATGCTAGAACCCAATTTGCCATTGGCTAGGTGAAAAATTAGAAATTGCCCTTCTACAGTCAAAACCCTAAAAAATGACCATTTTGCCCTTTTGATGATCTGATCAAATTTCTTGAGGAGTTGTGGTCCAAACTTTATCAAATGGTTCATATGAGTTTATAATGTTGATTTGGATCAAAAATCATGAGGTTTGACTGTAAATTGGCCACAGTTGACTTTTTCCCCAATACAATTGATTTTTAGGTCAATTGTCCAATTGACTGGTCAAAAATGTGATTCAAGGCTTGAAACTTGGTATGAGCAATCTTAGAGGTCCAACATGAATTATGAAAGTCACATGAGGCATTGGAAGTCCAAAAATTCATGTGCAAACTCAAACCCTAATTTCAGGTCATCAGTGCAAGGAGATGTCTTGAGCTGAGCAAACCCTAATCCTGTCTGGAGTCCAAGAGTCTTGTGAGGAAAATCTTGATAAAATGAGAGGGAAAATTTTGGGGTACAACAGCTGCCCCTGTTCAATCTTTTTGAACCTGAAGAGTTAGATTGGCAAATTTTGTCATTCGTGACTCGAACGTAAAAGATGATTGGACACTAGAGTGCCCGTAAATTTGCACTCGTCAGAATGTAATTGAGGAAATGGGCTTAAAGATGCCATTTGGAGATGTGACAGAATCTTTTCAGAGATGGGCTTGTAGATGCCATCAAGAATGTTTGTTGAACTGCATGTTGTAAGTCAAAAGAATGAGTATCAGAACGGTATACGTGTCTGGAACGTATCTGAACTGTATCTAGAGACTGAATCTGTATGAGAAATGGAATGGCGTCCGTGTCTGGAGCGTATCCGAGCTGTAACTGTATTAGATTCTTGAATGAATAACAGAATGACTTCCGTGTCTGGAGTATATATGTATTGTATCTGAATCTCAAATATGAATGGGCGACAGAATGGCATCCGTGTCTGGAGCATCTCTGGGCTGGGGATAAAGTCAGTATAAGTGTCAGAATGGCAACCGTGTCTAGAGCGTATATGGATTGTATATGAAGTTGAGATTTGTATGAGTAACAAAATGACTTCCACGTCTGGAGTGTATCTGAAGTTGAGATCTGTATGAGTAGCAGAATGACTTCCATGTTTGAAGTGTATCTGAACTTGAAATTGATAGTTGAATCTGAATGAGAAGTAGAATGGCTTCCACGTCTGGAGCGTATCTAATCTGTATCTGATTGCTGAAGTCTGAATGAGCGACAAAATGGCATCTGTGTCTGGGGCGTATCCGTACTGTATCTTGACTTTGAATTCTGAATGAGTAATAGAATGACTTCCGTGTCTGGAGCGTATCCATACTGTATCTGAAATCTTTGAATATTTGTTAAAGAGAGATTTTAATATTATCTTGAAAAGGGTAAAATGTTAGCTGAAACACAAAGTTATGTTGCATGAAATGTATGATGCAATAAAATGTGTTTTATCAATGTTTATGATATATGAATGTAATGTATGCGCATGTAAGTTGATTCGATGTATTGCTGAGGAAAATAAATCCTTGATAACTGGAGATAATGAAATCTTCGACCGCTGTCGGGGGAAATAAATCCTTAACCGATGCTGGAGATTCAAAATCTTTGATTGTTGAGGATGAGAAATCCTTGGTGACTGTAGGGGATTATAAAATCTCTGACTGCTGCCGAGGAAAATAAATCCTTGACAACTTCTTTGGGGATGTGAGAATCCTTCACGACTTTTCTGGGGATATAGGGATCCTTCAAGTCTTTGGAGTTGGAATATGGTAATCATTATGTTGTGAGAATAAAACCAAGTGTTGCTTGAGAAACCTGCTTGGGGAATCCCGAGAACTTTGAAGACTTCTACTGGGGGTTAAATAATGGGAATCCTTACTCGGCTGGGGAATAGGGAAAACTCTGGCTATATCTATCGGGAATCAAACAAAGGAAAACCTTGATCCGCTGGAGAATAAGGAAGACTCTGATGGCTTCTGCGGGGAATTAAGAATGAGAATCTTCAATCTGTTAAGGAGTGGTGAATGAGAATCTTCGATCTACAAGGGATTAAAAATTATGACAAAATCATGCTGGGGAATAATGAAGACTCTGGAAACTTCACTGGGGAATCAAGATTGAGAATCTTCAATCTTCTAGGGGAATTTGAATCCTTGGAGACTTCATGCCGAGGAGTTAAGAATGAGAATCTTCATTCTGTTAGGGAGTAAAAACTCTGTGAGGAAGAAGGCTTACTGTTGGAGAGTAAGTGAAAACTCTGGGGGAGTAGCTATACTGCTGAGGAGATCAGGAGTTTGGGTTGTATGCCAATCTACTGGGGAATTATCCTAGTTTGGGGATAAGACAAAAGTTAACTGTTATCTGGTTGATTCTCAGACTTTAAGACAACTTGCTGGAGAAATCTGGGGAAAATTGAATGGTTTCCGCTGTGGATTGGTAGTTGGAAATTTGTCTTGACTGGGGAAGAAGGTTTCATCTCCGTTGGGGGTCTGTAGTTCAAAGTTTTGCTCCGCTGAGGATCGGGAGTTGGAAAACTTAACTCTGATGGTGGATTAAGGGTTTGAAATATAACTCCGTCGGGGATTGGGAGTTTGAAGTTTTGACTCTGACGAGGATTTTGAAATTTAATTCCGCTAGGGATATGTATTTCAAGGTTTTAGCTCCGCTCGGGATCTAGATGATGTACTGCAGGGGATTTCTCTTGGAAAAGCCTAAAGACGTTTTCCTATACTTTCAACTTGTCAGTAATTGTTCTTTCTCGTTTCGTTTATTTGTAAACAGTGATTATATTCAAATGCATATGCTCATTTAATAAATCATTGGACGTTTTCAAATAAAACACAAGTGTAAAAAAAAAGAAAGAAAAGGGCAAATAGTTCTCTGCACTTTGAAGTATCTTTGTATTAACTTTGTGTAAGTATTTTGTACAAAGGAGACAGACATCCTATTAAGAGAATGTTGTCATAAAAAATGAGAAAAATTTATACAAAGAAAGATGGCTATGTGTAAAAATTCCATGGGGTCCCATTCTGCTATAGCCTTCGTAACTCTGGATATCTTGTCCATTTGTTGCTTCGTCCGAAGATGATTGAGTTGATCAGAAGCCAGGAGCTTATCTATGAAGAGATTGTCCTTAAAGTGATTTGACGAGACATAGTCATACGCTTTAATTCCCTAACTTTTTCCTGGACCGCCCTTTCGGGTTTTCGATCCACCGGGAAACCCTTTTTTGCCCAAGTCGCCCTTTCGGGTTTTCAACTTGCCGGGTGTACAAATTTTTTATTATTTATCCCTAATTTTTGCCTGAACCGCCTTTTGGGTTTTCGATTCACCGGGATACCCGTTTTTGCCCAAGTCGCCCTTTCGGGTTTTCAACTTGCCGGGTCATTTATGCGTAGTATCTTTTGACTATGTTTGCGTTCGCAGGGTGCGGCAGGTCGTCGCCATCCATGGTGGTTAAAATCATTTCCCCACCAGAAAAGATGTTTTTGATCATAAATGGTCCTTCATAAGTAGGAGTCCATTTTCCCATGGGATCACTTTGCGGTAAGATGATCCGCTTGATTACAAGGTCCCCTACTTGATATACCTGGCGCCTGACTTTCTTGTTGAATGCCTTGATAATCCGTTTCTGATACGCCTGACCATGACAAACATCAGTAAGTCGCTTTTCATAAATCAAGTTAAGTTGATCAAGCCGGGTCTGAATCCAATCGTCTTCACTCAAACCAGCATCCTTCATGATTCTCAAGGAGGGAATCTGAACCTCGATAGGTAAAACAGCTTCCATGCCATATACCAAAGAATAGGGTGTTGCCCCAGTTGAAGTGCGTGCCATGGTACAGTACCCGTGCAGAGCAAACGGTAACATCTCATGCCAATCCTTGTAGGTGACTGTCATCTTTTGTATGATCTTCTTGATATTTTTGTTCGCAGCTTCGACAACACCGTTCATCTTTGGCCGATAGGGAGATGAATTGTGATGTTGAATCTGGAACTGCTCGCACAAGGAGGTAATCATAGTATTGTTCAGGTTTGTACCGTTGTCAGTGATAATCCTTTCAGGGATACCATACCGGAAAATAAGGTTCTGCTTGATGAAGCGGGCAACCACATTCTTAGTGACAGATGCAAAGGAAGCTGCTTCTACCCACTTGGTGAAGTAGTAAATGGCCACCAGGATGAAACGGTGTCCATTGGATGTTGTCGGCTTGATCTCTCCAATCATGTTGATTCCCCACATAGCGAATGGCCAAGGAGATGTTAAGACATTGAGGGGAACTAGAGGTATATGTACCTTTTCGGCATAAATTTGGCATTTGTGACAAGTACGGGAATGTTGATAGCAGTCAGCTTCCATGGTAGACCAGTAATAGCCTGCCCGCAGAATCTTCTTAGCCTTCGTATGTCCGCTAGAGTGAGTGCCGAAGGTACCATTATGCAATTCATCCATGATCTGTTCAGCCTCAATCTTGTCCACACATCAGAGCAGAGTGAAATTATGATTGCGCTTGTATAGGATACCATTGCTCAAGAAAAACTTAGCTGAGAACCTCCTTAAGAACTTTTTGTCGTTGACTGAAGCTTCTTCAGGGTATTCCTGAGTCTCGAGATACCTTTTGACTTCATGAAACCAAGGTCGGTCCACTATTTCTTCGGTATTAATCTCGTGACAATGTGCAGGTTCGTCCATCCGTTCAATAGTGATTTGGGGAGCCACATTATCCAAGTTAAGTTTAAACATGGATGACATTGTAGCTAGAGAATCTGCTAGCTGATTTTCTTGGATTAGAGACCTTGGCCTATCTTCAAGACATTGGGTTGTTTATTTGTTTTGTGTGCAGGTTATTGTGATTACATACTTTGTTTGTAATCTGGAATTCACCCGTATACAGCCATTACTCTGCCCAATTTTTGCGAAAACTTAATACACTTGAAGTTTGGTTCTCTCAAGAGGTATAGTATCTTTGCTTGCTTGGTTTCAATCCAAAGAACAGGAATTCTATATTGACTCATGATGTCAAATATTAGCTTCTTGTTGGTTAGATGGTTCTTATCCCTAGCTTTTACCTTATGCTTTAGGGTAGTCTCTTCTTCTCCTCCCATCTTCTTTAAATTTCAAAAAATCTTCTCCCTCCTTTTAAAAACTCTTCTAATTTCTAAACTTGAAACACTTTCATAATAAACTTGGACTTAGGTCCATCCATTTTCAAAACATTTTCATAAATAAATTTCAATCAATTTAATAATACCTTGACATTTTTGTGAGAAGACTAAAAGTCAATTGATCTCATTTCAAACCATTTTGCCACCTTGGCTTTTATCTTTAAAACTTTTCTTAAAAGATTAGACTATTGTCAATCCTTGTAGTGATGCAAACAACTATACTTCTATAATATGTAGTAAAGAGAGATATTTTCAACTTGGGTGTTGAGTGAGGCATTGTTGATTTTAAAACCCAAGCCATATCCTCCACTTTGAGATGATGCAAATTCTCCTTTCTCATGAATGTGGGTAGTAAGTATGTTTTCCACACGGACAATGACGATGATGTCTTATCTCATAAAATTAACCAACACACTTGTATTTCAAATTTTTAAAAGAGGAACTACGTGTACCCTGATCCCCTATTGCACGAAAGGCGGTACGTAGGCACTAAAGGTTTGCAACCGCGGCGGGTGCAAAAATCATAAAAAATATTCCTTTTCTCACCTCCACCATCCATTTTATATATAACACATTTTTATAGCCAAAATATACAGATTTTTCAAAGAGGTTCCTGCGGAGTACCGTAGATGTTTAGGGTGCTAATACCTTCCCTTTGCATAAACAACCCCCTTACCTTGAATCTTTCCCCCTTTTTGGGTTATTCTCTCTTTTCCCATTCCTTTGGAAACAATAAAGTGCGGTGGCGATTTTTATTTTGATTTGTATAAAGTCTAGTCAATCCAATGACTTAGTCTTGAACATTTCTACCGCTACAGGACCGAATAATTGGATGGACAGAGATTTTATTCCAGTTTCTTTTATTTCGCAGTAATTGTCTTACTTATGTTCAGAATTTGTAATGAACAATTTTTAAAACTTTTTGGCCTTGTGTCTTACCGGAGGCACAATGGTTATATCTGTGAGGGTTATTATATGTCATTTCATATATCATCAATGAAGCATTGGACGTTCTTTGCATACAAATTTTGCGCTCTCTGTTTTTTCTTTTCTATTTTTACTTTATCATTTCAGCTATGCTCTTACACACACGCACGAATCAAACTACAGACCCATATCCACTCTGGATCCCATTGATAACAATCCTACTATTACCAGCTATGACTTTGAAAATCCGATCAACCGAGCCGAGGACAAATGTGAGAACGATTGTGAGGTGCCTGGAGAACTGGATAGACTATTACAATAGGAAGAGAGGGCTATACAGCCTCACGAAGATCCAGTTGAGACAATAAAATTGGGCACAGAGACGGGCAAAAAAGAAGTCAAGATCGGCGCAAATCTGGAAGTTAAGATCAAACAGCGGTTGATAGAGATGTTGTGCGACTATGTTGAGATTTTTGCCTGGTCATATGAAGACATGCCTGGTTTAGACACTGACATCATGGTACACCATCTGCCAACTAAAGAGGATTGTCTTCCTGTTAAACAGAAGGTTCGTCGTATGCACCCTGAAATGTCATAGAAGATCAAGGTAGAGGTCATGAAGCAGTTCGACACAGGGTTCTTAGCTATCACCTCCTATCCGCAGTGGGTTTCTAACGTTGTTCCGGTACCTAAGAATGACAGCAAGGTATGGATGTGTGTGGATTAGAGATCTGAACAGGGCAAGCCAAGGATGACTTCCCGCTTCCGCATATTGATGTTCTGGTTGACAACACCGTGCAACACAAAATCTTCTCCTTCAAGGATGGTTTCTCTGGCTACAACAAGATTAAGATGGCCCGTGAAGACATGGAGAAGACGACCTTTGTCACACAGTGGGGAACCTTCTGTTACAAGGTGATGCCTTTTGGGTTGAAAACTGCTGGGGAAACCTATCAGCGAGCCATGGTCGCTTTGTTCCACGATATGATTCACCATGACATTGAGGTTTATGTTGATGACATGATAGCTAGGTCTCAAACTGAAGAGGAACATCTGGATCATCTACAAAGGTTGTTCGACAGGTTGAAGATATACAAGCTGAGGTTGAATCCGAACAAGTGCACCTTCGGGGTAAGGTCTGGTAAGCTTTTGGGTTTCGTCGTCAGTGACAAAGGTATTCAGGTAGATCCCGCAAAGGTAAAGGCCATACAAGAGATGTCGGCTCCCCATACTGAGAAGGCAGTTAGAGGTTTCTTGGGACGCTTGAATTATATCGCCAGGTTCATTTCACATCTGACTGCTACTTGTGAGCCCATCTTCAAGCTTCTGAAGAAAGATCAAGTGGTAAAGTGGAATGACGAATGCCAGACTGCTTTCGAAAGGATCAAAGAATATCTTAAGGAACTGCCAATTATGATGCCTCAGTTTGAAGGAAGACATTTGATATTATACTTAACAGTTCTAGACAATTCAATGGAGTGTGTGATGGGGCAGCATGACGAGTCTGGTCGAAAAGAGCACGCAATATACTACCTTAGCAAAAAGTTTACCGACTGTGACACAAGATACTCATTGCTCGAGAAAACTTGTTGCGCTTTGGCATGGGCTGCTCGCCGACTGAGACAGTATATGTTGAGCCACACTACTCTGTTAATATCTAAGATGGATCCAATCAAATACATCTTCGAGAAGCCCGCACTCTCTTGAAGAATAGCGAGATGGAAGATGATCTTAACCGAATACGATATACAATATACAACCCAGAAAGCAATCAAGGGGAGTGTATTGGCTGATCATTTGGCTCACCAGGCCATGGATGACTACCAGTCCATGAATTTTGAGTTCTCGGATAAGAACATTATGCTGGTGACTGACTACGAAGAACCGATACCAGATGAAGGACCTGAAGAAGGATCCTGATGGACTATCATCTTTGATGGAGCTTCGAACGCACTTGGTAATGTCATCGGTGCTGTAATCATATCCCCTGAGGGCTGCCACACTCCTTTCACTGCTCGATTATGTTTCAACTGCACTAATAACATGGCGGAGTATGAAGCCTGCATCATGGGTATCAAAGCCGCTATTGACCTCAGAATCAAGTTCCTAAATGTCTTCGGGGATTCATCCTTGGTGATAAGTCAGATCAAAGGCGAATGGGATACAAAGCATCTGAATCTCATCTCATACAAAGAGCACATACTGACATTGCTCCCACACTTTGAGGAGGTAACTTTTGAACATTTCCCACGAGAGGAGAATCAGTTAGTGGACGCGCTAGCTACCATGTCTTCTATGTTCAAAGTTAGGTGGGACAATGAAGCTCCCCGAATCACCATTGAAAGGTTGGATGAACAAGCGCACTGTTGTGAGATTGATACTGAAGAGGTGACAGACAAATCCTGGTTTCATGAAGTAAAGAAGTATCTCGAGGCTCAAGAGTATCCTGAAGGGGCATCTGTCAATAATAAGAAGTTTCTGAGAAGGTTCGCTGCAAAATTCTTCCTCAGTAATGGAATCCTCTACAAGCGCAACCATGACTCTACCTTACTACGGTGTGTAGACAAGAGCGAAGCAGAGAGAATTATGACGGATCTACATGAAGGTACCTTCGGAACTTATTCCAGTGGACATACCATGGCTAAGAAGATCCTACGGGCATGATACTATTGGTCCACTATGGAAGAAAATTGTTATCAACACTCCCGAGCTTGTCATAAATGCCAAATTTATGCTGATAAAGTGCATGTGCCTTCGGTTCCTTTGAATGTCTTGACAGCTCCGTGGCCCTTTGCAATGTGGGGCATTGACATGACCAGAGAAATCAGGCCCACCGCCTCCAATGGGCATCGCTTCATCCTAGTGGCCATCGATTACTTCACGAAATGGGTTGAGGCGGCCTCCTTTGCTACTGTTACCAAGAATGTTATGGCGCAGTTTATCAAGCATAACCTGATCTGTCGGTATGGTGTGATAGAGAGAATTATCACCGATATTGATACGAATCTCAATAACACGATAATCAATGAACTCTCTAAGCAGTTTAAAATATAGCATCATAACTCTTCTCCTTACCGGCCAAAGATGAATGGCGTTGTTCAAGCGGCTAACAAGAACATCAAGAAAATTATACAGAATATGACGATGACATACAAAGACTGGCATGAGATGTTACCATTTGCTCTTCATGGATACCATACCTCAGCACGGACATCGACAGGGGCAACACCCTACTCTCTAGTATATGGCATGGAGGCAGTCCTACCCATTGAGGTCCAGATTCCTTCTCTAAGGATTATGAAAGATGCAGGTTTAAACGAAGACTGGATCCAAACTCAACTTGATCAACTGAATTTGATTAATGAGAAGAGATTTACTACTGTCTGTCATGGTCAAACGTATCAAAAACGGATGATCAAGGCTTTTAACAAGAAGGTCAGACACCAAGAGTATCAAGTCTGGGATCTAGTGATCAAGCGCATCATACTGCCGCAAGGTGACCCCAGGGGCAAATGGACTCCCACATACGAAGGGCCATTTGTGATTAAAAACAATTTCTCGGGTGGAGCCATAATTTTGACCACCATGGACGGTGACGACCTTCCTCACTCTGTCAATGCGGACATAGTGAAAAGATACTACCAAAAGGGTTCGGGCAAAAATAAGGGATGAAAATGAAAAATCTGTACACCCGGCAAGTCGAAAACCTGAAAAGGCGACTTGGGCAAAAAAGGGTATCCCGGTGGACTGAAAACCCGAAAGGGCGGTCCAGGAAAAAGTTAAGGATGAAAAGTGTATCACTATGTCCCATTGGATCACCCTGCGATCTGACCTTAGTATCAATTGTCAAGCTCAAACAGCATTGATTATCCTAATCAGCTTCAGACAAGCAGCAAAGTGATGAGACGCTCGAAGACATAACGGTGATAGCAGAATTGGAACCCAATGGGATTGTTGTACATAGTTGTTTTCTTTTTACACAATATTGTATAACTTCTATTTTTACGGCGGCGTTTTCTTACTAGAACGTCAGCCTCGTTGTACGAAAACGCCTATTACAGGCCAACTTCAAAAATCAATACAAAATCATTTTCATAAGAAACTGAGTTTTTCTTTTTCTGTTTTGTTTTGCAAGAACGTCCAAAGATTTATTTTTGACATATGCATTTAAATATGATCGCTGCTCATAAATATTTACATAAAGAAACAAAATAAAATTACTCGTAATTCCAGAAACAGGGGAAAAAATAAGAAATGTCAAACCCGATAGTTACTCTCTCCAGAAGGTACCAGGGCAGAGACAGCTTTGGAGCATAGTCATCAATACATGCGACCTTGTAACATCTGTATTCCCCATAGATTAAAGGTAATCAAAGCATTGATATCAGTTCTCTCAAAATGGGAAGTAATCTCCCTAGCCAGGGTCGTCTAGAAACCTGACATCTACTTCCCTCGACCGAATTACATGATCGCGAGCGGATCATCATAAACTATTATCTCCCCAAGCAGAGTTTGTTTCTCTAGATACAGAAGCTCAATCCCCAATAGAGCTTAATAAGAGTCATTCCCCCGCAGAGCTATTCTCGAACAAAGTGTCTCCCTGGCAGAATATTCATAAACAACAAAGAGAAAATCTCCAACACTGTCATTTCCGTTCACCATCTCCAACGGAAGTAGAAGAACCACAGTTCTCTACAACAGTCGGGAATGCTATATTCTCCAGCAGCAGTCAGGGATTTATTTTCCCAGACATGGATATGTCACAGATGACATCTCATGTTCATACATCATGACATGCGCATACATATCACGTACAACATAATCTCATTTATTTTGAGAACATCATCTCACAACGCATTTCATGCATCGCATATGATTAACCCTGTTGTCTTTTCAGGAAAGACAGTTATCACCAACAATTCCAGCAATTATACATGTCATATCTACAGACAGCTAATGAAAAAAAATCAGTTCCCGAAACTAAACCGATCAACCAATTTACATGATCAAGCGGAGTAACCCTACTATACAGGTTCCTTCCCATAAGCCCTACTATCCAGGCTTTCATTTCAAAGTAACCCTACTACCCAGTTTCCTTCACATAAGCCCTACTATCCAAGCTTTCATCTCGAAGTAACCCTACTACCTAGGTTTCTTCTCATAGCCCTACTATCCATACTTTCATCTCGAAGTAAACCTACTACTCGGGTTCCTTCTCATAGCCCTACTATCCAGGCTTTCATTTCAAAGTAACCCTACTACCCAGGTTCCTTCCCATAAGCCCTACTATCCAGGCTTTCATTTCGAAGTAACACTACTATCCAGGTTCCTTCCTATAGCCCTACTATCCAGGCTTTCATTTCAAGGTAACCCTACTATTCAGGTTCCTTCCCCATAAGCCCTACTATCCAGGATGTCATCTCGAAGTAACCCTACTACCCAGGTTCCTTCCCATAAGCCCTACTATCCAGGCTTTCATTTCGAAGTAACCCTACTACCCAGGTTCCTTCTCATAGCGCTACTATCCAGGCTTTCATATCGAAGTAACCCTACTACCCAGGTTCCTACTCATAGCCCTACTATCCAGGCTTTCATCTCGAAGAAACCCTACTACCCAGGTTCCTTCTCATGGCCCAACTATCCAGGATTTCATCTCGAAGTAACCCAACTATCCAGGTTCCTTCTCCCTTATCTCTAGACAATAGTTTATAACACTGTAAGGCCCGGACCCGACCATATACGGTCGATTTCACATTTCCCCAGTAAGCCTATGTACAACCTGGACCCAAACCAGATATGCATTCTACTTTCACCTCCCCAATCAAGAGTTAATTCCCCAACAGAGTAATGGACAACCGAAGCTCCTAGACTCTACTTCCCAGGACATAAATCAAAATTCCCTGGCGAAGTCCTCCTTAACTGCAGGTATAGGAATTTTTGCCAAGGAATCTCTTATGCAATCGATCTTTTCTGGATGGCATCTGCAAGCCCATTCCCGATATCAGCAATCAGTATTACATTATCGAGTGAAAATTTCTGGGCACTCTAGTGTTCAATCATCTTCCACCTTCAAGTCACGAATGGAAGACCTACCAATCTAAATCTTCAGGCGTAAGAAGATTGAACAGGGGCAGTTGTTGTACCCCAAAATTTTCCCTCTCATTTCTCAAAGGATCCTCCTGGACTCTCAGGTTTGCTTCTATCAAGTTTCAAGTCTTGAATTACAACTTTTCAAGAAAATCATCCACAAGGGAAAAATAATCAAAAGCACACTGAAAAGTCAAACTTTAACTTTTAGATCAAAAATCAAGTTTCAACAATTATATTTCATCAAGACATGAAATTTGTTCATCAAAAAAATTAGAAGTCAGAAATTACTTGGAAAAAATCAAATTTCTAAACGTTTAGAAAATTTTCTAAGTGTTAAGAGAATATGATACTTCAAAACTTCTGATCCAGCCTCCATGCAAGTGCTGTCAAAAGTTGCAAACATGGTTCAGAACATAGTTCTTCAATCAGAACATGACTCTTCAGCATATCCTTCGATCAGAGCATCACCCTTCGAGTTTCATTCTGGTCTTCTTCGATCAGAACATCACAAAACCCCAAAACCTTGTTTGAACAGCCTGCTGCATTGCTATAGCACATTCCTGCAACTAGCTGCCATAACACTCCAAATTGCTATTGATCTAGTCCACGCCTGCATTTTTCACAAACCCTATATTTGCACCAAATTAGCATACGAAAACTGTGATTAAAAAGCAATGAAACAGTATACTAAAAAGGTTTGAATCCCATTTGTTTCCCCCCTCAAAACTACAGCAAACCCATCTATAAATAATTTTCTCCCTCACACGTTCAAGGGGCTGGCTTTTGGAGAGAGAAAATTGTCAAAAGAGAGAAAAGAAAACTGTGAAACCTTCGTAAAAATCCAGAATTCCCAAACAGAAAACCAAAATCTTGTTCTTCCCTTTAAGTCAAAGAACTTGGCATATTCTCTTCCGTTGCTCTTACTGAGTCCAAAACATTTGAAGGAAGCAGTTCAAGTTCCAAGCCCACGCTCTAGGTTCAAGTTAAGTCTTTCTAACTTTGCATCTTTTCATTCAGAATATCATTAAAATATGTAAATATCACAATATTAATGTTGTCCATATCATTGCATAAGTAGGAAAACTGTGGATCAAAATTTCTTGATTAGGGCTAGGCTCAGATTAGGGATTTGAAATTTTATAAATTGTTGTGCTTTTATCTTTCTGACCTTCTGTTTGTTAAATACTGAATAAATTGCTGATGTGCGGATTAATATGAAGAAGGAGTTGAAATATGGCACAGAACCCCTGTTTTTCACTCACTGTTTTAGCATAGCAAAGAACTTGAGTTCTCCCTACACGTTAAACACACATAACTTCTAGGATTTCTTACTGTTTTAACACATAGAACTTCTGATGCTCACTCACTATTTTAACATACAGAACTTCTGATGCTCACCCACTGTTTTAACACACAGAACTTTTGATGCTCACTCACTGTTTTAACACACATAACTTCTGATGCTCACTCACTGTTTTAGCACAACACATAACTTTTGAGTTCTCCCTACACGTTAAAAACATATAACTTCTAGTCTTTCTTACTGTTAAGCACACTGAACTTCTGATGCTTCCGCTCAGTATTTTAACACTCAGAATTTCTGATTTTTCACACGCTGACAACACACTAAATTTTTGATGTTCACTCACTATTTTAGCACAACACAGAACTTCTGACTTTTGGCTCACTATCTGAATACCACCCAGAACCTCTGTTTCCTTTCCCTCTGACGTTTTTTGTAGGTCTTTAGAGTGTATCAATCAAGAACTTCTGATTCCACTGATGTTCCTTTCTGAGTCACAACGCGCTTGGCTTCAGAACTTCTGATCCTTGTTGTTTTGCTTGCAGCAGCACGCCGTTTCTATCTTTCATTTATTTTCCTTTTATCATTTTCAATATTAATACTCTTTTTATCAATATAAAAAAGATATGAAAATATTTTCTTTTTACTAACTAATTTATTTCCTCTTTTTTAAATCCATTAAGACAAACAAACCATTTTCTAAACAAAGTCCTTTTTCTTTCTTACGTTTTACATTTTAATATGTTTGTAATAGTTAAATAGGATTTAAATTCTTGCAACCCCCCATTTGTGAAATATGTACCCCCCCCCCCCCCCCCATCCCTAAAATATTATAATTGCATAGGACTTTTATATTTCCGCAATTTAACGCTTTTCCAAATATAAAATGCTAGTAATTAGGATGTGTATGGCAAGATATGAAATCAACAAATAGATAACCCTAATCAAGACTAAAATGCATGCAATCAAACACACTTGCACACTAGCACCCTTAGGGTAATCCCACCTTGTTGCCTATCGGAAAAATAGTCATGTCCCTCGAACATGGGCGTTTTAGCAAAAGACCCTCGATAAAAGATCGTAGTCCCTCGATGACCCTCGATGTTGCCTTTGATAAATGATCTAGTCCCTAACACGACATTGCAAAAATGTTCCATGTATTTCCTTCTATGACTATACAAAAACTTCATGTGCCCGTCCCTTCACATCCAACGATGAGGCTTCTTACCAAATCAACGGTAAGATAGCAACATCTAAAGGAGGAGGAAAAGAACATCTAATACCTTTTGAGTAGGTAGATTCGCTCCTAGTTGCTCACTTGCTCACAACAAAAACATTTTATACACCAACACTCTCATTTTGAAACATTTTCAAAAGACAATACTTTGTACGCGTTCTTATAGAGACGAGAACCATTACAAAGACATTTTTTTCAAAATACTTTCAAAAAATCACAACACAAAAGAATAACTTTCGAACAAAGCAAGTGATCTAGCAAGTAAACTAAGAGCCCATGTAAAACCATGGATGAAAGGGGTGCTAACACCTTCCCCTTTCATAATCTACCCCCCGAACTCAAGAAAACATCTCTAAAGGTCTTTCTTGTTCTTTTTAGCCTTCCTTTGTTAGATAAAAGAAATGTCGGTGGCGACTCTTGCTATCCGCAACATTTGCAATCAAACGCAAAACAAAAGTCAGTTCTCCCACCGTATCACACTTAGGCCTCAATAATTTTATAATTTAACTATCTTGTTTTCATTGTAAGCCTAGAAGGCAGTTATAATTTGAACTTACTACTAAGTTTCTTTGTTTCCTTTTTGTTTAACAAATTTAAATCCCACGAGGTCCTTGAAAACATTGCATATTCATATACATTTACATACCATATCATTGAATAATAGGTATTTCCAAGACATGTTTTCTCATCTTCTTGCTGTTTATTTCAGCAGAAATGGCTCTTGAACAAACCGTTAAGGATCTTCAAGCTCAGAATGCCCAGTTCCAACAGATGCTCCCGAACCTAGGAAAGGGGAAGGAAGAATTGAAAGTACTCATCACCAAAGAGAAGAAGAGAAAGACAAAGAAACCAGTTGGCATCCTTAACATGGGAAGAAGGTTCAGGGGGCCAGTCAAGCGAGTTAAGGATCCCGATACTCTGTTAGAAGAAGAAGACGAACAAGATAAGGATGATAAGTATGGTGAAACTGAAAAAAGCAACCATGGTTCTTCCAAGTACTCTGATGGAGAGAAGGAAGATTATCTGAATAAGCAATATCCTTCTGTTGATGAAAAATATAAATAGCTGGAAGACCGTCTGAATGCCATGGAGATCCAGAAAGTGCCTGGGCTAAATTTTGAAGAGCTGGGATTAGTCTCAGGGGTTGTTATTCCTCATAAATTCAAAGTTCCTACTTTTGTGAAGTATGATGGTGTTTATTTCCCTAAGCTTCATTTGATGTCTTATGTCGGAAGATTCAACCCCACATCACCGACAGAAAATTATGGGTGCACTTCTTTCAAAAGAGCTTGTCAGGGACACAGTTGGAACGGTTCTATCAACTCGAGGGGACCAATATTCGTACTTGGGAATATTTGGCTGCTGCTTTTTACAAACAATACCAGTACAATACTGATCTTGCAGCAACCCATGTGCAATTACAAAGTATGACTATGGGCTCGAACGAAGGTTTTAAAGAGTACGTCCAGAAGTGGAGAGATCTAGATGGAAGAGTTCAACCTCATTTGTCTAATAGGGATTTGGTTGATATGTTTATGGGAACTTTTACAGGTCCTTTATTCAATCATCTGATTGAAATTTCTTCAGCTGGGTTTACCAAGTTGATATTGAAAGGGGAGAACGTTGAAGGCAGAATCAGAAGCGAAAAGATTCAGGTGGCTGCGTCTTCAAGTACTGTAAATAAGAGGTTCAACAGGAAAAAAGAAGTTAATGTTGTGTATGGCCAGAATGGTCGTGCTAGACGTGACCACAATCAATCTATGAGGGCAATACTAATCTTTAATCCCGTACTAATGCAACATCAACAAGGCAATTAACGTAGGTCATACACACCCAGGAGACAATTCACCAAGATCAATATGTCGTTGTCTCAAGTATTGCAATACCTATTGAAGTCCGAGCTGATTACATTGAGGCATCCTCCTTATAATCCTAACACCTCCTCTCCTCGGTACAATCCTAATATGCGTCTATCATTCCAATAGTCTCGAACATGACACAAACAGTTATTGGACTCTGAAAAATAAGATTCAGGACCTGATTGATGAAGGAGTTTTCAAGTTCACACAAGATGGTGAGATTGAGTTTTTCTATCATCCCTCAAATATCGAAATTGCATAGCATACCATCTGAAGTAAAAAGTTCAGGCGGAGAAGCTTTAAGATTATATGAATTTTTATTTTTAATTTCTTTTGTTTTTTCAAACAGTTACTGTCATGTCAATCTTTGGTTTTTCCCATTAATGCATTGCATATGCCTGTCTTGAATTAATCCATTTGTTTCACTATATTTAAATTATGCTTCTTACTTCCTTTTTGTGATATTCAACTATCCTTAAAGTTATAAGCCTTTAGAGGGATGATGGCGAAAACGATACCATAATCTCATACAGTATGCTTTTGAACAGACCTTGCTGACGATGTACAGGCGTTGCTTCAATTCCTAAACAGTGGAGATATAAGAAAGTTAATCCCTAGTCAACCCCTTTGAGCCTAAGAAGTAGGATTTTTATTTTTCACGTAAATTGAAACCCTTAATCATAACCTCGGGCAAGGTAGTTTATTAGTTAATTTAATTATGCATTCAATCACAAGCTTTTCCTTCATACACAACAAGTAGTATCAAAGGAATCCTTCAAAATCAAAATTCGGTGATGTTTCCCCGTAATCATTATGTCGGACAATCATTATCTTTCAAAAGAAAAGCCCGCTAAGTCGAAACTATGAAGGAGACTTAGAGAAACATCTGGGGCATCCCGCTGACTATAATCTTAAAGAAAACAGTTTAGGAAAATGTTAGGGATAATAAAGTCAAAAAGAGGTCGCTATAAACATCAACAAAAGAATGATGTTACAAGAAAAAATGACTGCCTTCTCAAATAAACTTTCGGTTTCTGAACCATCACCAAGTATCAGTGCTATAATTCTAAACTTTATTGGAACCTGAATGCATAATTAACTAAGTATATGTCTGAAGGACATCATGGAGAACGGGTTGGGTACAAATAAACTTTGAGCCTTTATCCTTTGTTTCTTAAACTGTGAACCAGACCATGTTATAACCCTTCAAAGTCCTAACTGAAGCATGTGTTAGTTTGAAAACATACTGTTACAAAAAGGTATCCTGACTCCTGTAAGGCTTACTATAAATCCTGAGTTGATATCACATTCTTACAAATTTTGTTTTACTAAAAAAATGCATTTTTTAAACTTCAAGATAGGCATAAGCTTTGCATTCTAATACCACTGTTTGCATATGACTAAGTTTTTGACAGTGGAGAATTTCGCATGACGAATATTCAATGAATGAAAATCCTCCCAATGGATAGAATTATTTCAAAGAATGGGTCAAAGAGAAAGACACTTCCAGTAACAGGCCTTTCGTGGACACAATTGGTTATAAATCAAGGGGCGTGAAATGTTATTGTCCAACCCATTTGTGGCAGTCAAGTTAAGATTCAAAGAATCTCTCAAAAGTCTTGAATAGCCAAGGGCAGATCTCCATCTGAATCACTTGGGACATGTTACATTGATAGTGAGTTTAAGCAAAATCCACTATGAAAATTGAATCTTCGGTATCACCAAATTGCATGTTTATGTCAGCAGTATCAGATAGTGTCATTCTGCCGTGACAGTTCTTAGAAAAATGCTGAGGAAGGTCAAGATTATTATAAACCTGGTAATCAATGGTTGATAAATAACTTCGAACATCGGGTGCACCAAACTAATCCCTGGGGAAAATAGACTCCCGCATACGAAGGGCCGCGTATGATCAAGAAAATATTTTCTGGCAGTGCTACAACACTTACTACCATGGACAGTGAAAATTCCCTGCGCCCTGTGAACACGGACATAGTAAAAAATAGTACGCATGAAAAAGAGACCCGCTAGGTTGTTTGGCCTAGGAAAAAATAAGGGAATCCAGATGAACCAAAAGGGTTCGGGAAAAAATTAGGGACATATAAATAAAATTTGACAATCGACAAGTCGAAAACCTGAGAAGACGGCTTGGGCAAAAAAGGGTATCCCAGTGGACTGAAAATCTGAAAAGACAGTCTAGGAAAAAGTTAGGGATTAAAGTGTGCGACTATGTCTCGTTATCTTATCATTTGTTTATCACTCTAATCAACATTTACTAAAGACTCTAGGAGTTGGGATAATTTTCAAGTCATCCAAAAATCCCCACAGTGTAATCTCCATGGAACTATCTTTATAGAGCTTTCTTCACAAGTTCATCCCCAACAGAGATATATTCCCCAGCAAGTCTAATATTCCCTCAGGCAGATATTGGGGCATCTTCCAGCAGTTCACCTCCATATCCCTAATGGATATCTTGACTTGATCATCATCCCCAAAAGGTCTTCTAACGTATAAGAAAGTCTGATCATTTCCCTAACATACAGTTGAGACTTCCTCGTCGCAGCCTATAAAATTCCAATCTCCATCAGATTTTATTTCCTCGACATAGTTTACAGGAATTTAATTCCCCAATGGAGTTTATTACTCCAACGTCGTAAATCCCTAACAAAATTCTCTTCTCCAGTATGGTTTAATCAAAGTTGCCATCCCCAAAAGAGTTGCTACGGTATCTGAAACCTGGACAGATAGCACACTGGAGGAATATCCATTTCTTTTATCCCCAGTCAAGGTACGTAAGAATCAAATCCTCCAACAAAAATAACGGTAAACGACCGACTCTCCTTGAATGCCTTTATCCTCAAGCAAAAGTCAAAGATACCCAGTGGAGTATCCTCAAACAGAATGCAGGAATTCCCAGCAAAATTATTCCAGTAAATTATCCCCAGCAAAAGTCGAAGAATCACTCTCTTAATCCCTAACAACAGTCAGGGATTTATTTTCCCCAGCCAGAGTTGTTACAAGGAGCTACCAATACGCTTCAACGACACATTGCATCCATACATCATTTCACAATACATTATAGAATATGTATACCAAGACGCATATAACATTCTCATTAATTTTGAGAGTATCATTACGCAATGCATTACATACAACATGACATTGCATAAAGCTAACTTTGTGTTTTAAGGTAAAGTTTGCAAACATACGAATATCATCAGAAATTTTCGAACATGTCAGAGATTAATTCCTGAAAAAAGACAGGGCAACTATCTTTATGACCAAGCGGTATGAATTCCCGAAACAGGACGGATTTACCAACGAAAAATAGGTCGCAGATTAATTCATGAAACAAGACGGGGAAACTATCGATATGACCAGGCAGTATGAATTCCCGAAACAGGACAGGTTTACCAATGAAAAACAGGTCGCAAATTAATTCCCGAAATAAGATGGGGAAACTATCTATATGACCAAGCGGTATGAATTCCCGAAATAGGATGGGTTTACCAACAAAAAAACAGGTCGCAGATTAATTCCTGAAACATGACAAGGAAACTATCTATATGACCAGGAAGTATGAATTCTCAAAATAGGACGAATTTACCAACTAAAAACAGGTCGCGGATTAATTCCCGAAACAAGATGGGGCAACTATCTATATGAGCAGGCGGTATGAATTCCCAAAGTAGGACGGGTTTAACAACGAAAAATAGGTCGCAGATTAATTCTCGAAACAAGATGAGGAAACTATTTATATGACCAGGCGGTTTGAATTTCTGAAACAGGACGAATTTACCAACAAAAAACGGGTCATAGATTAATTCCCGAAACAAGATGGGGCAACTATCTATATGACCAGGCAATATGAAATCCCGGAACAGGACGAATTTACCAACAAAAAATAGGTCGCAGATTAATTCCTGAAACAGGACGGGGTAATTATTTATATGACCAAGTGGTATGAATTCCCAAAACAGGACAAGTTTATCAACAAAAAACAGGTCGCTGATTAATTCCCGAAACAAGATAGGGTAATTATCTATATGACCAGGCGGTATGAACCCCCAAAATAGGACATGTTTTCCAACAAAAAAACAGGTTGCTGATTAATTTCAGAAACAGGACGGGGAAACTATATATATGACCAAGCGGTATGAGTTCCCGAAATAGGATGGGTTTACCAAAGAAAAATAGATTGTAGATCAATTCCTGAAACAGGACAGGGCGACTATCTACATGACCAAATGATTTCCCCTTCAGAGACCGAATTTTGAAAAGCCTCTCCTTCAAGACCTTCGTTCTGAAATGAATTCCCCCCAGAGACTGAATTCTGGAGAGCATTTTCCTTCTGAAAAACATTCTTCAGATACAGTCAGGCGTAGACTCATTCTGATACTCCTACCAACAGTTACCTTGGGTGGCATCTATAATCCCATTTCCCGCGACACTCTGTCACCTCTCTGAATGACATCTTTAAGCCCATTCAAGCAGTATAATTAACCAACAATGTCACTTTATGCACATGTGAGTGCAAATTTCTGGGCACTTAAGTGTTTAATCCTCTTCCACCTTCAGATCACGAATGGCGGACATGCCAATCTAACTCTTCAGGTTTAAGAAGATTGAACAAGGGCAGTTGTTGTACCCCAAAATTTTCCCTCTTATTTTTTAATATAATTGATTCAAGAAACATCCTCATGCTCCTAGGATTCTCAATTGCTCAAGAATACTCAATGGTTTAAGCATACAAGCACCTCTCCTAAGCAATGGCCTACAATTAGGGTTTGCTCAGTCAATTGCTCAAATTAGTGAAAGTCAAATGTATTGAACAAAAAGTTAACTATGGCCAACATACAGTCAAACTTCAAGATTTTTGGTCAACATCAACATTTTGAAGTCATATTCATAATTTGATTAAGGGTTGATCATGATTCATCAAAAAAACTCTCAATTCATCCAAAGTCTAAAGTTACCAAATTAGGGTTTTCTTAAGGAGAAGTCAACTGAACTTTGACCAAGCATAACTTTCTCATGCTTCATCATATTTTTCTCAACCAAAGCTCATTTTTAAGAAAATTCAATCCTCTACAACTTTGACTCTCTAAGCTCAAGTCCAAAAAATGCTTCATTTGAGAGATATGAGCCAAAACATTATCGGACATTTCAAAAGTCAACAAAAAGACACTTTTTGTCAAGGCAACTTACATCAAGATAAAGTCTTCAAATGAAAACTTGATCAACATAGAGACTGTAGGGGACATCTTGAGATTTCCAAAAAGTTCAGGATCACCTTCATATGATAAAAATTGAGGGAGTTATGTTTGGTGCAAGTTAAGCAATTTTTGAGAAATGCGTGAAACTTACATTGACCAATTTTGAAATTATGGGCTAATGGACCTGATTTTTCAAGTTCAAACATGTTCATGACATGCTAAAAGACATATAAGTCCACTCATGCCTTATCTTTTATTTTTATTTTATTATATTTTGTTTTTATTCAATTAGATACAAAATAAATTAAATAAAATAGTAAAATAATGGACCAAGGCACATGGGCTTGGTGTTGGATCAAATTTGAGGCCCAAAGACTCTTGGACAACCATGCAAACATGGGGGGACAAGTGTTGAGACATGATCTTCTCAAAATGGAATGTTTAAAAACATGTATTTTTGTTTGTTTTGGCAAGACATTGAATACTTGGTCTTTTCCTTTTTTGTCTTGATATATTTTTCTTCCTCTATATAAAACACCAGATTTAGACACAAGGGGACAAAATAATTGGCAAGAGAATAGAGTTTCAAAGAGCAAAAATATTCAACTTTTCTTCACAATCGGTTCTCAAATTCTAAGCAACTTCAAAGTGATCCAAGGTCTACAGTCACTTCCTGAAGGTCTGAGAAACATTTTCAAACTCATACCCAATCAATTCACACACACACACACACACACACACACACACACACACACACACACACACACACACACACACACACACACACACACACACACACACACACACACACACACACACACACACACACACACACACACACACACACACACACACACACACACACACACACACACACACACACACACACACACACACACACACACACACACACACACACACACACACACACACACACACACACACACACACACACACACACACACACACACACACACACACACACACACACACACACACACACACACACACACACACACACACATATATATATATATATATATATATATATATATATATATATATATATATATATATATATATATATATATATATATATATATATATATATATATATATATATATATATATATAATTGTTAGTTAATAGGATTGTATGGCAAGATAATGATCGAATGCTAGAAAACCCTAACGCAAGATAAAATAATCGAATCAACACACTTGCATATTTGCACCACTAGGGTAACCTCCCTCTGTTACCTTCAGAAAAATAACGGTCATGTCCCACGAAAATGGGAATACTTTAGCAAATACCTCTGGTTAAATAATATTATTTTGGTCCCTTTTGAATAAAGATCATAATCCCTCAATGACCCTTTAAGTTTCCTACAAAATGATCTAGTCCCTTCGACCAACCTACAAGAAAAATGATGATAGTCTCTTCGAATTGCTAAAGTATCCTTACATGTTGCCTTCGATGACCCTACGCATGTCCCTTCATATCCAATAGATAGGATTACCTACCAAATAATGGTATGGATAATACTATCTCCAAAGGAGTAGGAAAATAACAAGAAAGACCTTATTAGTGGGTAAGAACTCTTGAATGCTTGCTCACAAACAAAATTTTTCACATCACATTTTTAAAATCAAACAACAAACCTTTTCAAAACTCTTTGCAAATTTTCTCGAGGACAGATACGAGAATCTTTGCAAAGCTTTCCTTCCATTGGCACATTTCAAAACAAATCACAAACAAATCATTTTTACACATCACACTTTCAAACAAATATTTTCAAAAAAACACTTTGTATACATTCTTGGGGATTGATAAACGAATTATTACAAAGTCTACCTCACAATTGGCATTCAAAATATTTTTAAATCACACACACAAAGCAAGTTTAAAGTGAGCTAAGAAATTAAGAGCCTGTAGATAACTACGAATGAAAAGGGTGCTAACACCTTTACTTTTTGTAACTTACCCCCTGAACTCAAAATCTACCAAAGGTCTTTCCTGTTCTTTTCTCCTTGCCTCATTGGATAAAAGAAAATTCGATGGCGACTCTTGCTAACCGCAAGATTTGCGACAAAACACTAAACAAGTCAATTCTCCCACCGTATTACACATACAATAATAAACAGTACTGAAAAACATAAACAACACACAAAATTGTTAACCCAGTTTGGTGACAACAACACCTACTCTGGGGGCATGCCAAGCCAGGAAGAAAATCCACTAGACAATATCAATTCAAAGCTAAACTCCCCCGTTTACAAATTATCACTTAATCACTACCCTGTGTAACTTCTACCTAGGTCCTCCCTAGATATGAGAAATCCTATCTCACCTCCAATCATCGTAATGATGTCTAACAGTTCCAGTCCCAATTACTGTATCTACGGCCTATCACTTAAATGAAGATCACACTTCAAATATAAAACATGAAGACACATTTCTATGATAATAAAACTTGAAGACACACTTCCATGACAATATCTAGTCAAGACCTACTTGACTAAGAACAATACTTAGAGTTTCTTACAAGCTTCCTCCAAGAACAATACTACCTTTAGCTTAAAATCTTCTAGGAGAACAATAATAGAGACTACAACTCTATAACATTAGTCCAACTCACAACTGAGTGGAACACATAAACCAACTCTCCTAGAGAGTGGCACAAACTCAACCCTAATAATATTACATCTTTCTAATTCACGGCTGGTGCTAAACTAGGTTACAAACACTTCTATTTATAACCTTTTCCCAACTGGATTTGGGCTTCAAAAATGCAGCGGAGAGGCTGCACAAAGTCTGCAAAAAGTCCTCTAAGAAAATATGTCTTCAATCATTAGTTTCCTAATAAATCTCCATATTTAGAAACTAATCAAATGTTCAAAAACCAATCACAGAATATTCTGATCAATCAATCTTGGACGTGACGTAAGCTAACTGAATATTCCCTGAATATTCAAAAGCTACAAATCAGTGGATTACACTGTCAGCTTGCTGCATACGCGGTGTCCTATCTCCTTGTTGGGACATCTTACTCGACATGTTGAAACTGCAAGTTGAAAAATTTTCCAAACTGCAAAATTTTAACAGACCAAAACCAAAACAGAAGAACCAAAACAGAAGAACATAAATGCATCATTCATGCATAATGAGAAACACGTACCATACTCCCTCCTGATAGCATAGTCCATAATATTTCCTTGTCAACCTGAAGGAAAAACATGTCCTGAATAATGTCCCAATATCTAGCTAGGCATTGCCACACAGCACAAACATGCTTCTTCATCAACATAGTCTTATATAATTACCAAACTTATCCATAAGCAAAGAACCATAAATACAATGTCTCCCACTGGACTCCAAATGTACTCCCTTCAGCCTTCAAGAGTCACACAACCCAAGATACCGAAACATCATAAGTGGTATCTCCAAACAGACCATAAACTAAGCCACATCAAACACCGCCGAGAAAAATAAACTCTTGCAGACAAACCATATTATCTATTGGAGTAGAACAATATAAACTAGCTTCTCCTGGCTAGAATCACACAAACTTAATTAAGGTCATAAAAAGCTACACCTTGTAGCCACATGTCACGACATGTTTTCTGACATCACAATCTTCACAAGCTTGAACCACACGCAAGCTTCATAATATATGCACTACTGCAACAACAAGCCATAGACATCCATTTGACTCCCCCTATCATGGATAAACTGTGCTCCTGATGAACATAACCACTTGAGCTCAGGACAAGAATACATGAAATGCTTCAGACTTTCTCAGTGGAGGGCAACCACTTTACACATCTGGATGAACACCCTTATTGAACACCTTTATATACTATAAAATTAAACCTGAGTTTTAGAGAGCCAGATATACTAGCTCTTTTGGAATAACTCCAAGCACCCAGAGCTATACACACAACAACGACACATTTGATAACGTCCTCAAAATTACTCAAGAACACTTGATTTGGAATTTTCACATATTCCAGAACAAATGTCCTTAGTTTGCTTGCTATACAAGATCCAGATTGCCATACTCTGTCACTTGTAGTAAAAGAAACCACCTCCTCAACAGGTATATTGATCAGGTCACCCTATCTGATACTCTTCTCCAGCTCCTCCTAGCAATTATTGGTCCAATTGCAGTCTTCAACATGACAGCAGTCATGCATTCACCATACACACCCTTAAGCTTCACATTCTGCTTCATCATAGATAGAATTTCCACTTCTAAATATAATGTAGAATGACCAATATCACATTCACCAGTCCAAGCTTCTTAACAAAACAACCACCATCAAGCATGATGTTACAACATCATCTAGGACATCAAATTCTTGTCATAGAATCCAATCACTCTGGTTCTTAAGACACCATTCAAACAAAAACTCAAGAGGCTTCAAACAAATCTCAGATACAAACACTGCCTTTTTGGAGAACGAAAGTACGAATCAGCTACTCATAGCTACAACCACATCGAGAAAACTAAATTCTCAGCACTCCTTCTGAATCCCAATGTTGAGATTGTAGATTTGCATTAACACATAAAATAAATACTCAGTCTCCCGTCAAAGTATTTACCTATAGTCATATGCACAACCTCATCAGAGGATAAATAAATACTCATCTCCCGTCAAAGTATTTATAAATGGTCAGATAACACTACGTTCTCACACAAGGTAAGACATTTGGTCTGACATCCTTCTTCTGCAGTCATCTAGCACTAGCTGATTAATCTTCCTGACAAACAGTCATGACAGCCATTCTAATCACAAACTACTCCAAATTAGGTTAGTGGCTTGACCTCATGTGTCACTCTGAACTCCACAAAAAAAACTTCTCTAGCTAAAGAAGCGAAGAAATGAAAAGATGTTCCAACATCAGTTCCGAAATCCGTCTAAATCACAAATACTATGTATTTGGAGATAATATCCATAGTACTCTAAACACAGCTCTTTTAAGGGAACACAAGAGAATACACCAGCAACTGATCAACCTTCATGATTAGATCATAAACATATGCAGTGATCTGCATGATACACACCTCAATTTTCTTCTCCTACACACAATGTTTAGACACCTAGTCTGACTTTGAGGTGTTTCACCAATCTTATATACCATAAACACGCCCGCTTCTTCAAAACTCACTAATGCACTGATCTCCTTGTTCATAACCAAATGTTCCATCATGTGAGGAAACCGCATAACTGGACCCTAATATTGAAAAAGGACTTCCCTTGAGTAACCACACCTTGCTCCAGTAAGGCATGATCTACAAACTTCTCCAAACACACACAACCACCTATCAACCATTGAGATTAGGTTGATACATCTCCATATGTTATCCTTCCTTGGATAAATGTTCTTTTCTTAACAGAATAAGAGTTTAATGCTCTCATAGACTTGATAGTTACACCACGTTTGAGTAAACAACCTCCATCATGTTTTTAAGAGTAAACACCAACCAGGCACCTTGAATGATAGCTGTTTCATGTCTCTTTCTTTATCGCATAAATAAAAGTTTGGTTCCTTTGGTTAGAGGAAACTACCAGATGTCAAAGATAATTTCCTCGACATTCAGACTGGACTCCAAAAATGGATAATCTTATTGAGATGTCTTTAACAAGTCTCCATAAACAAACAATAACCTTTGCACTCCTACTTTCTTGGATCAGAAATAAACTAACCCGAGAAGTAAACAAAATATGTTAATCGTGTCCTGACCATCATATTTATCTAAGACATGTTTCTAGGATAGAAACTCTTAGAACCATAACCTAGATGCCTCCTCTTCCACTTCAGGAGTAGGTTCCAAACATATGTGATCACCACATATTTGTTTAGCACCTAGAGCATCTTCTATGCCAACCTTTAGTGCATCAGGATTCTACACACCTTGTTGATAGGATGTTCCAACATCTTATCGAACATATTTCCAAGGAACTCACCAAACACCGGGAGTTTTCCATCAGAAACAAATGCAGGAAAAAAAACACATCAGAAAACTCCTCAACAACCTTCAGGCATGGCTTAGTCACCATTATACATAAGCACTATAAATTCGGTGACAATAAACCAACATAGGTTTGAAAATAAATCAAACCAACAAAACAAAAGCACATGATCCTGCTTCCAACTACCATGCCTTACACCTTCAAACAAGACCACATCTCATCCTGTCACAAATAGTCCATCCTCCACTTCAAGGGACCATTTAAACAATAATATGAATCAACCACGTTCAAACAACTTTTCAGTACAAACCTTCCTTGCCCATATTACCAAAAAGTATCTTCCCATGATCTCACCCAGAACCAGAACAAGATGCCTTCTCTGGTACCAATTGAAATTCTGGTATGACAGATTCCATATGTCCTATAAGATGTCGACACATCTGATCTGACATAGACAACATAGGCAAAGCATATGATATTAAATAGTACTAAAAAATATAAACAACACACATAATTGCTAACCTAATTCGGTGAGAACAACACCTACTTTGGGGGCATACCAAGCCAGGAAGGAAATCCACTAGACATATCAATTCAAATCTAAACTGCCTGTTGATAACTTATAACTTAATCACTACCATATGAAACTTCTACCTAGGTCATACCTAGATATGAGAAATCCCATCTCACCTCCAATCATTGCAATGATATCTAACAGTTCCAATCCCAGTTACTGTATCGATGACCTTTCACCTAAATGAAGATCACACTTCAAATACAAAATAGGAAGATACACTTCCATGACAATAAAACTAGAAGACACACTTCCATGATAATACCTAGTCAAGAACTAATTGACTAAGAACAATACTTAGAGTTTCTTACAAGCTTCCTCCAAGAAAAATACTACCTCTTGCTTAAATCTTCAAGGAGAATAATAATAGAGACTACAACTCTATAACATCATTCTAACTCATAGCTGAGTGGAACACGCAAACCAACTCTCCTAGAGAGTGGCACAGACTCAGTCCTAATAATATTACATCTTTCTAATTCACGACTGGTGCTAAACTAGGTTACAATAACTTTTATCTATAACCTTTTCCCAACTGGATTTAAAATGCAGCAGAGAGGCTGCACAAAGTCTACAAAAAGTCCTCCAAGAAAATAGGTCTTCAATCATTAGCTTCCTAATAAATCTCCATATTTAGAAAATAATCAAATTTTAAAAAACCATTCACATAATATTCCGATCAATCAATCTTGGACGCCACATAACCTAACTGAATATTCCATGAATATTCAATAGCTACAAATCAGCTGATTCACACTATTAGCTTGCTGCAGACGCAATGTCTTATCTCTTTGTTGGGACATCTTATTCGACATATTGAAACTGCAAGTTGAAACATTTTCAAAACTATAAAATTGTAACAGACCAGATGTCATATACTTCTGGTTAGGACATCACATTCAACATGTTGAGTCTCCAAGTTGAAACACCTTGTTCAACACGATGTTGCAAAGTTAGTTTTATCAAAATTCATGCCAATCATAGTTTCAGAGAAATAACACATCATATAGAAAATAAACTCTAGAAATACATCAGAGATATCAAGAAATTAATCAAATAATAAAGGAAATTAGTTCTGGAAATGCCTCAGAAACTAGAGATCCATCCTAGAATACATCAGATAAAAGGAAAAAAAACTATGGAAATAAATCACAGACATCCATAAATTCATCTAATGACAAAGGAAATTAGTTCTTGAAATGCCTCAGAAACTAAAGATCGATCCAGGAATACATCAGATAAAAGGAAAACAAACTCTAGAGATACATCAAAGATATCTAGAAATTTATCTAATAACAAAATAAATTAGTTCTGGAAGTACATCAAAAACTAAAGATCCATCTGGGAATACATCAGATAAAAGGAAAACAAACTCTGGAAATACACTAGAGACATCCGAAAATACATCGGATAAAAGGAGATAAATCATGACAGTACATCACAAACATCTAGAAATTCAACGAATAAGATTATGGAAACATGTAAGAACAACAAACTCATTCGAGAATACATCAGATCAAAAGAGAAAAGACAGATCTGGAAATGCATTATAAGAAAAAGAAATATCCGGAAATTCATCGGATAAGGTCCTGGAAATACATCAGAACAACAAACTCATTCGAGAATACATCTGATAAAAAGGGAAAAACTCTCAAAATACATTAGAGACATTCGGAAATTCATCGAATAAGGTTATGGAAATACATCAAAACAACAAACTCATTCGAAAATACATCAGATAAAATAGGAAAAGCTATAGAAATACATCAGAGACATCCAAAAATTCATCGAATAAGGTTCTGGAAATACATCAGAACAACAAACTCATCCAAAAATACATCTGATAAAAAGAGAAAGACGCTTTTGGAAATAAATTATAATGAAAGGTCATATCCGGAAATGCATCGGAAAAGGTTTTGGAAATGCATCAGAACAAAGGAATATTTGAGAATACATCAGAAAATGTTTTGCAAATACATCAGAACAATATGTACACATCCGAAAATACATAAGATAATATTCTGGAAATACATCAGAACAAAAGGTACACATATGGAAATACATCAGATGGACAAACGAGAATTTGAACCTTAAAGGACAAATTTCTAACCTTGTAGGTTCCAATGGAGTTGGACTTTGAACAAAGTGTAAAAAAAGTTGATGTCAACAAGTCTTTGGAAAATGCAGATGAGCACGAAATGCACTTTGAGCCATGCATGATATTGAATTTTGATTCCATGCATAATATAAGTGTGATCAATGCATGCAATGTTGGTTATATGGTTTATTGATCCACATATGTGGATATTCTATGTGTGGGATGTAATGCTTGATCGACGCATGCGTGTGTGCCTATTTGGACTTCAAGGTTTATTAGATAAAGTTTGGCCTTCATTTTAAAAGAGTCAAGAAAGGCTAAATTTTGGAGTACCACCAGAAACAGACGTCAAATGAAATTAGGCCTACGTAAGATGCCATAAAAGGACTTTTATTTTTTATGTTCATTCTTCAAAGCATCATGCTTTTAGGAATACACCAGATGAATGTAATGGCATGTTAGAGCAAAGCGGCATGATTACTGCATGACAATTATTTTTAGAATGATTTGAATGTTTCAACACATGCCCTTGTGGTGGTTCATCGATGGTTAAGAATAATAAAGATTCTTTTGCAAAAAATATTCTTGTCAAGGAAAATTTTATTTAATAGGTTATTGTGCAAGCATGATTTCCCGACACTTGTCTTGAATTCAATAGTTACAGAAGTACGAAATGGTTTGCTTGAACAAATAGATATATGGAGAAAAATGACTTTCCTATAGAATATCTTTCCCAGTCTGCTGGGTCTCTGGAGGAAGTTGCCTCAACAGAACTTTGGATGCAACTCATGATTTTGACATGGAATTCCCCAACATTTGAAATTTTGAATAGATTGGCACTGATTAACCGATCCTTGGAATGGTTTACCGCGTCCTTAAGAGATTTCCCCCGGTTAGACCGACTCTTAAAGTAACTTTCCCTTACTCAACATAGTCCTTAGGCGATTAGTTTGCTCAACAGAGTCTTTAGGAGATTTTCCCCTGCCCAACATAGTCTTTAGGAAATTCCTTTGCTCGAAGGAGTCTTTAGGTGATTTTCCTTTTCTCAATGGAGTCTTTAGGTGATTTGGTCCTGATCAATCGAGACTTTAGGCGGTTTGGCCCTTAGGGTGATCGATTCTTTAAATGATTTTTCTATTATGGTACCACTTATAGATGTTCAATCTCCTCAATAGCTGGCACATTGTTGGAATTTCATTGATGCTAAATTCTTACTTGCAAATAAAATTGTTCCTTCAAAATGGTAATTTTAATGTAATACTCATGAAAATTTTGAAATCGAAGTTATTATGATGCTGTGACATTCAATAAATGAATCACTGTTCAAAATGTAATGTTGATTCATACATTCAAAGTGTGAAAGATGATGTAAAAGCAAGATGCCAATACAAATTATTAGTAAATATAATAGGTCATCTTAATGCAAACTTGTTGTAGTATACTTTCAAAATAAATCTTGCTTCAATTAGGTCTTTTGAAGATTGAAATATGGTATGGCTTGTGGTTTTTTGAAACAAAAGGATATATGGCTCAAAATTTAATTTTAACCCGACCATTCTCCTTTGATGATCTCCAGTCCTACATTCGGTTAATTCGACTCACATATTCATCTTTCAAGAGGATTTTTTACGTTGTGGACATGATAGCTCAGGAACCAATGAGACTTTTGAGGTGGTAGTCACTTACTATTCTCTAGTAGTAACACAAGCTTGCTCTGGTTTTTTTTGTAAAGTATTTTTGGCGATATTTCTTCTTTTATTTTATTTTTTTCTTTATCTCTATTTTTTTCTTGGACAACTTCTTTCAAGTTACCAGTTCACTGGGATGCCCTAATTTTTTCTTAAGTCGCATTTTCAAGATTTCGACATAGCAGGCTCTCTTTTTTTCTTCATTTTTTTTTCATTTTTGATATTCAAAACAACTTGTATGACATTTGTTTAATTTGAAAGAGCTGAACGGGTTGTGACTTCCATTTTGATGGTTTAAGAGAAACAAACGCTTTAAGCTATGGATTTTCATTATCTCTTTGACATTGTGTGTAAAGATAGGATGTAGTTGAACCTTTGGGGGAATGTCTTCCTCTTGATATTTTAGTGCATAACCAAATTAATTGAAACACTATCCTTCCCTAGTTAAAATTCCAAGTTTTTTCATGCAGAAATAAATACCAACTTCTAGGCTTGAAGGGTTGACTAGGGATTAACTCATTAACTCCTTAGTGTTTTGGAATTGAAACAATGTCAAACATCGTGGAATGGTTTTATTCAAAAACATACCTCAACAATTTCGAGTATTTACTTACATCATTCTCCATCCAAAATTTGCTTACACAAAAGTTTGACGAAGGGAAAAGCGAAATGTAGCAACATTGACATATTTTTACTTTTTCATGAAAAATGAAAGGATGAATATATGAAGAGTGAATACGACTGAATTGATTAAAATGTATTCTCATTTCATTATTATTACTATTTCAAAATAACAAGTTTTAAAAGTAAATATTACTTAACAAACAAAGTCATTACAAAATGACAATGAAAATATGAAATGCTTAGTGATCATCAGCTTCAAGGATGAGATTTCTTGTATGATTCACTAGCTCAACGAGATGCTTATCGAAGTCCTTACACTAATCAGGGTAAGGGGTTTCCATTCACCAACCGGTTTCCTCCTTGAAGGGTTAAGTACTTGTTGCCGATCAATTGTTGAACATTAGTCTTGAAAGCTCTACAATCCTTGGATGAGTATCCTGTCGATCCATCATGATATGCACATTGAACATTTGGATCATACCCAGGAGAGAGTGGTTGTGGTGCCGACTTAATAGATTTGGGAACCAAAAGTGAGGTTTGGATCAAATGTGGAAGTATTTGACTATAGGTCATATGAATAGGGTCAGGAGGAGAATTCCTTCTTTCCAGATTATTTTGGGGTTTAAATCTTCCATGATTCTGGTTCTAGTCTTGATTCTCGTAACCTTGAGAAGGATTAACTAAATTCTACTTATATGGGGTCCTGAGAGGTGTTGTTTGAGGATATCGAACTAGAGTTGCAACCACCACATCTAGATATGATTTATATGGCATAAAATGTGGCTTCCCCTTGCTAGAAATTGGAATCTCCTTTTTGTTGGAGGATCCAATTGCTTCCTTATGAACTCCTTTATTTCCTAGCCCTG
The DNA here is from genome assembly GCA_948472305.1 of Vicia faba. Lineage (NCBI taxonomy): Eukaryota > Viridiplantae > Streptophyta > Magnoliopsida > Fabales > Fabaceae > Vicia > Vicia faba. Next base: position 1,265,849,113 of record OX451738.1, read on the forward strand.
GTGTAAACATTGGACTTTTCTGAGCTAATCCACTAGCTTTTGAAACATCGGAGTCATTGACCACCTTGTTTTTGTCATTACATGGCTCTGTGATCAAGATGTCTATATTTGGGCCTTTCTCTTTGAAATTCAACAATTTTGCATCGATCAAGTTATGTATCTCTTCCTTAAGGACTCTACAATCCTCGATCGAGTGCCCCATTATCCCATTATGAAAGTTGCATTTGAAATTTGAGTCACACCTAGGAGAGAATGGATATTTCATAGATTGGGTTGGCCTGGGGGTCATTAATGACTTCTGAACCAGCTGAGGCCATAATTGACTATATGTCATTGGAATCGGGTCAAACTAACGAGTAGTTTCCTATTGGTTACCCTTTGGCCTACAATGATTCATGTTTTGTGCCTGATTTCTTTTACTTTATTGAAAGATGAATGAAGATTGTTCATCAGGAAGCTTTCAAAACAAGGGTTGAGGAAGATCATTGGGAGACGGACCGTACATAGATACTTGAGTGGTCACTACATGGTGCTGCCCATGGACTGGGGTAAAAATGAAAGGAGCTAGAGGAATATCCACTTTTGTTGTAGCAATTTATGGAGAGTTGCCTTCTCTTCTCAATAAGACTTGCAGGATTTCCATGATCAGGCCCATCTGAAACTTCAATTGGTTAACTTCCTCTCTTAACATTTTTGGTCCTATTGAAGTTTTCCCATAGTTTTCTAAGACATGCTTCAAGTCTGATATGATGTAGGGTAATCAACTTGCTGGTTATAGAGAAAAGGTTGGGATGAGTTTTTTCTTTTTGATTTTGTGTAAAAATGTGCATGCATGCGGATGCATGAATTTTTGTTTTTTTAGTTTTTGAAAGTGAAATACCATGTCAGGTATGGATGCATGGATTGCAAGGAAATGCCATAGGTGGGCTCAAGAAGATACGGATTTGAATCCTATTTATTTCAAACTATCTGCATATGGTTTCTCATGGTAGGACGAGTTTAGGTATGCTTCAAATAATAATCCCTACACAGGTGGGCTCTAAGGTTTTATAAAGGTTCTTAGAGTCATAAACCTTATATGATAATATGCCACCATAGAAAATAACTTGCTAGACAACAATACCTTCACAAAGGATCTACTCTAAGTGAGATCTTTGTGTGAACCCAACGATATAATACGTCAAGCAAGCCAACACTATGCAACCATGACTCACAGGTTCTAGACGCGATTCCCATAGTTATGAGTTATGTTTGAAAATATTGTCATTATAGCAAATAACTTGCTAGCCAATAATGCCTCAAAGAGAATATGTTATGAGTGAGGTTTTGGTGCCAACCCAACGAGACAATACATCAAGCAGGTCAACACTGCACAACCATCAGTTCTAATAGCCATTGGCTTAGGGTTTTAATAAAGGTCCCTAGATGCACGAATCTCATTTAAAAATACTACCACCATTGAAAATAACTTTCAAGCCAATAAAAATATCAAGAGGATCTACTCTAGGAGGGGTTCTTGTGCCAAACCAACAATACAATACATCAAGAAAACTAACACTATGTAACCACATCCTAATTTTAGGTTTCTCTCTAATTCTGGTGTAAAGTCTTTCCTCACAATGTGCCAATAACCAGAAAACCCCATCCACGAGGGATGAGAAACCATACAACAGATGGATAGGCAAAAAGAAATAAAGATGAAGAAGAAAATAACTAAAAGCCAATACACATCACAATAACAAATAAACTATGGTGGACTCCTTTAAGGAAGGATCCATAGCAGAGTCGCCAATTGTCGCCGTGCAAAAAATATCCAAGTGTAAGGAATGCTCAAAATACAATAGAGTCGTCACCGAAATTTATTTATTCCAAAAATGAAAGGGAAAATATCGATAAAACCCTCAAAGAACGACGATATGATCATCACAACCAAAAGCGGGTTCGGGAGTTGGTTTTGTAAGGATAATGTATTAACACTCATCACATCTGTTGTACTCAATTGAACCTATTTATTTAGTCTTGTAAAGGAATGTTAGTATGATGTTACTTGCAATCTCCTACTTATTTTTAATGATATCTACAAGAGGACAAAAAGAGACAATTTTAGGTTTTTTTATTAATGTGGCTGACGAGACGTTGAATCTCGCACTTGCGTATCTCTAGCTGAAATTGAGAACTCAAGGCTACATATTTCTGGGTAGAAAATGTTCATTGGTTGGTCAGCTTTAGTGAAAGGTACTTGGTCGCATTCGAACAAAAAACATTGCTTGCTACCCAAAACATGGAGGAGTGAATATTTGCATCGCTTCAAGAATGGACAACATTATTTGGAGTCTCAGAGATTTATGTTCTCGTCACATTCGAGCAGAAAACATTACTCATTACTCACATATGGTAGGAATAAAGCGTTGTTTGAACCGTCTTGGAATGGACAAAGCATCATTCATTTAAGGTGGTGACTAGCATTTGAACGAGAAGCTAGGTACGACTATCATCCAAATACTCAGAAAACAAAGAGTGTAAGTACGTCCTAACCATTCTTTTTTCAACCAAATCATTTTTTATGAGATTTGTGAGATGAATCAAGTTATAAGTCCTTAATGAAATCCAAGCATTTTAACGGTAAGCTAAGTACGACTATAATCCAAATGCATTTGATTATTTAATATGTTTAAACGGAAGACAAGTGTTTAAACAGGAAGCTAAGTACGACTATCATCCAAACACTCGAGAAACATAGAGGATAAGTATGTCCTAACTATTTCTTTTTCAACCGATTTATTACAAAAATAATTTTAAAAGAACTTGGTGTTGACCAGGGGTTTTATTTGTGGTTGATTTAAAATTGTCTCAAGTATGGAATTAATTTTAAATGAGCTTGATGTTTATCAAGCATTTGGTTTACGCTTTTAAAATGAATGGAAAAGGTTTTTGAATTGGCAACGAAATGATTGTTTTTATTTGAAAAAGGTTTTGTTTTTTATTTTGAAATGGCTTGATATTGGTCGAGTGTTTTATTCGTGAAAGGTTGATTTTAGTTGTTGCGTTATTTAATTGACTAAATTAACTATCTAACTCAGAACGAAAATAAAAAGAGAATGAAAGTAAAGTACAAAAATCGAGGGATGTGGGTACATTTTCAACAAGGAGAGTAGTAGAGAAAATAAGTCATATCGCACACATTAAGTAATCATATAGAACATTGTCATACACAAATTGTCACATAAGAACACGTATTGAGCTCACGCATTGCGATGACGTGAATTGGGTTCACATATTGTGAGGGTGAAAATTCAAATAGTCTACCAAGATTTAAATTTAATTATACGCAATGAAAACGAAATGTCGCATCAACCCGAATCAAACCACAAATTGTAAGTACGAGACGCTTTCATGGTAACCAAATTGGCATATGAAACGTATGCTCGATGATAAAGAAGCGATAAAAAATCATAATGTTTCAAAAAGTAAAGTAGAAATAGCATAACATAGAGATAAAACCAAGCAACGTCAATGCAAATAAATGCAATGCAAGGCTTTTATTATAATCAGATGAGACACAACGAAAATAAAAGCAACATGTCGCACGTAAATATAAGAAAATCCAGCAAGTTTTTGTCGCGTGATGCGCTCATCGCAAACTAATTGAAAAAAAACATAATCCGTACATATCAATACAATTCTAGACGATGTCACGCATGATTTGTCATACAAAAGCTTAACGTGTCACAAACATCCATTCAAAATTCCAACATCAAACGAAAATTAATGTCGAACACATGTAAAGTTTGGGTTCGGTTTCGATATGATGGAAACAGAAACAACAACTTAACACATGCATATATTCATATTATTAAAACAATTTAAATAGTCTAGTATGAAAAATTCAGCAGAACGAATACAAAAAATATTTTTTAAGTTACCAAACATAAACTCAAAAAAAGGTAACGACGTAAAACTCGAAATACTACTAAAGTTATCGAATATGTTGTTGTTGTATTTCATTGTTGCTACTCAATGTTGTTGGTATGTGTGTTTGATGTATGTTGTACTAGAAGCTTGAAGATAAGATGGAAGATTTGCGGTGGGTAATGGTGTTTATGGTGTGGAGTTCCGATGAAGTTGAATCATGTGGTGATGATGGTTGTTTTTATTAGAATAATAATGCAAGTGTGAGTAAGTGGGGAAATAGTCCCACAATGGATAGGAATATGGAGACTTGAGTATATATAAGTGAGAGAACACACTCACGTTTGACTTTAAGGTTTTAGGTGGACAAGTGGTGTGTCTCTCATAAAGGTGTATAATCCTTAACTTTGTATTAATGCTCCTAGTGAACTCCCCCAACAAATGGTAACAGAGCCTGGTATCAATGCTTTTTAGTTAACTCCCCCGACAAATGGTATGAGCTTAGTATCAAAATACCCAAGAAGTGATGTCCCGTTGTAAGGTGTCAATGGTGATACAAGTATCTTGAGGGGGAGCATTGTGGACTCACACTTGAGAACGAGTGTTAGAATAAAAATTCAAGTGTGAGTAAGTGGGGAAATAGTCCCATATTGGATCGGTGTTTTATCCGAAAATAATTCGAGAGTTGCCACCACTACTTTTTGTCCTAAGGACGGGAAAGAATGGATAACCCTAATTTAGTTTAAAGATTCTAGATTCGTGAGTCAGTTAGACGAAGGGAATGTGTTAGGCGCCCTTCATCTCCCTTGTTCTCAAGGGGCATCCTTTTTTAGGTTGTAGGGTAAATCAGGAATTTCTATTTAAAGTATGTTATTATCATATGCATAAGAAAAGGTTTAATTTTTTAGTTATGGGACTCGCCTTGGTTTTAACTGTGTGCCTACGTATCTCCTTGCAAAGAATCAGAGTCCAATTTCGTAGTTCGTATGTTTGGTTGGTATTTTTTATAGGATTGCGTAGAATTTCGTTTGAATTATCCTTGAACCTTGTCTGGGTTTGAAAATTGAATGATCGTAGACGCAGTTCGTAGTTTTGATTTGAAGGAAATGCTATTTAATCTTTTTTTTGAAAATGGTCTTGAATTTTATTAAGCTAGTAAAAAAAAGGTTTGTAATTTGTTAACTATATTTTAAATTTAATTTGATTTAAGTTTGAGTTTTGAGGAAGAGTTGATCTTCCTTAGAACTTAATCACGTAGAGCGAAGAAGTTGATTTTGATTGGTGAATTTTAAATGTTTTGATTTGAATAATTAATTGGCAAGCGTTAAGTCGACCAATCGATTATTCAAGGATATGATGGATGTAAAATTCACCTATCTATTGTTTGTAAAGATATAATTAAATTTGATTAAGAAAAGTGTTTGAATGTGTACAAGGTTGATTAACTAATTTCAATTAAAAAGTAAAGTAAAGACTTATTTTTAGCCTTTTTATATTTTTTTAATAATAATGAATACTACTTTTTATTGATGAATTATAATAAATAGATACTAACTAGAAATAGTTAACGTGAAACTAAAACAAAATAAGTTATAAAAATACTTAAAGGGCGTTGAATTGACATGAGGGTTAAGATAAGTAAAAGAGTTGAGGAGGAGGCTCATAGCCCAATCAAAATGAAATCCTAAAAAACTAATATAACTTATAATTAAGTAATAAATAAAACAAAAATTAGAAAAAACAAATGTAGCAGCATGAGGGGCGGTTATTATTTTTTTATTTATGAAAATCAATTTTATAATAAATGATAGTTATTATAATAAAAATAGAAAAAAATGTGACTATATAATAAAATGGTGAAACAAAAATAATATTGATTATATTGGTAAAAAACAACAAAAATAAATATAAATAATACTAACGGAAATACTAATAATAAACAGTTAATCTAAAAATTAAATAACCACAAAATACAAAATTAACAAAAAGCCAAGCATGCGATCAAATTAAAAAAATCAAGCAATAATAACTCTAATTGGCCTATACACCGAGATATGAAAAAGAACTACCAACATGATATGTTGTGACCACTTAAGTTGCATCCTCCTTCTTTCTCTTTCTTTCTTCGGTGCGAGGTTTTGCATGTGAGTGTGAGTGAATGAGAATTAATTAATTGCTAATACGAGTATAAGGTTTAGAAAATTGAAAAAATAATTTTAAAAAGACAATTATAAGGAATCATCATATGGTTTTAAAAAAACACACAAATAAAAATTGAAAAGAAAAAAAAGAGGGAGACCTCATATGAAAATTATTGGCCAAAATAAAGATTGAGTTTTTAAAAAGAAAGTTTTAAAAAGAAATTGCAAAAGTGAATTTGTGAATAAAGTGTGAAAATTGTTGATTTAAAAAGGAACCATCAGTATTATTATCATCTGGTTGGAACTGTAAACAAATAAGAATAAAAAAAAGATAAAATTGAAAACTAAAAGGGTGACCTCATATTTAATCATTGGCCAAAGAAATAACCAATTTTTTTTTGAAAAGAAGTGTGTGAAAGTGAAATTTGAAAAATTGTAGAGTTTGTGTAATTATCTGTTTAAGAAAAAAATATTGTTAAATGTTTGTTTAAGACAAAACCCTAAGATAAACCAACAAAAGAAATTGCGTAGAAAAAAATATTTGTGAAAGAAAGATGGAGAATTTTTGATGAAAAATTAGGATGGAGAAGAGTCATATTTATAATGTGAGAAATTAGGTTAAGACACCAAAAAAGGAAATAATTCAAAATAAAAAGTCCAAATTTTATTGATTCTATCTTGGTCAACAAGTATAAGAATCTAGACTTAGTTGTGACCAGATACAAGATAGATTTGAAAAATATTTAAACTGAATAAAATTTTATTTATTTTTAGATTTTTGATTATTCTTTACATAAAATAATGATTTTAATAAAAAATAATATTTTAAAATATAATAAATAAAAGAAAACGAAATAGTATTTAAATAATAAAAAACATGATTTTTGTGATTTTGAAAATAATTAAAAATGGAAATAAAGTTAGTAACAAATTACAGAAAAAATATTCAAAGTGGAACATGTGACTTCATACTTGAAAGCTTTATTCCTTACAAATTGTTCTATATTACTTATTCAAAATAAAAACCTAATTGAAATATATGAAGGCGAGCCTTTTTTTTTTTGCTATTTAAGAAATACAGTTGTTGTACCCCAAAATTTGCCCTCTCATTTATCAAATAATCTCTCACAAGATCTCCTTGGGTTCAAGACTGCACAAGGGTTGATCAGCTCAAAACACCTCCTCAAGCACTAATAACTGAAAATTAGGGTTTGAGTATGCACAAGGAAAAATGGACTTTTAATGCCCCATATGACTTTCATGGATAATTTTGGACCCCCAAGATTGCTCATTTCAAGTTTCAAATCTTGGATCACATTTTTGCTCAATCAATTGACTAGTTAACCTAAAATCAACAGTATTGGGGAAAAGTCAACTATGGTCAATTTACAGTCAAACTTCATAATTTTTTATCCATATCAACATTATAAACTCATATATGACAATTGATCATGTTTGGAACACAATTCCTCAAGAAATTTGATCAGATCATCAAAAGGGCAAAATGGTCAAAATTAGGGTTTTGACTGAGAAGGTGCAATTTTTGATTTTTGACCTAGCAAATGACTTATTGGTTTAAGTTATGATCTCAATGTTTAAAATACTTCATTTTGACCTAATGTAATGGCTCAAAACATTCCTCAAGATCAATTGGTTGACAGATGAATTTCAGTCAACTGTACACTGAAAAGTCAAACTTTGACTATTTGATCAAAATCAAGTTCCAAAGATCACAATTCATCAAGACATGTCAAAATATGAAACTTATTCATCAAGAAATCAAAAAGTCAAGATTTCATTTTGGAAAGTCAAAATTTCTAAGTGTTGGAAAATTTATATTTTTTTCATAACTTTGAGCCAAATTTTAACCATGATGCAAGATGATTCAAAGTAAACTTCCAACATGAAAGTTGTAGATATCAATGAGATCTAAAACATTGTATAACACAACTTCTTCTAGAAATGCTTGTATTTCAAGTTATGATTTTGTGTATACATGTTCATGAAACTTGAAAAAACTTAGTGAAATTTTGCCCTAGTTTAGGCAGGATTTTGCCCATACTTCATGGCAATTTTTCACATAGTTCCAAGATGAATCTTCAAAATGTCCAATATAGAGGTTGTATAGGATGTTAAAAAATTTCCAAAATGTCCAAGAACTAATTGAGATCATACTTGAGCAAGGAGAATCGAAGGCAAGAAGTTAGGGTTTCATTCTTGTTTTGCAAGGCAAATTTGTGAAGAACACTTGATCCAATCTTCAAGCATGTTGTACAAATCTCACTTTACAGGATTCTAACTTGCCTTTCACTCCATAATTAAATGTTTACACAACTGTTAGAGCTTTGATCCAAGCATTTGAGGCATTGTCCAAATGGTTATTCCATTAATGGCACAAAGGTAACACTTCCATTTTAGAAAAGCAAGCTTTATTGCAAAAGTAAATGCATAGAACTCCAAACTTGTTTCATCTGAAGTACAAGCAATGTCAAAGACAAAAGCAACATGTCTAGAGCCTCCCATAAACTCAGGCCATTCTTGTACTATACCTTGAAACCATGTTTTCACTTTTGTTCTAAATCAAGTAACATAGCCATAACTCTACATCTCACAAATCTGTCAACCTCAAGTGCTCTAACCTTTTTCTTATAATTATACAAGTCTATTGCAAGAGGATATACGAATGCACAAGCCCTAAAACTCACACAAACTGAGAATTGCATAACAAACCTCCATTGTTTCACATTCTGACCAAAAACTCAAAACTCAGAACCTACTCGTGCATTTCTTGGCTTTTCACTTCCAAAAGTTCCTAAACATCATCTACAAATAATTCCACACCCTACTACACGACTATAGCATCATCTTCATCAACTTCCATAATCAAAAAACAGAGCTTGCACCTTGACTTCTCTAGAACGATTCAAACACTCCCAGCATCAAGTAAGAATTGCATTAGCTTCCTGGGAACTTGAGGAAGCTAACCTGATCATCACAACTCCTTGAAAGAGCTCAAACTCATTTCACGATTTCTAGTTTTGAGGTACATTTTCTAAACTTCTATCTTCTCATTTATGAATTGTTAGGCTTGCATTTGTGAAGATAAAATGTAGACATCATTTCCCTGAAACTGTACATATCCATAGATTTCATTTATATTGATTAAGCTTAGAGAATTTTAGGTTTGAATCTCTAAAAATAATTAGGTCAGAATTTGGTACTTTCAAAAATTCCCATTCATCTTTGATTTATAGCTTATGATATTTATATGGTTGGATTCGTATGGAAAAATGGAGCAACTTTCATGTTTGCATATTTCATTTTTGTTGAGAAATTGTGAAGTTACAAATTTTCAGGGTGGAGGTTGAAGATGAAGTCATCATCATAACTTAACTTGTGTTATGTATTTGTGTTTTTGTTTATGTTACCAGATGTACAGCCACCCCAATGGCAAAGGTAGCACGCGTGTGTGTTAGAGGTCATGGGTTCAACACCCAGCCACCCCAGTGGCAAAGGTAGCGCGCGTGTGTGTTATAGGTCATGGGCCTCCAACAACGGGCCTTCCATTTTTTACTTCTTCTAACCCTTGCCTTACTTTTGCCCACCTGACCCAATTATTTTCGTTTATCTTCCTTTTTTCATTTTGTTTCATTTTTCTTTATTATATTATTATTATTATTATTATTATTATTATTATTATTATTATTATTATTATTATTATTATTATTATTATTATTAATAAAAAATATAAAAATGTTTTTATTTATTATTCACACTTATTTATTTTTATTTTCTTATGAAACAAAAAGACAAAAAACATTTTCTTAAACAAATTAATTTATTTTTCTTAAATAACTAATATTTAGATTTAGGTTTAATTATTATTTTATTTTCTTTTAAATTAAAATTAACTTAGAATTTAGGTTTCTTTTAATTAATTAATTTCATATTATTTTTATTAACTTAAAACCTTCCATATAAAAACCCTAAAAAATGTTTTAACTTATTTTCTTTCCTTAATAAATTTAGGTTTATTTTTATTTATCTTGAATGAATTAATTTTAATTTTTTAGTAATTAGGTTAAAACCTTTAACAAAAACCAAACAAAAATCATTTCTTTTTCCATTTATATTCTTGCATTATATTTTCAATTCTTGTACAATATTCAATATGGTTGTAATAGATAATTAGGTTTAATTTCCTTGCAATCCCCATTTGTAAATTTGTATACCCCCTCCCCCATTGATGTAATAGCGTAGTAATTTTAGTTTTCGCAATTTATCTCTTTATATAAGTGCTAGTAATTAGGGTTTGTATGGCAAGATTAAAACCAACAAGTAGCAAACCCTAATTCAAAATAAACAATGCATGTAAATCAAAAACACTTGCACCTTTAAGGTAATCCCACTTTGTTGCCTTACAAAAATGTCCATGTTATGCATGTGAGATGTCTTAGCAAAAGCAATAAAATATACAAGATCATAGTCCCTTGATGACGCTATCAATGTTTCCTTTCAAAATGATCTTAGTCCCTCAAAGAGAAATGCTAAGAAATCTTATAAAATTGCTATCATGACTATACGATGACCCACGTCTGTCCCTTTACATCTAAATATAAGGCTTCTTACCAATTCAATGGTAAGATAGCAATATCAAAGGAAAGGAAGAAATGATCAAAGACTTTTGAGTAGATAGATTGTTCCTAGTTGCTTGCTCATTTTCAAATCAAACATCCTTGCTTATTTTCAAAAACAAACACTAAACACTTTCAAAAACACTTTCAAAAACACTTTCAAAACATTTTCCAAACATGAAACATTTTCAAAAGTCCAACACTTTGTATATGTTCTTACGAACGAGAACTATTACAAAGTTTGGCTAAGTGAAGGCGCCTTTTCAAAATACTTTCAAAAACCACCACAAAGCACATTTTTTAAACAAAAGCAAGTGATCTAGCAAGAAACTAAGAGCACATAGATAACTATGTATGAAAAGGGTGCTAACACCTTCCCTTTTCATAATCTACCCCCCGAACTCAAGAAATAATCTCAAATGTCTTTCATGTTCTTTTCAGCCTTTCCTTTTGGATAAAAGAAAATTCGGTGGCAACTCTTGATAACCGCAACATTTGCGATAAAATGACAAAACATCCTAAGTCAGTTCTCCCACCGTATCACAGAACTGACGACTCTGCTGGGGAGTTAACTTAAAAGTGGGGTTACCTTAGGGCTAGATCACCTTTATTTTCTTTCATTGTTTGATTTGCTTGCTTTACATATTGGTTCCTTGTTTGGGCTTATTTAATCCTCTACCCAGATTTGAGATACCTTATAGGTAAGTAGAAATACGTTTTGGAAACTGTGCGGGGTATACCGACATGGTCTAAGAAATAGCAATGTTAGTGTGACACATTTGTTGTTACCAGTAGCCCTTGAGTAGTCAAGGAGAATACATGGCCGCTATGTGGTGTCATGAAGCACTAACTGACTTTTAGAACCTTTACATGACCAACTTGGCCATTAGGACGTAGTGAGATAACCGGCTTTGGTGCAGTCCGAAGTTGATTGATACTCGATACTACACTCATTAAGATTTGACTTCTCGGAATATTTTGGTCATCGTGAAAGAGGCTTGCGCTGAAACAATGCCCGATATGACAGATCAGTGATATTGAGATCCCTTAGAACCCGATTACTATTTCTACGACAGGTTTGAGCCAACTAAACTTCAAGAGAGTGCTTACCTATGAGACTCCATGCAAGCCTAAACCTAAGGACTTTTTTTCCTTGTTTGTATATACTTACTTGTACATGACATTATAAACATCATAACATCATACTCATTCTCACTAACCATTTCAAGGATTTTTGGGATTTATCTTTGTTATGTTTTGTAGGACATGGCTTCTATTCGCATGAATACTATCCAAGTCAATCTCGTAAGAATTCCTCCTCAACTCAAAGAGTTAGCATCAAGGGTCCCTGAGAGCTCTTCATTCACCGAAAGATATGGTCGCCTCCTAAACTTGGTTACCTCCAACACTGATGAAGATATGATGAAAGTACTTTTCCAGTTCTTTGATCCTCTACACCGTTGCTTCACTTTTCCCGATTATCAGCTTGTACCAACTCTAGAATAATTATCTCAACTCTTGAGGATTCCCATTCTCAATCAACTACCCTTCAACGGTATGGAAAAAGATCCAAAAACCTGAAGAGATTTCCCAAGCACTACACTTGCAACAATATGATATCACAACTAATTGGGAAACAAGGTGTGATGTCAAAGGTTTCTTAGCCAAGTTCTTGTTTGAGAAAGCTCAATATTGTTGGAACTCCTTGGACTTACAAGCTTTTGAATAAATCTTGGCCCTTCTCATCTATGGGATGGTTTTGTTTCCAAACCCTGACCAACTCATAGATGTAAATGCTGTCAAAATCTTCATATCTCGCAATCCAGTACCTACTTTGTTGGGGGATATCCTACATTCTTTTCACTCTCTCACTATGAGGAAGAGAGGGATCCTCATGTGTTACATTCCTCTCTTGGAAATATGGTTTATTTTGCATCTTCCCCGATTTGTGTTGAATAACGAACAAGGTTCGATATGGTCCCAAAGGCTGATGACGCTCAGACATTCAGATGTTCATTGGTGTTCGATCCTTGGAGAACGTTACTATCGTTGACCATTATGGGGAATTCCCTAATGTCCATTTTCTTGGCATTAGGGGAGGTATCACTTACAACCCTTTCTTATCCTTACGACATTTTGGTTATGCCCGAAGAGATAGCCCACATGAGATGCTCATCTAAGGAGTGGTATTTGACTATGAAAGCGACAATCAAAGCTACCGCCAGAGGTTTATCCCAGCTTGGAGGATGGTAAGCAAAGTGGATAGTAAGACGCTGGGACACAATAATTCCATTACCCTCGAGCCTTACCTTAGGTGGGTACGAGCTCGTGCTCAGAAACTTGTGATGCCTTATCCCTCCATCTCACCAGTTATCATGGAACTTGTGGTTGAAGGAGATGTCCCGTACACTGTCCTCCACCCCGACATGCCAACTTCTCTTGAAGAATTGCAAAAAGGTTGGATTCAGCTAAAGGAAGAACGAGATACTTTAGAAGCTAAATTATATGCTAGCGAGAAGAGGGTCTTGGAGCTTACAAAGCAGCTACATGAAGAGCAAAGTGTGAACGCCTATCTCGCGCTGAAGAGGATGCGTCCAGTCTTTTATCTTAGAAAGTTATTTTGTAAGCCCAAGAGGCATGATGTATTCATCTTGAACTAATTAATGAAAATTGACGTTTGTTCATACTTTTGTCTATACAAATTTAAATTTCATAAATCCTTAAAATCATTTGCATATACATCTTCCATGCATGATAACATGACAGGTTTTCACATAACAGGTTTCCTTATCTTTCCGCTGTTTATTTCAGCAAGATGGATCTAGAGAAAACTGTGAAGGATCTTCAGGCACAAAACTTTCAATTCCAATAGACTCTAATGGCCCTAGCCAAGGGGAAACAAGATATGATGGCATTGCTGGCAGTTAAGAAGAAACCAAAGAAGAAAGCCCTGGTCAACATGGGTAGAAGATTCAAAGAATCGGTTCGTCAGATCTCGATAGTGGAAGACTCATCTAAAGAAGACGAGAATCAGATTGGTGTGGTTAAGAGTACCCAGGCTGACTGTATTAATGATCAAGCGTTTAATGATGATTATTTTGACGAGTAGTATCCACCCATCGATGTCAAGTACAAACAACTAGAAGTTAGGTTGAAGGCTGTTGAGATCCAAGTCGTCCCCGATTTAGATTTTGATGATTTGGATCTCTGGGGTTGTTATTCCCCACAAATTCAAAATACCAGTCTTTGCAAAGTACGATGGAGTTTCGTGTCCAAAACTTCACCTGAAATCTTATGTGCGCAAGATACAACCACACACAGCTGATAAGACGCTCTGGGTTCACTTTTTTCAATAAACTTGTTCGGGACGCAACTAGAATGGTTTTATCAGTTAGATGGTTCTCATATCAATAGTTGGGAGGACTTCGCTACCGCCTTCTACCATCAGTACCAGTATAATGTCGCCTTGGTGCCGACAAGAGTTCAGTTGCAAGATATGACAATGGGGAAGAATGAAGGATTTAAAGAATATGCACAAAACTGGAGAGACCTTACAAGTAGGGTTCAACCACCTTTTACTAATATGGAGCACATTGACATGTTTATGGGCACTTTATCTGGTCCATTCTTTAATTTATTGGTCGACTGTTCTTCTTCCGGTTTCACCGAGTTAATCTTAACCGGTGAAAGAGTTGAAAGCGGCATCAAAAGCGGGAAGATTCCCATGGCATCTACCTCCACTTCAAATCTTGTAAAGAAACCTTTTCCTGCAAAGAAGGAAGTCAATGTTGTGTACGGGGCAAGGTCCCGTACCAAGAAGAATGATTATTCGTATGTTAACGTTGTTCGAATGTCCAATCTAACTCCTGCTCAAAGACCATCTGCTAATCACCAATAGTTTGAAACTCCGAGAATACAACTCACAAGGTTAGGCATTTCACTATCTTAAGCCCTACAACATTTTCTAAAGGCTAATTTAGTGATATTGTGCGATCCTCCTGCTAATCCAGATACCTCTTCATTGAAGTATAATCCGAACGCCAAATGTGCTTACCACTCAAGTAGCCCCGGGCATGAGACTGACTAATTCTGGGCCTTGAAGAATAAAATTTAGGATTTGATCGATAACAAGACTGTTGAATTTGATCCTCCTCCAACTCCGAATGTAATCACCGCGCCTATGCCAAAACATGACAAGGGTGTCAATGAAGTTAACATTGTGGGTGATTCTGATGAAGAAGCTGTATTTGAAGATTGGGTGTATCCTACTACAACGGAGTTGAAGAATTGGCATGCAAAGGACTTCGTGCCCATCTCATTCATTGAGGAGTAATCTACTTGTTTATTGTTGTTTATTAATTAAAGAACATTTTGTTTGTAATATTTAACAATGAATTTTAAGCCATGTGCCTGGCCCGAGGCACTTTGGTCCATTTGTCAAGGGTTTTATTTATGTTCGTATTATCATATGATCATTCAATACAAATCATTAGACTCTTTTGCATTCAAATATTTCTATTCATTGTCTTTCTTTTCTTCAAATACATTTTTCAAAATAGCCATGCATCTTACATGATGTTGTACCCCAAAATTTTACCTCCCATATTTCTCAAAAAAAAACATTGCAAGGAAAATCTCTAAGTGGCTCAAGATAGCTCAAGAATTGGTCAGACAAGCTATCTCCTAAGGTAGTCTACCCCAAATTAGGGTTTGGTGTTGCATCAAGATCCTTGAGTCCAAATGACCTCAAGTTCTCACCAATGTCCTAATATGTTCTCAAGGTCATCCATGTCAAATTTCAAGCCTTGCAGAGGAAGTTTGCCCAGTCAATTGCTCAAAGGGTCCAAAAATCGACTATGTTAGGGCAAAAGTCAAATGTGACCCAAATAAAGTCAAACCTCAAGATTTTTTGTCAACATTACCATTTGAAGGATATTTCATCATTTTATCAAGGGTTGATGATGATTCATCAAGGATTTCTCAAAATTCATCAAGACTCAAAAGTTGCTAAATTAGGGTTTTGCAGGAAAAGTCAACTCAACTTTGACCAAGCATAACTTTCTCATACTTTATGATAAATGACCCATCCAAAGCTCATTTTTAATAGGATGCAATTTCATACAATCCATCTTCATAACCAAAGATCATAAAATGCACTCACAAGAAGTTATAAATTTGGACATTATAGGTCATTTTTGAAAGTCATCAAAAACACATTTTTTGCCAAAGCTTATAACTTGAGCATGGAATATCAACATTAGATGAGACCAAAAGGGTTGGTTATAGGAAATCTCAAGATTTCTAAAAAGTCCAATAACACCTCCAAAAGTTCAAAATTGAAGAAGTTATGCATAGATGAAGTTGGGCATTTTTGCAAAATTGCCAAAAGTCAACTATCCTCAAAACTTCAAATTTTTCCAAATGGGCCCATTCTTTTCCACTTGATTTGAGCTTGCATCATTGTCCACGTGTCCTAGCTTCATCCATGCGCCCATATCTTATTTTTATTATTTTATTTGATTTTTTATTAAATTTATTTATTTTAAATCAAATTAAATCATATAAAATCCAAAGCTTTGATTACCTAAGATTTTTTAGCTGTTTCAAGTTGTAATTATCATCATTACTATCATCAAACTCGAGTCATACAATATCATGTGCAAAAAGATTGAAAATTTGCAAATTTGGCAAGTTGTAAAGAGTGAATCAAATCAAATTCCAATGCATTGATTTAGAGAGATTAAAACCAAAATTGTTACCCTAATACATTCCACACTACATAAACAAGCCAAAGGGATGTGAATAAGGGTTAGAGGCTGTAGAAAGAGGCAATACAAAAGTTGAAAAATTCACTAAAAAGTGTGGAATCGAATCCATAGCTAGAGGGGTTTTCAGGACTTGGGGGTTGTCTCAATCAATTGTTGATCATCTCCAGAGGCTTTTGCAATCCAGACCACGTGTTTTCAAGCACTCTAAAGCATTGTAAGTACCACGCAGATCTGCTTCTTTCTTGAATTCGTAAATCATCATTCTGGCATCATTTGGACAAAGTAATTACATGTTTGTGATCACAAAGAAATTTGCAAACTTTTTGTATTATTGAATTTCGTTTATATGACCTGTACCAAGAATCACCATAGCTAGGGTTCTTGGAGCTTTTTTGGGCGTTTTTGTTTCAGGAAAAATTAACCATCAAGAGAGGTATGGTTGTGACCGGGAGGGAAGGACGAGTACAACCATGGCCTTAGAATGGATTTATGTAGCCTGAGATGGATTTTAGGATTGGCCTACGCTTTTAGCTGCGGATTCAAATCTACAGGTAATTTTGTTACAGGTCTGAGGACAGGGACGAGATCGCGTCCTCCTCCGATTGGCCAATTCAAATGATTTTCGCGCATTTTTGTTTTGCTGGCACATTAACTTGTTTTCTTTTATTATATTTCTTTTGTATATTATTAACAAGCGAAGAAAATCAGCCTAGTGGTAAGCGTGCATTGGCAATCACCCTCGGGACCTGGGTTCGAATCCTAGGTCCTCCACTTCTTTGATATTTTTCTTCTTCAGGTGATCATGTGCATATCCAGGCTTGCAGTGTACCATAATCCATCAAGCATCCAATGGCCAGATGGCCAAAGGCCAAATCTAGTGGCCAAGAGCTGAGGGTGCACCATAGATCCAGTCAACACTCGCTCACCTGATCTCAAAAGTCAACAAAGAGCCAACTCTATTGGGCCACATAATTGCTATCTAGCACTCCAAAATCAGGCCCAAACCCCTTTCTTTTCTATTTTATTTACTTAGTTTTATTAATTGTTTTTATTGTTTTATTTAATTAACTAACCAATTAAAAAAATTCTTTTCTTTATAAAATAAAAACCACAAAAATATTTTTTATCAAATTAAATTTTAACTTTTATTTTTTATTAATAAATACTAATAAATTAATTTAGTTTTTAATTCTAGAATAATTTTAACTTTTTTTAACTAGACTTAATTAGGTTTTTTACTAATTCAATTAATTTTTACTTTCTTTTTTAAAATACCAAAAATCCAAAAATAATTTATTTACATTAATTAATTTATTTAAGTTAGTAATTAATTTAGGTTAATTTCTTTCATAAAATAAAAACAACAAAAAAAGATATTTTCTCTCAAAAAAGGGTCAAAACCCTAAACTCACGCTCGATTTAATTTCCCGCATGCGATTTACTTTCTTTTACCAATGATGTATTTGCTCCCGGATTGTAATAGCTTAATAGGACCTTTATTTATTTTTTATCGCTTTATTTATTTTTAAAGGGTTTGTCTTTGGCAATGTAAATACCCGACGCCTTGTAATTTAAATTCCGCATTTTATTTCCGCAAAATATAACTGTTAGATGTTTGATAATAGGATGGCATGACAAGACTGAATGTTTTAACCTAAAATCAACTTAGATCACCTTTAACATGTACAAAGATAAAAATAAACTGAAAACGACACACTCGCACATGCACACTCTTAGGGTACACCCCACTTGGTTGCCTTTGTACGTGGTCATTGAGTATAGGTTACTTTAGAGGTCGTCCTCTTGTCTAAAGATCATAATCGCCTCGAAACGGTTGCCTCAGATATCAATTCTTCGAATAAATGATATAAGACATTAGGGTTACCGCTAAGGCATCCTAACATTGCTTTCGTGACCGTAAGTCCCACATTCGAATTGACCCTTAAACTCCAACGACGATGCTACCTACTCGTCAATAGTAGGATAGCATTTTCTAAAGGAAGATAGCATAAAACGATTCCTTTTTCGAGTAGGTAAATGGTTCTTAGATACTTTCTCTCTTTCAAAAAACAAAAACTCTTTACACTTACACTTTTCGAACAAAGTTTTCAAAAAACACTTCATACACTCTTGAGGACAGAAGCAAGAGTTAAATCGAAGTTTTCAAAACAAAAACTTTTTTTAAACCCACAAGCATAAAGAAAGCAATTTTGAAAACATTTGAGCAAGTACCTAAGAGCCCGTGGATAACCACGGATAGAAAGGGTGCTAACACCTTCCCTTTCTATAATCTACCCCCCGAACCCGAGAAACATCTCGAAAAAGGAATTTTTCTGTGCCTTTTTCCTTTCCTTGTTGGATAAAATAAAAGTCGGTGGCGACTCTTGCTTACCGCGACATTTTATGAAAACAAACGCAAAACGCAAACCAACATTCCAAAAAACAGTCAGTTCTTTCCCACCGTATCATAGAACTGATGACTCTGCTGGGGAAAATCAATAAGTGGGGTGTACCTTAGGAATAATTCATATTGTTTTCAATTGCTTGACTTGTATGCTTTATATTTGTGGGCTTGTATCGGAGTAACTATAGATCCTAACCCGGATCTGGGGGATACCCTTTAGGTAAGTAGCAATAAACTGTGAGGGAACTGTACGGCATAGACCGATACGGTTGAAGCAGTAGCTACGTTGGTGTTGCACTTTAGTTTGTACCGATATCCCTTGTGGTGCAACGAGGAGAATATGGGTCTGCTAAGGGGTCATTAAGCACCAACTGTCCTTAGAACCTTTAAATTAACCAACTTGGCTATAGAACAGTAGCAGTATGCTACACTCATTGAGACTAAACTCTCGCGATGATTCCGGCCGTAAGAAAAGGTTGCTAAATTGGAATTATGATCGATCAGGGTAGTCAGTGATATTGAGATCCTCTAGAACCCGGTTACTATTTTTAGGACAGGTTTGAACCAACTAAATTGAAAGAGGGTAGTACCTAGACTCCTTACCAGCCTGAAATCTAAGGGCTCTCTGTGTGACTTGTGTGCCTTTACCATGTTTGCTATTTGTGGATACTTATGGTGTGTTTTCTATCATGACATCATGACATTGCATTCATCTTGCATTGGACTAACCTATTTCAAAGACAAGAGGGATTCATCTTTGTTCTGTTTTGTAGGTCATGGCACCCATGCGTAGAAACACCATTCGGATCAACTTTGTCCAGGTCCCCACTCAACTTAAGGAATTGGTTGCAAAGATTTCAGATACTACCTCCTTTATCAGAAGACATGGGCATCTTCTTGGTTTGGTCACCTCCAAATTGGACGAGCAGATGATGAGTGTCTTAGTCCAGTTCTTTGATCCACTGTATCGTTGCTTTACTTTTCAGGACTACCAGTTGGTCCCATCCTTGGAAGAGTTCTCTGATCTGCTTGGTATCTCTATTATAGAGCAGACCCCATTCATAGGTTGGGAGAAGATCCTTAGGCCAGAAGAGATTGCTTCAGCCCTCCATCTGACAAAGGCTGATGTAATGGCTAATTGGGAAACTTGTAGTGGAGCAAAGGGCTTCTTGACTAAATTTTTGGTTGGTAAAGCTAATCAGTTCTGGGACAGTCTAGACTTCCAGGCATTTGAAGACATTCTGGCTCTTCTCATATATGGTTTGGTGTTGTTTCCTAACTCGAATTCCTTTGTCGACGTGAATGCGGTGAAGATCTTCATATCCGGTAATCCTGTGCCCACTCTCTTGAATGACATTCTTCATTCTCTGTATGCTCGTACTGCTCGGAAGCGGGGAACCCTTATGAGTTGTGCTCCATTGCTAGCGAGGTGGTTTATTTCGTACCTCCCCAAATCAGTTCTGAAGAACAAGGAAGGAATAGGTTGGGCCTACAGGATCATGTCTCACTCTCATAATGACATCATTTGGACTATTAAGGGTATGGAAGATGTGGCTATTATTGATCGATGTGGGGAATACCCCAATGTTCCACTGATAGGAACCAATGGAGGAATCACTTATAATCTGTGCTTGGCCTTATGTCAGTTTGGGTGAGCTAGAAGGGAAGGTCCTCATGATTTTCTAATGCCTAATATTGTCTTTGACTTCCAAGGGGATAGTGACGAGCAACGCCGCAGATTCATAAGAGCTTGGGATAGAGTACACAGGTCTGATCCGCACGAGTTGGGTGCAAAGACTTCTCTTCCGATGGAGCCATATCTCCGATGGGTTCGAATTCGTTCCCAAAAGCTGGGAATGTCGTATGAAGCCGTCTTGCCTATAATTGTTGAGGTTGCTGATGAAGAAGGGGTTCCTCCTACCATCCTACACCCTTACATGCCTATGGACATTGGGGCATTAAAGAGATCATGGATGCAGCTGAGAGAAGAGCGGGATACTTACCGAGAAAAGTATCACGAGCAAGAGCTGAAGATCCAGAAGTTGACTAGGCAGCTGGAGAACGAGCGGATCCTTAATGACTATGTTTGCACCGACAAGAAACGACCATGGGAGAACTGATTGTATTTTGATTATTTCTAGCTTTGATTTACTTTTCAGTTTTTCTTTCTTGTAACACCTTAAGGGCATTTGTTGAATAATTGGATTTCGAAGTTTATCTAATAAAAGTGTGTTTCATTTTTTGTTTACGAATTTGAATCCCTAAAATTCTTTGAAATCATATCATACGCATTTCATTCCCATGCACCTCATAACAGGTACCCTTACAGGTTTTTCTCATCTTCTTCGCTGTTTATTTCAGCATCATGTCTTCTGAAACTTCAAATGAACAAGCAATCAAAGCTCTACAGGCTCAAAACGCCCAGTTCCAGGAATTGTTCATGAGTTTAGGTAAGGGTCAACAAGATCTGAAGACCCTTATCTTGAAAGAGAAGAAGAAGAAGAAGAAGAAGAAGAAGACGGTCCTATTCAATATGGGTCGCAGATTCGTAAACGATTTGCGAGAAGAGGTTGATTTGACCCCCTCATCTGGAGGGAAAGATAATCAGGAAGAAAGGAGGGCTCCTAGCCCTGTGGTTTCAGACAACGAGACGGACTTTGACGAAGACAAGTATCCTCCTGCTGAGGATAGATACAAGCAACTGGAAGACCAGTTGAGTGCGATGGAAGTTCAGAAGGTGCCTGGTCTGGACTTTGGTGATCTGGGTCTGTCATCTGGGGTGGTGATTCCCCACAAATTTAAAGCACCGATCTTTGCTAAATACGACGGGGTTTCTTGCCCGAAACATCACCTTCGTTTGTATGTTAGGAAGATTTAGCCATACACCGCTGACAAGAACCTATGGATCCACTTCTTTTAAGATAGTCTCTCAGGGACTCAGCTTGAGTGGTTTTACCAGTTAGAAGGAGCTAGTATCCGTAATTGGGAGGACTTGGCTGCTGCTTTCTACAAGCAGTACCAACACAATGACGACCTCGCTCCCACGCGTACCCAACTCCAGGGTATGTTAATGGGTGCGGGCGAAGGTTTCAAAGATTATGCTCAGAAGTGGAGGGACCTCGCTGGAAGAGTGCAACCACCCTTGGCTGATAGGGAACTAGTGGATATGTTTCTGGGGACCTTGTCTGGTCCGTATTTCAACTATCTGATTGGAAGTTCATCGTCCGGGTTTATAGAGCTGATTATGACCGGGGAAAGGATTGAGGCCGGTATCAAATCCGGTAAAATACATAAGGGTGCTTCATCAAGCATCGAGAAGAAGCCTTTTAAGAGAGAGTCCAGTGTTGTTTACAGTTCAAAAAGTCAGAATAGGCCTGAACGCCGCCTAGCTGTTAATGCGGTGGTTATATCAAGACCTGCTGGTGCTCCTCAAAGCAACAATCAGTCAAGGGCCGAGAGACCACGAAGACAATTCACTCAGCTCAACATGACTTTATCCCAGATTTTGCCGCAGTTATTAAAGACCAGTCTAGTGATTCCAAGGGAGGACCCGAAGAATCCAAATACAACATCACCGAAGTACAACCATAATGCCCGTTGTGCTTTTCACTCTGATAGCCCGAGGCATGATACAAATGATTATTGAGTTTTGAAGAATAAGGTACAGGACTTAATTGATGCGAAGGAGATTGAATTCGAAGCACCTGAAAGACCTAATGTTGTGACTGCTCCTATGCCCAAGCATGGAGTGAATGCTATAGATGAAGATTCGTTTGTGGCTTCTGTGAAAGACATTGTTACTCCATTGATGACTGTGAAGAAGAACCTTTTGTTAGCCGGTTTATTTTCGGGCTGTGACGAAGGTTGCCGTATGTGTTCTGTCCTACCTACCGGTTGCCACCTTTTGAAGTCAGGTGTCCAACGCCTGATGGATAATAAAGAAATTTTGTTTGAGAAGACTTTTGTTCCTTTGGTTCCTACTGAAGAAGTTGCTATAATCACCATTTTCGGCAATTCTTCCAAGGCTTCCTCGAGAAAGCCTGTTAGAATTACATCTGTTCCAAGAATCCCACCATTGATAATCACTATTCCTGGGCCTATCCCCTATACATCCAATAAAGTTGTCCCGTAGAATTATGGGGCTGACGTATACTGATCGCGACTTTGTATGTCTATAAATCTGGAGACTGCAAGTGCACAGTCCTATCGCGTAGTCTTAAAAGATATCGAATCCACAGGGACTATGAATCGATCTACCGTAATTTTGGTTACTGGGTAAAGCTAAGGCTAATATTAATTTAATTAACGAAAGGGATCTAATTACTAAATTTAGTTATAAAATTTTTAATTATAAATACCGGTATGTATTTCACCTAAATTTTGGGTTCCGAATTTCCACTGGCTTTTACTTAAATTGGTCAAAAATTATCTTTACGCAAACTTTATTTGTCTAAAAACCTTCCCCTCACACTTTCGTTCTATTAGTTCAGGTTATACGATTAATACCCTAACGTGTGCTTTCGTCACTCCGCCGGATTCAAAAGTAATTTTTGAAAACAGAATAAAATTTAATTGTTTTTAAAATGCTTCCGCCTCTTTAAAAACAATGCCTAATAATCACTATCTGGTTTTAGCCTCAAACTTCCGTTTTATTAGTAAAAACCTTAATCAATTCTAAAACCTCACACTTCCGTTCTATTGGTTTGTAAAATCTTAAACAATTTAATTGAATATTAAAACCATGAAAGAAGTTTCTTTTACAAAATCATTTTAAGCCAGTTTATTTCGGATCCCGTTATTTGGTTAATTTACATACCGATATTTAATCGGTTTATCCAGACATGTTCATACAATTAATCATGCAAGGTTTATTAATTAGGAAACGGCGAAATAAAAACATACTCAGAACAGAGATCATACAAATATATTAAATAAAGCGTATAAATGAAAACCTGATGAAAATGTAGAAATACTTCAATAGCTTCAAGTAAATATTCGTTCTTCAAATCCTTCGAGTATTCCACCACAAGTCGGCTGGATCTACCCTTCGAATCTTGAATTTCGTAACAACAAGAAAAGTAAAAATACCGGATCTAACGTAAAGTTAAACCGGATAAAATTGCACAACAATTCCCGGTGTAGAAATTGTTGTACGAAAAATAAAGGCAGAAAACTGGAGAAGAAAAGAAAATAAAAACAATGCGATGAAATAAAAATAAAGGAAAAGGGCAGAACAAAAATTAAAATGGAAGGAAATTTGCTCTGCTGAAAATAGTACGATCTTGCAAAAATTCTCCGACCTTTGGGATTTGGCTTTCACTTCTATTTATAATGCTTGTAAAATAACTGTATCCCAAAAGGTCAATCCACGTAAAACTGAATATCCAAAAAAATATTGCTAGTGGACTTTGTTGCATAACGTGTTGAAGACGTGTACGGAAATATAGCAAAAGTTGGTTTCTTCATTGAATTGGGACCGGTCGTTCCGTGTGAGGAGAAAATGGCGTGAAAATAGGAAAGGGGAGGGAACGGTCGTTCCACTCAGTTGAAGTGGGCCGGACCGGTCGTTCCCCTTAGTGGGCCGGTCGGTCCCTTCAAGCTGAAGTGGGGAACGTGTGTTCCCTTGGGCCTCTGCGCGTTCTTGGTCTTTTGGGCCTTGGAAAAAAATCATTCTTTTCACCCCCATTTAGTATTCTGCACCACATTAATCAATTATCTTCATTTTTGTACTAAATTGCATCTATTTCTTCATTTTTCTTCACATAAGCTTATTTAAGGCAAAATACCTGAAACAAAGAAATACCAGCGTAATATGGAAATAAAATAAAATAAATTAAATAAAAACATGAATTATTTGCATTAATTAAGTCGATTTATACGATATAAAATCGTGTTATCAAACTCCCCTACACTTGAACCTTTGCTTGTCCTCAAGCAAGAAATATATATCTCTCTAAATGCGGGTCAGACGCAACAAAAATTGCCACAAGTCAAAAATGTATTAAGTTGCACATTGCTCTTGAGCTCTCGACTTCGATACTAAAGTCGCCGTAACAATACTAAATAAACTCAGGTTCGAAGAACAATTCTAGTGACGCCATTATAACTTAACTCTAAATCCTACATTTTGTTTCACCTTTTTCATTCAGGCGCAATCACATTAAGCCTTTTGCCCTTTCGCGCACATAGTGGAGTGACCAGTTAGTGAATTTGATCTTTTAAGCCTGCTAGGAGTTCTGGTACTTAATAGTTGGTAACTCCTTTTTGTTCTTTTGTAAATTACGGGGAATCGAACCGTAGTTCGCCCTACCAAGTTCAACACCAGAAACCGCTGAACCAATTTACAAAGAATTCATTAATTGATAATTTATAAGGTTCGCGACCGTTGGGCTAAATAGTCTGGTAAGGACTATCTAACTTAGTTAGAGCGTTTCTACAAATTAAAAATTTTTTTTTTCCGATCAATCACTTATATTCATCGATCCTCCACGTAGTTTGCTATTTAGACGGTGCTGACTGCTTGTATAAACTACTAAAGGTTACTTTAAAACCTAGAATTTAAATTTTCGGTATATAAAGGGTACTAAAATTTTAATTCATTTTCCTGAGATTTTAAAGCGTTGAAGTGGCGACGATATTATTTCAATCGTGTTCAATTTATAAATATTTTCTTCTAAAGAAGCAACTTTGATACACTTTTTGAGTGTGTATAATTGTGCGTCTGACCATAAAAAAAAATTTTTATGGCTCAAGAATTTGGCGAATTCGGATAATCATGAATTTATATATGTATATAAGACTTAATTTAATAACAAATTTTTATTAATTAAAAATTTAAAGTACAAAAGGGAAATTACAAAAGGGAAATTTGCTTACTTGAAGAAAGATAACAATGGTTAATTCGACCCCCTTACACTTAAACTGAGCATTGTCCTCAATGCTTAAAAATGGGGAATCGAAAAATACAAAAATAAAAAGAAAAGAAATATTAAGAACTAATCGTTACGATGTGGACGACGTCCTCTTCCTCGAGTTCTTGGACGTCGCTCATCTTGGCGTTGTGGAGGCACGAATTCGTCCAAGCGTAGGTGAAGTGAGTGCATAGAAACTCCAAGGTCAATAACATTTGCATTCAAGGTGTTGTAGTTGTTATGCATTTGTTGTACCAATGCAAATGTTGCGTTTTGTTGGTTTTGCATCTGTTGCATGGTTTGGTAGAGAGTTTCCATGGTGAGATGGTTTTGTTGATTGTTGTTCATTTCTTCTTCCATTTCATCCACGGGAGCATTATTCTCAGCTTCGGGTGCATTTAAATCGAATAACCAACGGCTTCGATTTTGCACATTAATAAGATGGGGACATGGGAGTATAATGCTTGGTACCAAAACTTTATTGACCAATAAAGTAAATCTGTTCTCACCTTGCCTTGGGAGGATTAGATGGGAGTCTCTGCAGTATACCTCATCTAGAAATTGGGCTGGCATGAGGTGTTGAGCAATAGTTAGGATCTCGTCAGCCAATCCTAGCGAGTAAGCTATCGCGGTAATAATGCCACCGAAAAGAAAAGGGTTGTTTCCGGCGGTTTTAGCACATAGTTGAAAGTGTGATAGCATAAATGGTGCGGCGTTGACACGGCTCCCAATTAAGGCACAATATAAGAAAAATAACTCATTTTGGGTTACCTTATGGTTGTAGGTGCGTCCAAAGATAGTGTGAGCCAAAATACGGTGAAAATACTGTATTGCTGGATTATGAACGTGGGACGCATATAATAGTCTCCAACCATTTGCGGCTTCCCCACTTATCTCCTCCCAGAATTGTAAACCTTGCTCCTCCCAGGCTGGAATATCATCTTCCGCTTCAAATGGCTTGTAATAAATACCATCCCCTTGTGAGAATCCTAGTGCCTCAGCAATTTGTTCTTGATCTAGCGTATACTCACGGTTGAACGTACGGAAACTAGCAGTTCCCGTAGTGTATGGATCTTCAATATCTATTGAGTAAGAAAAAGAACTCAAAAACTCCAACACTAGAGGTTCAAAGGTTGGGTTTGGTTGGGTACAGAGATTGTATAAACCAGTATTATTTAGCAACCATGACACACTTTCAGTGAGTCCTAAAGTTTGTAGACAATTTATATCTACATACTTTGTCGGAACCACCGAGCGTTTGTATAAGTTGAGATACATGGTGCGTTGCTTATCATCGCGGAAGATAATTTTTGAAAGGTCGGGTTGTTATCTTTCGGGACGGATGGTTCTCGGAGGCATGGTAATGGTAAGAAAATGGTGGTAGATGTAGAAGGAAGTTAGAGAAGATGAAGATAAATATGAGAGAAACGTAGTAGAAAGTAAGAAATGGTGTGAAGAGATAGTAAGAAATGAGGGGTATTTATATTGTGAGGTTGGTTGAATGGTGATAATGAGAATTTAATGAGAGTTAATGGGGGAGTTGGAAAGGGTAAAAATTTGAAAAAAATGAGATAGTGGAGTAATGGGAATTTAAGAGTGGTTGGAAGTTGTTTTATGGAGAAGATAAATGGTAAAAATGAGTTATGAATTGAATTTGGCGTGGGAGACAAAGAGACACGCTTTACAGCATGCAACAGGGGGCCGGTCGTTCCCTCTTGTACTAGGACAGGGGGACGGTCGGTCCTGCTTTTCAGTCAAAAAGGGGACCGGTCGGTCCAGGGGGCATGGTGTGCGTGGGACCGTCCGGTCCTGTGCCTGCGTGGGAAATTCAACTTTTCCTTTTGTTTTCTTTTGATACAGTACGTTATAATATATATCTCAGGCACAGAATGCATAGTGTTTGCAAACAGTATCATTTCAGCTTTATTTGATACCACTTAATAATCTAATAACTAATATAAATAACATTGAAACAAAACAAGAAGATAAATAATGTTGAACTTTAAATTGCATAATTCAAATTGTACTACAAAGAACATAAAATAAACCAAATTGCAAAACATAATTCAAATGAAATCCAAATGCAAATCAAATAAATAACTAACTAAAACTAACTAATTAAATAAATTCTCTCATTAGCCACTTTTATTATTATCGTCTCCGTTATTCTTCTGCATGGAATAGATATGTTGAAACACTTCATCAAACTGCATAGCTACCATGTCGACGAATCCAAAATGATCCATCCGGAGTGTATTAACTTCATTGTTCGCAGCTGTGAGGTTTTCTTCCAGATTCTTCACTTCTTCCTTCAATTCCTTAATTGTTTCTTCTTGGTTCATGGGTTCAGATCCTTGCCTATTTTCTTCAATCACCGGAGTTACAGGTGGTGACAAAGGTTGCTCAGGAAAGTCATGGTACCCAGGTGGTGTCTCAGGATCAGATTCAATTGCATAAATCTCAAGTATCTCATAATCCTGGATTGTTTCAGTGGAGCGAGCAGGAGATGGTAAACCGTCCAAATTATACATCCAATTACCTTTATCGTGAACACTGGTGCATGGACTAGGCAAGGTAAAGAGGTTAACTACCTCATTATTAATCAGCAATTCAAACTCTCGTGGACCATGGTTTCCAATTAATCTTCTGTTGAAACAAAAACTGAGGTCAATTGGTCGGATACCTCCGTAAGGATGGCAACTCAACAGTGGTTGCCGCAAACCCAAAGCATTCGCTATCATTGTTACCATTCCTCCCATCATGATGGGCATATTATCATCTTGAAGCATTTTCTCAATGGTAACTAGTAGAAAAGCGACACCGTTCACGGGCCGATTCTGTACAGCACAAAGCATAATAAATAGCTCATCTCGAGAAACAATAGTGTTATTCTGTTCCTTTCCAAACAGGGTATGTGACAGAATATGGTGAAAATAGCGGAACGCCGGATTATGAATATAATCCGCATGTGGCTCAGGATGCTCAAAGCTACTCAACCCAGTCAATGATTCCCAGAATATGTCGAGCTCGCGGAAATCAAACAATTCTTCCTGCCTTGATGTAAAAGTATCAAATCCATCTGGGAATCCCAGCAAAGCAGAAAAGTCATGAAGATTATACCTATACTCCATTCCAAATAGCCTAAAGAAGATAAGACCTCTCTTCAGGCCCCTCCCATAATGTGGGAGGTAGTTAAAAGAGCTCAGAAATTCCAGAGTCAATTTGCGGTAGGTACTGAACCGCCTCAAAATATAAGCATCTTCCCATCCAATTTGATTCAGCAGAAACAAAACGCTATCATGAATTCCCAAAGTAGTCATAGCAAAAAGATCAGGATAATATGTCAGGGACATATTCCTTGCAGCTAATAAATTGTATCTGCCTCTTTGGCCTCTTCCTCTGAAAGCTATTTCCATAGTATCTTCCATTGTTAGTTGGTCAGCTTTATTTTTATATTAATTAAGTTAGCCTGAAATTAATTAGATACAGGAAATTTAATCAGATTTTTGGCCAGATGCCGAAAAGAAGAAAATAAGAATAAGCATAATAGTGATAGAATGAAGAAGAAATATAGATGAAATAGAATATTAGAGAAGATATGTGTATAAGTGTTTATGAATGAGAAGAATAAAGAGAAAAATAAGAATAATAATAATAGTAAGAATGATAATAAGAATAATAAAACAAAAAGGTAAATATAATAATTAATCATAAAAAGGTGGGTTGTCTCCCACTAAGCGCTTTGTTTTATGTCGTAAGCTCGACAAATAAAATCAAAGTTTTAAATTTCTAATTGAGCAGGTGGCTCTATTAAAGTTATTTCTTGAAAGTATTCGTTACTCTCTGCGCTGTGATATGGTTTTAAACATTGTCCATTAACTATAAAGGGTTCGGAAATCTTTCCTTTGATTTCGACCGCTCTGTTAATAAACGTGTTTGTTATTGTGAACGGACCAGACCATCTGCTGCGTAGTTTTCCAGGAAATAATTTTAATCTTGAATTAAATAGTAGTACGATATCACCTATTTTAAAATGTTTTCTATTTATTCTTTTGTCGTGCCATGTTTTCGTTCGTTCTTTATAAATCTTGGCGTTCTCATACGCATCTTGTCTCAATTCCTCTAAGTCGTTTATATCAAGGATGCGCTTCTCGCTTGCGGTTGTGTAATTCAAGTTTATATTTTTAATAGCCCAATAGGCCTTGTGTTCTAATTCAACCAGCAAATGGCAAGATTTTCCATAGATGAGCTTAAACGGGGTGGTTCCTATTGGTGTCTTAAATGCGGTCCTATATGCCCATAGAGCTTCAGATAGTTTTGAGGACCAATCCTTTCTCGAAGTTGCTACAGTATTTTCTAATATTTGCTTGATTTCATGATTAGAGACTTCCACTTGTCCACTCGTTTGTGGATGATAGGGTGTAGCTACTCGATGTCGGACACCGTATTTCCTTAGGAGTTTTTCGAATATCTTAGAAATAAAATGAGAACCTCCATCGCTTATTACTAATCTTGGTATACCGAATCTCGGAAATATCACGTTTTTGAAGAGCCTTAATACAACTCGGGTATCGTTTGTTGGAGAAGCTATAGCTTCTATCCATTTAGATACATAGTCAACTGCCACGAGTATGTATTTGTTACCAAAAGATGACGGGAATGGTCCCATAAAGTCTATACCCCATACATCGAAAATCTCTACTTCCAGAATGCCTTTCTGTGGCATCTCGTCGCGTCTTGAAATGTTACCAGTGCGTTGGCACCGGTCGCACTTAGTGACTGCGAAATGAACATCTTTCCATAGTGTTGGCCAATAAAGACCTGATTGTAGGATTTTCGTACATGTTTTAGAAGTACTCGTGTGTCCTCCGTATGGTGCGGAGTGGCAATGTTTAATCACGCTTTCTACTTCTTCTTCGGGTACGCAACGATGGAAAATTCCATCGGGTCCTCTTTTGAATAACAAAGGTTCGTCCCAGTAATATTGTTTGAGATCGTGAAAGAATTTTTTCTTTTGTTGGTACGTTAACTCTGGTGGTAATACACCGGCAGCTAGATAATTTACGAAATCTGCATACCAAGGGACAGATGAGATTGCTAAGGTTGTTTCAGAATAGTTTTGAGATTCACTTGCTTCGAAGTGGGCGATTAATCTATCATATTGAGATTCATCATTGATTGGAATTCGTTCTTGTTTTAGATTTTCGATTCTTGATAGATGATCAACCACTACGTTTTCAGTTCCTTTTTTATCCTTGATTTCTAAATCAAATTCTTGTAGCAACAAGATCCATCTTAGCAGTCTAGGTTTAGCGTCCTTTTTGGTTAGGAGATATCTAATGGCAGCGTGGTCAGTATAAATTATTATCTTAGCTCCTACTAAATAAGATCGGAATTTATCGAGTGCGAAGACTACAGCCAGGAGTTCCTTTTCGGTTGTTGCATAATTCATTTGCGCTTCATCTAGGGTTCTACTAGCGTAATATATGACGTGTAATTTTTTATCTTTTCTTTGTCCTAGGACTGCTCCTACGGCATAGTCACTTGCGTCACACATTATCTCAAATGGTTCACTCCAATCTGGGGTCTCATGATTGGCGCAGTAATTAATGCTTTCTTTAATGATTGAAAGGCTTCAAGGCATTTTTCGTTAAATATGAATTCAGCATCTTTCATTAAGAGTTCAGTTAATGGCTTAGAAATTTTAGAGAAATCTTTAATAAAACGTCGGTAAAAACCGGCGTGTCCTAAGAAACTTCTTATTTCTCTGACAGTTCTAGGGGGTTGAAGGTTTTCGATAACTTCTATCTTGGCCTTGTCTACTTCGATTCCCCTATTAGATATAATATGTCCTAACACAATACCTTCTTGAACCATAAAATGGCATTTTTCCCAATTTAATACTAAGTTTACCTTTACACATCTTTCTAGTACTTTTTCTAAGTTTGCAAGACATCCTTCAAAACTACGTCCGCAGACGGAGAAGTCGTCCATGAATACCTCCATAATATTATCAAGAAAGTCTACGAAGATTGCCATCATGCATCTTTGAAAAGTTGCAGGTGCATTGCATAAGCCAAAAGGCATTCTTCGATATGCGAAGGTTCCGAATGGACAGGTGAAGGTAGTCTTTTCTTGGTCATCGGGGTGTATCGGTATTTGAAAGAATCCGGAGTAACCGTCCAAGTAACAGAAATATGAGTGTCTGGCTAGACGCTCCAGCATTTGATCAATGAATGGTAAAGGGAAATGATCCTTCCGGGTGGCTTTGTTAAGTTTCCTATAATCAATGCACATCCTCCATCCTGATTCGATTCGCTTTGTTATGGTTTCTCCTTTGTCGTTTTCGATTACCGTTACGCCTCCTTTCTTGGGGACTACATGAACGGGGCTTACCCATTTACTATCAGATATTGGATAAATGATGCCTGCTTCTAACAATTTTAATATCTCTTTCTTTACTACTTCACTCATTATAGGATTAAGTCTTCTTTGGTGTTCTCTAGAGGTTTTACTATCTTCCTCTAGCATTATGCGATGCATACAGATGGAAGGACTTATTCCTTTAAGATCAGTTAAATTGTATCCTAAAGCAGTTGGATATTTCCTCAGTATATGTAGTAATTTTTCAGTCTCGATTTTTCCTAGATTTGCGTTGATTATTACTGGTCGTTCGAATTCTGGGTCTAAGAATTCGTATCTCAGGTTTTTGGGTAACGTTTTGAGTTCAATGGTTGGTTTGTGTAAACCTTGTGTAGGATCGGGTGTTATTGCTAAGCATTCATCTAAGGTTTTATCTGGATGATCTTCTGCTTCTTTTATACATTCTTCTATCATATCCATAAAGTAGCAGTTGTCATCTATGGCTGGTGCTTTTAGAAATTTGGAAAGAATGAATTCAATCTTTTCTTCGCCTACCTCAAAGGTGAGTTTTCCTCTTTTAACGTCTATAATTGCACCGGCAGTTGCTAGGAAGGGTCTTCCTAAAATGATAGGTGTGTTCGTATCTTCCTTAATATCCATTATTATAAAGTCGGTTGGGATGTAGAATTGACCTATTCGAACGGGGACATTTTCAAGTACTCCTACGGGGTATTTGACAGAACGATCTGCTAACTGAACAGACATTTTAGTTGGTCTCAACTCTCCCATTTCGAGTTTCTTACTGATGGATAAAGGCATTACACTGATGCTTGCTCCTAAATCACATAAAGCTTTGTCTATGACGAATTTTCCTATTACACATGGTATAGAAAAACTATCAGGGTCTTTCAGTTTAGGTGGCATCTTATTTTGGATTATTGCGCTGCATTCAGCTGTAAGAGTAACTGTTTCATTTTCTTCTAGCTTTTTCTTATTAGATACATTTTTCTTTTAAGAATTTAGCATATGAGGGCATTTGCGTTATCGCTTATGTGAAAGGAATTGTTACGTTTAATTGCTTGAGAAGTTCTACAAATTTCTTAAATTGCCCTATGTCTTTTGTTTTAACTAGTCTTTAAGGGTAAGGAATAGGTGGTTTATAGGGAGGTGGAGGTACATAAGGTTTTTCTTGTTCTATTGTTTCTCCATCTTCCCTTCTTTTAGGTTCGTTATCCTCTTCGGCTTGGTTTTTAGAGTTTTGGTGCATGGCCGGGTTTTCGGTTCTTGGATCTAATGGTTCTTCTATTTCTTTACCGCTTCGTAATATAATTGCGTGAGCTTGTCCTTTCGGATTAGGTTGTGGTTGTCCAGGGAAAGTACCGGCTGGTGCGGCAGCAGGCGCTTGTTGTTGAGCCACTTGTGAGATTTGAGTTTCTAACATTTTATTGTGAGTGGCTAAGGCATCTATTTTGTTCGATAGTTGCTTAATTTGCTCGTTAATGTGTATGTCTCGGTTTAGGAATTCTTTGTGAGTTTGCGCTTGGCTTGCTATAAAGTTTTCCATCATTATTTCGAGATTAGATTTCCTAGGTGCGCTCGGTGCGGCAGAAGGTGCTTTTTGATATCCAGGTGGAGCAGTTTGCGCTTGAACAGGTGCGTTCAATGCGTTATTATTCTTGTAGGAAAAATTTGGGTGATTCCTCCAACCTGGGTTGTACGTATTTGAATAAGGGTTTCCCTGAGCGTAGTTTATTTGGTCAGTCGGAGTACCTAACAGAAATTGACATTCGGCGGGAGCGTGACCAGATGTTCCGCATATTTCGCAGTCAGGAGCCACTGCAGCTACGGTAGCTGCAGGAGTTAACGTAAGGTTTTCTATTTTCTGAGTTAGTGCGTCTACCTTAGCGTTTACTTGATCTAGGCTACTAATTTCGTACATTCCTCCTTTCGTCGGAGGTTTTTCAACGGCAGCTCTCTCGCTTCCCCACTGGTAGTGGTTTTGGGCCATATTATCTATCAGTTCGTAGGCTTGTACATAAGGTTTCTCCATTAGCGCACCTCCAGCAGCAGCGTCGATTGTTAATCTCGTGTTGTACAAAAGACCATTGTAGAAAGTATGTATCACTAACCATTCCTCCAGACCATGATGTGGACAGAGTCTTATCATGTCTTTATATCGTTCCCATGCTTCAAATAAAGACTCGGTGTCTTTCTGTCTAAATCCGTTGATTTGAGCTCGAAGCATAGTCGTTTTGCTTGGTGGAAAATATCGGGTTAGGAAAACTTTCTTTAATTCATCCCACATAGTGATTGAATTAGAAGGTAGAGATTGGAGCCAGGCTCTAGCCCTATCTCTAAGGGAAAAAGGAAATAATCGTAAACGAATAGCTTCCGTGCTGACCCCATTAGCTTTTACGGTATATGCATATTGTAGAAATACGGATAAATGCAGGTTCGGATCGTC
Organism: Vicia faba; assembly: GCA_948472305.1. NCBI lineage: Eukaryota > Viridiplantae > Streptophyta > Magnoliopsida > Fabales > Fabaceae > Vicia > Vicia faba. The sequence continues at coordinate 1,265,883,707 of OX451738.1, forward strand.
AGTTGGATTTCCAGAAAACTGGTTTTGTTGAACTGCAGATAATAGCGAAGGTTTCAGCTCAAAGTTGTTTGCCTCGATTGCCGGAGCGGCAATACTGTTATGAGGTTCGTCTTGAGAAGGGATTGCGTAAGATTTTAGAGGTCGTGGCGCAGCCATCTCAGCTCGTCTAAGATCAGTTATATCAGGGATATTCGTCGGGGGTAAATTGTTTAGTAGACGATATTCCTGAATTCGGTGTCTCAATCGAAGATAACGCTCGATGTCGTTGATTTGTAGATGCAAAGGTTCGCCTTGAGAGCGAGTGTTTGGCATACAAATCAGAAAGAGATGAAAAGAAGAAGACCTTAGTCTCTACGATGTAACTAAAAGAGTTACGATATCGACTTAAATAGTCCCCGGCAACGGCGCCAAAAACTTGATCGCGACTTTGTATGTCTATAAATCTGGAGACTGCAAGTGCACAGTCCTATCGCGTAGTCTTAAAAGATATCGAATCCACAGGGACTATGAATCGATCTACCGTAATTTTGGTTACTGGGTAAAGCTAAGGCTAATATTAATTTAATTAACGAAAGGGATCTAATTACTAAATTTAGTTATAAAATTTTTAATTATAAATACCGGTATGTATTTCACCTAAATTTTGGGTTCCGAATTTCCACTGGCTTTTACTTAAATTGGTCAAAAATTATCTTTACGCAAACTTTATTTGTCTAAAAACCTTCCCCTCACACTTCCGTTCTATTAGTTCAGGTTATACGATTAATACCCTAACGTGTGCTTTCGTCACTCCGCCGGATTCAAAAGTAATTTTTGAAAACAGAATAAAATTTAATTGTTTTTAAAATGCTTCCGCCTCTTTAAAAACAATGCCTAATAATCACTATCTGGTTTTAGCCTCAAACTTCCGTTTTATTAGTAAAAACCTTAATCAATTCTAAAACCTCACACTTCCGTTCTATTGGTTTGTAAAATCTTAAACAATTTAATTGAATATTAAAACCATGAAAGAAGTTTCTTTTACAAAATCATTTTAAGCCAGTTTATTTCGGATCCCGTTATTTGGTTAATTTACATACCGATATTTAATCGGTTTATCCAGACATGTTCATACAATTAATCATGCAAGGTTTATTAATTAGGAAACGGCGAAATAAAAAAATACTCAGAACAGAGATCATACAAATATATTAAATAAAGCGTATAAATGAAAACCTGATGAAAATGTAGAAATACTTCAATAGCTTCAAGTAAATATTCATTCTTCAAATCCTTCGAGTATTCCACCACAAGTCGGCTGGATCTACCCTTCGAATCTTGAATTTCGTAACAACAAGAAAAGTAAAAATACCGGATCTAACGTAAGGTTAAACCGGATAAAATTGCACAACAATTCCCGGTGTAGAAATTGTTGTACGAAAAATAAAGGCAGAAAACTGGAGAAGAAAAGAAAATAAAAACAATGCGATGAAATAAAAATAAAGGAAAAGGGCAGAACAAAAATTAAAATGGAAGGAAATTTGCTCTGCTGAAAATAGTACGATCTTGCAAAAATTCTCCGACCTTTGGGATTTGGCTTTCACTTCTATTTATAATGCTTGTAAAATAACTGTATCCCAAAAGGTCAATCCACGTAAAACTGAATATCCAAAAAAATATTGCTAGTGGACTTTGTTGCATAACGTGCTGAAGACGTGTACGGAAATATAGCAAAAATTGGTTTCTTCATTGACTTGGGACCGGTCGTTCCGTGTGAGGAGAAAATGGCGTGAAAATAGGAAAGGGGAGGGAACGGTCGTTCCACTTAGCTGAAGTGGGCCGGACCGGTCGTTCCCCTTAGTGGGCCGGTCGGTCCCTTCAAGCTGAAGTGGGGAACGTGTGTTCCCTTGGGCCTCTGCGCGTTCTTGGTCTTTTGGGCCTTGGAAAAAAATCATTCTTTTCACCCCCATTTAGTATTCTGCACCACATTAATCAATTATCTTCATTTTTGTACTAAATTGCATCTATTTCTTCATTTTTCTTCACATAAGCTTATTTAAGGCAAAATACCTGAAACAAAGAAATACCAGCGTAATATGGAAATAAAATAAAATAAATTAAATAAAAACATGAATTATTTGCATTAATTAAGTCGATTTATACGATATAAAATCGTGTTATCATATACTATCATGGAGTTAGGTAAGATTTGGACGTTGATACTGATGTCAGCAATATTTTTGGATCCAGTAATGTCACCCGCAGCGGAAGGTTGTTCTCCCCTGAGATCTCTCCACCAACTGTTCAGAAACCTGTTGTTATCACACCTGCTAGTGTACCTGATACTATTCATGTTCAAGTTCCCATTCTTACCCCTGTTGCCGAGTCCTCTGACGCTCGGGGCAAAGAGACCACCAGTGAGCCTGCCCAGACGGAGGCACCAAAGACGATTACTGTTGAAGCCTCTAGACAAGAGATGGAAGAAATTCTGAAGATCATCAAAAAGAGTGACTACACTGTAGTTGAGCAGCTGGGGCAAACCCCGTCCAAAATCTCTATGTTGTCAATGTTGTTATGCTCAGAAGCCCATGCCAAGGCTCTGATTGCTTTCCTGAAGACTGCGCGCGTACCACAAGAAACATCAGCTGACCAGTTTAAAGATTGCGTGGCTAGTCTGACTGCTGATAATGGGTTGGGTTTCTCTGATGCCGACTTGACTGCTAAGGGGAAGAATCACAATGACGCCCTGCATGTCTCCATTGAATGCAGGGGCACTACTCTTGCTCATGTATTGGTGGACACTGGTTCCTCATTGAACGTTTTGCCTAAGAAAGCTCTAGACCGGTTGGACTGTGAAGGTTTAGAGTTGAAACCAAGTAACATTGTTGTTAGGGCCTTTAATGGGTCAAAGAGAATGGTACATGGAGAAGTTAATATCCTGATTAAAGTTGGTTCTCAGGTTTTCGCATCTACATTCTATGTGATGGAAATTCGGCCATCTTATTCTTGTTTGCTGGGTCGTCCATGGATCCATAAAGCTGGGGAAGTGACGTCTATGCTCCACCAGAAGCTAAAGTACCAAGTGAAAGGGAAAATTGTGACAGTACAAGGAGAGGAGGAGTACATGGTGAGACACCTCAACTCTTTCCGATATGTAGAGATGGATGGGGAGTTCATTGAGACCCCGTTTCATCATTTTGAAGAGGTTCCCCAGACACTGGCATCAGCTGAAGTTGTTATTGAAGATCCTCCAATGAAGATGGCTTCCTTTAAGGATGCCCGGGCTGTTGTTGAGAAAGGTTGGTGTGCAAAGTGGGGCCAACTCCCTGATTTTGCACATAAGACTAACAAGTTTGGTTTGGGTTTCACTGCAGAAGCTCAAAGGGTTGTTCGGAGTGCAAAGACTGGAAGACCTCCCCTGTTTATCAGCAATTCAGGAGTGAATGCCATTGAAGACGATGTTGAAGAATCTGAGTTCAACAGTTGGATCTACCCAACTACTGATGGTGGACTAAGCAACTGGACAACAAAGGACTTCATCCCAATTTCTTTTGTTACCCAGTAATGAGACTTTTTTTTTGAATTTGTAACAGACAATGTTTAAACTTTACAGCCTAGTGTCTTACCCGGGGCACCGTGGCTTCATTTGGGAGGGCTTTATGTGTGTCATCTACATATGTCATTAATAAAAGCATTGGGCGTTTCTTGCATTTCAAATTTAGTGCTCTTTGTTTTTCTTTTATTACATATTGCAAAACAACTATTTTACACACACTCACATATACAGGTCAACATCCACTCTGGATCCCACTGATAACAACTCTACTACTGCCTGTTATGACTTCGAAAGTCTGATCAACTTAGCCGAAGACGAAGCTGAAGATGATTGCAAAGTGCCTGGTGAACTTGCTAGATTGTTACTTCAGGAAGAGAGGGCCATACATCCGCATGAAGAGCCAGTGGAAATAGTAAATCTGGGTACAGAGGTAGACAAGAAAGAGGTCAAGATCGATGCAAATCTAGAAGCTAGTGTTAAGCAACGGTTGATTCAGATGCTGAGTAACTACGTTGAGATCTTTGCCTGGTATTATGAAGATATGCCTGGGTTGGATACCGATATTGTGGTTCATTGATTGCCTACCAAGGAAGACTGTCCTCCAGTGAAACAGAAAGTCTGCCGAATGCACCTAGAGATGTCTGAGAAAATCAAGGTTGGAGTTATGAAACAGTTTGACGCCGGTTTTCTAGCAGTTACTTATTACCCACAGTGGGTGGCCAACGTGGTTCCTATGCCGAAGAAGGATGGTAAGGTTTGAATGTGTGTTGACTATAGGGATCTGAATAGGGCGAGCCCCAAGGATGATTTCCCTCTACCTCATATCCACGTTCTGGTTAACAACACCGCACAACATAAGGTCTTCTCCTTTATGGATGGTTTCTCCGATTATAATCAGATTAAAATGGATCCCGAAGACATGGAGAAGACAACATTTGTTACTCAATGGGGTACCTTTTGCTACAAGGTCATGCCTTTCGGATTAAAGAACGCTGGGGCAACGTATCAGCGTGCCATGGTTTCTTTATTTCATGACATGATCCATCATGAGATTGAGGTATACGTCGACGACATGATTGCAAGATCCCAGACTGAAGAAGAACATCTGGACCACCTTCAGAAGCTATTTGACAGGTTGAAGTTGTACAAGTTGAGGTTAAACCCGAACAAGTGCACCTTCGGGGTGAGATCTGGTAAACTGCTGGGTTTCGTCGTAAGTGATAAAGGTATTCAAGTGGATCCTGCAAAGGTGAAAGCTATACAGGAAATGCCAGCTCCCAGAATAGAGAAAGAAGTCAGAGGCTTTCTGCGACGTCTGAACTATATTGCCCGATTCATCTCACACCTGACTGCTACTTGTGAGCCAATCTTCAAGTTACTAAAGAAAGATCAAGTGGTAAGATGGAACGATGAATGTCAGGCCGCTTTCAAAAGGATCAAAGATTATCTCCAAGAGCCACCTATTCTGATGCCTCCAGTTGAAGGGAGACCTTTGATCTTATACTTGATAGTACTCGATAACTCAATGGGGTGTGTGCTGGGTCAGCATGACGAGTCTGGCCGAAAAGAGCATGCTATTTATTACCGTAGCAAAAAGTTTACCGACTGCGAGACCCGATACTCGTTGCTCGAGAAAACTTGTTGCGCTTTGGCATGGGCTGCTCGCCGGCTGAGACAGTATATGATGACTCACACTACTCTATTGATATCAAAGATGGATCCAATCAAGTATATCTTCGAGAAGCCAGCCTTGTCCGGAAGAATAGCAAGATGGCAGATGATCTTGACTGAATACGACATCCAATATACGACCCAAAAGGCAATCAAGGGAAGTGTGTTGGCAGATCATTTGGCACATCAGGCAGTGGACGATTACTAGTCTATAAATTTTGAATTTCCGGATGAGAATATCATGTTGGTGACTGACTGTGAGACACCTAGACCGGATGAAGGACCTGAGGAAGGATCCTGATGGTCTATGTACTTTGATGGAGCTTTAAATGCTTTGGGTAATGGCATTGGCGCCGTGATCATATCTCCTAAAGGCTTTCATACACCATTCACCGCCCGACTATGTTTCAACTGCACCAACAATATGGCGGAGTATGAAGCGTGCATCATGGGTCTTCGAGCAGCAATTGACCTAAGGATTAAGTTCTTGAGTGTTTTCGGAGATTCCGCTCTCGTGATCAGTCAGATCAAAGGTGAGTGGGATACGAAACACCCAAATCTTATTCCTTACAAGGAATATGTATTGACATTGCTTCCACACTTTGAGGAGATAACCTTTGAACACTTCCCTAGACAGGAGAATCAGTTGGCAGACGCGCTAGCTATGATGTCTTCTATGTTCAAAGTCAATTGGGACAACAAAGCTCCCCGAATTATCATTGAAAGGTTGGACGAACCTGCACATTATTGTGACATTGAGACTGAAGAGGTATCAGATAAACCCTGGTTTCATGAGGTGAAGAGGTATCTTGAGGATCAAGAATACCCCGAGGGTGCATCTGTTAATGATAAGAATTTTTTGAGGAGGTTCGCGGCGAAGTTCTTCATCAGCAATGGCATTATTTACAAGAGTAACCATGATTCAACCTTGTTGCGATGTGTGGATAAGAACGAGGCAGAAAGGATCATGACAGAGTTACATGAAGGTACTTTCGGGACTCATTCCAGTGGACACACCATGGCAAAGAAAATCCTACGGGCAGGATATTATTGGTCCACAATGGAAGCCGACTGTTATCAACATTCTCTGACCTGTCACAAGTGCCAAGTTTATGCTGATAAGGTGCACATACCTCCAGTTCCTCTGAACGTCTTGACGACACCTTGGCCTTTTGCAATGTGGGGCATTGATATGATCGGCGAGATCAGACCTACGGCATCTAACGGGCATGGTTTCATCCTGGTAGCTATTGATTACTTTACAAAGTGGGTTGAAGAAGCTTCCTTTGCTACAGTGACCAAGAACGTCGTGGCACGGTTCGTTCGGCACAATCTGATTTGTCGATATGGTGTACCAGAGAGGATGATTACGGACAATGGTACAAATCTCAACAATAAGATGATCAATGAGCTCTGCAAACAGTTCAAGATACAACATCACAACTCTTCTCCCTACCGTCCGAAGATGAATGGGGTTGTAGAAGCGGCTAATAAGAACATTGAGAAGATTGTGCAGAAGATGACAATGACTTACAAAGACTGGCACGAGATGTTACCATTTACTCTTCACGGGTACCGTACCTCAGCACGGACATCAACAAGGGCAACACCCTATTCCTTGTTATATGGTATGGAGGCAGTTTTGCCCATTGAAGTTCAGATACCCTCTCTTCGGATTATGAAGGATGCAGGTTTGAGCGAAGATGACTGGATTCAGACCCAGCTTGATCAGCTGAACTTAATTGACGAAAAGAGACTTACTGTTATTTTTCATGGTCAGACGTATCAAAAACGGATGATCAAGGCATTTAACAAGAAAGTTAGACGACAAGAGTATCAAGTCGGGGACCTGGTTATCAAGCGCATTATCCTACCTCAAGGTGACCCCAGGGGCAAATGGACCCCTACTTACGAAGGGCCATTTGTGGTTCAGAAAATTTTCTCAGGAGTAGCCATGATTCTAACCACCATGGATGGTGACGACCTTCCTCTCCCCGTCAATGCAAACATAGTGAAAAAATACTACGCATAATCAAAGACCCACTAGGTCGAATGGCTTAGGCAAAAATAAGGGCTTCCCGGCGAACCAAAAGTGTTGGGAAAAAATAAGGGATGAAATGAAAAAAACTGTACACACGGCAAGTCGAAAACCTGAAAAGGCGGCTTGGGCAAAAAAGGGTATCCCGGTGGACTGAAAACCCGAAAGGGCGGTCCAGGAAAAATTTATGGATTAAAGCGTAATACTATGTCTCATTGGATCACCTTGCAACCAGACTTCGATATCGACTATCAAGCTCGGACGGCACTAATCAATTTGATCTACCTTCAACCAAGTAAAGTGATGAGATGCTCGAGGATATAAAGGTGATAGTAGAGTTGGAACCCAGTGGGATCATTCACATAGCTGTTTTGTTTAGTTTTTCACAAATTGTGTAAATTCTATTTGCTCGGCGGCGTTTTCTTACTAGGACGTCAGCCTCTTATACAAAAACGCCTATTTACAGGCCAAACTTCAAAGTCAATACAAATCATTTTCAGAGAAATTTCAAATTGTTTTTTCCTTTATCTGTTTTGTTTTGCAAAGAACGTCCAATGTTCATTTTTGATATATGCACTTGACATTAACTGCTGCTCATAAATATTTACATGCGAAACAAAAGACGGTTACTTATAATATCAGAAACAGGGGCAATAACAATGTCCAAACTACACAGTTGCTTTATCCACTAGGTACAAAGGTAGATTCAACTGAAGAATGTGGCCCAGGTTCTTTCACTCCCTGCAGAGTAAGAAAAGACAATAATGATAGCTCTCCCCAGCTGAGAATTGCAATTGTGAATGGATCGATAATATTCTCCCCCAAGCAGAGTTTATCTACCAGCACACTGAAAAGGCTTAATATCCCCGGCAGTCTTAATATTCCCCAGCGGAGTATAAGAATCTTCCCCGGCAGAATACAAAATATCCCCAGTGGAGTTTGAAAATATCACAGCACAGTCTGAAAAAGCTTCCCTAGTGGAGTTTGGAGAATCATCCCAGTAGACTTTGGAAGACTGTCCCCAGCAAAGCTCAAAGGATTATCCCCTTAAGAGTCTAAAAGGTTATCCCCAATGAAGTCGCAACTGAAGATCATCCCCAACGGAGTTCTTCCTTTCACAAACAGAGTTCAATCCCCAGCAGGATTCAATATCACCAGCAACGGTAATTCATCCCCAACCGAATTTCTCGATGGAATCCTCAGCAGAGCATCTCTTCCCCACAGAGTAATCTCCTCACCAGTTTATTCCCCAATGGAGTTATCCTCTCCTGCAGGCTTATTCTCATCAATCATCTTCATTCGCTATCCCCAACGGAAACGAAGAATCCAACTCTTTTCTCCAGCAGCTATCTGGGATTTGTTTTCCCCAGCTAAAACATTACATTTCCATACATCATGACACATGCATATACGCATCATACTACACAATCTCATTTATTTTGAGAGCATTATTGCTTGATATATATATATATATATATATATATATATATATATATATATATATATATATATATATATATATATATATATATATATATATATATCATGCATTGCATACGACTGACCTTTACCTTTCAGGAAGAATGCAGTTAAGTTCTCAGCTATGTCGAACTACTGACCGGCTCTTAAATCTCAACTGAATTATTCTCGGTTGAATTACAGATAAGGTTCTAAATCTCGACAATTTTCCTCCGTCGAAGTGTGGACGAGTTATTAAATCTCAACAGAATTATACTCCGTTGAAGTAAGTCCTAGATCTTAATGAAGATGTTTCCCTCTGTCGAAGACCTGACCGACTCTTAAATCTCAACAGAATTATCCTCGGTTGAATTACAGATAAGGTTCTAAATCTCGACAACTTTCCTTCGTCGTAGTGTGGATGAGTTCTCAAATCTCAACAGAATTATCCTCGGTTGAATTACAGATAGTCCTAGATCTTAATGAAGATGTTTCCCTCAGTCGAAGACCTGACCGGCTCTTAAATCTCAACTGAATTATCCTCAGTTTAATTACAGATAAGGTTCTAAATCTCGGCAATTTTCCTCCGTCGTAGTGTGGACGAGTTCTTAAATCTCAACAGACTTATTCTCCGTTGAAGTAAACAGACAGTCCTAGATCTTGATGAAGATGTTTCCCTCAGTCGAAGAACGGACCGGTTCTTAAATCACAACTGAACTATCCTCGGTTGAATTACAGATAAGGTTCTAAATCTCGACAATTTTCCTCTGTCGTAGTGTGGACGAGTTCTTAAATCTCAATAGAATTATTCTCTATTGAAGTAACAAATAGTTCCTAGATCTTGATGAAGATGTTTCACCCAGTCGAAGTACTGACCGGTTCTTAAATCTCAACTGAATTATCCTCGGTTGAATTACAGATAAGGTTCTAAATCTCGGCAAAATTCCTTCGTCGAAGTACTGACAGTTCTTAAATCTCAACAGAATTATCCTCCGTTGAATTACAGACAAGTCCTAAATCTCGATGAAGATGTTTCCCCCTAGTTTAATTACAGACAAGTTCTTAAAACTCAGCAGAGGTATTCTCTCAGTTGAAGTACATGCAGGCTCCTAAATCTCAACAAAGATCAGGCTTCCCCAGCGGAAATCTTCCACAAAAATAACTATGCAAGCTCTTAATAAGGAATCTCTTATGCGATCGACAGTCCTACAGATGGAATCTTTAAGCCCATCCTCCTGCCATCAATCTCCAAATGTCATCTGTAAGCCCATTCCCGACATCGCGAGGCTGATACCACTTTATGCGAGTGCAAATTTCTGGGCACTCTAGTGTTCAATCATCTTCCACCTTCGGATCACGAAAGGCACGAAGGCCAATCTCCATCCTCAGGTTTAAGAAGATTGAACAGGGGAAGTTGTTGTACACCAAAATTTTCCCTCCCATATTTCTAAAAAAAAAACATTGCAAGGAAAATCTCTAAGTGGCTCAAGATAGCTCAGGAATTGGTCAGACAAGCTATCTCCTAAGGTAGTCGACCCCAAATTAGGGTTTGGTGTTGCATAAAGATCCTTGAGTCCAAATGACCTCAAGTGCTCACAAATTTCCTAATATGTTCTCAAGGTCATCCATGTCAAATTTCAAGCCTTGCAGAGGAAGTTTGCTCAGTCAATTGCACAAAGGGTCCAAAAATCGACTGTGCTAGGGCAAAAGTCAACTGTGACCCAAATACAGTCAAACCTCAAGATTTTTTGTCAACATTCCAATTTTGAAGTATATTTCATCATTTGATCAAGGGTTGATCATGATTCATCAAGGATTGCTCAAAATTCATCAAGACTCTAAAGTTGCTAAATTAGGGTTTTGTAGGAAAAGTCAACTCAACTTTGACCAAGCATAACTTTCTCATACTTTATGACAAATGACCAATACAAATCTCATTTTGAAGAGGATGCAATTTCATACAATCCATCTTCATACCCCAAGATCATAAAATTCACTCACAAGAAGTTATAAATTTGGACATTATAGGTCATTTTTTAAAGTCAACAAAAACACCTTTTTTCCAAAGCTTATAACTTGAGCATGGTATATAAAAATGATATGAGACCAAAAGGGTTGGTTAGAGGACATCTCAAGCTTTCTAAAAGTCTAAGAACACCTCCAGAAGTTCAAAATTGAAGAAGTTATGCATTGATGAAGTTGGGCATTTTTGTAAAATTGCCAAAAGTCAACTATCCTCAAAACATCAAATTTTGTCAAATGGGCCCATTCTTTTCCACTTGATTTGAGCTTGCATCATTGTCCACGTGTCCTAGCTTCAGCCATGAGCCCATATCTTATTTTTATTATTTTATTTGATATTTTATTGAATTTATTTATTTTAAATCAAATTAAATCATATAAAATCCAAAGCGTTGATTACCTAAGATTTTTTGGCTGTTTCAGGTTGTAATTATCATCATTACTATCATCAAACTCGAATCATACAATATCATGTGCAAAAATATTGAAAATTGGAAAATTTGGAAAGTTGTAAAGAGTGAATCAAATCAAATTCCAATGCATTAATTTAGAGAGATTCAATCCAAAATTGTTACCCTAATACATTCCACACTACATAAATAAGCCAAAAGGACGTGAATAAGGGTTGGAGGCTGTAGAAAGAGGCAATACAAAAGTTGAAAAATTCACTAAAAAGTGTGGAATCAAATCCATAGCTAGAGGGGTTTTCAGGACTTGGGGGTTGTCTCAATCAACTGCTGATCATCTCCAGAGGCTTTTGCAATCCAGACCACGTGTTTTCAAGAACTCTAAAGCACTGTAAGTACCACACGGATCCACTTCTTTCTTGAATTCGTAAATCATCATTCTGGCATCATTTGGACAAAGTAATTACATGTTTGTGATCACAAAGACATTTGCAAACTTTTTGTATTATTGAATTTCGTTTATATGACCTGTACCAAGAATCACCATAGCTAGGGTTCTTGGAGCTTTTTTGGGCGTTTTTGTTTCAGGAAAAATTGACCATCAAGAGAGGTATGGTTGTGACCGGGAGGGAAGGACGAGTACAACCATGGCCTTGGAATGGATTTATGTAGCCTGAGATGGATTTTAGGACTGGCCTACGCTTTTAGCTGCGGATTCAAATTTGCAGGTAATATTTTTACAGGTCTGAGGACAGGGACGAGATCGCGTCCTCCTCCGATTGGCCAATTCAAATGATTTTCGCGCATTTTTGTTTTGCTGGCACATTAACTTGTTTTCTTTTATTATATTTCTTTTGTATATTATTAACAAGCGAAGAAAATCAGCCTAGTGGCAAGCGTGCATTGGAAATCACCCTCAGGACCTGGGTTCGAATCCCAGGTCCTCCACTTCTTTGATATTTTTCTTCTTCAGGTGATCATGTGCATATCCAGGCTTGCAGTGTACCATAGTCCATCAAGCATCCAATGGCCAGATGGCCAAAGGCCAAATCTAGTGGTCAAGAGCTGAGGGTCCACCATAGATCCAGTCAACACGCGCTCACCTGATCTCAAAAGTCAACAAAGGGCCAACTCTATTGGGCCACAAAATTGCTATCTAGCACTCCAAAATCAGGCACAAACCCCTTTCTTTTCTATTTTATTTATTTAGTTTTAATAATTGTTTTTATTGTTTTATTTAATTAACTAACCAATTAAAAAATTTCTTTTCTTTATAAAATAAAAACCACAAAAATATTTTTTATCAAATTAAATTTTAACTTTTATTTTTTATTAATAAATACTAATAAATTAATTTAGGTTTTAATTCTAGAATAATTTTAACTTTTTTTAACTAGACTTAATTAGGTTTTTTACTAATTCAATTAATTTTTACTTTCTTTCTTAAAATACCAAAAATCCAAAAATAATTTATTTATATTAATTAATTTATTTAAGTTAGTAATTAATTTAGGTTAATTTCTTTCATAAAATAAAAACAACAAAAAAAGATATTTTCTCTCAAAAAAGGGTCAAAACCCTAAACTCACGCTCGATTTAATTTCCCGCGTGCGATTTACTTTCTTTTTACCAATGATGTATTTGCTCCCGGATTGTAATACCTTAGTAGGACCTTTATTTATTTTTTATCGCTTTATTTATTTTTAAAGGGTTTGTCTTTGGCGATGTAAATACCCGACGCCTTGTAATTTAAATTCCGCATTTTATTTCCGCAAAATATAACTGTTAGATGTTTGATAATAGGATGGCATGACAAGACTGAATGTTTTAACCTAAAATCAACTTAGATCACCTTTAACATGTACAAAGATAAAAATAAATTGAAAACGACACACTCGCACATGCGCACTCTTAGGGTACACCCCACTCGGTTGCCTTCGTATGCGGTCATTGAGTATAGGTCACTTTAGATGTCTTCCTCTTGTCTAAAGATCATAATCGCCTCGAAACGATTGCCTCGGATATCATTGCTTCGAATAAATGATCTAAGACATTAGGGTTACCGCTAAGGTATCCTAACATTGCTTTCGTGACCGTAAGTCCCACATTCGAATTGACCCTTAAACTCCAACGATGATGCTACCTACTAGTCAATAGTTGGATAGCATTGTCTAAAGGAAGATAGCATAAAACGATTCCTTTTTCGAGTAGGTAGATGGTTCTTAGATACTTGCTCTCTTTCAAAAAACAAAAACTCTTCACACTTACACTTTTCGAACAAAGTTTTCAAAAAACACTTCATACACTCTTGAGGACAGAAGCAAGAGTTAAATTGAAGTTTTCAAAACAAAAACTTTTTTCAAACCCACAAGCATAAAGAAAGCAATTTTGAAAACATTTGAGCAAGTACCTAAGAGCCCGTGGATAACCACGAATGGAAAGGGTTCTAACACCTTCCCTTTATATAATCTACCCCCCGAACCCGAGAAACATCTCAAAAAAGGAATTTTTCTGTGCTTTTTTCCTTTCCTTGTTGGATAAAATAAAAGTCGGTGGCGACACTTGCTTACCGCGACATTTTGCAAAAACAAACGCAAAACGCAAACCAGCATTCCAAAAAACAATCAGTTCTTTCCCACCGTATCACACATGCACACATAAACACTTTTGCAGGTCCTCCATCCACTCTGGATCTTATTTCCAATGACTCTATTGTTGCCGACTCTGACTTCGAATGTCCAATTAACCAAGCTGAAGACGAAGGCGAGGAAGATTGTGAAATACCGGGAGAACTAGTGATACTTCTATTACAAGAGGAAAAAGATATTCAGCCGCACAAAGAGTTAGTTGAAGTAATCAATCTGGGTACTGAGACAGACAAGAAAGAAGTTAAGATCGCCACTAACCTGGAAAGCATTGTCAAAAGCAGATTGGTTCATATGTTGTATAACTATGTGGAAGTGTTTGCTTGGTCGTATGAAGATATGCCAGGGTTGGATACCAACATTGTAGTTCATCGTCTACCGACAAAAGAAGACTGTCCTCCTGTCAAACAAAAATTTCATCGCATGAGGCCTGACATGTCTTAAAAGATAAAAGCTGAAGTGATGAAACAATTTGATGCAGGATTCTTAGCTGTGACATCTTATCCTCAATGGATTGCAAATGTGGTGCCAGTGCCGAAGAAAGACAGAAAAGTCCGCATGTGCGTAGACTATAGGGATCTAAATAGGGCAAGCCCCATGGATGACTTCCCTCTACCTCATATTGATGTCTTAGTCGATAACATTGCTCAGCATAAAGTTTTCTCTTTCATGGATGGCTTCTCTGGCTATAATCAAATTAGGATGGCTCTCGAAGACATGGAGAAGACCACTTTCGTTATGCAATGGGGAACCTTTTGCTACAAGGTCATGCCGTTCGGGTTGAAGAATGCAGGGGCAACATATCAAAGGGCTATGGTAGCTTTGTTTCATGATATGATCCATCATGAAATAGAAGTATATGTGGATGATATGATTGCTAGATCACAAACTGAAGAGGAACATCTCAATCACCTGTACAAGTTATTCGAAAGGTTGAAAAAGTACAAGTTAAAGTTGAACCCTAACAAGTGATTCAGAGTACGATCCGAAAAGCTTCTAGGTTTTGTTGTCAGTAGTAAAGGAATCGAAGTTGATCTTGCCAAGGTAAAGAAAATCCAAGAAATACCAGTCCCCCACTCTGAAAAGGAAATTAGAGGATTCTTGGGTCGTCTTAATTACATCGCCCGCTTCATATCTCATTTGACTGCTACTTGTGAGCCAATCTTTAAACTTTTAAAGAAAGATGAAGTAGTCAGATGGAATGATGAATGCCAAGCTGCCTTCGACAAAATCAAAGAATATCTACAAGAACATCCTATTATCAAGCCTCCAGTTGAAGGAAGACCCTTGATCATGTACTTGACAGTACTAGAGAACTCTATGGGGTGTGTTTTGGGCCAACATGACGAGTCTTGACGAAAAGAGCATGATATTTATTACCTGAGCAAAAAGTTTACCGACTGTGAAACCAGATATTTACTAATTGAGAAAACTTGTTGCGCTTGGTATGGGCTGCTTGCCGGCTAAGATAGTATATGTTGACTCATACCACTTTGTTGATTTCTAAGATGGACCCAATCAAGTACATCTTCGAGAAACCTGCCCTTTCTGAACGGATAGCAAGATGGAAAATGATCTTGACTGAGTACGACATTCAATACACAACAAAAAGGCCATCAAAGGAAGCATACTAGAAGATCATTTGTCCCATCAAGCTGTTGATGATTATCAGTCTATGAACTTCGACTTCCCGGATGAGAACATCATGCTGGTGACCGATTGCGCAAAACTTGGACCGTATGACGGACCTGAACAAGGATCCCGATGGACTATGTTCTTCGATGGGGCTTCCGACGCCTTGGGTAACAGAATTGGTGTTGTGACCATATCTCCTGAAGGTTTTCACACTCCTTTCACTGCCAGATTATGTTTCGATTGTACGAACAATATGACTGAATAAGAAGCATGCGTCTTGGGTCTGAAAGCAGCCATTGACTTGAGGATCAACCATTTGAATGTGTTTGGCCATTCCACTTTGGTGATTATCCAAGTAAAGGGAGATTGGGATACTAAGCACCCTAATCTAATCCCTTACAAGGAACTTGTGCTATCGCTAATTTCTTATTTCGAAGAGATCACCTTTGAGCACTTCGCTAGGGAAGAAAAGTAGTTGGCTGACGCCTTGGCAACCATGTCTTCAATTTTCAAGGTTAGATGGGACAATGAAGCCCCTATGATTACAATTGAAAGATTTGACGAACCTACGCACTGTTGTGAGCTTGACACTAACGCATAAAAGCCATGGTACCATGAGGTGATGAGATATCTTGAAGCACAAGAGTACCCCGAGGGAGCATCTATCAATGACAGAAAGTTATTACGAAGATTTTTAGCCAAATTCATCCTAAGTAACAGAATATTGTACAAGCGTAACCATGATTCTACTCTACTTTGATGTATGGACAAGAAGGAGGCAGAGGAAATTATAGAAGACATGCACGATGGTCTCTTTGGCACTCACTCAAGCGAACATACGATGGCTAAGAAAATCCTGAGATCTGGTTACTATTGGTCAACAATGGAGACTGATTTCCATCAACATTCAAGGATTTGTCACAAATGCCAAATCTATGCTGACAAGGTCCACGTACCTCTTATCCCTCTGAACATCATGACCGCTCCATGGCCATTTGCAATGTGGGGAATTGACACGATTGGAGAAATCAAGCCCACTGCTTCCACTGGACACCACTTCATTTTGGTCGATATTGATTATTTCACTAAATGGGTCGAAGTCGCCTCTTTTGCCTCAGTCACAAAGAACGTGTTAGCCAGATTCATTAAAAATAACCTCATCTGCCGCTATGGTATCCCCGAAAGGATCATCACCGACAATTGGACTAACCTCAACAATGTTATGGTTACCAAACTTTGCACTCAATTCAAAATCAAGCATCACAATTCTTCTTCTTATAGACCTAAGATGAATGGCGCAGTCAAAGCGACCAACAAAAACATTAAGAAGATTGTGCAGAAGATGGTAGTGACCTACAAGGATTGGCATGAGATGTTACCGTTTGCTCTTCACAGCTACCGCACTTCAGCTAGAACATCAACTGGGGCAACTCCTTTTTCCTTAGTCTATGACATGGAAGCTGTTTTGCTAGTGGAAGTTCAGATTCCCTCACTAAGGATTATGAATGAAGTAGGCCTAGGTGAAGATGAGTGGATTCATACAAGATTGGATCAGTTGAACTTGATCGATGAAAAATGATTGGCTGTTGTTTGTCACGGTCAGACGTACCAAAAACATCTGATCAAGGCTTTCAACAAAAAGATCAAGCCTGGACTATATCAAACTGGTGACTTGGTGATAAAGCACATCATTCTGCCACAAGGCGACCCCATAGGAAAATGGACTCCCACCTATGAAGGGACATTTGTTGTCAAGAGAGTGTTTTCTGGCGGTGCCATGATGCTGACTACCATGGATGGTGAAGGCTTCACGGATCCTGTGAACACGAACATAGTTAAAATATACTACGCATAAGAGACCCGCTAGGCTGACACACCTAGGAAAAATAAGGGCATCCCGGAAAACCGAAAGGTTTAGGAAAAAATTAGGGATATATACAAAACATTATACACCCGACAAGTTGAAAACTTGAAAGGGCGACTTGGGCAAGAATGGGTATCCCGGTGGGCTGAAAAACCGAAAGGGCGGTTCAAGCAAAAATTAAGGTTTAAAAGCGTATGACTATGTCCCGTGGAATCATCACAATCGATTTTATTACCAAGGTCCGAGTTCAAATGGTCCAAGATAAATCCAATCAAATTCTATCAACGGTAAGGGGAATTCGAAGATATTGGGGCAATAGTAGAGTTGGAATGCAATGAGATCATTTCACATGGCTATCTGTTTTTGTTTTCAATTTTGTTTTCCTTTCGACGGTTTCCTCTTACTAGGATCTCCGTATCTTTGCACAAGAAATGCCTATTCATGGGTAAAATATCAATACAAATATACTTTGAAGTGCAAACTTTCTGTTTTTGTTTTGAATGCAAAGTTGTCCAGTGACTAAAATTGAACGAACATATGCATGTGAACATAAATAAAACTATTTGGCACATGTGTCCTGCTAAGCAGTAACAAGCATCTCTTTAATGTATATGGAATATCCCCACAGAGTTATTTCATTAGCATTATCCCTACAATAAACCTCTTCCCTCAACAAAGTTACGCACAAAGTCTCTTTGCATAGGTTGATCACCAACTAGAGTCTCAATCTCTTGGTAGCTTTCCGCTTAACTAAGTTAACCCTACAAGAAGAATCCTTATGGATCTCTTCCTCAAAGAACTCACCTCATTAGCAGTTCATCAATTATTCATCAACAGGGTTTATTTCCCCAACAAACAACATACAACAATCAGCAAATTTCCCCGGCATAGTCTCTCTTCCGCAGCTGAGGCTGTTTTCCCCAGCTGAGTCTATCCTCCCCAAGTTGAGTCTATCCTCCCCAAGCTGAGTTTGTCCTCCCCGGCTGAGTTTATCCTCCCCGAATGAGTCTACACTCTCCAGCTTGAGTTTTCCTTTCAGACTATTACAAACCATAGGGCCACAACCCCTAATCCCCAGTAAAGTCGTTAATAAAACCTTTAATATTTCCAAGCTACTATGAAGCCTGGACCCGACCAGATAGTAGTAAACTTCTCAAGTCACTACAAAGCCTAGATCCGACCAGATAATAGTGTAACCTTTTCAACTAACTAGACTGGATTCGACCAGATAATAGTACAATTTTCCAATACTATGAAACCTGGACCCGAACAGATAATAGTTTAACTCTTCAAGATATTGAAGAACCTGGACTCAACCAAACCAGGGTTTAACTTCTTTTCCCCTGTAGAGTTTACCTCTACCCTAGCAAGTTACTGTGAAGCTTGGATCCGACCAGATATCAGTTTTCAACTTCATCTTTTCAAAGTAAGTTATTGTGAAGCTTGGATCCGACCAGATTGAAATTCCCCTAAGATGTTTTATTGGGAAACCTGGACCCGACCAGATATCAGTTCAACTCTATTTCTTTAGACAAGTTTATTGTGAAGCCTGGACCTGACCATATAGCAATTAACTACATCCACCTCAAAATCTGTGAAGCCTGGATCTAACCAGATATCATTTTTCAACTTCGTCTATTCAAGCAAGTTATTATGAAGCCTGGAGTCCGACCAGATAACAACTAGCTACAATTCCAGTAAGATACTATGAAGCTTGGACCCGACCAGATACTAGTATAACGTTTCAAAAAAACTATGAAACCTGGACCCGGCCAGATAGTAGTTACCACTTCAAGTTTCTATGAAGCCTTGACCCGACCAAATATCAGTTTAACTTCATCCTTTCTAGCAAGTTACTGCAAATCCTGGAATCCGACCAGATAACAGTTAACTTCCTTATCCCCAGCAGGATGTTGTGAAGCTGGGAATCCAACTAGATAACAACCTAACTCCACTCTCCCTAAAAATCTTCTGTAAAGCCTGAAATTCGACCAGATAACAGTTAATTCATTCTTCCCAAGTAAGCTACCGTTAAGCCTTGATCCGGCTAGATAGCAGTTGACTTCCTCATCCTCGGCAAGTTGTGAAGCCTAGATCCGACCAAATAATAGCTAACATTCAAGATATAATCCCTAACAACAATCAAGGATTCAAAATTCCTCAGCAG
Organism: Vicia faba; assembly: GCA_948472305.1. Lineage (NCBI taxonomy): Eukaryota > Viridiplantae > Streptophyta > Magnoliopsida > Fabales > Fabaceae > Vicia > Vicia faba. The sequence goes on from OX451738.1 coordinate 1,265,903,149, forward strand.
CAGTCAGGGATTTATTTTCCGGGAAAAACATACATCTCATATTCATACATCATAGCATATACATACAAAATGCATTTAGCATGATCACATTCATCTTGTGAACATCATGCATACATCTGCATTTTACTAACCCTTTTTTCCCAAAGGTAAAACATTGAGTTCTAGTATAAATCGACCAAAGATTTGTGATGATGATTCCTCCAGTATTTACCATCATTCCTCCAAAGGGAATCTATAAGCCCATTCCCAATCCATCTTCGAGTGCAAATTTCATGGCACTTTAGTGTTCAATCATCTTCCACCTTCAAGTCACGAATGGCGAATCCGCCAATCTAACTCTTCAGGTTTAAGAAGATTGAACAGGGGAAGCTGTTGTTCCCCAAAATTTTCCCTATCATTTATCAAATAATCTCTCACAAGATCTCCTTTGGCTCAAGACTGCACAAGGGATGATCAGCTCAAGACACCTCCTCAAGCATTGATAACTGAAAATTAGGGTTTGAGTCTGCACAAGGACAAATGTACTTTTAATTCCCCATATGACTTTTATGGATCATTTTGGAACCCCAAGATTGCTCATGTCAAGTTTCAAGTCTTGGATCACATTTTTGCTCAGTCAATTGACCAGTTGACCTAAAATAAGCTATATTGGGAAAAAAGTCAATTGTGGTCAATTTACAGTCAAACTTAATAATTTTTGATCCATATCAACATTATGAACTCATATATGTCAATTGATCAAGTTTGGATCACAATTCCTCAAGAAATTTGATCAGATCATCAAAAGGGTAAAATGGTCAAAATTAGGGTTTTGACTGAGAAGGTGCAATTTCTGATTTTTGACCTAGAAAATGACTTATTGGTTTAAGTTATGATCTAAAGGTTTCAAATAATTCATTTTTACCTAATGGCATGGCTCAAAACATTCCTCAAGATCAATTGGCTGACATATGAATTTCAGTCAACTGATGAAAAGTCAACTATTCACTGAAAAGTCAAACTTTGACTTTTTGATCAAAATCAAGTTCCAAAGATCACAATTCATCAAGATATGTCAAAATATGAAACTTCTTCATCAATAAATCAAAAAGTCAAGATTTCATTTTGGAAAGTCAAAACTTCTAAACTTAGAAATTTTTCTAAGTGTTGGAAAATTCATATTTTTTTCATAACTTTGAGCCAAATTTTGACCATGATGCAAGATGATTCAAAGGAAACTTCCAACATGAAAGTTGTAGATCTCAATGATATATAAAACATTGTAGAACACAGCTTATTCTATAAATTATTGTATTTCAAGTTATGATTTTGTGAAGACATGTTCATCAAACTTGAAAAACTTAGTGAAATTTTGCCCTAATTTAGGCAGGATTTTGACCTAACTTCATGGAAATTTTTCATATAGTTCCAAGATGAATCTTCAAAATTTTCCAACATAGAGGTTGTATAGGATGTTACAAGATTTCCAAAATGTCCAAGAACTCATTGAGATCATAGTTGAGCAAGGAGAATCAAAGGCAAGAAGTTAGGGTTTCATTCTTGTTTTGCAAGACAAATTTGTGAAGAACACTTGATCCAATCTTCAAGCATGTTGTACAAATCTCACTTTGCAGGATTCTAACTTGCCTTTCACTCCATAATTAAATGTTTACACAACTGTTAGAGCTTTGATCCAAGCATTTTAGGCATTGTCCAAATGGTTATGCCATTAATGGCACAAAGGTAACACTTCCACTTTAGAAAAGTAAGCTTTATTGAAAAAGTCAATGCATAGAGCTCCCAACTTGTTTCATCTGAAGTACAAGCAATGCCAAAGACAAAAGCAACATGTCTAAAGCCGCCCATAAACTTAGGCCATGCTTGTACTATGCCTTGAAACCATGTTTTCCACTTTTCTTCAAAATCAAGTAACATAGCCATAACTCTACATCTCACAGATCTGTCAACATCAAGTACTCTAACCTTTTTCTTATAATTATACAAGTCTATTGCAAGAGGATATACGAATGCACAAGCCCTCAAACTGACACAAACTCAGAACTGCATAACAAACCTCCATTGTTGCATATTCTGACCAAAAACTCCAAACTCAGAATCCACTCGTGTGTTTCTTGGCTTTTCACTTCCAAAAGTTCCTAAGCATCATCCACAAACAATCCTACACCTTGTTACACGACTGTAACATCATCTTCATCAACTTCCATAACCAAAAAACAGAGCTTGCACCTTAAATTCTCTAGCACGATTCAAACACTCCCAGCATCAAGTAAGCATTGCATTAACTTCCCGGGAACTTGAGGAAGCTAACCTGATCATCACAACTCCTTGAAAGAAGCTCAAACTCATTTCACGATTTCCAGTTTTGAGGTACATTTTCTAAACTTCTATCTTCTCATTTAGGCCTTGTTAGGATTGCATTTGTGAAGATAAAATGTAGACATCATTGCCCTGAAACTGTACATATCCATAAATTTCATTTATATTGATTAAGCTTAGAGAATTTCAGGTTTGAATCTCGGAAAATATTTAGGTCATAATTTGGTACTTTCAAAAATTCTCATTCATCTTTGATTTATAGCTTATGATATTTATATGGTTGGATTCGTATGGAAAAATAGAGCAACTTTCATGTTTGCATATTTCATTTTTGTTGAGAAATGGTGAAGTTACAGATTTTCAGGCTTGAGGTTGAAGATGAAGTCATCATCATGACTTGTGTTATGTATTTGTTATTTTGTTTATGTTATCAGATGTACAGCCACCCCAGTGGCAAAGGTAGTGCATGTGTGTGTTAGAGGTCATGGGTTCAACATCCAGCTCTACCTTTTGTTTTGTTTTTCAACATTTTTCTCTCTTTTTTGTTCCAACAAGAAGCGCTTGGGCCTCCAATAACGGGCCTTCCATTTTTTGCTTCTTCTAACCTCTGCCTTACTTTTGCACACCTGACCCAATTATTTTCTTTTATCATTTCATTTTGCTTTTTTCATTTTGTTTCATTTTTCTTTACTATATTTTTATTACTATTATTATTATTATTAATAAAAAATATAAAAATATTTTTATTTATTATTCACACTTATTTATTTTTATTTTCTTATAAAACAAAAAGAACAAAAAACATTTTCTTAAACAAATTAATTTCTTTTTCTTAAATAATTAATATTTAGATTTAAGTTTAATTATTATTTTATGTTCTTTTAAATTAAAATTAACTTATAATTTAGGTTTTTTTTTAATTAATTAATTTCATATTATTTTTATTAACTTAAAACCTTCCATATCAAAAACCCTAAAAAATGTTTTAACTTATTTTCTTTCCTTAATTAATTTAGGTTTATTTTTATTTATCTTCAATTAATTATTTTTTCCTTTTTTAGTAATTAGGTTAAAACCCTTAACAAAAACCAAACAAAAATCATTTCTTTTTCCATTTATATTCTTGCATTATATTTTCAATTCTTGTACAATATTTAATATGGTTGTAATAGATAATTATGTTTAATTTTCTTGCAATCCCCATTTGTAAATTTTTATACCCCCTCCCCCATTGATGTAATAGCGTAGTAATTTTACTTTTCGCAATTTATCACTTTATATAAATGCTAGTAATTAGGGTTTGTATGGCAAGATTAAAACCAACAAGTAGCAAACCTTAATTCCAAATAAATAATGCATCTAAATCAAACACACTTTCACATCTGCACCCTAGGGTAATCCCACTTTGTTGCCTTACAAATATGGCCATTGTGATCGGTGGGAATGAGAACTGACTGTTTTGGAATGCTGGTTCGCGTTTGCGTTTGTTTTCGCAAAATGTCGCGGTAAGCAAGAGTCGCCACTGTCTTTTATTTTATCCAACAAGGAAAGGACAAAAGCACAGAAAAATTCCTTTTTGAGATGTTTCTCGGGTTCGGGAGGTAGATTATAGAAAGGGAAGGTATTAGCACCCTTTCTATCTGTGGTTATCCACGGGCTCTTAGGTACTTGCTCATTATGTTTTCAAAAATTTGCTTTTCTTTGTGATTGTGGGTTTGAAAAGAGTTTTATTTTGAAAGGGGTGTAAGTGCGAAAAATTTTGTTTTTGTTTTTAGAGGAGCAAGTACTTAAGAACATCTACCTACTCAAAAAAGGAATTAAACTGTGCAAATGTCCTTTAGGCAATGCTATCCCACTATTGAGGAGTAGGTAGCATCGTCGTTGGAGTTTTCGAGTCAATTCGATTAAGGGACGTGTGGTCACTAAAGCAATGTTAGGACGCCTTAGCGGTAACCCTAATGTCTTAGATCATTTTATCCGAGGCAATCGTTTCGAGGCAACTTATGATCTTTGGACAAGAGGGCAACCTCTAAAACATCATATACTCAATGACCACGTTCGAGGCAACCAAGTGAGGTATACCCTAGGAGTGGCATGTGCAAGTGTATTATTTTTCAGTTACATTATCTTTGCATGTCATGGTGAGCTACTGTTAATTTTAAGTTTAGATAGATCTTGTCATGCATAGCCTATTATTCAAACATCTAACAGTTAATGGTTGCAAAAATTAAATTGCGGAAAATAAATCTAAGCTATTACAAGGCGTCAGGTATTTACATCGCCAAAAATAAACCCATTGAAAATAAAGCGATAAAAGTAAAGACCTAATTAACTATTACAACTAAATTGAAAGACAAGTAAAAAGTAAAAATAAAGAAGATAAAAGACTTCTTCGATCCATGTCGTGGACTCGTTCGATTCCCCTTCTTTGGCCTTCTTTCGATTGAGCTAGGGAATGGGTGTGAGTAGCCTTCGATTGGGCTTGAGAATTGACGGGGAAAGCTTCGATTTGCACCCTTTCTTGACTCATTCGATTGGGTTTGGGAAGGATATGGGTAAACTTCGATTGCAGGGAGAAGGTGGGCTTCGATTCAGAGGAAGAAGGCTGCCTTTCGATTCTATGAAGGGGGTTGCTGGAAAGGCCTGAAGGATCACCTGTGGAGGCACTGCATCTGCAAAAATATGTTAGCAAAATAAAATGCATGACCTGGGTATCGAAACCCAGGTCCATCGATCCTGCGCGCGCTGGGTCTTTTCAGGCTATATCTGTAGCAAGTGTTAGCAACAAAAAACATGACCTGGTGCCAAACCCAAGCCCTTTGATTCTGTCTAGAATGACAATCGAATGAAAAAACAAATATGGATGTGTTATGTAAATACATGGTTTGACATTTTACCCTCTCTTACCAGTAGTTGGAACCTTCGATTTGGAACTTTCTAGATGTGGATATCTTCGATATGGGATGGGCGTGGATACTTTTGTTGAATGGATGCTTTGGCTTGGATTACTTATGAAAATGTTGATAACCTTTGGTGGGTTTGTGGGCAGCGTATCTCCAAATCCTCGTCCCTGTAATGTGTCATTGGCCTCGTATTTATAGGAGTGTGAGGGTGCATAAAAATGGCAAGGGACAACCATTTAACCAGGCCTTTAAAGCCATGAGACAAGAATCAGACATATTAAAAGATTTCCTTTTTTGAAATATTCATGTCTCTTTGGAATCTTGAATGAACCTAGACACCTTTGATTTTCGAATGCCTCCAGGCCATGCTCTTCGATTGGTCTTGAGTTGCCTCCTTCGAATGGACTTCTTATGTACCCTTCGAATGGGCCTTCTGAATGCTTCTTCAAATGGACCTTTTGAATGTTCTTCGAATTGACCCTTTGAATGCTTCTTCAAATGGACCTTTACATGTTCTTCGAATGAGTCATTTACATGTTCTTCGAATGAGCTTCTTGCCTTGTGTGCTGGCAAGTTGAGGGGCCTTTTCCTTTGTGAATCGAAACAAACTTGTAGGAGATTCTTGCCTCGTGAGTCGAAGGTAAGCCTGAAGTAGTTAATGCATAGTCGAAGCATTGTGAAATTGACTTGATCGAAGGGGGTGCAACGCTCAACCGAAGACTTGCGAACCAAAGCTTGATCGAAGGGTTCCAAACACCTAATCTAAGCTTACTAATCAAAGCCCGATCGAAGAGTGCCAAATTCCCAATTGAAGACTGGTGAGTCAAGCCTGTATCGAAGGATTTTGGATACCCAATCGAAGACTTTTCGCAGATGCCAATTAAAAGACACCTTGTTCATCTTCAAAAAACTTTATTTTCGTTAGGCAAGTGTTTATGACCAACCATGTAAGGGAAGACCTTTGAAAACATGAGAGGGAAAATTTTGGGGTACAACAGTTGCCCCTGTTCAATCTTCTTAAACCTGAGGATGTAGATTGGCTTGCGTGCCTTTCGTGATCCAAAGGTGGAAGATGATTGAACACTAGAGTGCCCAGAAATTTGCACTTGAATGGTGTAGTATCAGCATTGTGATGTCAGGAATGGGCTTACAGATGCCATTTGGAGACTGTTGGTAGCTGTCTTGAGAGAAATAGAATTTTAGGAGCTTTAGTTGTCCGTTACTCTACTGGGGAATTAACTCTGAAGGTGAACTGCATATTTGGTCAGTGTATAGGCTACATCGCGACCTACTGGGGAAAGGTGAAACCGATCGTGTTTGATCAGGTCCAGGTCTTACAGTATTGTGGACTGCTGTCTGGAGCGTATCTCAAATGTATTTGAATGAGTGACAGAATGACATCCGAATCTGGATCGTATCTGGACTGTATTTTGAATGAATCTGGAATAAGTATCAGAATGTCAGCGATATCTGGATCGCATCCGAACTGTCTCTAGAAGGAATCTGAAATAAGTATCAGAATGTCAGCCATATCTGGATCGCATCTGAACTGTCTCTAGAAGGAATCTAGAATAAGAATCAGAATGTCAGCCATATCTGGATCGCATCTGAACTGTCTCTAGAAGGAATCTGGAATAAGTATCAGAATGTCAGCCATATCTGGATCGCATCTGAACTGTCTCTAGAAGGAATCTAGAATAAGTATCAGAATGTCAGCCATATCTGGATCGCATCTGAACTATCTTTAGAAGGAATCTGGAATAAGTATCAGAATGTCAGCCATATCTGGATCACATCTGAATTGTCTCTAGAAGGAATCTAGAATAAGTATCAGAATGTCAGCCATATCTGGATCGCATCTGAACTGTCTCTAGAAGGGATCTCAGAAGATGATGATCTTTTCCTGTTGATTGATCTTTCCTGAAAAGGTAAAGAGTTAGTTGTATGCAATGTCATGATGTATGAATTGTGTAATGATGTTCTCAAAATAAAATGAGATTTGTGTCATGTATGCATATGTTATGAATGTTGTTGAAGTGTAATTTTGTCTTGGACTTTGCTCAAAATGTTTCCACCGAGGATCCCTGCTTTGTTGTTTGAGGAGAACTCCATTGGGGGATATTGAAAACTCTGTGGGGAGTATGTTTATTTCTGCTTGGGAAAAGAGTTTAGGAGTTTTAGTCGTCCGTTGCTCTACTGGGGAGTCGAAGTTGAACTGATATCTGGTCGGGTCCAGGTTTCGCAGTAACTTGTTGGGGATTGTAGAGTAGTCTACTAGGGAAGAGGAGTTGTGGTCCTTTGATTTGTAGTAGTCGGAGAGGCAAACTCAAGCTGGGGAATCCTGGTGTTGTTGGTGAAATGTACCCTGCCGTCAGTCCGCTAGAGAGGTGATATCTTCGTTGGGGGAAGTCCTCGAGGATTCTTGAGGTTGATTCAGCTGGGGAAAGGTTTTCAGAGATTAAACCCTTGTTGGGAGTCATCCTATGAGAAGGATTATGGGGAGATTTGTCATTGCCCCTAGTAGCAAGTGTTTATGACATTGCCAGAAAATGTTTAATTGTACGTAACCCTTCACTGAGATTGATGTTCAATGCCCCAAGTGACGGAGATGGAGACTTGCCCCTGGTTACTCTGCACTTCTTCAGAGATTTCTTGAAATCTTGACTAGACTTCCCCAGGTGTGCTGGATAGTGACATGTCAAGTCCCTCTATTGATAGGAGATCCGTCAATGGAAGTGTCATCCTTCTTGAATTGATTTTGTTCACTGAGAGAGCTTTTGTCCACTGGATATTCATTGTGTGAATTTCTCTGCTGTTAAACAAATAGCCATATGCAAACAATGATATTCAAGTAATGCAAAGTTTTTGTTTGTCTTGAAGTTTTTTTGAAAATGCGTTTTAGCGAGTAAATAAATTTTGCTAAGAAAATTCAAACTCAGGATTTAGAGTAAAGCCTTACAGGAGTCAGGATACCTTTTGTAACAGTATGCTTTCGAACTAACCCATGCTTCAATTAGGACTTTTGAAGGTTTGTAACGTGGCTTGGTTCACGGTTTAAGAAGCAAAGGATAAAGGCTCAAAGTATATTTGTACCCACCCGCTCTTCGTGATGTTCTTCAATCTTAAACTAAGTTAATTGTGCATTTGAACTCCTAATGAGTCTGGAACGACGTTTTTGGTGATGGTTCACACAAGTTGAATTTGTTGGAAGGCTGTCATTTTTGCAACATTTTTCATGTTGTTGAGGATTTGTAGCGACCTCGTTCTTTTGATTTGTTATCCCTAACTTTTGCCTGACTGTTCCTGTTTTCGAGATTACAGTCAGCGGGATGCCCCAGCTTTCTTAAGCCTCCTTTATAGGTTTTGGCTCAGTGGGATTTTCTCTTTTGAGAGATTGACTGCCTATGAGATAAGGAACCACCACTGTCTTTTGATTCCAGAGGAATGCTTTTGATGTCGTTCGTTGTATTATGAACTCAGAGTTTTGCGACTTCAATGCGCATCTTTTGAATTAACTGAGAGACTACCCTGCCCCAGGTTTAAATTAAAGGTTTCAATTTGTGTTTAAAACAGAAAACTCCTATTTCTTTGGATCGAAGGGGTTTACTAGGGATTATCTTCCTTATAACTCCAGTGTTTAGGATTTGAAAGAAACGCCTGTACATCGTCAGCAAGGTCTGTCCAAAAGCATATTGTATGAGATTATGGCATTGTTTCTTCATCCTCCCTCTAAAGGCTTGTAACTTTTAGCAAGAGTTGAATGTCATAAAGTGAGTAAAAAACATAGTTTAAATGTAATGAAAATGAGTGATCAAATCAAGACAAACATATGCAATGAATTAATGAAACAGAGTTTGACATTAATAGATAATTATTTGAATAACAAAGAGATTACAACTTGAAAATTCAAATGAACAAAAGCTTTTAATGATTCGTCATAGGAGCAGTGATTATGTTTGGAGTCTCCGGAGGGTCAAACTCGATCTCCTTGGCATCAATCATGTCTTGGACCTTGTTCTTCAGAGCCCAACAGTTGTTTGTGTCATGTCCCGGACTGTCAGAGTGGTATGCACACCTTTCATTGGGATGATAGGTAGGAGCGGAAGTATTTGGGTTCCGGAGAGGAGCCTTTAATGTAATCAGCTCTACCTTCAACATGTGTTGTAGCGCTTGAGTCAGTGACATGTTGATCTTAGTGAATTGTCTTTTAGGCGCGACCTCCTTACGCTGATGCCCCTGTCTTTGTTGAGAAGGCGTAGGATTAGAGATCAAGATTTCTCCTACGTGTTGGTCATGACGACTCTTTTGACCATACACAGCATTGGACTCTTTCTTCCCATTGTAGGGCTTTTTCTGAGCATCAGAAGGTGTAGCTTCTTGAATCTTCCCACTTTTGATGCCAGCTTCGACCCTTTCGTCGGTCAGTATTAGCTCAGTGAACCCGGCTGAAGAGCTTCTGATCAAGTGTTTGAAGAAAGGCCATGTCAATGTTCCCATGAAGATGTCAATCAACTCGCTGTCAGTTAAAGGGGGTTGCACCCTACCAGCCAGATCTCTCCACTTTTGGGCGTATCCTTTGAAGCTCTCGTTGGAACTCATGGTCATGTTCTGCAATTGCACACGAGTTGGTGCAAGATCAGCATGGTATTGATACTGCTTATAGAAAGCAGTAACTAAATCCTCCCAGGTGTGGATGCGAGAACTCTCCAATTGATAGAACCATTCGAGTTGAGTCCCTACTAGGATTTCTTAGAAGAAATGGATCCAAAGCTTCGGATCAGTTGTGTATGGTTGAATCTTGCAGACATAAGACTTTAAGTGCATCTTAGGGCAAGAGACTCCATCGTACAGGGCAAAAGTAGGGATTTTGAATTTTGGCGGGATGACCACTCCAGAAACCAAACCCATGTCTCCTAAATCCAAGCTAGGTATCTGTTGAATCTCCATAGCACTGAGGCGATCCTTTAACTGTTTGTACTTGTCATCAGTGGGAGGATATTGTTCCTCGGAGTAGTCGGCTTCAACTTCATCAATCTCCAAATTGTGGTCTTCTTCAAGACTATCCCCTATGCTGGATGGAGTTGAAAGATCTATGGTTTTAAGTATTCTTCTCAAGTTCAGGACGCCTATTGTCTTCTTGGACTTCTTCTTCTTGTCTTTGAGAAGGAGAGCTTTCAGGTCATCTTGCCCTTTACCCATATCCAGAAGCATTTGTTGGAACTGAGCGTTTTGAGCTTGGAGATCTTTCACCGTTTGTTCCATATCCATCTTACTGAAATAAATAGTAGGAAGATAAGGAGACCTGTATGGGAGAAACCTGTCATGATATGATATGTGGATGCATGTTTTCAAGGATCTCGCAGGGTAAACACAAGAAAATGTTATAGGTTGAACTTTGATCAACATCTTTGATTATAGAACTTCATATCGGTGGATGTCTTTCCACGAGAATCAAGCTCACCATGTCAAATGGGTCATAGCCCCCGATTCAAGTTGTCGTGTTTTGATTTCCAGACAACCTTGGCTAGAGGAAAATAAATCCCCTTTGCCCCTTGCTAGACATTTGATTTACCATAACCTGCATCACAGACCCTTGAGATCCTTGAAATGGTTAAGGAAATATTAAGGCATGATGTTATGATGTGTATGCTATGCGTTTAAGCAAAAGTGTGAGGTGATGTAAGTAAGCCCTGCAATAAATCCAAATTATCGGATAAGGACTGTAAACAAAACCTGCAAGGAACTCATGTTGTCAGATAACAAGAATGTGCAAGTAGTTCAAGTTTGAAGGCACACAAGTCACACATATAGCCTTAAGTTTAGGCTGGCATGGAGTTTAGGAATTACCCTCTTTCAGTTTAGTTGGTTTAAACCTGTCCTAAAAACAGTAACCGGGTTCTAGAGGATCTCAATATCACTGACTACCCTCAATCGGTCATAATTCCAGTTTAGCAACCTTTTCTTGCGGCCGGAATCATCGCGAGAGTTTAGTCTCAATGAGTGTAGCATACTGCTACTGTTCTATGGCCAAGTTGGTCAATTTAAGGTTCTAAGGTCAGTTGGTGCTTAATGACTCCTTAGAAGACCCATATTCTCCTCGTTCCAACACAAGGGATATCGGTACAGACTAAGGTGCCACACCAATGTAGCTACTGCTTCATCTGTGTCGGTCTACGCCAGACAGATCCCTCACATTTTACTGCTACTTACCTAAAGGGTATCCCCAGATCCGGGTTAGGATCTATAGAACTTCGATACAAGCCCACAAAATTAAAGCATACCAAGCATATAATTGAATACATAGTGATCTAATCCTAAGGTACACCTCACTTATATAATATCCCCAGCAGAGTCGCCAGTTTTGTGATCGGTGGGAATGAGAACTGACTGTTTTGGACTGCTAGTTCGCGTTTGCGTTTGTTTTCGCAAAATGTCGCGGTAAGCAAGAGTCGCCACCGTCTTTTATTTTATCCAACAAGGAAAGGAAAAAAGCATAGAAAAATTCCTTTTTGAGATGTTTCTCGGGTTCGGGAGGTAGATTATAGAAAGGGAAGGTATTAGAACCCTTTCTATCCGTGGTTATCCACGGGCTCTTAGGTACTTGCTCACTATGTTTTCAAAATTTTGCTTTTCTTTGTGATTGTGGGTTTGAAAAGAGTTTTGTTTTGAAAGGGGTGTAAGTGCGAAAAGTTTTGTTTTTGTTTTTAGAGGAGCAAGTACTTAAGAACATCTACCTACTTAAAAAAGGAATTAAACTGTGCAAATGTCCTTTAGGCAATGCTATCCCACTATTGAGGAGTAGGTAGCATCGTCGTTGGAGTTTTCGGGTCAATTCGATTAAGGGACGTGTGGTCACTAAAGCAATGTTAAGATGCCTTAGCGGTAACCCTAATGTCTTAGATCATTTTATCCGAGGCAACCGTTTCGAGGAAACTTATGATCTTTGGACAAGAGGGAGACCTCTAAAACATCCTATACTCAATGACCACGTTCGAGGCAACCAAGTGAGGTATACCCTAGGAGTGGCATGTGCGAGTGTATTGTTTTTCAGTTACATTATCTTTGCATGTCATGGTGAGCTACTGTTGATTTTAAGTTAAGATAGATCTTGTCATGCATAGCCTATTATTCAAACATCTAACAGTTAATGGTTGCGGAAATTAAATTGCGGAAAATAAATCTAAGCTATTACAAGGCGTCGGGTATTTACATCGCCAAAAACAAACCCATTGAAAATAAAGCAATAAAAGTAAAGACCTAATTAACTATTATAACTAAATTGAAAGACAAGTAAAAAGTAAAAATAAAGAAGAGAAAAGACTTATTCGATCCATGCCGGGGACTCGTTCGATTCACCCTTCTTTGGTCTTCTTTCGATTAAGCTAGGGAATGGGTGTGAGTAGCCTTCGATTGGGCTTGAGAATTGACGGGGAAAGCTTTGATTTGCACCCTTTCCTGACTCCTTCGATTGGGTTTGGGAAGAATATGGGTAAACTTCGATAGCAGGGAGAAGGTGGGCTTCGATTCAGAGGAAGAAGGCTGCCTTTCGATTCTATGAAGGGGGTTGCTGGAAAGGCCTGAAAGATCACCTATGGAGGCACTGCATCCGCAAAAATATGTTAGCAAAATAAAACGCATGACCTGGGTATCGAAACCTAGGTCCATCGATCCTGCACGCGCTGGGTCTTTTCAGGCTATATCTGTAGCAAGTGTTAGCAACAAAAAACATGACCTGGTGCCAAACCCAAGCCCTTTGATTCTGTCTAGAATGACAATCGAATGAAACAAAAAATATGGATGTGTTATGTAAATACAAGGTTTGACATTTTACCCTCTCTTACCAGTAGTTGGAACCTTCGATTTGGAACTTTCTAGATGTGGGTATCTTCGATATGGGATTTCTGGGCGTGGATACTTTTGTTGAATGGCTTGGCTTGGATTACTTATGAAAATGTTGATAACCTTTGGTGGGTTTGTGGTAAGCGTATCTCCAAATCCTCGTCCCTGTAATGTGTCATTGGCCTCGTATTTATAGGAGTGTGAGGGTGCATGAAAATGGCAAGGGACAACCATTTAACCAGGCCTTTAAAGCCATGAGACAAGAATCAAACATATTAAAAGATTTCCTTTTTTGAAATATTCATGTCTCTTTGGAATCTTGAATGAACCTGGACACCTTTGATTTTCGAATGCCTCCAGGCCATGCTCTTCGATTGGTCTTGAGTTGCCTCCTTCGAATGGACTTCTTATGTACCCTTCGAATGGTCCTTCTGAATGCTTCTTCAAATGGACCTTTCGAATGTTCTTCGAATTGACCCTTTGAATGCTTCTTCAAATGGACCTTTACATGTTCTTCGAATGAGTCATTTACATGTTCTTGGAATGAGCCTCTTGCCTGGTGTGCTGGCAAGTTGAGGGGCCTTTTCCTTTGTGAATCGAAACAAACTTGTAGGAGATTCTTGCCTCGTGAGTCGAAGGTAAGCCTGAAGTAGTTAATGCATAGTCGAAGCATTGTGAAATTGACTTAATCGAAGGGGGTCCAGTGCTCAATCGAAGACTTGCGAACCAAAGCTTGATCGAAGGGTTCCAAACACCTAATCGAAGCTTACTAATCAAAGCCCGATCGAAGAGTGCCAAATTCCCAATTGAAGACTGGTGAGTCAAGCCTGTATCGAAGGATTTTGGATACCCAATCGAAGACTTTTCCCAGATGCCAATCGAAAGACACCTTGTTCATCTTCAAAAAACTTTATTTTCGTTAGGCAAGTGTTTATGACCAACCATGTAAGGGAAGACCTTTGAAAACATGAGAGGGAAAATTTTGGGGTACAACAACCATGTTATGCATGTGAGATGTTTTAGCAAAAGCAATCAAAAATACAAGATCATAGTCCCTCGATGACGCTACCAATGTTGCCTTTCAAAATGATCTTAGTCCCTCAAAGAGAAAACTAAGACGTCTTACAACATTGCTATCATGAATATACAATGACCCACGCCTGTCCCTTTACATCCAAATATAAGGCTTCTTACCAAATCAATGGTAAGATAGCAATATCAAAGGAAAGAAAGAAATGAACAAAGACTTTTGAGTAGGTAGATTGTTCCTAGTTGCTTGCTCATTTTCAAATAAAAAATCCTTGCTTATTTTCAAAAGCAACACCAAACACTTTCAAAAACACTTTCAAAACATTTTCCAAACATGAAACATTTTCAAAAGTCCAACACTTTGTATATGTTCTAACGAACGAGAACTATTAAAAAGTTTTCCTAAATGAAGGCGCCTTTTCAAAATACTTTCAAAAACCACCACAAAGCACATTTTTCAAACAAAAGAAAGTGATCTAGCAAGCAACTAAGATCCCATAGATAACTATGGATGAAAAGGAGGATAACACCTTTCCTTTTCATAATATAATCTCAAAGGTCTTTCCTGTTCTTTTCATCCTTTCCTTTTGGATAAAAGAAAAGTTGGTGGCGACTCTTACTAACCGCAACATTTGCGATAAAACACAAAACATCCCAAGTTAGTTCTTCCCCCGTATCACAATAGTTGATTGAAAATAAACTTTTATATATATCTTTTAAATAGAAAAAATAAATTGAAAATGAATATTTATAAAACACAAAATATTAGTATAAATAAACCAAATTTTTTTATAAAACTCAATTTTGAACATCATTTAAATTTAGAAAATAAGGCAGACAAATTTGGGGTATGACAACTGCCCCTATTTAATTACTCTTCGATTGAAGCGTGCGAGTATACGAAGTTTTCACATGTTCATATCAGAGGGTTATTAAATAATTGAAGACCACAAATTTCGATTAATAAACTTTTGAAATATAAACTGTACAATAAGCCAAAAAGTAAACAGCTAAGGATGGCACATTTAACTCACCAATTCCTAGAGCATGAATGTAATACGGTGGGAGAACTGACCTGGTTTTTGCGTTTTATCGCAAATGTTACGGATAACAAGAATCACCACCAATTTTTCTTTTATCCAATAAAGGAAAGGGTGAAAAGAACAGAAAAGACCTTTGAGAATTTTTCTTGACTTTAGGGGATAGGTTATGAAAAGGGAAGGTATTAGCACCCTTGTCATCCATAGTTATCTACGGGATCTTAATTACTAGCTCGCTTTTGATGCGTTTTGTGTTTGTGTATGTTTGAAAATATTTTGAAAATGCCTAAGTGCGACAATTTTGTAATAATTCTCGTATCGTTGAGAATGTATACAAAATGTTTGTTTTGAAAATATTTGAAAGAAAGTGTTGTTTTGTGGAAACAAGTTTTGAAAATGCCAATGTAGGGAAATTTTGTAATGATTCTCATATCGTTGAGAATGTATACAAAATGTTTGTTTTGAAAAGTGTTTTGAAGATAGTTGCTTTGAAAGTGTAAAGTGTGGAAATTTTTTTAGTTTGTGAGCAAGCGGTTACGAGCGACCTACCTACTAAAAAAGTCTTTATTATTTTCCTCCTCCTTTAGATAGTGATATCCTACCGTTAGTTAGTGGGAAGCCCTATCATTGAATGTGAGGGACAAGTGTGGGTCATTGCACAGTCATAGAAATCAACTTGTAAGAGGCTTTAGAAATTGTCGTAAGGGACTAAAATCGTTTACCTAAGGCCACATCAAAGGGTCATTGAGGGACTGCAATCTTTTAACTGAGGGTTTTTGCTAAAGCATCTCACGTTCGAGGGACATGACTGTACTTATCTGAGGCAACAAGTGAGGTTACCCTAGAGCTATAAGTGTGCAAAGTGTGTTTGATTCAATTATTTTATCTTGAATTAGGGTTTTTCTATGATTGATTTTAATCTTGTCATACAAACCCTAATTACTAACAGTAATAATTAAAGCAGTAAATTGCAGAAATTAAATGTCCTATGCTATTACAATACTTTGGGAATGGGGGATACAAATTTGTGAATGGGGAGGAAAGAAATAAGCCCTAATTAAACTATTACAATCTATAAGAAATTACATAACTATCAAAATAATGATGTGAAAAATAAACAAACGCACAGAGATGGTGAACAGATAAAATATTTAAAAACCCTATAAAATTTCTAAGTATTAAAACAAAGTTTTGTTGTTTCTTTATTTAGAAAGTATTTGAGAGGTGAGATAAACAATTAGACCTAATTCTATTTTACAAATTAATTATTTACAAGAAAATAAGATGTGATTAAGTCAACATTTATTATCAAAATTAAATTAATTAAAGTCTAAAGAATTCTATGTATTTAAAAAATATTTTTGGAGTTTTATTTAGAAAAGATATTTGAAGTACAACCTAATTCTAATGAAATTAAGGTGATTAAAATAAATCAAATTTGTCAACAATTAAATTAATTAATTAAAAAAAACCTAAATCTAATTTTTATATAAATAAAAAATATATTTTTGTATTTTAATTAATGAAATAAATAAATAAAAGTAAAGGAAGAAAATATAAAAACGATTGGGCTTGGCGTTAGTAAAAGGAAATTGGAGGGTGTGAAAAAGGAATACTAGGCCCAAAACAAAATTTTTTTGTTTGAATCAAAAAAATAAATAAGAATGAAAATGGCCATGCAAGTTATTAAAAGGGGGTGAAAAGTAGCAAAAATCCCAGGTCCAACATAGAGAGCCCAATGCCTGTTTGTAATCCAGTGTGGCCAGCCTTTGATGGTTCATCATGAGGACACGCATGTAGTGTGTTGGATCATAGCCTCGTGAGGATGAGAGGGTGATGGGGAGAGGTGCACCATGCACTTGTTGAACTTGCTTGCATTGGATCTGAAAGAAGAAACTATGAAAAAAATAAAAGGGTACCACTGGGGCTCGAACTCAGGTCCCAATAGTCACAGGCACGCACTTTAACCACTGGGATGGTAATACACCTGTTAGTTTATACACAAACCAATCAATATATTATAAACTTGTTTCTGAATGGAACTTCATCTTCTTCCTCGCGCCAGTAATCACAACAACATTTTTGAATTTCTGAAAATGCTCATTTCTCCACCAAATTTAAAGATGTAAATATCAAACTTGCTTGAAATTTAGACACGATTCCAACCATGTAAATTATTTAAGCTATAAATCAAAGATGAGTGAGAATTTCTGTTGTTACCAAACTGAACCCTAATTTTTTCAGAAACTTCATTTCCAAAATTCACATCACACAAGCAATATAAATGAAAACTAAGGATATGGTTAGCTTCGTAGACATGATATCTACATTTTATGTTTTGAAAGAAGATGCAAATGATGCTTAAATAAGGATTTCCGAGTTAGAAAAAATTACCTCTGAAGTGAGAATCAAGTTTGGAGTTAGAGAACTCTTGAGATGTTGTGATGATCTGGATAGCTTCACTGAACTCCCAGGAAACTATTGCAATGCTTACTTTGGATTGAGAGTGCCTCAATTTTTCTGGACAAGTCAAGTTGCAGGGCTCTATTTCTGAAAATGGAAGATGATGCAGATAATGTTACAGTGATGAAACAAGACTTTGGACAACTTCTATATGAGTTATAGAAGCTTTATGAATGAGTTGGAATGAAAACACACGAGTGGATTGGGTGTTTGGAGTTCAAGGTCAAAAGTTGCAACAAATGGAGGTTTTGTGTACAATTATGACTTGGGAGAGTTTGAGAGGTTTAGAGGGCTTATGAACTTTGGCCTTGTCTTGAAAATGACATCTCTATTTATATAGAAAAGGTTTTAGAGGATCGGAGGACTTGGTTTACAAGATCACATGTTATGGTTTTTGTTGTAACTTGTGATTTTTTGAAAACTCCAAGTCTCAATGCATAACACCATGCCTTCTAGAGTGGTTATAAACTTTAAATATGTTTCTTCTGACTTTGTAGGTTGAGTGTGTGTAGAAGAAACAAGTTAGAGGCTCAAGGAGTGGACTTTTGGAAAAAAGCTTGCTTTACAAGAATGGAAATGGTGCCTTTCTTCCCAAAATGGAAAAATGATTTGGATAATGGCTCAAACACTTGGGTAATGGTTCAAAAGTTTGTGTAAGCATTTAATTAGGGTGATATTTGAAGTTATAAGCCTGTAAAGCAAGATTTATGCAACATGGCTTGGAGATTTGATCTCATGTTTATCACAAAATGACTTGTATTTCAAGAATGGATGCCCAACTTCATCTCTTCGAATCTCCTTGCTCAAGCATGATAAAAATGTGTTTTTGGACATTTTGGGAAGCCTGAAACATTGTCTACAACTTTCATGTTGACCATTTTGGCTAAATAAAATTAGAACTTGGTGAAAATTTTCCAAGAAGTTGGGATAAAAATCTAACCAAACTTGTTGAAAATTTTACTAAGTATTAGATAAAAATGTCATGACTTCATGGGCTTATATCTCCTAATCCAAGAATTTTTTGGACATCAACCCTCAAGGAAAAAGTTGTATAATTCATCAATCCTTAAAACTTTCATGTTAAAAGTTTCCCTTGAATCAATTTGCATCTTAGTGAAAAATGGCCATGAAGTTGTGAATTTGTTAAGAATAAAGCACCAACACTTAGAAAATTTTCGAAGTGTTGGATAATTTTCTATCTTTGAATTTTGTTGACTTTGTTGATTCTTGATGATAAAATTTGATATTTTTGAATGTTTTGATGATTCTTGATCTTTGAAGTTCAATGTTGACCAAAAAGTTAAAGTTTGACTTTTTGTGTGTTTGTTGACTTTTTATTAATTGATTCAAATTTCAACTATCAATCACTTGATCTTTAGAAATGTTTTGAACCGTGTAATTATCTCAATATATTATATTTTAGCCCTTGGGATCATGCTTCAAATCATTAGGTCATGTGTCAAAAGTCAATGATCAATCATTCTTAGTCAAAACCCTAATTTTGATAATTTTGCCCCTTTGGTGATCTGAGGGCTCTTCTTGAGGAATTATGATCAACCCTTGATCAAATGATAAATATGACTTTAAAATGTTGATGTTGACTAAAAATCTTGAGGTTTGACTGTATGTTGACGATAATTGACTTTTTATCCAATACAATTGATTTTCAGTCGTCTGAGTAATTGATTGGGCAAATTTGTGATGCAAGACTTGAAACTTGGTATGAGAATTCTTGGAGACCTAAGATGAACCATGAAAGTAAATTAAAGCATTATAAGTGAAATTTTCCTTGAAAAACCAAAACCATAGTTGTGGATCCAGTGCTTAGGAGGTGAGCTTGTCTGATCAACTCTTGAGAATCCTTGAGCATTTGAGAACTTTTGTGAGAAATGTCTTGAAACAAAAGGGAGGGAAAATTTTAGGGTACAATAATGAATATAAATTATTTGGATATGACGATGCGTATAAATCATACATATCATAGGTGTGATACGGTGGGAGAACTGACTTGAGGTTTTGCGTTTGTGTTCGCAAATGTTTCGGTTTAGCAAGACTCGTCACCGACTTTTTATTTTATCCAAAGGAAAGGTCAAAAAGTACAGGAAAGACCTTTGAGATGTTTTCTTGGGTTCGGGGGGTAGATTATGAAAAGGGAAGGTGCAAGCACCCTTTTCATCCATGGTTATCCATGGGCTCTTAGCTACTTGTTTAGATCACTTGCTTTTGCTTTTCAATTGTTTGAAATGGTGCTTTGTGTGTGGTTTTGAAAAGAGCCATCATTGTGGCAACCTTTGTAATGATTCTTGTTTGAATATATACAAAGGTGTTTGTCTTTTGAAAAGATATTTCAATGTTTGAAAGTTTATTTTGGGAAATGTTTTAAAATTATGCTGTGAGGTGTGTTTGAAAATAGCAAGGATGTTTTTTACAAGTTTTGATCAAGTAACTAAGAGTTGTCTACCCTATCTACTCAAAGATCTTTCCTACACATTTTTAACCCTTTTGACAATGTTGTTTTACCATTGCATTTGGTAAACAACCTTGTATTTGGATGCTAAATGGGACAGGTGCGGGTCATCGTATTGACCATGATAGCAATTGTGCTAAGTATCTTTAGCAAATTTTTGAGGGACTAGATCATTTTTGTATAGGCAACCAAGATAGCGTCATCGAGGGACTATGATCTTTTGTTTTGTTTTTTATTTTGCCAAGATACTCAACATGCATAACATGTCCCTTTTAAAGGCAACAAGTGGATGAAACCCTAGGGGTGCATGTGTGTATTGTGTCGTCAATTTACATGCTTTTATGTCTTGTATTAGGTCTAACTATTTGTTTTGATTTTGGATATTGCATACAAACCCTAATCTCTATCATGGCATATTTGAAAGCTATAAATGCGTAAAATAAATCTACGACTATTACAACATTGATATGGGGAGGGGGATACAATTTTGAATGGGGAGTATTTGCAAGAAAATAAAACCCTAATATTTACTATTACATCCAAATTGAACTCTTTGCATCAAATAATAAATAAGCAATATTTAAATAAGCAATTCAAGTATAAATATGCAAAATATAATAAGAATGCAAAAAATGTTTTTTTTGTTTATTTTTATGTGTATAAAAATATGATATTTAATGTATTAAAAAGAAAATAAAAAGTTATTTTTGTTAAGGGTAAAAAACCCTAAATTTTGTTTTAAGAAAATATATTTATTAATTATATTATTTATTTATGTACAAGTAAATAAAAAAATTAAAAATATATACAATTTGTTTAGAAAATAATAATATATGAGAAAATATTATTTAAATATACAAATACTAAAAATAAAAATAAAAATATAATATTTTTATATGTTATTTACAAGTTTTTATTTGAGAAAATAAATATAGTAAACCTAATAAATTAAATATTGTGTCAAAATAAAATAAAATAAATAATAAAAATGTGGAAATTTAAGGAAAATATTTTTAGTAATTTTTTATATGTGGAAAAAATAAAATAAAGTCAGAAATAAAAAGAAATGAAAATATAAAACAATGGGCCAAAGGGGGTATGAACAACAAAGAGGGGGGGTGTCAAAAACAAGCCAAACCAAGCCCAACCTAGTTACAACTTCGTCTTCAACCTCTGATTCCAAAATACGCGCGCCTGTGTACAAATGTCCAACTCCTGTATACGTGCTCTAAAGCAAAAACTCATAACACAAAAGTTATAGCATTTTTCAAGACGATTCCAACCATATAAAGAACTTAATCTAACTCTCAAAGACCAGAGAGAATTTCTCTGGCCCTAGTTTTTAACCTAACTTTTTCAGGAAGTTCATCAATCAAATTCTATTAGCACACTTAACTTAAATGAAATATATGCATATGTACAGCTTAAGGGCTATGAGTACTATATTTTTTATTCACAAACTTAAGCCTAATGATTCCTAAATAGAGAGATAGGAAGTTGAAAAATACCTATTTCAGTTGGACACGAGTATGGAAATGTAGAGCTTTTCAGTGAGGCCTGAGATGCTTGGGAGCTTTCTTGAACTTCCTCTGACCTTCCCCAATGCTTTGTTTGCTTTGGATTTACTTGAACAAGCTTGTAGAAGTCAACCTGCACAAGCTGAAAACAAAAATGGTGAAGCTTGCAAATGGAGTTACAGTCAACGGCCAATGGTTTGGATAGCTCAGGTGGGTTATATGGAAGGTATTGGAACAGGTTTGGGGCAAAACGCACGAGTAGTTTTTTTTGTTATGCAACTCAAAGTGCAGAAACTGCCCTGTTTTGTAAAAGGAAGGTGATTTTATGTTTTGGAAGGCTTGAGGGTTGAATCACTCATGTTTCTGGCTCAAGGCAATGTGTAAAACTTGTTTCAAATGCTTACAAGAGTTGGTTATAACAGATACTCAAGTTGTCTAGACTTTTGCACATTTCTTGGTTATGAAGCAAAAGGTGGGAAGTGACAAAGAGCAGGCCTGTACAGGCTAGCTCTAATCCTGCATACATTTTGTGAGCTTGGCCCCAATTTTGTGGATTTTGTTTTCTATCCAAGATTTGGTTCAAGGCTCAAGAGAAGCAATTTGACATAAAGCAAGTTTTGACAAAAATGGCAAAGTTGCCTTTTTGCTATTTTTGGATTAATCTCTTGTGTAAACCTCTAATGATCAGAACAAAGCTTCAATCCATTGGATTTGAATTTAATTCTTGAGTGTGAAAGGTTTTAGATACATTTAATTAAGTATAAACAATGCTGGATGGAAATTGCAACTTGTGTCAATATGAAACATGTCATGGATCAAAGTGAGTTTTTTCCAAATTCAAACCTTCGATTATCCCTAACCATAAATTATTTTGGAGAGTTCTTGGACATTTTGGAAAGCTTGTAACATGATCTATAATCCATCTTTGAAATGAATTTTTATATTCCAAGTGGAACTAGGTGAAAAATTGCCATGAAGATAGGTCAAAATCCTGCCTAAACTAGGGCAAAATCTCACTAAGTTAAAAGTTTCATGGACCCTTGTTCCAAAAATCATAACTTGAGATCCAAGCTTCTTTTGAGAAAACTTTGTGATTAAAATTTGTATATTTTGTGGAGGACTACAACTTTCATGTTGGAAGTTTTGTTTGAATCCAATTGAATCATGGTGAAAAAGTTGGGCAAAGTTGGGGAAAAATAAGAAAATTTCATAACTTAGAAAAATTCTAAGTTATGAAAATTTTCAATTTTAAACCTTTATTTGCAAAATTAGGTTTCTTGATGAACAAGTTTAATGTTTTAACACATCTTGATGAAAAATGACCTTTGGCACATGATTTTGACCAAAAAGTCAAAGTTTGACTTTTCAGTGTACAGTTGATTTTTGATCAGTTGACTGGAAAATTCATCTGTCAATCCAATGCAATTGAGATCTTTTGAACCTTGTGAATAGGTAAAGATGATGTCATTGAGTCCTTGAATCCATGATTGAAACCAATTTGCCATTGGCTAGGTGAAAAGTCAGAAATTGCCCTTCTGCAGTCAAAACCCTAAAAATGACCATTTTGCCCTTTTGATGATCTGACCAAATTTCTTGAGGAGTTATGGTCCAAACTTGATCAAATGGTTCATATGAGCTTATAATGTTGATATGGATCAAAATTTATGAGGTTTGATTGTAAATTGGCCACAATTGACTTTTTCCATAATACAACTGATTTTTAGGTCAATTGTCCAATTGACTTGGCAAAAATTTGATTCAAGGCTTGAAACTTGGTATGAGCAAACTTATAAGTCCAACATGAAGCATGAAAGTCACATTGAGCATTAGAAGTCCAAAATTCCTTGTGCAAACTCAAACCCTAATTTAGGTCATCAGTGCAAGGAGATGTCTTGAGTAGAGCAAACCCTAGCTTGGTCTTGAATTCAAAGAGTCTTGTGAGGAGAAATCTTGATAAAATGAGAGGGAAAATTTTGGGGTACAACAACTGCCCCTGTTCAATCTTCTTGAACCTGAAGAGTTAGATTGACGAGTTTGCCTTTCGTGACTCGAAGGTAAAAGAGGATTGGACATTAGAGTGCCCGTAAATTTACGCTCGTCAGAGTATAGTTGAGGGAATGGGCTTAAAGATGCCATTTAGAAGATGTGACAGAATCTTGTTAGAAATGGGCTTAAAGATGCCATCCAAGAATGTTTGTTGAATTGTAAGTTATAGGTGAGCGTCAGAATGGTACCCGTGTCTGGAGCATCTTTGAGTTGGGGATCTGAATAAGCAATAGAATGACATCTGTGTCTGGAGTATCTATAAACTATTTTCCGAGGCTGAATCTGAACGAGCGATAGATTAGCATCCATATCTGGATCATCCGTAAACTGTTTTCATGATCTTTGAATTTGAATAAGCAATAGATTAGCATCCGTGTCTGGTGCATCTCTAGGATGTTTTCTGAGTTGAATCTGAACAAGCGATATATTAGCATCCATATCTGAAGCATCCGTAAACTGTTTTCACGATCCTTGAATTTGAATAAGCAATAGATTAGCATCCGTGTCTGGTGCATCTCTAGGCTATTTTCTGAGCTGAATCTGAACAAGCGATAGATTAGCGTCCATGTCGGGAGCATCCGTAAACTGTTTTCATGATCCTTGAATTTGAATAAGCAATAGATTAGCATTCGTGTCTGGTGACTCTCTAGGCTGTTTTCTGAGCTGAATCTGGACAAGCGATATATTAGCATCCATGTCGGGAGCATCCGTAAACTGTTTTCATGATCCTTGAATTTGAATAAGCAATAGATTAGCATCTGTGTCTGGTGCATCTCTAGGCTGTTTTCTGAGTTGAATCTGAATAAGAGATAGATTAGCATCCATGTCGGAAGCATCCATAAACTGTTTTCATGATCCTTGAATTTGAATAAGCAATAGATTAGCATCCGTGTCTGGTGCATCTCTAGGCTATTTTCTGAGCTGAATTCGAACAAGCGATAGATTAGCATCCATATCTGGAGCATCCGTAAACTGTTTTCACGATCCTTGAATTTGAATAAGCAATAGATTAGCATCCGTGTCTGGTGCATCTCTAGGTTGTTTTCTAATATGAATCTGAACAAGCGATAGATTAGCGTCCATGTCGGGAGCATCCGTAAACTGTTTTCATGATCCTTGAATTTGAATAAGCAATAGATTAGCATTTGTGTCTGGTGCATCTCTAGGTTGTTTTCTCAGCTGAATCTGAACAAGCGATAGATTAGCATCCATGTCGGGAGCATCCGTAAACTGTTTTCATGATCCTTGAATTTGAATAAGTAATAGATTAGCATCTGTGTCTGGTGCATCTCTAGGCTGTTTTCTAAGCTGAATCTGAACAAGCGATAGATTAGCATCTATGTCGGGAGCATCTGTAAACTGTTTTCATGATCTTATACCAGTAGCTTGTTAATCTTATCCTGAAAAGGGTAAAACATTAGTTGAAACACAAAGTTATGTTGCATGTAATGTATGATGCAATATATGTGTTTCATCCATGTTTATGATATATGAATGTAATGTATGTGCATGTAAGCTGATTAGTTGTCTTGCTGAGGAAAATAATTCCTTAACCACTGGAGACAAAAAAACTTTGACTGCTGTCAGGGAAAATAAATCCATGACCGCTGTTGGAGATTCAAGATCTTTGACAACCTCTGTGGGGAGAAGCTATACTGCTAGGGAGATCAGGAGTTTGGGTTGTATGCCAATCTACTAGGGACTTCAAGAATGAGAATCTCCGCTCTGTTGGGGGTATCAGGGGAAAACTGAATGATTTCCGCTGGGGACTGGTAGCTCAAAGTTTCCTCTCCGCTGGGGATCTTAATGACGTGCTGATTTGATCGTGTATGGAAACTTGGCTCCGTTGAGGAAGAAGGTTTTAAAATAACTCTCTTGGGAATTACTTGGTTTTAAAGCGACTCTCCGGGGAAATTGGAGGAAATTGGATGGTCTCCAATGATGTTCAAAGGTTGAAGGTTTGACTCCGTTTGGGGAAGAAAATTTCATCTTCACCGAGGGTTTGTAGTTCAAAGTTTTGCTCTACTGGTGACTGGGAGTTTGAAAAACTCAACTCTGATGGGGATTTTTGAAACTTAACTCCGCTGGGGATATGTATTTCAAAGTTTTAGTTCTGCCGAGGATCTGGATGATGTACTGCAGGGGATTTCTCCTGGAATAGCCTAAAGACGTTTTCCTATACTTTCAACCTATCAGTAATTATTCTTTCTCAATTCGTTTTATTTGTAAGCAGTGATTATATTCAACTGCATATGCTCATTTAATAAATCATTGGACGTTTCCAAATAAAACATAAGTGTAAAAAAAGAAAGAAAAGGCAAATAATTTTCTGCACTTTGAAGTATCTTTGTATTAACTTTGTGTAAGTATTTTGTACAAAGGAGACAGACATCCTAGTAAGAGAATGTCGTCATAAAATTGAGAGAAATTTAAAGAAAGATGGCTATGTGTAACAATTCCATGGGGTTCCCATCCTGCTATAGCCTTCGTAACTCTGAGTATCTTGTCCGCTCGTTGCTTTGTTCGCAGATGATTGGATTGACCGGAAGCTTGGAGCTTGTCCATGAAAAGATCGTTCTTAAAATGATCCGACGTGACATAGTCATACGCTTTAATTCCCTAACTTTTGCCTGGATCTCCCTTTCGGGTTTTCGATCCACCGGGAAACCCCTTTTTGCCCAAGTCGCCCTTTCGGGTTTTCAACTTGCCGGGCGTACAAATTTTTTTGTTTATCCCTAATTTTTTCCTGAACCGCCCTTTCGGGTTTTTGATTATTCGGGATGCCCATTTTTGCCCAAGTTGCCCTTTCGGGTTTTCAACTTGTCAGGTCGTTTATGTGTAGTATCTTTTGACTATGTTTGTGTTTGCAGGGTGCGGCAGGTCGTCGCCGTCCATGGTGGTTAGAATCATAGCCCCACTAGAAAAGATGTTTTTGATCACAAATGGTCCTTCATAGGTAGGAGTCCATTTTCCCCTGGGATCACTTTGCGGCAAGGTGATTCGCTTGATTACAAGATCTTTGACTTGATATACTTGGCACCTGACTTTCTTGTTGAAAGCCTTGATCATCCATTTTTGATACGTCTGACCATGAAAAACAACAGTAAGTTGCTTCTCGTCAATCAAGTTAAGTTTATCAAGCCGGGTCTGAATCCAAACGTCTTCACTCAAACCAGCATCCTTCATGATTCTTAGGGAAGGGATCTGAACTTCCATAGGTAAAACAGCTTCCATGCCGTATACCAAAGAAAAGGGTGTTGCCCCAGTTGAAGTACGCGCCGTGGTACGGTATCCGTGCAGGGAAAACGGTAACATCTCATGCCAGTCCTTGTAGGTAAATGTCATCTTTTGAATGATCTTCTTAATATTTTTTGTTCGCAGCTTCGACAACACTGTTCATCTTTGGTTAATAGGGAGATGAATTGTGATGTTGAATCTTGAACTGCTCGCACAGAGCGGTGATCATAGTGTTGTTCAGGTTTGTACCGTTATCCGTGATGATACGGTCAGGGATACCGTACCGGAAAATGAGGTTCTTCTTGATGAAGCGGGCAACCACATTCTTTGTAACGGAGTGAAGGAAGTTGCTTCGACCCACTTGGTAAAGTAATCAATGGCCACCAGGATGAAGCGGTGTCCATTTGATGTTGTAGGCTTGATCTCTCCAATCATATCGATACCAAACATTGTGAATGGGCAAGGAGCTGTTAGGACATTGAGAGGAACTGGAGGAATATGTACCTTGTCCGCATAGATTTGGCATTTGTGACAAGTACGGGAATATTGATGACAGTCAGCTTCCATGGTAGACCAGTAGTAGCCTTCCCGTAGAATCTTTTTAGCCATCGTATGTCCGCTCAAGTGGGTGCCGAATGTACCATTATGCAGTTTAGTCATGATCTGCTCAGCTTCAACCTTGTCCATACAACGAAGCAGAACGCAATCATGGTTGCGCTTGTATAAGATACCATTGCTCAGGATAAACTTGGCAGAAAATCTCCTTAAGAACTTTTTGTCGTTGACTGAAGCTCCTTCAGGGCATTCTCGAGTCTCGAGATACCTTTTGACTTCGTGAAACCAGGGTCGGTCCACTACTTCTTCGGTATTAATCTCGTGACAATGTGCAGGTTCGTCCATTCGCTCAATGGTGATTTGGGGAGCCTCATTATCCCAGTTAAGTTTAAACATGGATGACATTGTAGCTAGAGCATCCGCCAACTGATTTTCTTCTCGCGGGAAGTGCTCGAAGGTAATCTGCTCGAAATAAGGTAACAATGTCAGGACATGTTCTTTGTAAGGGATGAGATTGGGATGTTTAGTGTCCCACTCTCCTTTGATCTGGCTGATGACCAAAGAGGAGTCTCCAAACACAACCAAAGATTTGATTCCCAAGTCGATTGCAGCCTTGAGACCAAAGATGCAAGCTTCATACTCGGCCATGTTGTTGGTGCAGCTGAAGCAAAGTCTAGCGGTGAAAGGTGTATGGCAACCTTCTGGAGAGATAAGTAACGCACTGATACCATTGCCAAGTGCATTTGAAGCACCATAAAAGTACAGGGTCCATCGGGATCCTTGTTCAGGTCCGTCATACGGTCTGTTACCTTCGATGTTGTCCAATGTCATAATGTCTTCGTCGGGGAAGTCGAACTTCATGGATTGATAATCTTCGACAGCTTAATGACCTAGATGGTCAGCTAGTACACTCCCCTTTATAGCTTTTTAGGTTGTGTACTGGATATCATACTCATCCAGGATCATTTGCCATCTAGCGATTCTTCCAGATAAAGCAGGCTTTTTGAAGATATACTTGATCGGATCCATTTTAGAAATCAGCAGAGTGGTATGTGTCAACATATACTGCCTTAGCCGGAGAGCAGCCCATACCAAAGCGCAACAAGTTTTCTCGAGCAGTGAGTAGCGAGTCTCACAGTCGGTAAACTTTTTGCTAAGGTAATAAATGACATGCTCTTTTCGGCCAGACTCGTCATGTTGGCCCAGTACGCACCCCATTGAATTTTCCAAAACAGTCAAATACATGATTAGCGGCCTTCCTTCGACGGGTGGCATCAAGATAGGAGGTTCTAGCAAATACTCCTTGATTTTATCGAAAGCAACTTGACAGTCATCATTCCATTCAACCACCTGATATTTCTTCAACAACTTGAAGATTGGTTCACAGGTAGATGTTAGGTGAGAAATGAATCTTGCAATGTAGTTTAGGCGTCCTAAGAAACCTCTGACCTCCTTTTCAGTGTGAGGGGCAAGAATTTCTTGTATAGCTTTGACTTTGGCAGGATCAACCTCGATGCCTTTTTTGCTGACAATGAATCCCAAGAGTTTACCGGACCTGACTCTGAAAGTGCACTTGTTAGGGTTTAGTCTGAGCTTGTACTCCTTCAACCTGACAAATAGCTTTTGCAGATGTTCGAGGTGTTCTTCTTCTGTCTGTGAACGGGCTATCATGTTATCTACGTAGACTTCAATCTCAAGATGTATCATGTCATGAAACAAATCTACCATGGCTCGCTGATAGGTTGCCCCAGAATTCTTCAGTCCGAACGGCATCACTTTATAGCAGAAGGTACCCCACTGCGTAACAAAAGTAGTCTTCTCCATGTCTTCGGGGGCCATTTTGATCTGGTTGTACCCTGAAAATCCATCCATGAAATAAAATACCTTATGTTGAGCTGTGTTGTCAACCAAGATGTCAATGTGCGGTAGTGGAAAATCATCTTTAGGGCTAGCCCTGTTTAAATCTCTGTAATCCACACACATTCTCACTTTGTCGTTCTTTTTAGGTACGGGCACAATGTTAGCAACCCATTCTGGATAGGAAGTAACAGCAAGAAACCTAGCATTGAACTGCTTCATCACTTCGGCTTTGATCTTTTCAGACATATTGGGCCTCATTCGGCGGACTTTCTGTTTAATTGGTTGACAGTCTTCTCTTGTAAGGAGACGGTGAACCACAATATCTGTATCGAGTCCCGGCATGTCTTCATAGGACCAGGCGAAGATCTCAACATATTCATTCAACAGCTGAACTAAACGCTCTTTGACAATTGGCTTTAGGTTGGCACCCACTTTAACCTCTTTTCTGTCTTCGGCAGTACCCAAGTTGATAGTCTCTAACAGCTCTTCATGGGACAGAATAGCCCTTTCTTCCTGTTGTAGAAGTCTAGCCAACTCTCCAGGAACTTCACAGTCTTCATCACCTTCGTACTCGGCATGATTGACCAGTTCTTCAGAGTCACTGAAGGCCATAGAAGAATTGTTACCCATAGAATCCGGAGTGGAAGGGTACCTGCATTTGTGAGTGTGTGTGTGTGTAAGGGATATCCACCTTTAAACAAAATAAAATGTAAAAAGAAATAAAATGAACATAAAAGTTTATATATGAAAACGTCCATGATTCATTAAAAATGGCATATGAAAATGAAGAATCAAAACCCTTACAAATGGACCTATATGCCCCGGGTAAGGCACAAGGAAAAAAGAGTGTACAAATTGTTTAATAATTATTACAGACCAACAGAAATGTTCGAAAGATAAATTACTAATTTATGAAAGTAATGGGAACGAATTCTTTCGCTCCCAGTTGTTCAGTCCTCCTTCAATAGTCGGAAAAATCCAATCTTCAAAGTTACTCTCATCTTCAACATCTTCCAAAGCATGAACTCCATGATGAGTGATCTTTAATGGTGGCCCTCCAGCCCGGGAGTGGCGCACAGCCTTCTGACTAGCAACAGTGAAACCCAAGCTGAACTTATCTATCTTGAAAGGAAAATCTGGTAGCTGGCCTCATACTGTGCTTCCTCCTTCCTCGATCACAGCCTTCACATCTTTAAGGGATGACATCCGGGACACGAGCTTGGTAATGATGGGTACATACGTTATTGTCTTAGCTACCGCAACTTCAGGAGAAACCTCTTCAAAGTGTTGGAAAGGGGTTTCTATGAATTCACCATCTAACTCCACATAGCGGAAAGAGTTAAGGTGGCTTATCATATACTCCTCCTCACCATGAACTGTTATGATTTTACCCTGGACTGGGTATTTGAGCATTTGGTGTAGAGAAGAAGTGACTTCCCCAGCGTTGTGGATCTAAGGTCTTCCCAACAAGCAAGAATATTAAGGAAGGATGTCCATCATGTAAAATGTAGAGTTGAAAGTTTCGATACCCACTTTGATCGGGATGTCAACTTCCCCGTGGACCATCCTCTTAGAACCGTCAAAGGCTCTAACAATGATATTGTTGGGCTTTAGGGTCAAACCTTCACAGTCCAATCTGTCCAATGCTTTCTTTGGCAAGACATTTAAAGAGGACCCAGTATCAACCAAGACATGTGCCAGAGTCGTCCCTCTGCATTCCACCGAGACATGCAGGGCGTCATTATGTTTTCTTCCCTTATATTTTAGATCGGCATCAGAGAAGCCAAGACCATTGTCGGCGGTCAGGCTGGCTACACACTCCTGGAACTGGTCTGCGGAGGTTTCTTGAGGCACGTGCGCCGTCTTCAGGAATTTGATCAAGGCTTTGGCATGAGCCTCGGAACAGAGCAATAGGGCCAGCATGGAGATTTTTTAAGGGGTTTGTCCCAATTGTTCTACGACATCATAGTCGCTTTTCTTAATTATTTTTAAAATCTCCTCCATTTCCTTTTGGCTGGTCTCGGGAATGACCAAAGGTTGAGCCCTCGTCCTGACGGGCGCTTCTTAGATCCCCTTACCTTTATCAGCAGCAACAGAAGAGGGTACAAATACGGGAGTAACAATTTCTTCAATAACTGGACTTCGCACAGAGATGTTGACCGGCATAGAAGAACTTCAGGGTCCGAAGATTGCCCTTGGAGGAGCAATCTTCGGAGAGAAGATTCTTCCGCTGCGGGTGATCTTACTTGTCCCTGCAATATTTCGTATGTCAGGAGTTTCTTCATCGAAATTCTCTTCCACTAATTCAATATGCTTAACACCGTGGTAGAAGATCTCTCCTCCATAATTCAACGGTATTGTCTTGTTGGACTTGTATAGGATAGGCCCTGGCATAGTTATCTTCAGCGGTACAAGCTTTGGATCGGGTGTAATCTTAACAGGTCTTTTAGAGACCTTGGAAAGACTGGAGGAAATGGTAATTATAGAAATATCTTTGACAGGAATTAGAGTAACAGGAGTTTTCTCAAAGAGGATTTCTTGATTATCCATTAGGCGTTGGATGCCTAACTTCAATAACTGACAGTTGGATTGTAGGTACGAACAAAGGTAACAATCTTTTTCACAGCCTGGAAAAATCCCGGCTAGCAACAGATTCATCTTGATTATTGGTAAAGGGGTCATTAAGCCATCAACAGCTGCAACATACAGATCCTCTTCGATAGCATGGGTATTGTGACCATGCTTTGGCATTGGGGCGGAGATCACATTCGGATTTTCGGGCGCATCGAATTCCACCTCCTTGGCATCTATTAAATCCTGGATCTTGTTTTTGAGGGCCCAACAATTTTTGGTGTCGTGCCCTATGCTATCTGAATGATAAGCACACTTGGCGTTGGGATGGTAATGCGGAGAAGTGGTATTTGTATTCTTCGGTGCCTCTCTCAAGGTTGTAAGGTTTAACTTCAGGAGATGGGGGAGAACCTGAGGAGGTGTCATGTTTATCCAGGTATATTACCGTTGTGGCCTTTCCACTCTTTACTGGTTGGTTCTAGGTTGATCAGCTGCAGTCTTTTGAATCATTACAGCCCCCATCACTGGCCGGCGCTCCACTCTTCCTTGGCCTCTCTGAGAGTAA
Source organism: Vicia faba (assembly GCA_948472305.1). Taxonomy (NCBI): domain Eukaryota; kingdom Viridiplantae; phylum Streptophyta; class Magnoliopsida; order Fabales; family Fabaceae; genus Vicia; species Vicia faba. The sequence continues at coordinate 1,265,935,557 of OX451738.1, forward strand.
ACAACTAACACCTCTTTCTTGGCTGGAAAAGGTTTTTTGACAGCGGCGGAAGCAGATGTATCTTTTTGAATTTTACCGCTCTTGATGCCAACTTTGACTCGTTCACCAGTCAAAATTAATTTGGTGAACCCTGTCGATAAACTCCCTATCAGGAGATTAAAGAATGGTCCTGACAGTGTCCCCAAAAACATATCAACAAGCTCTCTTTCAGACAATGGTGGCTGCACCCTTCCAACCAAGTCCCTCCACTTCTGGGCATACTCCTTAAAGCCTTCATTAGAGACCATACCCATACTCTGTAGTTGAGTACGAGTAGGTGCTAAGTCTGCATTATATTGATATTGTCTGTAGAAGGCAGCAACCAGGTCCTCCCAATTGTGTACATCAGATCTCTCAAGCTGATAGAACCAATCTAATTGTGTCCCCGAAAGACTATCTTGAAAAAAGTGTACCCACAGATCCTTATCAGAAGAATGAGGTTGGATCTTTCTGACGTAAGACCATAGGTGTATCTTCGGACAAGACAAACCATCATATTTAGCAAATGTAGGTACCTTGAATTTAGGGGGAATCACAATCCCAGCGACCAACCCTAGCTCCTCGAAATCCAGCCCAGGAACCCTTTGTACCTCTATAAATGCCAGACGCTCTTCCAAATTCTTGTACTTGTCGTCTGCAGGAGGGTACTGCTGCTCAGAGTAATCTTCATCCTCTTCTTTTTCTTCTTCCTCAAACTCGGAGGGCACTATAACTCCCTTTCCTTTGCCAACCCCTTCATCAGATGTTAAGGGGAAATCCAGGACCCTTCTAGCCTGATTCTCAAATCTTCTTCCCAAAGTAGCTACACCCACTCTTTTCTTTTTCTTTTTCTCTTTTTACTTTTCCTTCTCTAACAGTGCTTTAAGGTCCTCCTGACCCTTTGCCAAGGTCATGAGGAGTTGTTGGAACTTTGAATTCTGCGCTTGCAGATCTTTGACCGTCTACTCTATATCCATCTTGCTGAAATAAACAACAGAGAGATAAGGAAACCTGGTGTGAAGACCTATTTATGCATATGATGAATGATATGTATTCATGTAATGCATTCAAGGATTCAGAAATTCAAAGTTGTTGCAAACAAAAAGAACACACGTCATATTAATAAGATGAAATTTGTTAGTACATAAATGCCCCATGGGCAAAATATTACAAAATTCTAATGTAAAAAGACGTTGCGCATCCTCTTTGGCGCAATGTAGGTGTTGAGAGTCTGCTCTTCATGGAGTCGACGAGTAAGTTCCAAAACCTTCTTCTCACTGGCGTAAAAGATGGCTTCAAAAGTATTCCGTTCTTCCTTGAGCTGTATCCAACTCGTTTGCAAATCTTCCAATGATGTTGGCATGTCAGGATGTAGGAGGGTGTATGGAACCTCTCCTTCCCTAACAGGCTCTTTGATCATAGGAAGAATGTAGGGGTCAGGCATCATAAGACTCTGGGCGTGGGTTCGTACCCACTTGAGGTAAGGCTCAAGGGGGATGGAATTCTTGTGTCCCAGTGTCTTACTGTCCACTTTGTTAGGCATCCTCCAAGCTCGGATAAACCTTTGTCGAAGTCCTTGAGCGTTGTTGTCGAAGTCAAAAACTAATTCTGGAATCAGCATGTCATGAGGGCCATCCCTTCGGGCATACCCAAACTGTCTCAGAGCCAAACAAGGATTATGGGTAATGCCTCCCCTAATTTCAAGTAGTGGGACATTAGGGAATTCCCCACAATGATCAATGATGATGACATTTTCTCTGGACCAAGAACACCAATGAACATCAGAATGTGTAAGAGTCATCAACCGTTGTGACCATCTCAAGCCTTGTTCATTCTTCAAGACTGGCTGGGGAAGGTGAGAAATAAACCACCTTGCTAGAAGAGGAGTACAACACATGAGAACACCTCTTTTCCTCATTGTTTGAGTGTGAAATGAGTGGAGGATGTCCCTAAGCAATGTAGGCACAGGATTCCGAGATATGAAAATCTTGACAGCATTCACATCTATAAGCTGATCAGGGTTTGGGAATAAAACCAACCCATAGATGAGAAGTGCTACAATCTCCTCAAAAGCTTGCAGATCTAGAGAATTCCAGTAGTCTTGTGCCTTCTCAAACATAAACTTTGCCAAGAAACCCTTGACACCACTTCTGGTTTCCCAATGACCTTTGATATCAGATGGTTGCAAGTGTAAGGCTTGAGCAACATTTTCATGCTTTGGCTCTCTTTCCGTACCGTTGTAGGGTAGTTTATGGAGAATAGGAATTCTCAGGAGTTGAGAAAATTCCTCCAAAGTAGGCACTAGTTGGTAATCAGGAAATGTAAAGCAATGGTGTAGGGGGTCAAAGAACTGGAAGAGAACTTTCACCATGTCTTCTTCAATGTTGGAGTTGACCAAGTTGAGAAGTCTACCATGTCTTTCACTGAAGGGAGAATTCTCTAGTATCTTGGAAGCAAGCTCCTTGAGTTGAGGAGGAATTTTCACAAGGTTTATTTGGATTGTTTTCCTGCGAAGTGATTCCATAACCTACAAAACAGGAACAAAGATGAAGATCCAAACCCTTGAAATGGTTAGTGGATGCATATGATGCTTCATGATGTTCATGATGTATGCACAAGTATATGTATAAACAAATCACACAAGATTCTAGTTTCAGGCTTGCATGGGGTTTCATAGGTAAGTACCCTCTTGAAGTTAGTTGGCTCAACCTGTCCTATAAATAGTAACCGGGTTCTAAGGAGCTCAATATCACTGGATTATTTTCTATGTTCATTGTTTCAGTTTAGCCACTTTACTATAGACTGAAATATTCCAAGAAAACAACCCTCAATGAGTGTAGTATCGACTATCTACCAACTTTGGACTGCACCAAAGCCGGTCATCTCACTACCTCTAATAAGGCCATGGTGGTCAAGTAAAGGTTCTAAAAGTCCATTAGTGCTTCATGAGCAGCCTTGTATTCTCTTTTATTGACTAAAAGCTACCGGTACCCACAAATATGTCGCACTAATATAGCTATTGCTTCAACCATGTCAGTATACCCTGCACAGTTTCCACAACGTATTTCTATTTACCTATGAATGTTTCCCAAATCTGGGTAGAGGATTTCAAACCCAAACAATAGAATCAAATGTAAAGCAATCAAAGCAAACAAGATAAGCATGTAAAGGTAATCTAAACCCTAAGGTAACCCCACTTTTGGATAAGTCCCCAGCAGAGTCGCCAGTTTTGTGATATGGTGGGAGAACTGACTTGAGGTTTTGCGTTTGTGTTCGTAAATGTTTCGGTTTAGCAAGAGTCGCCACCGACTTTTTATTTTATCCAAAGGAAAGGTCAAAAAGCACAGGAAAGACCTTTGAGATGTTTTCTTGGGTTCGGGGGGTAGATTATGAAAAGTGAAGGTGCAAGCACCCTTTTCATCCATGGTTATCCATGGGCTCTTATTTACTTGTTTAGATCACTTGCTTTTGCTTTTCAATTGTTTGAAATGGTGCTTTGTGTGTGGCTTTGAAAATGTTTTGAAAAGAGGCCATCGTTGTGGTAATATTTGTAATGATTCTTGTTTGAATATATACAAAGGTGTTTGTCTTTTGAAAAGATATTTCAATGTTTGAAAGTTTGTTTTGGGAAATGTTTTGAAATTGTGTTGTGAGGTGTGTTTGAAAATAGCAAGGATGTTTTTTTACAAGTTTTGATCAAGTAACTAAGAGTTTTCTACCCTATCTACTCAAAGATCTTTCCTACACATTTTTAACCCTTTTGACAGTGTTGTTTTACCATTGCATTTGGTAAACAACCTTGTATTTGGATGTTAAACGGGACAGGTGCGGGTCATCGTATTGACCATGATAGCAATTGTGCTAAGTATCTTTAGCAAATTTTTGAGGGACTAGATCATTTTTGTATAGGCAACCAAGATAGCATCATCGAGGGACTATGATCTTTTGTTTTGTTTTTTATTTTGCCAAGATACTCAACATGCATAACATGGCCCTTTTAAAGGCAACAAGTGGATGAAACCCTAGGGGTGCATGTGTGTATTGTGTTGTCAATTTACATGCTTTTATGTCTTGTATTAGGTCTAACTATTTGTTTTGATTTTGGATATTGCATACAAACCCTAATCTCTATCATGGCATATTTGAAAGCTATAAATGCGTAAAATAAATCTACGACTATTATAACATTGATATGGGGAGGGGGATACAATTTTGAATGGGGAGTATTTGCAAGAAAATAAAACCCTAATATTTACTATTACATCCAAATTGAACTCTTTGCATCAAATAATAAATAAGCAATATTTAAATAAGCAATTCAAGTATAAATATGCAAAATATTATAAGAATGCAAAAAATGTTTTTTTTGTTTATTTTTATGTGTATAAAAATATGATATTTAAAGTATTAAAAAGAAAATAAAAAGTTATTTTTGTTAAGGGTAAAAAACCCTAAATTTTGTTTTAAGAAAATATATTTATTAATTATATTATTTATTTATGTACAAGTAAATAAAAAAAATAAAAATATATACAATTTGTTTAGAAAATAATAATATATGAGAAAATATTATTTAAGTATACAAATACTAAAAATAAAAATAAAAATATAATATTTTTATATGTTATTTACAAGTTTTTATTTGAGAAAATAAATATAGTAAACCTAATAAATTAAATATTGTGTCAAAATAAAATAAAATAAATAATAAAAATGTGGAAATTTAAGGAAAATATTTTTAGTAATTTTTGAAGGGGTGAAAAACACAAGAAGGGGGGGTTGAATTGTAAAACTGGAATCTTAAAGCAATTGACAAGATATTTTTATCCTGGTTCGTTTGATCTCAAACTACTCCAGTCCACCCGTCAAGGTGATTTCGCCTCTCTCCAACGAGGTCTTAATTCACTATATTCAACTGAATACAAATCTGCTTTAACAACTGCTAAAGCCTTCTTGATTCAAACCACAATCCGGTTTGTCAAGGCAACACTTTCTTACAAAGGTATAAAACAAATGTGTGTGAATGTTTTCTACAAAACTTTATCACAACTGTGATGTATACACAAATTAAGCTTAGAAACTTAGATTGCTAAACACTAATGGAGTATCAGAGTTTGTTGGTTTAGCAAAACTGGTAGATGAAGATTATTGTTCAGCTTTGTGCGTGTAGAGAATTTGGAAGCATTAGCCATTATAATCTTCGAAGCCTTGTTTATATAGCACTTGAGAAGATGAACGTTGAATGCAATATTCTTGATTCAATGCTAATAACAAGCTTTCCTTTTTGAGCAGATCTTGTCTAGAATGATGCCGTTGGAATTAATTAGCGTTCAATGCACAGTACCGTTGCTTCTTCAATGCACGTTCTGGCTTGGCTCATTCTGATTCTGCTTCGCTGCTGATGAACTTATTGTTTCTGTAACAGAGTGTTTACGCGCAGTTCTGTTCATCAAGCTTCAGCAAGTACGTGAGTTGATCATCTGATCTTCACGTTCTGATTCAGCAACTTCTGATGCTGGTGTATCAAATCAAATTCTGATGCTGAAGAAGTGATCTTGCTTATTTTAATCAGCATATCTGCAAGTCAGAGCATAGTATTTTTAGGCAGCATATAGTTCAAACATGAAACATATAAATACTATATCTTTTCACTTTGTTATCATCAAAACTTAAATATAGGGTACTAGATTCAAACATTGTTCTAACAATCTCCCCCTTTTTGATGATGACAAAAACTAGATATTTTAAATAAAAAATAACGTGAAAAGGTATCTAGGAAATGTATCAGAATAAGAAGTACGGAAAAATCAGAGTTTAAGAGATACTCCCCCTGAGTTTGTTACTTCCCTTTGATATACGTGTTCTTCAGGATCAGATCTTTTTCTATCTTTGAGCATCAGATTATAGGTCTTTGACTTATCAGAAAGCAGAGCTTCAGAGCTTTTCCTGTCAGAGCTTTGCTTCGGATCAGAGTGTTAGGTCGATCAGAACTTCATATTTGATCAGAGCAACATGAGCTTCTATATTTTGATCAGAGCTTCTAGCTTCTAGTCTTCATAGTGTTCAGGAGCTTCCTTGTGCCTGTAGACTTAAAAACAAAACAGAAAAACATTTCAAGTAATAGAGTTAGAATGTTTGAGAATTTCTGTCTAGTTAGCCGTTATTGATTTTAAATATCATTCTTGTTCTCCCCCTTTTTGTCAGCAATCAAAAAGTGTTGGTGATGTGCTAAAACAAGTTAGATCAGAAAAACAAGTTATATTAAAATAGTTCAGAGCAAAAGAACATTACAAAACAGTACATCAGAAAATGAAGAAAACATAGAGAATGTCATGCGTGAGAACAGGCTTTCCAGCATTGCTTGAATCTTTTCAGAAGTTTCATTCTGCTTCTGAACCATGTTGACCACAGTGTCAATTTTGCTGTCCTGTACATCCATTCTTGCTTTCATCTTCTGATCATTCTCTTCCATCCGCTGCTGTAGACGCAAGTCATTCAGCCTTAATTCTTCCAGAGCCTGCCTGTCCAAGGCAGCTTGAGAACTTTCAGAAGGAGGAAGCTTCTCAGAACTTTCAGCTACATCTTCTGCTGGATTTTCTTCCTGAAAGGTCTTGTCTTCTTCTGATGGTTGCACCTGTGCAACTTGCTCTTTCTCAGACCAAGATTCACTGTCCAGAGGGAGCACAACTTCTTAAGGCAGCTGACTCTCAACTTCCTTCAGCAGCTTGCTAAAGTTCTGTTGAGCCTGCTCATAGTTGACGTCCTGCAGCTTGAGGGCTTCAGCACGAACCCATAGTCTGAACTGTGACCAGAGCTGATCAGAAGCAGCTGGGTCGATCATCCCCGGACAGACTTGCTTCAAAGAAGCAATCCATTGCAGCATACCTGTTTCAAAATTCAAAATACCAGAGCCAACATCTGGTTGCTTTGGTTTGGGTATGGCAATTTTGTGTCTTAGGTCAGCAAGACGTTCAAGACTTGTGAAGTCAATGAAAGTTCTGCTGGGGTTTTCAGCGGTTTTCTGAGAGGTTGTTTGTTTTGGTGGAGGGTTATCAGAATCAGAGTCAGATATTTCTATTGGAGTGGTTGGAGTTTTTGGAGGTGTTGATTCCTCTGATGATGGCAACTGGGGCCTGACAATAGTGGTTCCACATGGCAACTGGATTGCCAGCGGTGAAGGTTGAGGTGAGTGAGGGTCAGAATGATGAGGAGAAGGGGTTTCATAGCGGTGAAACTCTGTTTGTGGTGAAGGTGGATTATTTTCTGGTTGAGGAGGTGGAATCTCTGATTGCTCAGGGATCAGAGGTTCTTTTGTGAGTGGTTGTTGTTGTTGTGGTTCTGGTTCTGATTGATGTTGTATTTCTGGTTCAGGTTGTGATTCTGGTTGTGATTCTGGTTGTGGAGGAGGAATATTTGGTGGTTCAGAATTTGGTTGAGCAGAAGTATGTTCACGCTCAATATCAGCTAGCACTCTATCAAGTGCTGGTGTTGTTGAAACAGTTGGTTGTTTGGTAATTTTAATTCTGGTTCTTCTGAGAAGTAAGGCCTCAGAAGGGTCTTCTGGTATAGTTTCATCAATAGTAGGGATTGGGATTGATATTCTGTGAGAGGTTTTAGGAGGGGCAGCAGATGTTGGAATAGTAGATGAAATTGAAATAGGGGCAGCAGATGAATTACCTCGTTTCTTTGGAGTCTGATGAGATGGTCCTTCTGCTTTCCTCTTCTTTGTCTTCTTCTGAGTCACTTCTGGTTGGACTTGACTCAGATCTTTGATCTTCAGCTTTGAACCTGTATCTTCTTCCTTGTATGAATCTGGATACTTGAGAAACATATCCGGTTTGGATTCCATTTCAGAAAATTTTGGGAAATCATTCAGAGGCACTCTTCTGCTGGAGATGTCAGCAGTTGAAGTAACTCTGGGTTCCTTCCTAATATTTTCTATCAGCTTCATCTTTTTCAGGTTCTTAGCGTTCAGCGGTTTTCCAACAGTTGGTTCAAGTGTGCTCAGCACTTGAGCTTCGCTCAGATAATCTATCAGCTTATTCTCTGTCAGAATATCTGATATGAGCCTTCCAAACGGTATCCAGTCCCTTTTGGTCCTTTCTTCTTCTCTAGTCTCTTTCACACTGGTCTTGAGATGGTTGAACAGGAAATGTGCCAGATTGATCTTCACCCTCTGATCAATAAAGTAGATCAGAAATTGCTAATCCACGTTTATATAATCAGGAGAGCTTGTTGGCTTCCTGTGATTGAAACAGCCCAGAACAATCTTGGCCCATACTCTGCAGTGATCCTTCAGATCCTTAATTTTGCTGCTGGGAAAACCAAGAGTGAAAATGATGTTGGCTACCACACCTATATCAGGGCATCTGTCAGCCATGTCCACACAACGGACTCCACCACCACTTTGACCAATTAACCTAGCAATGAGGTCTTCAGAAATTACTATCTTCTTTCCCATGACAGAAGAGATGACTAGATGTTTATGAATCTTGGCGTGAATCCAAAATTCCTTGACAAGCTCTGGGAAAGTTGGTCCAACCAACCTATCGAAATACCTCTCCCACTTTTGAGCCCTAATCTCTTCACTTAGGTCAAATCCATTTTCCTTCAAACTTTCAAAGTCGATGATTAACTCAGAGAGAACTTCAAGATTCTTTACCGGTGTGAGAAGAGTTCTGATAGGCACCTGATATTGTTCAGAGGTTTCTTTCTTCTGATTTCCTGCAGAAATGCTGGAGGATGCCATTGTTCTCACACAACAAAGCTTTGAGAATGATTTGAGAAAAAAAAGGTTTGAAGGAGATAAACTCAGAAATATGCAGAGAATGTTTGAATGATTATGAGAAAGCGTAAAGAATAAGAAAGAGGAATTAGTGTGCTTAAATAGAGTTTTCAAAAATTATTTTTGAAAAATTAAACGTTTTTAAGAGAGAGAAAAAAAAATAATGATTGCCATTAACAAGCGTGATTACTTTTCATTAAATGCTTGCTGATTTTGGGGGATTTGAGAAAGATACTTAAAAACGGTTACCAGACATGTGTCTCAATGCACCCAATCAGCGCTTTGCCTTCTCAGAAGCGTGCACGCGTTCTGCTTCAGGGATTTGCTGATGATTGGATGACACTTGTTTGATGTAGTGATCAGCACGTCTGTATTTGAGATTAGGTTCTCAGATCTTTAGACTTGCATCTGATACAATCTGCATGTTCTATCTTTCTGAAAGAAGATTGATCAGAAGTTCACAGTAATATAATTACATTCTGAAGATAAATACATGGAATTAAAACATTTTCATTCTGGGCATACTTTCATGCTGAGATGTTTCAGAATGAAATTGAACCTATCTTCTGAAAGGGGTTTAGTAAAGATATCAGCCCATTGATGGTCTGTATCTATAAATTTCAAGTTTAAAATACCTTTCTGAATATAGTCCCTAATGAAATGATGTTTTATTTCTATATGCTTAGCTCTAGAATGTAAAATAGGATTCTTACTTAAGCAAATAGCAGAAGTATTATCACAAAGAATAGGAATGTTACTCTCAAAAATCTGGAAGTCTTCAAGCTGACTTTTCATCCAGAGCATTTGTGTGCTACATCCTGCTGCTGCTATGTACTCAGCTTCTGCTGTTGACAGAGCAATTGTTGATTGCCTTTTGCTGGACCACGAGATCAGATTTTCTCCCAGAAACTGGCAGCTTCCAGAAGTACTTTTACGTTCCACTATGTCTCCAGCAAAATCAGCATCACAGTAGCCTACTAAGCTGTAATCACTAGATTTTCTATAAAACAAACCCAGATTAGTAGTACCTTTCAGATACTTGAAAATTCGCTTAACAGCTGTTAAGTGAGATTCTCTAGGATCTGATTGGAATCTAGCACAAATACATACGCTGAATAAGATATCAGGTCTTGAAGCTGTCAGATAAAGGAGAGAACCAATCATACCTCTGTAGACCTTCTGTTCTACACTTTTGCTTACCTCTTCTCTTTCCAGAATGCACGTGGGATGCATTGGAATCTTTGATGGCTTACATTCTGAGAGGTCAAATTTCTTCAGAAGATCTCTGATGTATTTGCTCTGATGAATGTAAGTTCCTTCTGGAGTTTGATTGATCTGAATTCCTAGAAAGAATTTCAGTTCCCCCATGAGGCTCATCTCAAATTCTGCCTGCATACACTTAGCAAATTTTCTTCCAAGAGAAGGATTAGTAGAACCAAAAATAATATCGTCAACATAAATTTGACAGACTAAAATGTCACTCTTAACTGTTTTACAGAATAGAGTAGTGTCCACTTTCCCTCTGGTGAATTCATTTTCAAGCAGAAAGTTACTTAGCCTTTCATACCAAGCTCTGGGAGCTTGTTTCAGACCATACAGTGACTTTTTCAGTTTGAAAACATGTTCTAGATGTTTTGTATTTTCAAAACCTGGGGGTTGGTGAACATAAACTTCTTCTTCTATATAACCATTTAAGAATGCACTTTTGACATCCATCTGATACAGAGTGATGCCTCTATTAACAGCAAATGAGATTAAAAGTCTGATAGATTCTAACCTGGCGACTGGGGCAAAGGTTTCTGTATAGTCTATCCCCTCTTGCTGACTATAACCTTGTGCAACCAGTCGTGCCTTGTTTTTGACGACTTCACCTTGTTCATTAAGCTTGTTTCTGAACACCCATCTTGTTCCAATGACGTTGAATCCTTTAGGTCTGGGAACGAGATCCCATACGTCGTTTCTGGTGAATTGATTCAGCTCTTCTTGCATTGCCAGAATCCAGTCGTTGTCCAGAAGTGCTTCATCAATAGAGGAAGGTTCAATCAGAGACACAAGTCCCATAAGAGTTTCTTCAGAGTTTCTGAAGCTTGCTCTTGTTCTGATTGGATCTTCCTTTCTTCCTAGGATAGTTTCTTCTGGGTGATCCAAACTGCTTCTGGGTAATCTCTTCTGAGGTTGATCAGCAGCAGTTGTAGGATTTCTAGCATTGCTTCTTTCAGACGTTGAAGGAATGTCTGTGTTGAGAGCTTCTGATGACTTGTCTCCAGAACCTGCAAATTCAATTTCTATACCTGCAAGATTTTCATTCTGCTTTGACTTTTCAGAGTCAAGCTTGTCATCAAAACGAACACTGATTGATTCTTCCACAATCTGTGTTTCTGTATTGTATACTCTGTACCCTCTTGAGCGTTCAGAGTATCCTAACATAATACACTTTTGTGCCTTAGAATCAAACTTGTTCAAATAATTCTTTGTATTTAACATAAAGCAAGTACATCCAAATGGATAAAAATACGAAATGTTGGGCTTTCTGTTCTTCCACAATTCATATGGAGTCTTTTCCAGAATAGGTCTTATTGAGATTCTATTCTGAATGTAGCACGCTGTGTTTATTGCCTCTGCCCAGAAAGTCTTAGCAACGTTTGTCTCATTGATCATGGTTCTGGCCATTTCTTGCAATGTTCTGTTCTTTCGTTCTACAACTCCATTTTGTTGGGGAGTTCTAGGACAAGAGAAATCATGCAGAATGCCTTTGTCATTAAAGAATGACTCAAAATCTTTATTTTCAAATTCTCCACCATGATCACTTCTGACTTTAACGATTCTAAGATCTTTTTCATTCTGAACTTGGTTACAGAAGGTAACAAACACAGAGTGTGACTCGTCCTTGTGTCTTAAGAACTTTACACATGTCCATCTGCTATAGTCATCTACGATTACTAACCCATACTTCTTGCCACTGACTGAAGCAGTTTTAACTGGTCCAAATAAGTCAATGTGCAGAAGTTCTAATGGCTTAGAGGTAGAAACAACATTTTTGGATTTAAAAGAAGGTTTTGCAAATTTGCCTTTCTGACATGCTTCACACAGAGCATCTGAATTGAACTTCAAATTAGGAAGTCCTCTGACCAGATTGAGTTTGTTAATCTGAGATATTCTTCTCATACTAACATGCCCCAATCTTCTGTGCCAGATCCACTGCTCGTTGTTAACAGACAGAAGACATTTTACGTTCTGACTCTTTAGTTCAGAAAGTTTGATTTTGTAAATGTTGTTTTTCCTCTTTCCATTAAACAGGATAGTCCCATCTTTCTGACTAACAGCTTTACATGATTTTTGATTAAAGATTATATCATAACCGTTATCACTTAATTGACTTATGGATAACAGATTATGCATCAATCCATCAACTAGCAGAACATTATTAATAGAGGGAAGGTTTCCGTTACCTACAGTTCCAGAGCCAATAATCTTTCCCCTCTGATTGCCTCCAAAGCCAACGTGGCCTCCAGGCTTAAGTTCCAGGCTTTGGAACATATGCCTTCTTCCCGTCATGTGTCGTGAGCAGCCAGAGTCCAGGTACCATGACTGGTGTTTCTGACTTGCTGCTAAAGATATCTGCAACATGTATTATTTTATCCTTAGGTACCCAGATCTTCTTGGGTCCTGATTTGTTAGTTTTACCAAAACTCTGGTTGAATTTTGGTTTCACAGAGTGCTTACTGCTAGTGTATTTGATGTCGTGTGTGTGACCATACACAAAGTGTGAATTTAGAGGAGTGTGTTTAATAACTAAATCCATGACATTCTTAGGTGTAGGAACCTTACCTTGGTATCCTATTCCTTTCCTGCTGTTTCTGCTAACTCCATAGATCATTGAAGCCATTCTGCTTCTATCTATGCTTTTAGCAAGGAACTTCTGGAAACTGTGATCATACTCCTTTATGATCTCATCAGCGTTGCTGGGAGTTTCAGAAATTGGTTCCTTCTGAGAGTTTTGTAAAGAGTTTTCTAATTTTAAAATTTTATCTCTCAGCTCAGAGTTTTCCAATTTGAGACTCTCAGACTTATTAGAGTCAGATTCAAGATTCCTTTTCAGGTCTCTGAATTTAGCTCTAATCTGCTGATAACATTCCAGAATTTCATTGAGGCTTTCAGCAAGTTCAGCCTTTGTAAAATTAACAGCGAAGTTAGGGAATACCTCTTCTGTGTCTGATTCTGAGTCTGATTCAGAAGCTTCACTGTCATCTGGAATGTTAGCCATGAGCGCTATGTTTGCCCTTTCATCATCTGATTCTGAGTCAGCTTCAGACGAGTCAGAGTCATCCCATGTGGCCATGAGACTTTTCTTCTTCTCTCTTCCAAACTTCTTTTTGGGCTTTTCCCTCTGAAGCTTTGGGCAGTCACTCTTGTAGTGTCCTTGCTCATTGCACTCGTAGCAGATGATGTCTTTTGTGTTTGGCTTCTTGCTACCGGAGGAGCCTTCAGATCTTCTGTATCCAGAGGAAGAATCTGTCCTTCTGTATCTGGAAGAAGACTCGTTCTGATCAGATCTTCTGGGATTCCTGAACTTCCTTTGTCTTTGCTTCCACAGTTGATTTACTCTTCTGGAGAGAAGGGAAAGTTCGTCTTCTTCTGATGAGGATCCATCAGATGTTTCTTCAACTGCCTGCAAAACTTTAGATTCAGATTTTCTGTTAGATTTTAAAGCTAAAGGCTTACCTTGCTTCTGAGGCTCATCAGCTTCTAGCTCTATCTCATGACTTCTGAGGGAGCTTATAAGTTCCTCCAGAGTCATTTTGTTGAGATCCTTCGCCAGCTTCAGAGCAGTAACCATAGGCCTCCACTGCTTGGGTAAACTTCTGATTATCTTCTTGACATGGTCAGCAGTAGAGTATCCTTTGTACAGAACTTTGAGACCAGCTACCAGAATCTGGAATCTAGAGAACATAGTTTCAATGGATTCAGATTCTTCCATTTTGAACGCCTCATACTTCTGAATGAGCGCCAGAGCTTTTGTTTCTTTGACTTGAACGTTGCCCTCATGCGTCATTCTGAGAGAATCAAAGATGTTCTTAGCTGTGTCTCTGTTGGAGATCTTTTCATACTCAGTATAGGAGATGGCACTGAGGAGGATGGTTCTGGCCTTATGGTGATTCTTGAAATCACGCTTTTGTTGATCAGTCATTGATTTTCTATCAATCTTCTGACCAGTTGCATTCACAGGGTGCGTGTATCCATCTGTCACCATATCCCACAGATCAGCATCATGTGCTAGAAAGAAGCTTTCAATTCTGTCTTTCCAGTAATCAAAGTTTTCTCCATCAAAGACTGGAGGTTTGCCGCTGAATCTGTCTCTATCCTCATTGTTGTCATTGCTGAAATGAGAGTTGTTTCCTGCCATTGTGTTTTTCTGACGCTGGATGTTGTACTGACACGGTTAAGTGTTTTAGCTCAGAACCAGGCGCTCTGATGCCAATTGAAGGGGTGAAAAACACAAGAAGGGGGGGTTGAATTGTAAAACTGGAATCTTAAAGCAATTGACAAGATATTTTTATCCTGGTTCGTTTGATCTCAAACTACTCCAGTCCACCCGTCAAGGTGATTTCGCCTCTCTCCAACGAGGTCTTAATTCACTATATTCAACTGAATACAAATCTTCTTTAACAACTGCTAAAGCCTTCTTGATTCAAACCACAATCCGGTTTGTCAAGGCAACACTTTCTTACAAAGGTATAAAACAAATGTGTGTGAATGTTTTCTACAAAACTTTATCACAACTGTGATGTATACACAAATTAAGCTTAGAAACTTAGATTGCTAAACACTAATGGAGTATCAGAGTTTGTTGGTTTAGCAAAACTGGTAGATGAAGATTATTGTTCAGCTTTGTGGGTGTAGAGAATTTGGAAGCATTAGCCATTATAATCTTCGAAGCCTTGTTTATATAGCACTTGAGAAGATGAACGTTGAATGCAATATTCTTGATTCAATGCTAATAACAAGCTTTCCTTTTTGAGCAGATCTTGTCTAGAATGATGCCGTTGGAATTAATTAGCGTTCAATGCACAGTACCGTTGCTTCTTCAATGCACGTTCTGGCTTGGCTCATTCTGATTCTGCTTCGCTGCTGATGAACTTATTGTTTCTGTAACAGAGTGTTTACGCGCAGTTCTGTTCATCAAGCTTCAGCAAGTACGTGAGTTGATCATCTGATCTTCACGTTCTGATTCAGCAACTTCTGATGCTGGTGTATCAAATCAAATTCTGATGCTGAAGAAGTGATCTTGCTTATTTTAATCAGCATATCTGCAAGTCAGAGCATAGTATTTTTAGGCAGCATATAGTTCAAACATGAAACATATAAATACTATATCTTTTCACTTTGTTATCATCAAAACTTAAATATAGGGTACTAGATTCAAACATTGTTCTAACAATCTCCCCCTTTTTGATGATGACAAAAACTAGATATTTTAAATAAAAAATAACGTGAAAAGGTATCTAGGAAATGTATCAGAATAAGAAGTACGGAAAAATCAGAGTTTAAGAGATACTCCCCCTGAGTTTGTTACTTCCCTTTGATATACGTGTTCTTCAGGATCAGATCTTTTTCTATCTTTGAGCATCAGATTATAGGTCTTTGACTTATCAGAAAGCAGAGCTTCAGAGCTTTTCCTGTCAGAGCTTTGCTTCGGATCAGAGTGTTAGGTCGATCAGAACTTCATATTTGATCAGAGCAACATGAGCTTCTATATTTTGATCAGAGCTTCTAGCTTCTAGTCTTCATAGTGTTCAGGAGCTTCCTTGTGCCTGTAGACTTAAAAACAAAACAGAAAAACATTTCAAGTAATAGAGTTAGAATGTTTGAGAATTTCTGTCTAGTTAGCCGTTATTGATTTTAAATATCATTCTTGTTCTCCCCCTTTTTGTCAGCAATCAAAAAGTGTTGGTGATGTGCTAAAACAAGTTAGATCAGAAAAACAAGTTATATTAAAATAGTTCAGAGCAAAAGAACATTACAAAACAGTACATCAGAAAATGAAGAAAACATAGAGAATGTCATGCGTGAGAACAGGCTTTCCAGCATTGCTTGAATCTTTTCAGAAGTTTCATTCTGCTTCTGAACCATGTTGACCACAGTGTCAATTTTGCTGTCCTGTACATCCATTCTTGCTTTCATCTTCTGATCATTCTCTTCCATCCGCTGCTGTAGACGCAAGTCATTCAGCCTTAATTCTTCCAGAGCCTGCCTGTCCAAGGCAGCTTGAGAACTTTCAGAAGGAGGAAGCTTCTCAGAACTTTCAGCTACATCTTCTGCTGGATTTTCTTCCTGAAAGGTCTTGTCTTCTTCTGATGGTTGCACCTGTGCAACTTGCTCTTTCTCAGACCAAGATTCACTGTCCAGAGGGAGCACAACTTCTTAAGGCAGCTGACTCTCAACTTCCTTCAGCAGCTTGCTAAAGTTCTGTTGAGCCTGCTCATAGTTGACGTCCTGCAGCTTGAGGGCTTCAGCACGAACCCATAGTCTGAACTGTGACCAGAGCTGATCAGAAGCAGCTGGGTCGATCATCCCCGGACAGACTTGCTTCAAAGAAGCAATCCATTGCAGCATACCTGTTTCAAAATTCAAAATACCAGAGCCAACATCTGGTTGCTTTGGTTTGGGTATGGCAATTTTGTGTCTTAGGTCAGCAAGACGTTCAAGACTTGTGAAGTCAATGAAAGTTCTGCTGGGGTTTTCAGCGGTTTTCTGAGAGGTTGTTTGTTTTGGTGGAGGGTTATCAGAATCAGAGTCAGATATTTCTATTGGAGTGGTTGGAGTTTTTGGAGGTGTTGATTCCTCTGATGATGGCAACTGGGGCCTGACAATAGTGGTTCCACATGGCAACTGGATTGCCAGCGGTGAAGGTTGAGGTGAGTGAGGGTCAGAATGATGAGGAGAAGGGGTTTCATAGCGGTGAAACTCTGTTTGTGGTGAAGGTGGATTATTTTCTGGTTGAGGAGGTGGAATCTCTGATTGCTCAGGGATCAGAGGTTCTTTTGTGAGTGGTTGTTGTTGTTGTGGTTCTGGTTCTGATTGATGTTGTATTTCTGGTTCAGGTTGTGATTCTGGTTGTGATTCTGGTTGTGGAGGAGGAATATTTGGTGGTTCAGAATTTGGTTGAGCAGAAGTATGTTCACGCTCAATATCAGCTAGCACTCTATCAAGTGCTGGTGTTGTTGAAACAGTTGGTTGTTTGGTAATTTTAATTCTGGTTCTTCTGAGAAGTAAGGCCTCAGAAGGGTCTTCTGGTATAGTTTCATCAATAGTAGGGATTGGGATTGATATTCTGTGAGAGGTTTTAGGAGGGGCAGCAGATGTTGGAATAGTAGATGAAATTGAAATAGGGGCAGCAGATGAATTACCTCGTTTCTTTGGAGTCTGATGAGATGGTCCTTCTGCTTTCCTCTTCTTTGTCTTCTTCTGAGTCACTTCTGGTTGGACTTGACTCAGATCTTTGATCTTCAGCTTTGAACCTGTATCTTCTTCCTTGTATGAATCTGGATACTTGAGAAACATATCCGGTTTGGATTCCATTTCAGAAAATTTTGGGAAATCATTCAGAGGCACTCTTCTGCTGGAGATGTCAGCAGTTGAAGTAACTCTGGGTTCCTTCCTAATATTTTCTATCAGCTTCATCTTTTTCAGGTTCTTAGCGTTCAGCGGTTTTCCAACAGTTGGTTCAAGTGTGCTCAGCACTTGAGCTTCGCTCAGATAATCTATCAGCTTATTCTCTGTCAGAATATCTGATATGAGCCTTCCAAACGGTATCCAGTCCCTTTTGGTCCTTTCTTCTTCTCTAGTCTCTTTCACACTGGTCTTGAGATGGTTGAACAGGAAATGTGCCAGATTGATCTTCACCCTCTGATCAATAAAGTAGATCAGAAATTGCTAATCCACGTTTATATAATCAGGAGAGCTTGTTGGCTTCCTGTGATTGAAACAGCCCAGAACAATCTTGGCCCATACTCTGCAGTGATCCTTCAGATCCTTAATTTTGCTGCTGGGAAAACCAAGAGTGAAAATGATGTTGGCTACCACACCTATATCAGGGCATCTGTCAGCCATGTCCACACAACGGACTCCACCACCACTTTGACCAATTAACCTAGCAATGAGGTCTTCAGAAATTACTATCTTCTTTCCCATGACAGAAGAGATGACTAGATGTTTATGAATCTTGGCGTGAATCCAAAATTCCTTGACAAGCTCTGGGAAAGTTGGTCCAACCAACCTATCGAAATACCTCTCCCACTTTTGAGCCCTAATCTCTTCACTTAGGTCAAATCCATTTTCCTTCAAACTTTCAAAGTCGATGATTAACTCAGAGAGAACTTCAAGATTCTTTACCGGTGTGAGAAGAGTTCTGATAGGCACCTGATATTGTTCAGAGGTTTCTTTCTTCTGATTTCCTGCAGAAATGCTGGAGGATGCCATTGTTCTCACACAACAAAGCTTTGAGAATGATTTGAGAAAAAAAAGGTTTGAAGGAGATAAACTCAGAAATATGCAGAGAATGTTTGAATGATTATGAGAAAGCGTAAAGAATAAGAAAGAGGAATTAGTGTGCTTAAATAGAGTTTTCAAAAATTATTTTTGAAAAATTAAACGTTTTTAAGAGAGAGAAAAAAAAATAATGATTGCCATTAACAAGCGTGATTACTTTTCATTAAATGCTTGCTGATTTTGGGGGATTTGAGAAAGATACTTAAAAACGGTTACCAGACATGTGTCTCAATGCACCCAATCAGCGCTTTGCCTTCTCAGAAGCGTGCACGCGTTCTGCTTCAGGGATTTGCTGATGATTGGATGACACTTGTTTGATGTAGTGATCAGCACGTCTGTATTTGAGATTAGGTTCTCAGATCTTTAGACTTGCATCTGATACAATCTGCATGTTCTATCTTTCTGAAAGAAGATTGATCAGAAGTTCACAGTAATATAATTACATTCTGAAGATAAATACATGGAATTAAAACATTTTCATTCTGGGCATACTTTCATGCTGAGATGTTTCAGAATGAAATTGAACCTATCTTCTGAAAGGGGTTTAGTAAAGATATCAGCCCATTGATGGTCTGTATCTATAAATTTCAAGTTTAAAATACCTTTCTGAATATAGTCCCTAATGAAATGATGTTTTATTTCTATATGCTTAGCTCTAGAATGTAAAATAGGATTCTTACTTAAGCAAATAGCAGAAGTATTATCACAAAGAATAGGAATGTTACTCTCAAAAATCTGGAAGTCTTCAAGCTGACTTTTCATCCAGAGCATTTGTGTGCTACATCCTGCTGCTGCTATGTACTCAGCTTCTGCTGTTGACAGAGCAATTGTTGATTGCCTTTTGCTGGACCACGAGATCAGATTTTCTCCCAGAAACTGGCAGCTTCCAGAAGTACTTTTACGTTCCACTATGTCTCCAGCAAAATCAGCATCACAGTAGCCTACTAAGCTGTAATCACTAGATTTTCTATAAAACAAACCCAGATTAGTAGTACCTTTCAGATACTTGAAAATTCGCTTAACAGCTGTTAAGTGAGATTCTCTAGGATCTGATTGGAATCTAGCACAAATACATACGCTGAATAAGATATCAGGTCTTGAAGCTGTCAGATAAAGGAGAGAACCAATCATACCTCTGTAGACCTTCTGTTCTACACTTTTGCTTACCTCTTCTCTTTCCAGAATGCACGTGGGATGCATTGGAATCTTTGATGGCTTACATTCTGAGAGGTCAAATTTCTTCAGAAGATCTCTGATGTATTTGCTCTGATGAATGTAAGTTCCTTCTGGAGTTTGATTGATCTGAATTCCTAGAAAGAATTTCAGTTCCCCCATGAGGCTCATCTCAAATTCTGCCTGCATACACTTAGCAAATTTTCTTCCAAGAGAAGGATTAGTAGAACCAAAAATAATATCGTCAACATAAATTTGACAGACTAAAATGTCACTCTTAACTGTTTTACAGAATAGAGTAGTGTCCACTTTCCCTCTGGTGAATTCATTTTCAAGCAGAAAGTTACTTAGCCTTTCATACCAAGCTCTGGGAGCTTGTTTCAGACCATACAGTGACTTTTTCAGTTTGAAAACATGTTCTAGATGTTTTGTATTTTCAAAACCTGGGGGTTGGTGAACATAAACTTCTTCTTCTATATAACCATTTAAGAATGCACTTTTGACATCCATCTGATACAGAGTGATGCCTCTATTAACAGCAAATGAGATTAAAAGTCTGATAGATTCTAACCTGGCGACTGGGGCAAAGGTTTCTGTATAGTCTATCCCCTCTTGCTGACTATAACCTTGTGCAACCAGTCGTGCCTTGTTTTTGACGACTTCACCTTGTTCATTAAGCTTGTTTCTGAACACCCATCTTGTTCCAATGACGTTGAATCCTTTAGGTCTGGGAACGAGATCCCATACGTCGTTTCTGGTGAATTGATTCAGCTCTTCTTGCATTGCCAGAATCCAGTCGTTGTCCAGAAGTGCTTCATCAATAGAGGAAGGTTCAATCAGAGACACAAGTCCCATAAGAGTTTCTTCAGAGTTTCTGAAGCTTGCTCTTGTTCTGATTGGATCTTCCTTTCTTCCTAGGATAGTTTCTTCTGGGTGATCCAAACTGCTTCTGGGTAATCTCTTCTGAGGTTGATCAGCAGCAGTTGTAGGATTTCTAGCATTGCTTCTTTCAGACGTTGAAGGAATGTCTGTGTTGAGAGCTTCTGATGACTTGTCTCCAGAACCTGCAAATTCAATTTCTATACCTGCAAGATTTTCATTCTGCTTTGACTTTTCAGAGTCAAGCTTGTCATCAAAACGAACACTGATTGATTCTTCCACAATCTGTGTTTCTGTATTGTATACTCTGTACCCTCTTGAGCGTTCAGAGTATCCTAACATAATACACTTTTGTGCCTTAGAATCAAACTTGTTCAAATAATTCTTTGTATTTAACATAAAGCAAGTACATCCAAGTGGAACTAGGTGAAATATTTCCATGAAGATAGGTCAAAATCCTGCCTAAACTAGGGCAAAATCTCACTAAGTTAAAAGTTTCATGGACCCTTGTTCCAAAAATCATAACTTGAGATCCAAGATTCTTTTGAGAAAACTTTGTGAATAAAAGTTGTATATTTTGTGGAGGAATACAACTTTCATGTTGGAAGTTTTGTTTGAATCCAATTTCAACATGGTGAAAAAGTTGGGCAAAGTTGGGAAAAAATAAGAAAATTTCATAACTTAGAAAAATTCTAAGTTATGAAATTTTTCAATTTTAAACCCTAATTTGCAAAATTAGGTTTCTTGATGAACAAGTTTCATTTTTTGACACATATTGATGAAAAATGACCCTTGGCACTTGATTTTGACCAAAAAGTCAAAGTTTGACTTTTGAGTGTACAGTTGATTTTTGATCAGTGGACTGGAAAATTCATCTGTCAATCCAATGCAATTGAGATCTTTTGAACCTTGTGAATAGGTAAAGATGATGTCATTGAGTCCTTGAATCCATTCTTGAACCCAATTTTCCATTGGCTAGGTGAAAATTCGGAAATTGCCCTTCTGCAGTCAAAACCCTTAAAATGACCATTTTGCCCTTTTGATGATCTGATCAAATTTCTTGAGGAGTTGTGGTCCAAACTTAATCAAATGGTTCATATGAGCTTATAATGTTGATATGGATCAAAATTTATGAGGTTTGATTGTAAATTGGCCATAGTTGACTTTTTCCCCAATATAGCTGATTTTTAGGTCAACTGTCCAATTGACTGGGCAAAAATTTGATTCAAGGCTTGAAACTTGGTATGAGCAAACTTATAAGTCCAACATGAAGCATGAAAGTCACATTGAGCATTAGAAGTCCAAAATTCCTTGTGCAAACTCAAACCCTAATTTAGGTCATCAATGCAAGGAGATGTCTTGAGCAGAGCAAACCCTAGCTTGGTCTTGAATTCAAAGAGTCTTGTGAGGAGAAATCTTGATAAAATGAGAGGGCAAATTTTGGGGTATAACAATAGGTAATCAAGACAAGACGACGCAAATAACTCGTCAACACCTGGAAAAAGTAATCACATATTTCGTGTACTTACCACAACCTAGGGAGTAAATAATGTGAGCTTTAAAATCGATAACTTATTGCTGCTCCAGGACTAACGCAATAAGTTATATTGAATATTTTTCATATCTACCACATACTAGAGGATAAATTAAGTAGAGTTTAAAAATAAATAACTTATTTCTGCTTTGAGACTAATGCAATAAGTTATATCGTGGTTATTGCATATTTACCACAACCTAGGGGGTAAATAACACAAGTTTGATAACTCATTGTTGCTTCGGGACTAACACAATGAATTATATCGCAGATTTTGCACCTCTACCACAACCTAGGGGATAGATAATATGAGTTTTAAAAATAACTTACTAAGGCTTCGGGACTAACATAGTAAGTTATATCATAGATTTGCATATTTATCACAACCTAGGAGATAAATAATGCGAGTTTGATGTTTGAAATTTGAAAGTTTAAAATGTTGAAATTGAATAACTAGGTCATGGGTATGATTTGCAGATATACCGCCTAGTGAAATTCTTGGCTCGCAGTACCTCTAAATATTGTGTCTGTTCTCAACCAAGGTATTGACAATAGTGTGAAAAAATGCTAAGATTCAAAGTTTTGATTTGCGTAGGTAATTTAACTGATGATAAGCCTCAAGATATTTCGCAGTAGTGTAGTACCTCAAATTTGCCCTACCTGGAAGATTTTTATTTTTCAAGGTTAAAATAGAAGAAATATTTAATTAAAGATGGTACAATAGTATCTGATGGCCCATCTTTATCCAAGACTAGGGGTGTATATTAATCTAGGAGAATGGGGCTTTCTAAATCAGAAAGACTCATAAACCCATTCGCGAAGCATGTTGGCCAATGGCCCATGCGATTCAAAAATGGAAAATCACTTCAGGAAAACTATTAAGTTCTTAGTTATTAAATAGTTGATATTAGTAAAAGGGAGGTCGGATTTAAGTATAACTAAGCCCATTTAGGTGTTATTATTGTTAGTAAAAAGAAAAGGAGGTGCAATTACAAAATAACGGGCCCACTAACGTTTCACTGTTCCTTTAAAAAGTTTTTTATAATTATTGGGTTGTTGTTTGGACAAATTAAGGCCCAATCTGACTAAAAAAAGAGGTATTATTATTACTAAAGAAAATTGTTTATTATTATTTTAATAAAGAAAATAAATAATATATTTTTTTTTTAAAACGTGGCACATTTTTTTTACTACTGATAAACTTGGTTTTTTAACTTGTTTTGTTAAATATCACCTTTATTATTAAAGATCTTGTTCTTTCCGTAAAAGGGCCATTTGGGCCAGTAGTATAAAAATACACGTTAATGTGAATAAAAATAATAATGCTTTTGGGCTAAGTGAAATAAAAATCATGCGTTGGCCCAAAAACCCAAATATCAACAACTGTATCAATTGAAGCGGAATCAAGCACGTTTTGCACAAACAGAAACTGTAGAAATCGAATCCCTGTCAACATATCCATCCAAGCCCGGAAAATATTTCTATAAACTAAATTCAATAAATCAAATATATATTCAACCAAATCTGCAAATATATTTCAATCAAATCTCCAGAAATAAAAACAAAATCTGCAAGTATTCAATACAATCCAAATTACAACACAACTGAATCATACAACAAATTACAATCAAGCTCAATCAATACAACATAACACTAAATCCCTAATTTCTATCTAACTCCTAAATCTATGCTAACAAAAATTGATAGAAACCCTAAGTATTAACCTATAAATACTACTCAAAATTAACAGAAAATGGGATGAAGAAAACAGGGACGAAAACGACCGATAATACAGAGACGAAGACAAAAACAGAAAAGGGCAGAGGTCGATTACTGGAATTCAGCGTGAAGAACATAGAAGAACGAAGTTATTGAACTAAGTTGTTTAAAGATCCGAGAGAGGGACGATTGGGGTTTCATCATCTGAAACCACAATTGACGTTGATCCGCCGCTGTCCAATCGCCATCATCGTTGCTACAATCTTCAACCAATACCAGTAACCTATAAACAGAAAGGAAAAAGAGGATTAGCTTAACATCTCGAAGACTCGAAGTCAGAAATCATGAAAGGGTAACTAACACATAGATTTTAGTTTTTCTTTTTGGAGTGTTGTGTTGGGGTTTGGTTGGTTACAGCGAGGAAGGGTAGAGTTACAGTGGTTAAGGATTTGTTTAGGGTTACGGCGCCGCGATTTGCTTTAGGGTTCGAAGAAGAAAGGGAAGGGAGTTTGTGTGTTACGAGAGAGAAAGATCGATTTTACTATAAAAACTAAAAGGTTGAATAATGGTAAGAAAAATTTTCTACTCTGATGTATCTTGTGCACGCACGCTCACTGTATCTAATGTGCGTCATTGATCTCCTCCCTTTGATCATCAATGGACGGCCATAAGGTCGAGTCCACTGTAACATCCATATTCCGCGCCACATTTGATCCACCAGCCCCTCCCAATTTTCTTGATGGGCCAGGCCCATTACTTTAGACACCTCTCTTTGCCCTAATTACTAAAACAGTAAACAATTTACACCACCTGTCCTGAACCCGTACTTGGGCCAGCTTAGCACTACTTTTAACACCCCCCCTGATTTACTTATTAACAAAGAACTGCACCCCCTCTGATTTAATCATTATTTTTTTATTATTATTTCTTTAATATTATATTTTTATCTAATATTTTTTATATATTATATTTTTTTATTCTTGTATTATTTATTACTTTTTTTATAGTAATTATTTGTATTAATATTAATTTTTATCATATATTATTATTATTATTTATTATATGAAAATATTTTTTTATATTATTATTATTTACTCATGAACATATTTCATATATTGCATAAAATATTTTTTATATCATGCGTTAATCAAGAATTTCACAATTAATACGACTAAAAAAATACTCAACAAATATCAAACTATTTTTCGCAACAAATTAATCTAGACAATTATTTTTGCAAAAGGGTTTCAAACGGATTTTGACTAATCGCGCATTTAGCTAAAATCTCCGCAATCACTACTCCCGATCAAATGCGAGACCATTCAAAATACATTTGCAACCCCTAAAAACACCAACCCCATACGAACTACGAATTCGGACTCTGATTCCTCATAAGAGGATACGTAGGCATACGATCAAAAATTGTGGCGAGTTCCCCTATTAAAAATTAAAACTTTTGTTTTCCTTATTAAAATTTAAAACCCTATTTCACCCAAAACTAAACCTAAAACCTAGTATCCTTGTTAACAAGGTAGACGAAAGGTGCCTAACACCTTCCTTTTGTCTAATGAAGTCTGAAACCTAGAATCTCTGTCTGGAAATTAGGGTTTCCTATTAGATGCCCTTCCTTAGGATAAAAACTAATAGTGGCGACTCTTGATTTAAAATCCAGTCGCAACAGCTGGCGACTCTTCTTGGGATCTCAACCTTAGGTTTTAGGTTTTCTTTTGGGTTTTATTTTTATTGTGTTTATTTATTTATTGCATTTATTTATCTCTTGTATATTTTTCATCATTATATATTTGATGCGTTGCGGGACTTTTGTTTCAAAAATATTCTCAAATAGCAAGAAGGTTCGTATATTAGCTTAGGGGATACATCATCCCTGCAAGTTTATGTGACAACTTCGCCTAGAGTCGGTGAACTTCTGAAAAACGAATACTTATCGAGAGATATCCTCTTGACGAGTAGGGCTTTGGAAGGTCACCCATGACTCTTTATAACGACCTTAACCTAAAAATCTCATGACGAGACCTTTCACGACTTTGAGACGAAAGTTTCAGTCCATAAAGAGACTCCACCTAAGGGAAGCCCTCGTGATTTTTCTCTCTGGTGTTATTCATGATACCCTTAAGGAAGCCACCTTTTGGGAGGGTAGATTAACCGTAGGTCAAAATTAAGAGGCCTACTTTCTAAGGCACCTGTCACAAAACCCCGTCACTAAACCATACATCCCAACCTTATAAGGGTACTTATCACAAAAATCCTGTCACTCAACCCTACATCCATGCATTCATACATTTCATATATTCATCATATGTCCCTGTTATTTGTCTTATTCAAAGGGTAAAAAAACAAAAGCAATAAAATCAAGATCTCGGTGACTGTATTTAAAAAAGGGATACCAAAGGAAACAACTTATTTGCGCCAATGCGCCAAACATGTATGAAATCAAAGCCATAAAAGGGAAATAATGTACTGAATACTTTCTCAAGCTTTGTCAAGAAAAGTTGGATGGTTTCAAGAGCAGACATCCGCAGGCGCACCTAGAAGACTTATTTCCCTTTTCTTAATTTCATGCAAACAAGTTTTGGTTTAAGATTGTAATATATTTGAATATTTGAATTATGTTACCTTCAATAAAGGAATTTTGTTTCCATATCTCGTTTGTGTACCTATTTTTAAGTTGGTCACCGAATAAAAAATAAGCGAAAGATAAATATATACCCAAGTGAATAAGACATTTAACCCCACTCATATTCATACATAATCATACGCATGCTTGCATTCATAAACACCTGCATATCATATCAAAACTCATTTTTCCAAAAAAAAATTATCTCCAGTTAAACCATTGGTAGAAGAAGATCTCCACCTCCTTGGACTCCATATCAAACAAGGGCCTATCAACAAAAAGAAATGGAGAAAATCGAGGAAACTCAGGTTGCATTCAAAGAGGATCTCGATTAAGTAAAGGGTGATTTAACTTCAATGAAAGGAGATCTGAGTCAAGTTCTCCTAGCTTTGAAGAACATCATTGACAGGGAAGACCAGATTCCCAGGGTAGCTTTCAAAGAAGTAGCTCAAACGGTTGGTGCATCAAGCGGTCACTGACTAAGAAAAGAGCCAGAAGTAGGACCCAACAATCCAAAAAGGCCCGCTTTAGACTCCCCAAAAATACAAGAGGGAGAAATTAATGTCGTAAGCCTCACAACTAAGGGAACCACAACCGTCAATGATCCCACAGGGATAGCAACAAGGAAGAAGGCCGTAGAGAAATTTTGATCCACTTCTGATGCCACCCATTCAGTTATTACAACACCTGGTCAAGGCATCCTTAGTGGAGCTCAAGCCTCTGGCTCCCCCAGTTGGGCCGCTCCCGCGAATATACAATTCCAACCCCAGATGTGAGTATCATGCTAACTCTCCGGGGCACGCCATAGAAAAATGCTGGGCATTTAAACATAAAGTTTAGGACTTGTTACAATCTCAAGAAATCACTTTTGAGAAACCTAACATCAAATCAAACATTATGCCTCCGCATGGTGGGCCAGCAATAAACGCAATTGAGGTAGTCACTAACTTTGGGGCAACCAGGCAAGAAAAACCTCGATAAGCTTATTGAAATAATATATGTTAGGATGTGGATTCCTGCTAGAACATAATGAAGCTTTCGAGAGAACTCTACAAAAGCTAGTGGACCAGAGGATAGTCCAATTCGAACCATACCCTGAAGAAAAATATGTAGCTACCCTGAAGGGTAATACACGGTTTCCTCCAATCCAAGAGACCTTCGTCAACAAGGGAGTAGAGCATGGCGGACATGTGGCGATGATATCCAACAAAGTCAACACCAAAGGGGCAACTGACTTCATCAGAGAATGCGCCCCAAGAGAAGAACTCAAAAGATGGACTGCTGTGGAGATTCCTGAGATCTTTTTCTTCCCTTAATAATTTTTCTTGTTTTAAAAAGAACCTATGTCAAGCCCGAGGCATATGGGTTTCTTGTAAGGTTCCCCGTTTTGTTTCACACAATATTTGCAATTAATAAAAGTTATATTTTGTTTTCAATTAAGATCCATATCTTTCTCTTACATTTATCTCTTAAATTTCAAAATGGCAATACTTTCTTTGCATATTTTCAAAAGTTCATATACTAAAATCTGCACCAAAACATAATAAAGGTGTAGATCCATGCCTAAAACCATCGATAATGTTACTGCTGTGACCCGATATAATTTTAATGCCTCTATTAACCAAGCTAAAGAAGAAGATGATAAAGATCTTGAACTCTCTGAGGAAATGGCGAGGGAAATAAAACAAAAGGCTGACAATATACAATTGTATCAAGAGGCTATTAAGACCATTATACTGGGCACAAGGGAAGATCCGAATGAAATCAAGCTAAGGGGCAATGTTAGAGCAAGAGCAACAAAGAAAAGCTAATAAAGTTATGGATATATCTGCCTGGTCCCACAGAAACATGCTAAGGTTAGATACAGATATCGTGGGGTGCAGACCACCTCTCAGAGGAGGTTGTTCGCCAGCTAGGCAAAAATAAGCAACTACGAAATACCAGGACTTGACGAAGGACCCGAGCCAGGGGCACGTTGGACACTCATGATTCGACGGGGCTTCAAATGCATTGGGGCATGATATAGGGACAATCTTGACTTCTCCAAAGAATTATCACAAGCCATATACTGCAAGGTTGTGTTTTGACTACACCAAATACAAAGCTTGTTTACTAGGACTAGAAACTGCCATTGATATGAGAATAAAGCATCTCGAAATATTTGGGGACTCTGCATTAGCCATATACCAAGTCAATGGCAAAGGGGATACTAAACATCTTAAAATGATTCCATATCGGGATCATGTTTTAAAGTTGGCTACGGAATTTACAAAAATCACTTTCAGTCACATCCCACGAGAAGAAAATCAAATGGCAGATGCCCTGGCAACTATATCAGCTATGTTCAAAATAACTTGGTCAAACCACGAACCACACATCACAATCAAGATCCTACATACTTCCTAAGACATTGTGCATCAGTGTGGTTCTTTGTTTGGTGATATAGACCATTGCCTAAGACATCGTGCAGCAATGTGCTTCTTTATTCTGAAACCCAGACATCGCCTAAGACGACATAAAGCGATGTTCGGAAACAAAAACTAGTTCATTGCTTAAGACCGTAGGCAGCAATGCAACTTAACCCACTGCCTAAGACATCATGCAGCAGTGTGGTTCCTTGTTCGGTGATATAGACCATTTCCTAAGACGTCATGCAACAATGTGCTTCTTTATTCCGTAACCTAGACCATCGCCTAAGATGACATGCAGCGATGCTCGAAACCAAAACCTAGTTCACTGCCTAAGACCGCGGGCAGTAATGCAACCTAAACCACTGCCTAAGACATCATGCACCAGTGCAGTTCTTTGTTCCATAATAAAGACCATTTCCTAAGACGTTGTGCATCAATGTGTTTGTTTATTCTGTAACACCGATCATCACCTAAGATGACATGCAGCGATGTTCAGAAAAAAAATCTAGTTTATCACCTAAGACGACATGTAGTAATGCAACATAACCCACTGCCTAAGACGTCGTG
This sequence comes from Vicia faba, assembly GCA_948472305.1. Taxonomy (NCBI): domain Eukaryota; kingdom Viridiplantae; phylum Streptophyta; class Magnoliopsida; order Fabales; family Fabaceae; genus Vicia; species Vicia faba. Next base: position 1,265,964,827 of record OX451738.1, read on the forward strand.
CAACAGTGCGGTTCCTTGTTACATAATAAAGACCATTGCCTAAGACGTCGTGCAACAATGTGTTTCTTTATTCTGTAACATATACCATCGCCTCAGACTTCATGCAGTGATGCTCAAAAATACAAAACCTAGCTTAACGCCTAAGACATCATGCAACGATTCACGAACATCACCCATGGCCTCAGTCTCCAAGAAGCCATGCATCATCAATTGTTGTTTTATTCATCCTCCAAATGGGTGAAAAAGAAAAACCAAACCAAGACATACAAGATTGCTTTATCAAGCTCAAGACCATCTTCCTAGTCATCAAACCTTTGTATGCGATACATCATCAGCTTTGCCTACATCCTCAAGACTAATAAGGGTATGCTATATCAGCATAAGCTTATGATTGGTTGGACAAATTTTGGGTATTCCAAGTATCCAATAAACTCCCAATCAAAAGGCGCAAGACTCGTTTATTCTCGCGCTATTCAATTGGAAGGTAATTGAATAGGGGCAGTTGTCGTACCCTAAATTTGCCCTACCTCGATGATTTTTTTTTCAAGATTAAAATTGAAGAAATATTTAATTAAAGATGGTACAATAGTATCTGATGGCCCATCTTTATCCAAGACTAGAGGGTGTATATTAATCTAGGAGAATGGGGCTTTCTAAATCAGAAAGACTCATAAACTCATTCGCGAAGCATGTTGGCCAATGGCCCATGCGATTCAAAATGAAAAATCACTTCAGGAAAACTATTAAGTTCTTAGTTATTAAATAGTTGATATTAGTAAAAGGGAGGTCGGATTTAAGTATAACTAAGCCCATTTGGGTGTTATTATTGTTAGTAAAAAGAAAAGGAGGTGCAATTACGAAAAATAGGCCCACTAACGTTTTACTGTTCGTTTAAAAAGTTTTTTACAATTATTGGGTTGTTGTTTGGACCAATTAAGGCCCAATCTGAATAAAAAAAGAGGTATTATTATTATTAAATAAAATTGTTTATTATTATTTTAATAAAGAAAATAAATAATTTTTTTTTAAATGTGGCACATTTTTTTTACTACTGATAAACTTGGTTTTTTAACTTGTTTTGTTAAATATCACCTTTATTATTAAAGATCTTGTTGTTTCCGTAAAAGGGCCATTTGGGCAAGTAGTATTAAAAGATACGTTGATGTGAATAAAAATAATAATGCTTTTGGGCTAAGTAAAATGAAAATCATGCGCTGGCCCAAAAACCCAAAAAACACCAACTGTATCAATTGAAGCGAAATCAACGCGCGTTTTGCACAAATAGCAAATGTAGAAATCGAATCCTTATCAACATATCAATCCAAGCCCAAAAAATCTTTCTATAAACTAAATCCAATAAATTAAACCTATATTCAACCAAATCTGCAAATATATTTCAATCAAATTTCCAGAAATAACAACAAAATTTACAAGTATTCAATACAATCCAAATCCGTATTACAGCAAAACCTAATCGTACAAAAAATTACAATCAAGCTCAATCAATTACAACATAACAATAAATCCCTAATTTCTATCTAACTCCTAAATCTATGCTAACAACAATTTGATAGAAACCCTAAGTACTAACCTATAAATACTACTCAAAATTAACTAAAAAGGGGAGGGAGAATACAGGGATGGAAACGACCGATAATACAGAGACGGGGACCAAAATAGAAAAGGGTGGAGGTTGATTACTGGAGTTCAGCGTGAAGAACACAGAAGAACAAAGTTACCGAACCAAGCTGTTTAAAGATTCGAGAGAGAGACGATTGGGGTTTCATTATCTGAAACCACAATCGTCGTTGATCTGCCGTTGTCCAATCGGCATCACCATCGCTACCATCTTCAACCAATACTAGTAACCTGTAAACAGAAAGGAGAAGGAGGATTAGCTTAACATATCGAACGCTCGAAGTCAGAAATCGCAAAAGGGTAACTAACACTTAGATTTTCGTTTTTCTTTTTGGATTGTTGGGTTAGGGTTTGGTTGATTATAGTGAGGAAGGGTAGAGTTACGGTGGGTAGGGATTTGTTTAGGGTTACGGCGCCGCGATTTACTTTGGGTTCGAAGAAGAAAGGGAAGAGGGTGTGTATGTCACGAGAGAGAAAGATTGAGTTTACTGTAAAAACTAAAAGGTTGAATAATGTTAAGAAAAATGTTCTACTCTGTTGTATCCTTGCACGCTCGCTCACCATAACTAATGTGCATCCTTAATATCCTCCCTTTGATCATCAGTGGACGGCCATAAGGCCTAGTCCACTGTAACATCCATATTTCGCGCCACATATGATCCACCAGCCCCTCCCAATTTGCTTGATGGGCCAGACCCATTACTTTAGACACCTCCCTTCGCCCTAATTACTAAAACATTAAACAGTTTACACCCCATGTTCTGAATCCGTACTTGGGCCAGCTTAGCACTACTTTTAGCACACCCCCTGATTTACTTATTAACAAAGAACTGCACCCCCTCTGGTTTAATCATTATTTTTTATGTTATTTCTTTTATATTATATTTTTATCTAATATTTTTTATATATTATATTTTTTTATTCTTGTATTATTTACTCTGTTTTTTATAATAATTATTTTTATTAATATTAATTTTTATCATATATTATTATTTATTATATGAAAATATTTTTTATATTATTTATTATCATCCAAATTATTTTTATTTAAAACTCATGAACATATTTTATATATTGCATAAAATATTTTTTATATCATGCGTTAATCAAGAATTTCACAATTAATACGACTAAAAAAATACTCAACAACTATCAAACTATTTTTCGCAACAAATTAATCTAGACAACTCTTTTTGCAAAAGGGTTTCAAACGGATTTTGACTAATCGTGCATTTAGTCAAAATCTCTGCAATCACTACTCCCGGTCAAATGCGAGACAATTCAAAATACATTTGCAACCCCTAAAAAACACCAACCCCATACGAACTACGAATTGGGACTTTAATTCCTCATAAGAGGATACGTAGGCATACGATCAAAAATCGTGGCCAGTTCCCCTATTAAAAATTAAAACCTTTTTTTCCTTATTAAAATTTAAAACCCTATTTCACCCAAAACTAAACCTAAAACCTATTATCCTTGTGAACAAGGTAGATGAAAGGTGCCTAACACGTTCCTTTCGTCTAATGAAGTCCGAAACCTAGAATCTCTGTATGCGAATTAGGGTTTTTTATTAGATGTCCTTCCCTAAGATAAAAACTAATAGTGGAGACTCTTGATTTAAAATCCCGTCGCAACAAGTAGTCTTGGCCTATGAAGTTTAAAATACAATGTATAATTGATATGCATATGCATGATTCCCAATGGAAATTATAGATATGCTTATGATGCCCAAGGTTATCTATATGTGTTTCATATGTAAATGCACCAAGTGTTTGTGAATGGAATAATGATGGACATGCATCAGGCTGCTCATGCTCGTAGGGTTGCCTACGATTAAATGTTGACGCAAATGCATGGGGATACTCACATCTTTATGAAATGCATGTGGTGCATGAGGCTGCTAATGTTTCGTAAGGCTGCTTACACATAAATTTATAGATGAAGTTACGTGAGGATGCTCACGTCTTGAATGGTTGAAAATTATGCAATGCTATTAACGCCAGTAAGGTTATCGAAAAGCAATCAAGGAAGTAAGGTTACTGTGATCAGTAAGGTTACTAAGCACCATCAATCAGGTGATTGGAAAAATGAACAATCAGTAAGGTTACCAGGAAACATGAATCAGGTGATTGGAAAAAATGAACAATCAGTAGGGTTACTGGCATCGGTAAGGTTACCAAGAAACACCGATCAGGTGATCGAAAAAATAAAAATTAGTAAGGTTACATGCATCAGTAAGGTTACTAGGAAACATCAATTAGGTGATTAGAAAAAATGAATAATCAGTAAGGTTATTGGCATCGATAAGGTTATCGGGAAACATCGATCAAATGATTTGAAAAAGAACAATCAGTAAGGTTGTTAGCATTGGTAAGGTTACCAGGAAAAATTAATTAGGATGATTGCTATGCATTATGATTTATGATTATTTCAATGTGTATTTTGGTTGATGCATGAAATGTAATTATCGATCAATGCCTGTAATGAGTGACTTGGATATACATCGATGGATACTGGATTTTGAAATTACAATCAATGCTTGGGCTTTTGATACGTAGGTGTTGAGTGCCAAGTAAGGTTGGGATTTGATGAATATTATATTCATGACATGGAAATATGAATGAGGAGATATGCATGGCTTGATACTAGAGCAAAGAGACATGATTAATGCATGATGATGATATATGGAATGACTTAAGTATCCAAAAAATTCCCTTGTGATGGGTCATGGATGGGTTACTTATGTAACAAGGATGCTTGTCATGCGATGGTAGGGTGTTATACTAGCATGGCTTCCTGATACTCGTCTCAAACTCGATAATTGCTGACATAGGAAAAAGTTTCACTGGAGATTGTGAAATTATGAAGAGAGATCACCCCTTTATTGCTTTTATTTCCTCAATTTAATAGTGTTCGAAGAGATTCACCTCAATGTGATTTTTGAGGTAGTTTGGCCATATCGTGAACTTGAGATGGCTGACCCTACTATTTTGAATTTTGAAATCTTTATGACCTTGATTAGCTCTTGGGATAATTTCCCCTGATGAACCGTTTTGAATGCCCCAGAGTTTCTAAATCTTCAAAGGTATGCCCCAACATTTGAATTTTGAAAGGAATGCCCCTGATCATTAGGGTATGGAAGGAATGTCCTAAGGAGGAACTTGGATCTCACCATGCAGTAATTTGAACTTGATAAGGACTTCCCTAGAATTTGATTCTTCGAAAAATATTCCCTTGATTAGTTAATGCTTTGAGATGTGACCCAAGTTGACCAAATCTTAGAATGATTTCCCCTGGTCAATAGGATCTTCATATGATATGCCCTTATGATCATTAGGATTTTCCCCTGATTATAGGGGTTCTATTAGATGCTTTTACCCTATTTAGGAGCTTCTTAAAAAGGATTGTCTTTGATCAGATCATTGTTGAAATCTCCTTGATGCTAAGTATTGATTCGTAAGTAAAGTTGTACTTTTTGAAAAGTAATTCTAACGCGATGCACATGCAAGTTTTTGAAATAAAAAATCATTATGGAAAATAGATATGGTGATTAGAGATGAAGATGTGAAGGGTGATATGGTTAGAAATAAATTAACAAACATTCGGAGTCAGTTTAACATATATTTTGCTGAGTATGCTTCCATAGTGAACCTAGCTTCAATTAGGACTTTTGAAGGTTGTAATGTGGCCTGGTTCTCGGTTTAGGAAATAAAGGATATAAGGATCAAAATTTACTTACCACACCTTATTCTCTTTGATGTTCACCATTCCTAAATTCATTCAATTTAACGAATGTGTTCAGTCTGTAAGAGAATTTTCGTAGTTGCAGTGATGATGATAAGCATTGATAAAGTTCAAGCACCGTTGAGAAGCATTGATGTTTGCTGAGGTAACAGTCACAAACTTATTCTCCAAATTTTTTGTTGCTTTCAATCCCTTATTTTTTCATGAACCGGTTCTTTTTAATTTGTTGATCCATCGGTTCTTACCGGTTCTTTTTAACACAAACATATCCACACCTTACTTCTGTCTACTTCAGTGGTGGGAAGTTTCCACTTCAATTCATATTCTCGCAGGACACGATGTTCGCCGAGCTTATTATCATACTAAATTTTCTCTTGCAATATCCATAGAATCGAAAGGTGGTCAAGCTTGAGTATCGTTCACCTTCACTTGACAATAAAGGAAACATAAAGTTCATCCTGTTTGAGCTCAAGAACGATGGCAATTTAGAGGTTATGGGGGGTAATTTTCAACGATACTCTTCTAAGGGTCCGATTGAGGTGGACGCGAAGCTTCAAAGATCGAGAAAAGATGTTTTCAAAATGTTGCAACCTCCTTAACTACCCATTTATAATAATATGTAATTTGGAATTTCTATATAACTATATATGTAATTTCGATGAATTATGTTGAATCTATATTATGAATTATGTTGATTCCTCTGTCCCAAAGATAAATTCGGATATGCATATCCCAAATAGACAATCAGGTGGATTCAGATATGCATATGCGAATTAAATTTAATAAAAATATGAATCGTGGTGCGTTCGAATATGCACATCTGAATTCTGAGAATATTTTGAGTTTTTTGCTAGGCACCTGCAAGAAGACACTAAGATGTAGAAATAAATTCTAAAGTCAAAAGTATATTTAAATTTAAAATATGATATTATTAAATATACAAAGAAATATAATTTAATATTTATAATTATAATAAATATATTTTTGAAATTTAGCATAAATTAAAAATAATTTTATCAATATAATTAAAATTTTAATAGAGCATCTTCCTTCAAATATTTAGATTAGGCGGAAGCAAAAAGTAGTTTTCGTACCCCAAAATTTTCCCTCTCATTTTACTTAGCACATGCCCATTGAGATCCTCAATTTGCTCAAGGTTGCCCAAGAGTTGACCAGACAAACTCTCTCCTAAGGAAATGTGTCTCAAATTAGGGTTTCCATTTTCATTATGATGTATGTACTCCAAAGGCCTCAAATGCTTTCCATTGTCCTAATATGCTCTCAAGGTCATCCATGTCAAATCTCATACCTTGCACAAGAAGTTTGCTCAGTCAAGTGCTCAAATGCTTGAGAATCGACTGTATTAGGTCAAAAGTTAATTGTGGCCCACACACAGTCAAACCTCAAAGATTTTGGTCAACATCAACATTTTGGAGTGAATTTCATCATTTGATTAAGGGTTGATCAGGATACCTCAAAGAATGCTCCTAATTCATCAAAACTCAAAAGTTGCTAAATCAGGGTTTCTTAGGAAAAGTCAACCAAACTTTGACCAAGCATAACTTCCTCGTACTTTATTAGAAATTTTCCATCCAAGGCTCATTTTGAAGAGGATGCAATTCCCTACAATTCATCTTCATCCCTCAAGTTCAAAATATGCACTCATCAAAAGATATGAATTTCCACATTATAGGTCCTTTTGAAATGTTAACAAAAACACTTTTTGGGTCAAAGCTTCTTACATGAACATGGAAGACCGAATTGAGATGAGACCAAAAGGGTTGTTTAGGGGACATCCTAAGGTTTCTAAAAAGTCCAAGAACACCTCTCCAGGTTTAAAATTGGAAGAGATATGCCTTTTTATTGTATTTTTAAAATTGGAAGAGATATGCCTTTTTATTTCATTTATCATTTGTTTTGTGAATTTGGAAATTTGCAGGGTTTTAGTTACAGACGCTATCCGTAGGTATAAGTCACATACCTAAGACGACGTACAAAAGGAAGAAGACGGTGACTTGTCATCACCCCATTGGATGATTTGAATTCTGCGCGCTTTTTATATTCAGCCACTTGATTTCATATATTATATTTTATTGTTATTATGTTAACAAATAAGAACAATAGCCCAGATGGCTAGGTGCGTTGGTGTTGAGCATGAGGACCTGGGTTCGATCCTAGGTCCCAACAATTTTCTTCATTTTACTTCTCCTTTACAAATCAAGTGCATCATCCTCTCAAACGCTCACCGTGTGCCATCAACATCCAGCCATGGGATTCACCATCAATTCAATCCAACGCCCCACCTGCCAAAGACTATGGTACACCATCAGGAGGGAGCACCACTGGATCAAGCATTGGTTGGGCTGACCAGCTATTTGGGCCTAAGCATTTTCAACAATACACCCCCCCTTTCATCCAGCAAACAGGCCCAAATCTTCTTTCTTTCATATTTTTATTTATTTATTTATTGACTAATTATTTTCTCTTTTATCAAAGTAACACATAAATCATTTTTTTTATTAAATCAAAATCACAAAAAACACCAAAAATCTTTTTTTCATAAAAAATATTTTATTTCCTTGAATTAATTAATTTAATTTAATTAGGGCAATTAAATATTATTTTTGTAATTAAAATCAATTAGAAATTAGGGTTTAATTTTGTATATAATTAATTTTTCTTCAAAAAATAACTTAAATATTTTCTCAAATTAGATTTTTAGGTTTTCTAATTGTCCTCGCATTTAATTCGCCGCGCGCATTTTAATTACCTTTTATTATTATTGTAATTGCTCCGAGGTTGTAATAGCTTTAATTAAGTTTTAATTCCGCCTTTTATTTTACAGTCAAAAATAATTTTGTATCTACGAAAGCCATGTAATAGCTAGAACTTTAAACTTTCCACATTTTAATTTCCGCAATTATAAACTGCCTAGATGTATGTTAATAGGATTGTATGGAAAGACTAACTGAAAATTAAAACAGTAGAAAAACCATAAATGTGCAAAGACAAATTAACTGAAAAATTCATTCGCACATGCGCACTCCTAGGGTTTACTCCACTCCGGTTGCCTTCGATTAAAACGGTCATGAGGTATAGGGTTTATTAATGGTCGTCCTCTAGCCCCGAAAGATCTAAAAATGACCCATTCGAATGTTGCCTCAAAAAAGATCTTTAAGGCTTTAGGATGGTTATTAAAATTCCCTAACATTGCTTTTGTGATCGCATTTGTCCCTTTCGAACGTCCCTTAAAAACTCCAACGACGGTGCTACCTATTCCTTAATAATGGGATAGCGATGTCAAAAGGAAAATGAACAGACTTTTTTCGAGTAGGTAGATTAACTCTTAAGTACTTGCTCAATCAATCAAACAAAACTTTTTACATAAACACTTTTTTCAAAACAATTTTCAAAACAACTTCGTCACATTCTTGAGGACTGATACGAGGGTCATCACGAAGTAAAACTTTTTCAAAACAAGCATACACAAGCCATTTAAAAATGAGCAAGTACCTAAGAGCCTGTGGAAAACCACGGATAGAGAGGATTCTAACACCTTCCCTTTCTATAATCTACCCCCCGTACTCAAATATTCTCGAAAAAAGGTTTTTTCTGTTCTTTTTCCTTTTACTAATTGGATAAAATAAAAGTCGGTGGCGACTCTTGCTTACCGCGAAATTTGCAAATAAAAAATGCAAACTAGTATAACATTAGGTTCTGCCATCGTATCACAGAACTAGAGACTCTGCTAGGGACTAACATAAAATGGGGTTTACCTTAGGATCTAGGTCATTTTTAAAATTGCTTTCTTGTTTGTTTTGTCTGCTTTATCTTTAAGGGTTTTTGTTCGGGGTTACTATAGATCCTACACTCAGATCTGGGGAACACCTTTTAGGTAAGTAGCAATAAACTGTGAGGGAACTATGTTGGTGTATACCGGCACAGTTGAAGCAGTATCTATGTTGATGTGGCACTTTGGTTGGTACCGGTAACCCTTGAGTCAATCAGGGAGAGTACGGGGCCGCTGCGTGGTGTCGTGAAGCATCAACTGACCTTAGAACCTTTAATTGCACAACTTGGCCAGTAGGACGTAGGGAGGTGGCCAGCCTTGGTGTATTCCCAAGGTCGACAGATACTCGATGCTACACTCATTGAGGTTTGACTCTTGAGCTTTGCTTGGTAGCGAGTCAATCGCCTATTGAACGAAGCTGGGAGAAAGATCAGTAATATTGAGATCCCTTTTAGAACCCGGTTACTATTTATAGGACAGGTTGAACCAATCCAACTTCAAGAGGGTATGACCTTAAAACTCATGCAAGCCTTAAACCTAAGGACTTGGTGTGAATTGTTTTTGGTTTGCTATACTTTTGATTTTCTAACCTAATCGTGACATCATAAGCATGGCATATCATGACTAACCATTTCAAGGATTCCCTAGGGCTCATTTTTTCTCTATTTTGTAGGACATGGCATCTGCCCGTAGGAACACTATACAGATCAACCTTGTGAAAGTGTCTCTCCAACTAAAGGATCTGGCATTAAGGGTTCTTGAAGGTTCTCATTTCACTAGAAAGCATGGTCAGTTGCTCAATTTGGTCACTGAAAAACCTGATGAAGAGTTGTTAAAAGTGTTGTTTCAGTTCTTCGATTCGGTGCACTATTGTTTCACCTTCCCGGATTACCAGCTAGTACCTATTATGGAGGAATTTTCTCAGTTGTTGGGGGTACCTATTCTTGACAAGTTTCCTTTCAACGGTACGGAAGGAAATCCAAAGTCTGAAGAAATTGCTAGAGCTCTGTCTTTACAACGGTCTGACATAGTAGCAAATTGGGATACTAGAGGGAGTGTCCAAGGAATTATGGTTAAGTTTCTATTTCAGAAGGCTTATCATTTTTGGGATACCTTAGATTTACTATATTTCAAAGAGGTTCTGGAACTTCTTGTTTATGGGATGATACTTTTCCCTAATGCTGATCAACTCGTAGATGTGAGCACTATCAAGGTTTTCCTGTCTTATAATCCAGTACCTACATTACTCAGGGATATTCTGTACTCTCTGCATGCTCGCACTCTAAAGAAAAGGGGAACCCTCCTGTGTTGCACTCCTCTATTGGCTATGTGGTTTATTTCGCACCTACCCATGGCTGTTTTGAAGAATGAACAGGGTTTGAAATGGTCTCGTAGGCTGATGTCCCTCAAGCATTCATACATTCATTGGTGTTTGTGGTTTTCGTAAGATATTACCATCATTGATCATTGTGGTGAATTCCCTAATGTCCGTCTCTTAGGCATTAGGGGAGGAATCACTTACAACCCCTGTTTGGCCTTACGTCAGTTTGGTTATGCGAGAAGAGATGGTCCACATGATGCGTTGATCCAGGGAATGGCCTTCAACTATGAGAATGATGCTCAGGGATACCGCAAAAGGTTCATAAAGGCTTGGGGCATGGTGCATAAAATTGATAGCAAGGTGCTAGGGCACAAGAATTCCATTCCTCTTGAGCCTTATCTCCGGTGGGTACGGTCTCGTGCCCAAAGTCTTAGGATGCCTTACCCAGTTGTCCTACCAATAACTGTGGAGCCAGCTACTGAAGGTGACACTACTTTACTTAGTCATCATCCCGACATGCCAACTGATCATGAAGACTTACAGAAGTCCTGGGTTCAACTCAAAGAGGAGTGAGACACATTTGAAGCTCAGTTCTATGCTAGCGAGAAGAAGGTCCTGGAGCTCACTAGGCTACTTCATGAAGAAAGGAACATAAATGCCTACATCGCGCCAAAGAGGATGCTCTCCTGGGAGACCTAGTTTCTATCTTTAAGTTTTGTTTTGTTTAATTGTAAGCCTAAAAGGAATTCTTTGTCAAAATTCGAACTTATTAATGTAATTAACGTGTGTTTCTTTTGGTTAAACAAATCTGAGCCTTTAAGAATCCTTGAAATCATTGCATACACATCCCATCCATAACATTGCATAAACAGGTAACATTACAGGTTTCTCATCTTCTTCGCTGTTTATTTCAGTAGAAATGTCTTCCAAATAAAGCATCAAGGACCTTAAGGCACAAAACGCCTAGTTCCAGCAAATGTTCATAAATCTGGAAAAAGGGCAGGAGGATCTGAAAGCCCTCATCCTGAAAGAGAAAAAGAAAAAGAAGAAGTTTTCCGGTATTCTAAATATGGGCAGAAGGTTTAGAGGGCCATTGAAGCAACAAGTCGATCTGACCTCTTCATTCGAGGAAGGGGAGAATCAAGAAGAAGAGACAAGGGAGAAGGACCCTAGCTCTGAAGCTTCTGATGATGAAACAGATTATAATGATGAGTAGTATCCTCCCACTGAGGATAGGTATAAGCAGTTGGAAGACCGTCTGAGTGCTATGGAGATCCAGAGGATACCTAGTTTAGATTTTGAAGATTTGGGATTGGTGTCGGGAGTGATCATCCCGCAGAAGTTCAAGGCTCCAATTTTTGCTAAGTATGATGGGGTGTCTTGCCCAAAACTCCATCTCCGTTCCTACGTCAGAAAAATCCAGCCCCACACCCCTGATAGAAATTTGTGGGTTCATTTCTTTCAAGACAGTCTGTCAGGGACTCAACTTGAATGGTTATACCAACTGGAGAGAGCCAATGTCCGAAATTGGGAAGATCTGGCTGCTGCTTTTTATAAGCAGTATCAATACAATTCCGACCTTGCTCCTACTCGTACTCAACTCTAGAGTATGTCTATGGGTGCAGGTAAAAGCTTTAAGGACTATGCACAGAAGTGGAGAGACTTGGCTGGGAGAGTCCAACCCCCGTTGTCTGATAGGGAGTTGGTTGATATGTTTCTGGGGACGTTATCTGGTCCATTCTTTAATCATTTGATCGGAAGCTCGTCAGCTGGTTTCACCGAGCTGATCCTAACTGGAGAGAGAGTAGAAGCTGGGATTCGGAGCGGCGAGATACAGAAGGATACCTCTTCAAGTTCAGTAAAGAAGCCTTTTGCTGGTAAGAAAGAAGCTAGTTCCGTCTATAGCCCGAGGGGCCAAAACAGAGCTGAACATCGCTAGACAGTAAGTGTCGTAATGATACCTAAGCCTGCGGCCGCTCCATAGTGCAACAATCAACCAAGGGTGGAAATACCATAATGGCAGTTTACCCAAATCAACATGAAACTTGCTGAAGTTCTACCCCATTTGCTGAGATCCAACTTGGCGACCTTGAAAGAGGCTCCCAAGAATCCAAACACCACATCTCCCCCATATAATCCAAATGCTTGGTGTGCCTATCATTCTGAAAGTCTTGGCCACGACACTAATGACTGCTGGGCCCTAATAAATAAGGTACAAGATCTGATCGAAACCAAGTAAATTGAGTTTGATGCCCCAGAAAAGCCCAATGTCATAACTGCTCCCATGCCTAAGCACGGTCGTGGAGTTAATGTTATTGATACCGACTTGTTTGTGACCTTGGTGGATAAAGTTTCTACTCCTCTCATGACTGTGAAGAAGAATTTTCTATTGGCCGGTTTATTTCCAGGTTGTGGTGAAGGTTGCCACATGCGTTCATTTATGCCTTCTGGTTGCTATTTGCTAAAGTCAGGTGTCCAACGCCTGATGGACAGCAAAGAAATTTTGTTCGAAAAAACTTTGGTTCCTGTTACTCCATATGAAGACATTGCCATTATAAACATTTATGCCAATCCTTCCAAGGTCTCCTCGAGAAGACATGTTAGGATTACATCTGCTCTAAGAATCGCTCCGCTAATAATCATTGTTCCTGGTCCTGTCACGTATGCCTCAGACAAAGCTGTCCCCTGGCATTATGGTGCCGATGTGTACTATCATGGCATCAAACAAGATCTGAAAAATGAAGAGGTTGATCCTGATATTGATAACATTTTCGGGACCAACAAGGTTACCCGAAGTGGAAGGGTCTTCTCTCCCGAGATTTCCCCAAAGACTGTCAAGAGGCCTATTGTTATTTCGTATGCTACGCATGTAGGTGCATCAACTACTACTCATGTGTTTACTCCAATTATCACTCTTGCCGACGAGTCATTTGGGACCCGAGGCAAAGAAATCATAGGCGAGCCTGCCCGGACGGAGGCGCCTAGGAAAATTGTTGTGGAAGCTTATAAGCAAGAGATAGAGGAAATATTGAAAATAATTAAAAAGAGCGACTACAATATGGTCGAGCAGCTGGGGAAGACCCCCTCAAAGATATCCATGTTATCCATATTGTTGTGCTCCGAGGCCCATGCGAAGGCTTTGATTGCATTCCTCAAAACTGCACATGTGCCACAAGAGACTTCAGCTGATCAATTTAAAGATTGCGTGGTCAGCCTGACTGCTGACAATGGGTTGGGTTTTTCAGATGCAGACTTGACACCGAAGAGAAGGAAGCATAATGATGCGTTGCATGTCTCGATTGAATGCAGGGGCACCACTATGGCTCATGTGTTAGTAGATACTGGGTCTTCACTGAATGTTCTCCCTAAGAAGGTGTTGGACTGATTAGATTTTGAGGGTTTGACTTTAAAGCCTAGTAACATTGTGTTAAGGGCTTTTAACGGGTCGAAAAGAATGGTGCACGGGGATATGAACATCCATGTTAAAGTGGGTTCTCAGACCTTTGGGTCCACCTTCTATGTGATGGACATCAGGCCGTCGTATTCTTGTTTGTTGGGTTGTCCTTGGATCCACGAGGCTGGGGCAGTTACTTCCACACTACACCAAATGCTGAAGTATCCAGTAAAAGGGAATATTGTCACTGTGCGGGGTGAAGAAGAATATATGGTAAGCCACCTCAATTCCTTCCGGTACGTAGAGATGGACGAGGAATTCATAGAAACTCCTTGTCAAAACATCGAAGAGGTCCCTCAGATCTTGGCATCGACTGAAACTACAACCAGCAACAAACCTCCTCTAAAGATGGCTTCTCTCAAGGACGCCAGGGACATAGTTGAAGAAGGTGGGTGTACCAATTGGGGTCAGCTCCCTGATTTCACTCACAAAACTGACAAATTTGGTTTGGGATTTACTACAGGGGCTCAAAGGGATGTTCGACGCGCTCGGGCTGGAGGACCTCCCCTGCGCATCAGCAATCGTGGGGTTAACGCCATTGAAGACAGCGAGGAATACTTTGATATTGACAGCTGGATCTACCCGACTACCAAAGGTGGATCTAGTAATTGGACGGCCAGAGATTTTATACCAATTTCTTTCGTTCCGCAGTAATTGTCTTATTTGTTTTCTGAGCTTGTAATAAACAATTTAAACTTTATGGCCTTGTGTCTTGCCCGGGACACAACGGTTCTATTTGTGAGGGATATTATATGCCATATTTACATATCATCAATAAAGCATTGGACGTTGTTGCATACAAATTTTGCGCTCTTTTTTTTCTTTCCTTCTTTTTAAAATACAACTATGCTCTTACACATACTCACGTATCAAACTGCATATCCATATCCACTCTGGATCCCATTGATAACAGTTCTGCTACTGCTTATTATGACTTCGAAAATATGATCAACCAAGCCGAGGACGAAGGTGAGGAAGATTGTGAGGTGCCTGGGGAGCTTGCTAGACTACTACAGTAAGAAGTGAGGGCCATAAAGCCTCACGAAGGGCCAGTTGAGACAGTGAACTTGGGTACTGAGGAAGACAGAAAAAAGGTTAAATTAGGTGTAAATCTGGAGCTTAGCATCAAACAGAGGTTGATACAGATATTGCACGACTATGTTGAGATCTTCGCCTGGTCCTATGAAGACAAGCCTGGTTTAGACACTGATATTGTGGTACATCGCCTGCCGACTAAAGAAGATTGCCCTCCGGTAAAGCAGAAGGTCCGCCGTAT
The DNA here is from genome assembly GCA_948472305.1 of Vicia faba. Classification (NCBI taxonomy): domain Eukaryota; kingdom Viridiplantae; phylum Streptophyta; class Magnoliopsida; order Fabales; family Fabaceae; genus Vicia; species Vicia faba. The sequence goes on from OX451738.1 coordinate 1,265,980,053, forward strand.
GCGTCCCGAAATATCAGAGAAGATCAAAGCGGAAGTTATGAAGCAGTTCAACGATGGGTTCCTAGCTGTCACTTCCTACCCATAATGGGTTGCTAACATCGTCCCAGTACCTAAGAAGGAAGTTAAGGTACGGATGTGTGTGGACTATAGAGATCTAAACAGGGCAAGTTCCAAGGATGACTTCCCACTGCCGCACATTGATATTCTGGTTGATAACACCACGTAGCACAAGATCTTCTCCTTCATGGGTGGTTTCTATGGCTACAACCAGATCAAGATGGCTCCTGAAGACATGGAGAAGACAACCTTCGTTACACAGTGGGGCAACTTCTGTTACAAGGTGATGCCTTTCGGGTTGAAGAATGCTGGGGAAACTTATCAGCGCGCCATGGTCGCTTTGTTCCACGACATGATTCACCATGAGATAGATGTTTATGTGGATGACATGATCGCCAGGTCTCAAACCAAATAAGAGCACCTTAATCATCTGCAAAAATTGTTTGACAGGTTGAAGATATACAAGTTGAGGTTGAATCCAAACAAGTGCACCTTCGGGGTGAGGTCCGGTAAGCTTCTGGGGTTTATCGTCAATGACAAGGGTATTAGGTAGACCCTGCGAAGGTAAAAGCCATACAAGAGATGTCGGTTCCCAGTACAGAAAAGGAGGTTAGAGGTTTCTTGGGACACTTGAATTATATCGCCAGGTTCATTTCACATCTGATTTCTACTTGTGAGCCAATCTTCAACCTTCTGAAGAAAGATCAAGTGGTAAAGTGGAATGATGAATGCCAGACCGCTTTCAAAAGAATCAAGGAATACCTTCAAGAACCACCAATTTTGATGCCTCTGGTTGAAGGAAGACCTTTTATTTTGTACCTAACTGTGCTAGACAATTCAATGGGGTGTGTGCTGGGGCAACATGACGAGTTTTATCGAAAAGAGCACACAATATACTACTTTAGCAAAAAGTTTACCGACTGTGAGATAAGATACTCATTGCTCGAGAAAACTTGTTGCACTTTGGCATGGGCTACTCGCCGACTAAGACAATATATGTTGACCCATACTACCTTGTTGATATCAAAGATGGATCCGATCAAGTACATTTTCGAGAAACCTGCACTCTCCGGAAGAATAGCAAGGTGGAAATGATCTTAACTTAATACGATATACAATATACAACCCATAAGGTAATCAAAGGGAGTGTATTGGCTGATCATTTGGCTTATCAGGCCGTGGATGACTACTGGTCCATGAATTTTAAGTTCCCGAATGAGAATATTATGCTAGTGACTGATTATGAAAAACCTGGACCGGATGAAGGACCTGAAGAAGGATCCCAATGGACTATGGTTTTTGACGAAGCTTCAAATGCACTTGGTAATGGAATCGGCACCATAATCATATCTCCAGAAGGCTGTCATACTCCTTTCATCGCCCGACTATGTTTCAACTGCACTAACAACATGGTAGAGTATGAAGCCTGCATCATGGGTCTCAAAGTTGCTATCGACTTAAGGATTAAGTTCTTGGATGTCTTCGGGGATTCAGCCTTGGTAATAAGTCAGATCAAAGGCGAATGGGATACGAAGCACCCGAATCTCATCCCATACAAAGAGTACGTGCTGACATTGCTCCCACATTCCGAGGAGGTAACCTTTGAACATTTCCCACGAGAGGAGAACCAGTTAGCAGACGCGTTAGCTACCATGTCTTCTATGTTTAAAGTTAGGTGGGACAACGAAGCACCCCGAATCACCATTGAGAGGTTGGATGAACCAGCACACTACTGTGAGATTGAGACTGAAGAGGTAGCAGATAAACCCTGTTTCCATGAAGTAAAGAGGTATCTCGAGGTTCAGGAGTATCCCGAGGGAGAATATGTCAATGATAAGAAGTTTCTGAGAAGGTTTGCTGTAAAGTTCTTCCTCAGTAATGGAATCCTTTACAAGCGTAACCATGACTCTACCTTACTGCGGTGTGTAGACAAGGGCGAAGAAGAGAGAATCATGGTGGATTTACATGAAGGTACCGTTGGAACCCATTCAAGTGGACATACCATGGCTAAGAAGATCCTACGGGCGGGATACTATTGGTCCACTATGGAAGCAGATTGTTATCAGCACTCTCGAACCTATCATAAGTTCCAAATATATGCTGATAAGATGCATGTGCCTCCGGTTTCTCTGAATGTCTTGGCGGCTCCTTGGCCCTTTGCAATGTGGGGCATTGACATGATCAAAGAAATCATACCTACCACTTCCAACGGGCATCGCTTCATTCTAGTGGCCATTGATTACTTCACGAAGTGGGTTAAAGCGACCTCTTTTGCTGCTGTGACCAAGAACGTTATTGCACGATTTATCAGGCATAACTTGATCTATCGGAATGGTGTGCCAGAGAGAATTATTACTGACAATGGCACAAATCTCAATAACACGATGATCACCGAGCTCTGCAAGTAGTTCAAGATACAACATCATAACTCTTCTCCCTATCGGCCGAAGATGAATGGAGTTGTCGAAGCGGCTAACAAGAACATCAAGAAAATTATACAGAAAATAACAGTGACGTACAAAGACTGGCATGAGATGTTACCATTTGCTCTTCATGGGTACCGTACCTCAGCACGGACGTCGAAAGGGGAAACACCCTACTCTCTGGTATATGGCATGGAGGCAGTCCTACCCATCGATGTTCAAATATCTTCTATCAGGATTATGAAGGATGCATATTTGAACGAAGATGACTGGATCCGTACCCGACTTGATCAGTTAAATATAATCGATGAAAAGAGATTTACTGCTATCTGCCATGGTCAGACGTATCAAAAGTGAATGATCAATTCTTTTAACAAAAAAGTAAGGCGTCAAGAATATCAAGTTGGGGATCTAGTGATCAAGCGCATCATACTTCCGCAAGGTGAACCCAGGGGCAAATGGACCCCCACGCACGAAGGGCCATTTGTGGTTAAGAACATTTTTTCGGGTGGAGCTATGATTCTAACCACCATGGATGATGACGACCTTCCTCACCCTGTCAATGCAGACATAGTGAAAAGATACTACGCCTAATCAAAAGACCCGCTAGGTTGACTGACCTAGGCAAAAATAAGGGCTTCCCAGTGAACCAAAAGGGTTCGGGCAAAAGTAAGGGATGGAAATGAAACAAAATTTGTACACACGGCAAGTCGAAAACCTTAAAAGGCGGCTTGGGCAAAAAAGGGTTTCCCGGTGGACTGAAAACCCGAAAGGGAGGTATAGGCAAAAGTTAGGGATATAAAGCATATCACTATGTCTCATTGGATCATCTTGCGACCAGACTTCGGTATCAATTATCAAGCTCAGACGGCACCAATCAATTTAATTAACCTTCGGCCAAGTAGCAAAGTGACGAGACGCTCGAAGACATAGGGGCAATAGCGGAGTTGGAACTCAATGGGATCGTTTCACATAGCTGTTTTACTTTCACGCAATTCTGTATAGCTTCTATTTTTATGGCAGCGTTCTCATACTAGAACGTCAGCCTCCTTGTACAAAAACGCCTGTTATAGGCCAACTTCAAAATTAATACAAGTCATTCTTACACACAAAAATGTTTGTCTTCCCTTTTTTTGTTTTGTTTTGGGAGAACGTCCAATGAGTTATTCTTGACATGTGCATTTGAATATAATTGCTATTCACAAATATTTGCATAGGAAACAGAAAGACAATTGCTCGTAACTTAAGAAACAGGAGTAAAAAAAACTAAAAGAATGTCAAACCCGACAGTTACTCTGGCCACCAGGTACCGAGGCAGAGACGGCTTTGAAACACAATCATCAGTACATGTGATCTCGTTATATCAATATGCACCACAAATTAAAAGCTTTCAAAGGCATTGACGTCAGCCTTCTCCAAAATAGGAAGTAACCTCCCCAGCCAGGATCATTCAGAAACCTGACGTATGTTCCCCTGCCGAATTTCATAGTCGCGAGTGAATCAGTAAATTTTTATCTCCCAAGCAGAGTTTATTTCTCTGGACACAAACTCAATCCCCGAAATAGTTTATTCCTTCAGATACGGAAGTTCACCTTCAAACTGAGTTATTCCCCATAGAGTTATTTTCAAGCAGAGTCTCTCCCCGGCAGAATATTCACAAATAAGGAGCGAATCTACAGCATAGTCGTCTCCGTTCACCATCCCCGACGGAAGTAGAAGGATCACAATCCTCTACCACATTCAGGAATGCTATATTCTCCAACAGCAGTCAGGGATTTATTTTCCCAGACTCAGACATGTCGCAATAGCATTTCATGTGCATACATCGTGACATGCGCATACATATTGCATAACAACATAATCTCATTTATTTTGAGAACATCCTCACATAATGCATTTCATGCATCGCATATAATCAATCTTGTACCTTTTCAGGAAAGATGGTTATCATCAACAATTTCCAGCAGGTCCAAGATTAGTTCCTGAAACTAAACAGAGTAATTATCTGCGTGGCCAAATGCGGTCCTACACAGACTCATCAAAGCGACCTTACCCAGGTTCCTCCTGAAGTTTTACTCAGACTCATCACAAAGTAACCTTACCCAGGTTCCTCCTGAAGTTCTACTAAGAGTCATCACAAAGTAACCTTACCCAGGTTCCCTCTGAAGTTTTACCCGAACTCATTTCGAATTAACCCTACGAGCTAGGTTCCTTCTCATAAGCCCTACTATCCAGGCTTTCATTTCGAAGTAACCCTACTATCTAGGTTCCTTCTTATAGCCCTACTATCCAGTATTTCATTTCGAAGTAACCCTATTATCCAGGTTCCTTCTCATAGCCCTACTATCCAGGCTTTCGTTTTGAAGTAACCCTACTATCCAGGTTCCTTCTCATAGCCCTACTATCCAGGCTTTCATTTTGAAGTAACCCTACTATCCAGGTTCCTTCTCATAGCCCTACTATCTAGGCTTTCATTTCGAAGTAACCCTACCATCCAGGTTCCTTCTCATAGCCCTACTATCCAGGCTTTCATTTCGAAGTAACCCTACTATCCAGGTTCCTTCTCATAGCCCTACTATCCAGGCTTTCATTTCGAAGTAACCCCACTATCCAGGTTCCTTCTCATAGCCCTACTATCCAGACTTTCATTTCGAAGTAACCCTACTCTCCAGGTTCCTTCTCATATCCCTACTATTCAGGCTTTCATTTCGAAGTAACCCTACTATCCAGGTACCTTCTCATAGCCCTACTATCCAGGATTTCATTTCTAAGTAACCCTACTATCCAGGTTCCTTCTTAAAGCCCTACTATCCAGGCTTTCATTTCGAAGTAACCCTACTATCCAGGTTCCTTCTCATAGCCCTACTATCCAGGCTTTCATTTCGAAGTAACCATACTATCCAAGTTCCTTCTCATAGCCCTACTATCCAGGCTCTCATTTCGAAGTAACCCTACGACCCAGATTCCTTCTCATAGCCCTACTATCCAGGCTCCCATTTTGAAGTAACCCTACGACCCAAGTTCCTTCTCATAGCCCTACTATCCAGGCTTTCATCTCGAAGCAACCCTACTATCTCGGTTCCTTCTCTCTTATCTCCAGACAATAGTTTATAACGCTGTAAGACTTGGACCCAATCAGATACGATCAATTTCACGCTTCCCTAGTAAGTCGTTGTGAAACCTAGACCCTGACCAGATATACAGCTTACTTCTACCTCATCAATTAGGAGTTAACTCCTCAATAGAGTAATGGACAACCGAAGCTCCTATACTCTACTGCCCCTGACATAAGTCAACATGCCCCGACGAAGTCCTCCTCAACGGCTAATACGAGAATTCTCACAAAGGAATCTCTTATGCGACCAATATTTTCTCTGGATGGCATCTTTAAGCCCATCCTCTACAACTCTTCGTCGCTTTCCAAGTTGCATCTTTAAGCCCATTCCCGATACCACTGATTGACACTCACTTCATACGAGTGCAAATTTCTGGGCACTCTAGTGTTCAATCATCTTCCACCTTCAGATCACGAAAGGCAGACAAGCCAATCTACATCCTCAGGTTTAAGAAGATTGAAAAGGGGCAGCTGTTGTACCCCAAAATTTTCCCTCTCATTTTACTCAACACATGCCCATTGAGATCCTCAATTTGCTCAAGGTTGCCCAAGAGTTGACCAGACAAACTCTCTCCTAAGGCAATATGTCTCAAATTAGGGTTTCATTTTTCATCAGGATGTGTGTACTCTAAAGGCCTCAAATGCTTTCCATGGTCCTAATATTCTCTCAAGGTCATCCATGTCAAATCTCATACATTGCACAAGAAGTTTTCTCAATCAACTACTCAGATGCTTGAGAATCGACTGTGTTAGGTCAAAAGTCAAATGTGGCCCACACACAGTCAAACCTCAAAGTTTTTGGTCAACATCAATGTTTTGAAGTGACTTTCATCATTTGGTCAAGGGTTGATCATGATACCTCAAGGAATGATCCTAATTCATCAAAACTCAAAAGTTGCTAAATTAGGGTTTCTCAGGAAAAGTCAACTAAACATTGACCAAGCATAACTTCCTCATACTTTATCATAAATATTCCATCCAAGGCTCGTTTTGAAGAGGATGCAATTTCCTACAATTCAACTTCATACCTCAAGTTCAAAATATGCACTCATCAAAAGATATGAATTTCCACATTATAGGTCCTTTTGAAAAGTCAACAAAAACACTTTTTGGTTCAAAGCTTCTCACATGAACATGGAAGACCCAATTGAGATGAAACAAAAAGGGTTGTTTAGGGGACATCCTAAGCTTTCTAAAAAGTCCAAGAACACATCTCTAGGGTTAAAATTGGAAAATATATGCCTTGTCAAAGTTGACCATTTTTGCAAAATTTCCAAAAGTCAAATGTGCTCAAAAATACACTTTTTGTTAAATGGGCCTAACTTTTTATGCTTGCACCTCACTTATAACATGGCCCACGACCCAAATATTCACCCACACATTATTTGCTTCACTTTCCATTTTATTTTGATTTTTTATTAATTAAAAATTGAATTAAATCAAATAAATTCCAACTAATAGCAAAGATTTGTTTTGATCTGATTTTTAGACAGGATCACAAGCTAATTATGTTGACATATCAGGATCAAATCGAATCAAGGTGGATTGGAACAAGAATGGTATGATTAGGCCTAATTTGGAAACAAATCATACAAGGAAGAAATCACATTCAATATCCATAATTCCAAAGGATTCAAGTGGTTTTCACAACCCTAATTCGTTCAAGGATATATATTGAGTAAAAACAAGGCAAGAGGACAAGGGTTGCAGTCGTGGAAATACCAAGAACAAACTCAATTTTTTGCAAACAAAATAGTGAATCGGTTTCAATCATACAGGCCAGCTCAAGCCATCCTAACGTTGCCAATAGATTGTTGGACATCCCAGGAACGTATCCCCATCATTTGCAAGCCTTTTCACGCCCAGAAACGTACGCTACGACTCACACGGTTTGTTCTCTTTTCCAAAATCGATTACATCAATTCTTGCATCATTAGCACATTTGAATGATATATTCGTGATCATTGATATGTTTGCAACATAACTGAATGGTTTAATTGAATTTTTGATGCCTATATATGCATTTGCCATTGCTAGGGTTTTTGTGTTTGTTTTAGGGTTTTAGCCTACAGGTAAAATTAGACCAAGAACAATCCACCATGAGGATCGTGGCATCAAGACCAGTTGAATTCTGGTCTTCAATTTCATTTATCATTTGTTTAGTGAATTTTGGAAATTTGCAGGGTTTTAGTTACAGACGTTGTCCGTAGGTATAAGTCACATACCTAAGATGACGGACAGAAGAAAGAAGACAGTGATTTGTCGTCACCCCATTGGATGATTTGAATTCTGTGCGCTTTTTATATTCAGTCACTTGATTTCATATATTATATTTTATTGTTATTATGTTAACAAATAAGAACAATAGCCCAGATGGCTAGGCGCGTTGGTGTTGAACGTGACGACCTGGGTTCGATCCCAGGTCCCACCAATTTTCTTCATTTTATTTCTCCTTTACAGATCAGGTGCATCATCCTCTCAAACGCTCACCATGTTCCATCAACATCCAGCCATGGGATTCACCATCAATCCAATCAAACACCCTACCTGCTAGAGACTATGGTACACCATCAGGAGGGAGCACCACTGGATCAAGCGTCGACTGGGCTGACCAGCTCTTTGGGCCTAAGCATTTTCAACAATACACCCCCCCTTTCATTCAGTAAACAGGCCCAAATCTTCTTTCTTTCATATTTTTATTTATTTATTTATTGACTAATTATTTTCTCTTTTATCAAAATAACACATTAATCATTTTTTTTATTAAATCAAAATCACAAAAAAACCAAAAATCTTTTTTTCATAATTTTTTTTTATTTCCTTGATTAATTAATTTAATTAAATTAGGGAAATTAAATATTATTTTTGTAATTAAAATCAATTAGAAATTGGGGTTTAATTTTGTATATAATTAATTTTTCTTCAAAAAATAACTTAAATATTTTCTCAAATTAGATTTTTAGGTTTTCTAATTGTCCTCGCATTTAATTCGCCGCGCGCATTTTAATTACATTTTATTATTATTGTAATTGCTCCGAGGTTGTAATAGCTTTAATTAGGTTTTAATTCCGCCTTTTATTTTACAGTCAAAAATAATTTTATATCTGCGAAAGCCATGTAATAGCTAGAACTTTAAACTTTCCACATTTTAATTTCCACAATTATAAACTGCCTAGATGTATGTTAACAGGATTGTATGGAAAGACTAACTGAAAATTAAAACAGTAGAAAAACCCTAAATGTGCAAAGACAAATTAACTGAAAAATTCATTCGCACATGCTCACTCCTAGGGTTTACTCCACTCCGATTGCCTTTGATTAAAACAGTCATGAGGTATAGGGTTTATTAGTGGTCGTCCTCTAGCCCTGAAAGATCTAAAAATGACCCATTCAGATGTTGGCTCGGAAAAGATCTTTAAGGCTTTAGGATGGTTATTAAAATCCCTAACAAAACTTTTCACACAGACATTTTTTTCAAAACAATTTTCAAAACAACTTCGTCACACCCTTGAGGACTGATACGAGGGTCATCACGAAGTAAAACGTTTTCAAAACAAGCATACACAAGCAATTTAAAAATGAGCAAGTACATAAGAGCCCGTGGAAAACCACAGATAGAGAGGGTGCTAACACCTTCCCTAATTGGACTTCTAATGACTCAAGTGAATTTCACGGTTTCTCATATGCTTCAAAGAGTCCTCATTCCAAATTTCAAGCATTGCAGCATAAGCTTGCTCAGTCAATTAGTCAGATGAATGAAAATCAACTATATTAGAAAAAAACTCAATTTTGAGCAACTTACAGTCAAACTTCAAGATTTTTGGTCAACATCAATATTTTTCAGTCACATTGATCATTTGGTCAAAGGTTGATCATGATTCATCAAGAAAACTCAAGATCCAGCAAAAGTCAAAAGTTACTAAATTAGGGTTTTCTTTAGAAAAAGTCAACTAAACTTTGACCAAGCATAACTTTCACACACTTCATTAGAAATTCCTTAACCAAAGCCTATGTTGAAGTGAATTCAATTCTCTACAACTTTTTCTCTCTAAGCTCAAGGCCAAAAATGCTTCATTTGAGAGATATAGGCCAAAACGTTACAGCTCATTTTAAAAGTCAACAAAAAGACATTTTTTGTCAAAGCACTTTACATCAAGATAAAGGTTTCAAATGAAAAAAAATGACAAACGTGAAGGTTGTATGAGACATCTGGAGGTTTCTAAAAAGTAAAATATCACCTTCATATGATAAATATTGAGTGAGATATGATTTGTGCAAGTTGGGCAATTTTGAGAAAATGCTTGAAGTCCAAATTGAGCAAATTTGACTTTTTGGGATAATGGGCCTATCTTTTAAGGTCCAAACGTGTTTGTGACCTCATAATAGACTCCTAAACCCATTCATTTATTTTTGTGGTTTTTATTTCTTTTTATTTTTATTTTATTCAATTAAAAGCAAAATAAGTCAAATAAAATATAAAATAAATGATATAAGGCATGTGGATCTATTTTTAAATCAAATCATAAGTCTAAAAAGCTGGTGACAACTTGAAAAAAATGTGATTGGTATGAGATTGGCCTAAAAAAGAAAGATTTCATATAAAAATTCAATCAAATATTTGATCATGAAATTCAAATCTTTTGTAATTTCATCAATATTTGATCATGTAATATTTGATCATGAAATATTTGATCATGAAATACAAAAGATTTGATTCACTTTTGTTGACCTAAATCTTCTACTATAAATACATGACATCTTCAGACCAAGAGGGACACAAAAATTGGCCTCAAGAACAAGTCCTAAAAAATCTCAAAATTGTCAAAACTAGGGCAAACTAAAAACCTTGTGTGCAACCACTTTCAATCCGTTCCAAGCATTCCATCATGTTCCTGAAGTTCTCAGGAGTTCATCACATACATCCTTGAAGCCTAAAGCGTGCTAGATCATCATATCTCAACATCACCGGTTTGGTAGTTTTCATGAATCTCAAACTTTTAATCTATGCATATTTAATTAATTTGATGCATGTATACATGTTCACGATCATGTTTAGGACTGTTTTGATCCATTATTTGCAAGCTTTGACCTAGGGATCGTGAGATGTCATTTTTAGGGCAGCTTAGACCTTTTTCTCCATATCTCATATTACAATCGTTTTCAGGCCAAACTAACACCTCCATTGGATTCGCAAGGGTCAAATTAGGGGGATAGGGTCCCTTTTATGATCTAAATCTTGCTATTTTTGCAGGTTGGAAAATATTCTCACCGGAGAAGACAACCAGAGCTAGGGCTTCGACGCTTCACTGATTCACTTGATTTTATTATATATTTATCTGTTTCTATTTTATAAAAAAAATGCAGCGTAATGCAATTGGTTGGAGACGGAGGCATGTAACGTGAGGGGCGTGGGTTCGATCCCTACGTCTTGCAAAATTTTTGTTGTTTTTCCAAACTAACGAACATGTATATTGATTAGTTCCTATTCCTAAATAAAAAAGTAGCGTTGGTGTAGTGGTTAGAAGGCAATCTGTGAAGCTAGGGGCGTGGGTTCAACACTCACCCCATGCAATTCTTTTTTCCTTATTTTACTAACCCTATTTTTCATCATATTTTACTAATTATTTTTTTAATTAATAATTAACTAATCTAATTTTTTTTAATACTAACAAGTTAGGATTAGGGTTTTAGTTAGTAGTTAAATTTTTCATTTTTTTTATTTACTAATTAATTAATTAACTAACTAAACTTTTCTTATTAATATTAAAATTAATTAGAATTAATTTTTTAATTACTATTATCATTTAAACTATTTTCTACACAAAAACCACAAAAACATTTTAACATTATAACATTCTTTTTTTTATTCGTCGTTTTGCTATTTAATTTTATTAGACAAAATGTATAGGTCGCACTATCGATGTAATAGCGTATATTTACATTCTCGTATTTTTTCCTAATTATATAACTGCTCCGAGGATATAATAGAGTAGGTTTACTTTCCTGAAAACTTTTAGACTTATGTAACTTCCCCAAAGCCATGTAATAGCTTAGGTTTAATTTCCGCACTTTACATTCCACACTTTAATTTTCTGTACATATTTAAGTGTTAGTAACTAGGGTTTTCCTGGCAAGACTAAAAGCAAATGTAGAAAACCCTAATATTCAAGATAAATATAATTGAATCAATACACTTTTCACACTTGCACCTATAGGGTATCCTCTCTTATTGTCTTACGATACATGGTCATGTCCATCGAAACTGGGGATACTTTAGCAAAAGACCCTCGATTTAATAATATTATCATGGTCCCTTTCGAATAAAGATCATAATCCCTTGATGGCCCTTAGAGTTGCCTAAAAATGATCTAGTCCCTTCGATGACCCTACGAGAAAAATGATGATAGTCCCTTTGATACAATTGCTAAAGTACCCTTACATGTTGCCTTCGATGACTATACGATGACCCTACGCCTGTCCCTTACATGGTACTATCTCTAAAGGAGAAGGAAAATAACAAGAAAGACTTAGTGGGTAAGAACTGTTGAATGCTTGCTCACAACTTTTCAAACAAAACATTTTCCACACTACATTTTCAAACAAATATTTTCAAAAAAAAACACTTTGTATATATTCTTGAGGACTAATAAAAGAATTATTACAAAGCCTGCCTTACATTGGCATTTCAAAATATTTTCAAACAAATCATACACACAAAGAATTTTTTTACAAGTGAGCTAAGAAATTAAGAGCCCGTAGATAACTACGGATGAAAAGGGTGCTAACACATTCCCTTGTCATAACTTACCCCCCGAACTCAAAATCTATCAAAGGTCTTTCCTATTCTTTTCACCTTTCTAAAAATTGGATAAAAGAAAAGTCGGTGGAGACTCTTGCTATCTGCACATTTGGATAAAACCAAAAAAGTCAGTTCTCCCACCGTGTTACAGTGAGAAATTCAAATATCTTCGTAATCATAAAAAAACACAAACCAACTACGAACTACAAATTGGGACTATGATTTCTCCTAAGATGATACGTAGGCATTCGACTAAAATCATGGTAAGTTCTCCTAATAAAAATTAAAACCCTATTTCTAAAAAATTGCACTTCTAAACCTAGTATCCTTGTGAACAAGGTAGATGAGGGGTGCCTAACACCTTTCCTTCATCTAAAACCGAGTCAAAAACCTATAATCTCTAACTTTTAGGGTTAACCTTTATATTCTCTTCCTTAAGATAAAAATTAAGGGTGGTGGCTCTCATTTTAAAAACCAGATACAATAGCTAGCATGGACAACAGTTAGATAAGGGTGAAGGTGGAAATGAATATGAATTTTATAATATGCGAATGTATGAACATGTGTGCGAATGAATATGTATGCATATGCAAAAGTATCTTTTTGTTTTTTCCATGGATATGCAATGCGATATAAGATTAGGATATAAGGACACCCTACATGAGTTTATGGATATATATGAGGTTAATGCAATGCAGGCTTAGGATAAAGATAAACATAAGAACACCCTATACAGACTTAGGAATTTGTGACAGACATAAGGAAAACCCTACATGCCAGGGATTACGATATACAAAGGAAACCGCTGTAGGCTAGGGATTATGACAAAGATAAGGAAACCCATATAGGCTAGGGATTATGAAAAATATAAGGAAACCCATATAGGCTAGGGATTATGATATACAAATGGAAGTCCTCAGACTAAACAACAGACGACCCTTATGGGTGTAGGGATGGATATCGACAAAAGGAAAACCTTACAGGTTTAGGGATAACGACAAGATGTCCTTCGTGGGAAGGTTCCCTATGAAGGACAAGATATTTAATAGAAAACCCTACAAGAGAGTTGTTATAGAAAGTTCTAAGTTTATTCTACCCAACCCAAAGGTGTTTCTTAAGGGTGTCATGGGAAATTTTTGTACCCCAAAATTTCCCCTCCCATTTTTCTTAAGACATTCTTTCAAAGGCTTCTCAAATAATCAAGAATCTCAAGGGATGACCAGTCAACTCACCTCCCAAGCCAAAGGCTTACAATTAAGGTTTTGAGTTTCTCAAGGAAATTTAGGTTGCAAAGGCCTCACGTGGTTCCCATTGTTCATCATAGGTCCCCAATAAGTTTCATGTCAAGTTTCAAGTCCTACATCACAAGGTTGCTCAGTCAATGGCTCAGATGATTAAAAATCAACTATATTGGGTAAAAAGTCAACTATGGTCAACATACAATCAAACTTTAAGATTTTTTGTCAACATCAACATTTTGAAGTGATATTCATCATTTGATCAAGGTTTGATGATAATTCTTCAAGGAAATACCTCAAATCATCAAAAGTCAAGAATTGTCAAATTAGGGTTTCCTTAGGAGAAGTCAACTGAACTTTGACCAAGCATATCTTTCACATATTTCATCAACTTTTCCCCAACCAAAGCCAATTTTGAAGAAAATTCAATTCTCTACAACTTTGTTTTTATGCTCAAGTCCAAAAAATGCTTCATTTGAAAGATGTGAGCTAATACATTATAGGTCATTTTCAAAAGTCAACAAAAGACACTTTTTGTCAAGGCAACCTACATCAAGATAATATCTCCAAATGCAAAAATGATCAAAAGAGAAAGTGTAGAGGACACCTTAAGCTTTTAAAAAAGTCCAAGATCATCTTCAAAAGGTGAAAATTGAGCATGTTATATGTTGTACCCCAAAATTTTCCCTCTCATGTTTCCCATGATTTTTCCCCCTACATGGTTGGTCACAAACCTTTTCCTAAAGAAAAGGAAAATTGGTGAGTGATGTTTCTAAGTTTCCTTTGATTGGCATCTCCAAAATTCCTTTCAATGGGTATCTACATAGCTCCATTCAATTGGCATGGGCAAAAGTCCTTCGATGGGCCGGTTAACAAGGCTCTTCGATTGGCAGGTTAACAAGTATCTTTCGATTGACGTTGTAGCAGTGTCATTCGATTGGAAGGTTAACAAGTATCTTTCGATTGATGTTGTAGCAGTGGCATTCGATTGGTAGTTTAACAAGTATCTTTCGATTGACGTTGTAGCAGTGGCATTCGATTGGTAGTTTAACAAGTATCTTTCGATTGGTATTATAGTAGTGGCCTTCGGTTTGCATTTTGATAAAGGTCCTTCGACTGGAACTTCAGAGTTTCCCTCAATCAGAATATCTGAATGAAATGACCTTCGAGTGGCATTTCAGTATAGAGTTTGCCTTAATCTGAGATGCTCTGATGAAGGAAGTTCTGAATACTTCGAATCAGAATTTAGACTCATCACAAGGCCAAGAGCTGGTCGAAGTTGCCTAATAGGGAATTTTCTTCAAAAGGACAGGAGATCGAAGCAAAGGGTCGTTCAATCGAAGGAGCTCTAGTATTGAAGCTGGCACAATTCGACTCAGAACCAGTAAGGAGAGAAAGGTTCTACTAGGGAAAGTTGGTTTGAATTGGACTTTGAAGCCATCGAAGAAAGCAAATTCGAAGGGAAGTGGACCTGCAGGGGTAGGTCAGCTTTCGATTTTTATCATGTTGGAGGCCTAAACAGCTCATAACAGGTTGGCAGTAACGCATGAAAGCAGATTGGCACGTGATTGAATCAAAAATAGAAAGTCTTTATGAAGAAATCAAATCAAATCCGTGTAAAGGAATGGTGTGGACAAAAAGATTGAATTAGGCTATTTTTGGAATGATATTCAAAGTGAATCAAATCAAGAATCAAGACATTGATGGAGGAAGATTGAGGCCAGGTTTTCAACCCTAATTCATTCCATTATATACAAGCAAGCCTCACAAATCAAAGAAGAAGAAACAAAACTCTGCAGAAACGAAAAAAACGCACGGAGGTTGCCTTAGAAGAAAACGCTGCCTGCCCCACGAGATTCCATAAAGTTGCCAAAGATTGTCACACTAAAAGCCGGTTTTGCGCGTACTCTCTGTCCAGACTAACATTTGAATCGTGAAGCATCCCTCATACAACCCCCCTGTGGAATTCTAGATCGGAGGATGTCATATCCAGATCGAACGCCCCGTACGTGCAGTCTCGTAGGCACCTTCAATCAGTCCCTTGGGACCTGGGTTCGAATCCCAGGTCCCCTAAAACCTTGTTTATTTTTCTTCTTCAGGTATTCCCATGTAGCGTTCAAAGAGTGGACCACTATGCGCTTGTAGATCTGGAAGGCTACGTGGCTTGCAAAACAGATCCAATGGTCTAGATGGAAGGACTACCATAGGCCAGAGTCAACAAGCATGTGGGCTATTCAGAAAGTCAAACGAGGTTGCTTGTGTTTGGGCCTGGAAATTGCAACTCAAACACCTTCTTCAGGCCCAACACCCCCCAAAGTTTGCTTACATTTTTATTTTCTTTTCATATTTCTTTTGCTTTTTATTATTATTATTAAAAACTAACAAATTAATTAACAAACTAACTTTTTTTTATATAAAATCAGAAAACACCAAAAAAATAATATTTATTAATTTCATTATTTATTTTTGTAAATAAAAATTAACCAGTTAATTTAGTTTTAAATTAGGTTTAATGATAATATATTTTGCAATAAATTAAAATTGATTTAGAATTAGGGTTTTGATATATTTTTACCTTTCTAATTTTATTTCCTTAATTAAAATAAAAAAACTCAAAAATATTTTCTTTTAATTAATTAATTCCATTATTAATTTAGACTTAATCCTTAATTCAAAAAAGAATAAAAAATATGCTTTCTTTAAATAAAAAGGGTCAAAACCCTAAAGGACATTCCGATTCAATTTTTTTTCTCGCGCGAATTATCTTTGATCCATATAATTGTAATTGCTTCGAGGATGTAATTGTTTTAACTTAGGACTTTTATTTATCGCTCTTACTTATTTATCGCAATTTAATTTTCAAGGGTTTGTTTTTGGCGATGTAAATACCCGACGCCTTGTAATAGCTTTAGCTTTATTTTCTCGCAATTTAATTTCTGCAATCATTAACTGTTAGATGTTTGAATAATAGGCTATGCATGACAAGATCTATCTTAACTTAAAATCAACAATAGCTCACCATGACATGTAAAGATAATATAAACTGAAAAACAATACACTCGCACATGCCACTCTTAGGGTACGCCTCACTTGGTTGCCTCGAACGTGGTCATTGAGTATAGGAAGTTTTAGAGGTCGCCCTCTTGTCCAAAGATCATAAGTTGCCTCGAAACGGTTGCCTCGGATAAAATGATCTAAGACATTAGGGTTATCGCTAAGGCGTCCTAACATTGCTTTAGTGACCACACGTCCCTTAAATCGGATTGACCCAAAAACTCCAACGACTATGCTACCTACTCCTCAATAGTGGGATAGCATTGTCTAAAGGACATTTGCACAGTTTAATTCCTTTTTTGAGTAGGTAGAGGTTCTTAAGTACTTGCTCTTTTGAAAACAAAAACAAAACTTTTTTGCACTTACACCCCTTTCAAAACAAAAACTCTTCTCAAATCCACAAACACAAAGAAAAGCAAAATTTTTGAAAACATAGTGAGCAAGTACCTAAGAGCCCGTGGATAACCACGGATAAAAAGGGTGCTAATACCTTCCCTTTCTATAATCTACCTCCCGAACCCGAGAAACATCTCGAAAAGGAATTTTTCTGTGCTTTTGTCCTTTCCTTGTTGGATAAAATAAAAGACGGTGGCGACTCTTGCTTACCGCGACATTTTGCGAAAACAAACGCAAACGCGAACCAGCATTCCAAAACAGTCAGTTCTCATTCCCATCGATCATAGAACTGGCGACTCTGCTGGGGATTTATTTTAAAGTGAGGTGTACCTTAGGCTTAGATCACTTGTGTTTTCAATTGTATGCTTTGTATGCTTTAATTTTGTGGGCTTGTATCGGAGTTCTATAGATCCTAATCCGGATCTGGGGATACCCTTTAGGTAAGTAGCAATAAACTGTGAGGGATCTGTACGGTGTAGACCAATACGGATGAAGCAGTAGCTACGTTGGTGTGGCACTTTAGTCTGTACCGATATCCCTTGTGTTGGAACGAGGAGAATATGGGTCTTCTAAGGGGTCATTAAGCACCAACTGACCTTAAAACCTTAAATTGACCAACTTGGCCATAGAACAGTAGCAGTATGCTACACTCATTGAGACTAAACTCTCGCGATGATTCCAGCCGCAAGAAAAGGTTGCTAAACTAGAATTATGACCGATTGAGGGTAGTCAGTGATATTGAGATCCTCTAGAACCCGGTTACTATTTTTAGGACAGTTTTGAACCAACTGAACTGAAAGAGGGTAGTACCTAAGCTCCGTGCCAGCCTGAAATCTAAGGGCTCTTTTGTGTGACTTGTGTGCCTTTACCATGTTTGCCTTTTGTGAATACTTGTGGTGTGACTTTACCATGACATCATAACATCATACTATTGCATACATCTTGCATAAGGACTAACCTATTTCAAAGACAAGAGGGTTTCATCTTTGCTCTGTTTTGTAGGTCATCATGATGCCCATGCGTAGGAATACTATCCGGATTAACTTTGTCCAAGTACCTACCCTGCTTAAAGATTTGGTTGTCAGGATTCCAGACACTACTTCCTTCATCAGGAGGCATGGTTCTCTTCTCAGTTTAGTCACCTCAAAGTTGGACAAACAAATGATGAGTGTTCTGGTCCAGTTTTATGATCCCCTATATCATTGCTTCACCTTTCAATACTTCCAGCTGGTTCCTACCCTGGAAGAATTCTCTGAGCTGCTTGGTATCTCTGTTTTGGAGCAGAATCCATTTACTGGTTGGGAAAAGACTCTCAGGCCCGAAGAAATTGCTGCAGCCCTTCACTTGACCAAAGAGGAGGTAATGGCCAACTGGGAGACCAGAAGTGGAGTTAAGGGTTTTCTGACTAAGTTTTTGGTTGACAAAGCTAATTACTTCTGGGACAGCTTAGACTTCAAGGAATACGAGGACATTCTGGCCCTCTTGATTTATGGTCTGGTATTGTTTCTAAATCCTGACACTTTTGTTGGTATTAATGCTATAAAGATCTTCATCTCTCAGAATTCGGTGCCCACTCTCTTGGGTGATATGCTTCATCAGCTCTATGCTCGTACTGCCCGAAATCGGGGAACTTTGATGTGATGTGTTCCTTTGTTATCGAGGTGGTTTATTTCACACCTCCTTAAGTTCGTGCTGAAAAACAAAGAAGGAATGGGCTGGGCTTATAGGATGATGTCTCTTTCTAGTGATGACATTGTCTGGACTCTCAAAGGTATGGACGAGGTGAGTGTCATTGATCGCTGTGGAGAGTATCCTAATGTTCCATTGATCGGACTCCATGGAGGGATTTCTTACAACCCATGCTTAGCTCTCCGCCAGTTTAGAAGGGCCAGAAGGGAGGGGCCTCATGAGATGTTGATGCCTCATATCATCTTTGATTTTCAGGGAGATAGTGACGAGCTGCATCGTAGATTCATCAGGGCTTGGGATAGAGTTCACCAATCTGACCCACATGAGTTGGGACCAAAGACTTCCCTGCCAATGGAGCCATACCTCAGATGGGTCCGCATCCGTGCCCAGAAGTTAGGAATGCCATGTGAAGTTGTCAGGCCTGTTACTCTTGAAGTTGCTGATAAAGATGGGGTTCTTCCAACCATTCTCCACCCTTATATGCCTGCTGATATCGGGACACTGAAGAGATCTTGGATGCAATTGAGGGATGAACGAGACTCGTACCAGGAAAAGTTCAATGAACAAGAGCAGAAGATCTAGAAGCTGACTAGGCAACTGGAGAACGAGCGGATTCTGAATGATTATGTCTGCACTGAGAAGAAGAGACCATGGGAGCATTGATGGAACTTTGATGATTTATTTACAGTTTTCATTTACTTTTCAGTATTTCCATTTCTTGTAACGCCTAAGGGGAATTTGTTGAACAATTTAAATTTTTGAAGTTTAAATCTAATAAAGTGTGTTTCCTTTCTTGTTTACAAATTTGAATCTCGATTGTCTTTGAAATCATAAATCATACGCATTTCATCCCATGCACTTCATAATCAGGTACCCATTACAGGTCTCTTATCTTCTTCGCTGTTTATTTCAGCAATCATCATGTCTGCTGAACCCTCCACTGAGCAAGCTATCAAGGCCCTCCAGGCCCAGAATGCCCAATTTAAAGAGCTGTTCATGAATCTAGCTAAGGGTCAGCAGGACCTGAAGACGTTGATTCTGAAGGAGAAAAAGAAGAAGAAGAAGAGGATCATCCTGTTCAACACTGGACGCAGGTTTGGAAACGGGCTGCAGAATGAAGTTAATCTGACCACCTCATCTGGAGGGAAGGATAGTCCACAAGAAAGAAGAGCTTCTAGACCTATGGTCTCCGACAACGAGACAGACTATGATGAAGAACAATATCCTCCTGCTGAGGATAAGTACAAACAGATGGAGGACCGTTTGAGCGCTATGGAAATACAGAAGGTGCCCAGTCTGGACTCCGAAGATCTAGGTCTATCCTCTGGGGTGGTGATTCCCTATAAATTCAAGGCACATGCCTTTGCCAAGTATGACGGAGCTTCTTGTCCAAAGCTGCACCTCCGGTCATATGTGAGAAAGATCCAGCCTTACACTGCTGATAAGAACTTGTGGATCCATTTCTTTCAAAACAGTCTCTCAGGGACTCAGCTTGAGTGGTTCTATCAGCTGGATGGAGCCAGTATCTGTAGCTGGGAAGATTTGGCTACTGCATTCTATAGGCAGTATAAGTGCAACTCCGACCTCGCTCCTACGCGTACCCAACTCCAGGGTATGTCAATAGGAACGGGTGAAGGATTTAAAGAGTATGCTCAAAAATGGAGAGACCTGGCCGGAAGGGTGCAACCACCTTTGGCTGATCATGAACTTGTTGATATGTTTCTGGGGACCCTGTCTGGTCCGTTCTTTAATCATCTGATTGGAAGCTCTTCAGCCGGGTTTACAGACCTTATCTTGACTAGTGAGAGGATCGAAGCTGGTATTAAAGCTGGGAAGATACAAAAGTGTGCCTCATCGAGCACCGAGAAGAAACCGTTTAAGAAAGAATCCAGTGTTGTCTACAATTCAAGAAGACAAAATAGACCTGAACACCGCCAATTTGTCAATGCAGTTGTTATTTCAAAACTTGCTGGTGCCCCTCAGCATCACAACCAACAAAGGGACGAAAGACCTCGAAGGCAATTCACCCGTCTCAGCATGACTTTGTCTCAAATTCTGCCACAGTTGCTGAAGACCAATCTGGTGACTCTAAAAGAAGCTCCAAAGAATTCAAATACAACATCACCAAGGTATAACCCTAACGCCCGCTACGCTTATCACTCTGAGAGCCCGGGGCATAATACGGATGATTGTTGGCCTTTGAAGAACAAGGTCCAAGACTTGATTGATGCAAATGAGATTGAGTTTGAGGCGCCCGAGAGGCCTAATGTTGTAACTGCTCCCATGCCCAAACATGGAGTAAATGCTGTAGAGGAAGACTTGTTTGTAGTTTTCGTGGATGATATTGTTACCCCTCTGATGACTGTCAAGAAGAACTTGTTGTTAGCCGGTTTATTTCCGGGATATGGCGAAGGTTGCCATATGTGTTCTGTTTTACCTACTGGTTGCCCATCTCTGAAGTCAGGTATCCAAAACCTGATAGATAGCAAGGAAATCCTGTTTGAGAATACTGTTGTTCCATCCGCTCCTACTGAAGAAGTTGCCATCATTACCATTTTCAACAATTCTTCCAAGGCTCCCCTGAGGAAGCCTGTTAGAATTACATCTACTCCGAAGATCGCACCTGTGATCATCACTGTTCCGGGGCCCATCCCCTACACCTCTGACAAAGCTGTCCCTTGGCATTATGGGGCAGATGTTTATGTTCTTGGAGTTAAGCAAGAGTTTGATGCTGATACCGGCATCAGCAACATTACTGGACCTGCTAAAGTCACCCGCTACAGTAGACTTTTCTCACCTGATATTGCTCCACCAGCTGCCCGAAGACCTGTTGTCATTTCACCTGCAAGTGTACCTACTTCCATTCCTGATCAAGTTCCTATTCCTACCCATGTCGCCAAGTCATCTAACGATCGGGGCAAAGGGATCGCCACTGATGTGCCTGCCCAGATGGAGGCACTAAAGACCATTACTGTTGAAGCTTCCAAACAGGAGATGGAAGAGATTTTGAAGATTATTAAGAAAAGTGATTATAACGTAGATGAGCAGCTGGGGCAAACCCCATCCAAGATTTCTATGTTGTCACTATTTTTGTGTTCAGAGGCCCATGCCAAGGCTCTGATTACCTTCCTGAAGACTGCCCACGTACCACAAGAGACATCAACTGATCAGTTTACCGATTGTGTGGCCAATTTAACTGCTGATAATGGTTTGGGTTTCTCCGACGCCGATTTTACTATTAAAGGGAAGAACCACAATGATGCCCTGCATGTCTTCATTGAATGCAGGGGCATTACTCTTGCACATATATTGGTGGATACTGGTTCTTCTTTGAACGTTTTGCCGAAGAAAGCTCTAGACCGGTTGGATTGCAAAGGGTTGGAGCTAAAGCCAAGTAACATCATTGCCAGGGCCTTTGATGGGTCTAAAAGGATGGTGCATGGTGAGGTTGATATTCCAATTAAAGTTGGTTCTCAGGTCTTCAATTCTACATTCTACGTGATGGACATTCGGCCATCCTATTCTTGTTTGCTGGGTCGTCCATGGATCCACAAAGCTGGAGCCGTAACCTCAACGCTCCACCAGAAGTTGAAGTACCCGGTTAGAGGCAAGATTGTGACAGTTCAAAGGGAGGAGGAGTACATGGTCAGCCACCTCAACTTGTTCCGGTATGTAGAGATGGATGGGGAGTTCATTGAGACCCCATTTCAACACTTTGAAGAGGTTCCTCAGACACTAGCATCCATTGAGACTGTGATTGAAGATTCTCCTATGAAGATGGCTTCCTTAAAGGATTCCCGGGCTGTTATTGAGAAGGGTGAGTATGCAAACTGGGGCCAACTTCCTGATTTCACTCAGAAGACTAACAAGTTTGGTTTGGGTTTCACTGTAGAAGCTCAAAGGGATGTTCGAAGTGCAAGGATTGGAAGACCTCCTGTGTTCATCAGCAACTCATGAGTAAATGCCATCGAAGATGACGTGGAGGAGTCTGAATTTGACAGCTGGATCTATCCTACGACCAACGGTGGACCAAGCAACTGGACAGCAAAGGATTTCATCCCTATTACTTTTGTTACTCAGTAGTGAAGCTTTTTGTTTTGAATTTGTAACAGACAATATTGTGAAACTTCATGGCCCGGTGTCTTACCCGGGGCACCGTGGCTTCATTTGTGAGGGCTTTTGTGTGTCATTTTCATATATCATTAATAAAAGCATTGGACGTTCTTGCATTTCAAATTTTGCGCTCCTTGTCTTTCTTTATTATATATTGCAAAACAGCTATTTTACACACACTCACATATACAGGTCTCAATCCACTCTGGATCTCACGGGTAACGACTCTGCTACTACCAGTTATGACTTCGAAAATCCGATCAACATAGCCGAAGACGAAGGTGAAGATGATTATGAAGTGCCTGGTGAACTTGCAAGACTGCTACTTCAAGAAGAAAGGGTCATTCAACCACACGAAGAGCCAGTGGAAACGGTAAATCTGGGTACTGAAACAGATAAGAAGGAAGTCAAGATCGGTGTAAATCTGGAGCTTAGTGTGAAGCAGCGGTTGATTCAGATGCTGCATGAATATGTCGAGATCTTTGCCTGGTATTATGAGGATATGCCTGGGTTAGATACTGACATTGTGGTTCATCGCCTGCCTACAAAGGAAGACTGCCCTCCGGTGAAACAGAAGGTTCGTCGTATGCGCCCAGAGATGTCCGAGAAAATCAAGGCTGAAGTTATGAAATAGTTTGACGACGGTTATCTAGCAGTGACTTCTTACCCTCAGTGGGTTGCCAATGTGGTTCCGGTGCCGAAGAAGGATGGTAAGGTCCGAATGTGTGTTGACTACAGGGATTTAAACAGGGCAAGCCCTAAGGATGACTTCCCTCTACCTCATACTGACGTTCTGGTTGACAATACTGCTCAGCACAAGGTCTTCTCCTTTATGGACGGTTTCTCCGGTTATAATCAGATAAAGATGGCTCCCGAAGACATGGAGAAGACCACTTTTGTTACTCAGTGGGGTACCTTTTGCTACAAGGTCATGCCTTTTGGGTTGAAAAATGTTGGGGCAACATATCAGCGTGCCATGGTTGCTTTGTTTCATGACATGATCCATCATGAGATTGAAGTATACGTCGATGATATGATTGCAAGGTCCCAAACTGAGGAGGAACACCTTGACCATCTACAAAAGCTGTTTGACAGGCTAAAGTTGTACAAGCTGAGATTGAACCCAAACAAGTGCACCTTCGGGGTGAGATATGGTAAGCTATTAGGTTTCGTCGTGAGCGACAAAGGTATTCAAGTGGACCCTGCCAAAGTGAAAGCTATACAGGAGATGCCAGCTCCCAAGACAGAGAAGGAGGTCAGAGGCTTTCTAGGACGACTGAACTATATTGCCCGATTCATCTCACACCTAACTGCTACTTGTGAGCCAATCTTCAAGTTACTGAAGAAAGATCAAGTGGTATGTTAGAACGATGAATGTCAGGCTGCTTTCGAAAGAATCAAAGAGTACCTCCAGGAGCCACCTATTCTTATGCCACCAGTTGAAGGGAGACCTTTGGTTTTATACTTGACAATACTTAACAATTTAATGGGGTGTGTGTTGGGGCAGCATGACGAGTCTGGCCGAAAAGAGCATGCTATTTATTACCTTAGCAAAAAGTTTACCGACTGTGAGACCCGATACTCACTACTTGAGAAAACTTGTTGCGCTTTGGCATGGGCTGCTCGCTGGCTGAGACAGTATATGCTGACTCACACTACTCTATTGATTTCAAAGATGGACCCAATCAAGTATATCTTCGAGAAGCCCGCCTTGTCCGGAAGAATAGCAAGATGGAAGATGATCTTGACTGAGTATGACATCCAGTACACAACTCGAAAAGCAATCAAGGGAAGTGTATTGGTAGACCATTTGGCACATCAGGGAGTGGATGATTACCAGTCTATGAACTTTGAATTCCCGGACAAGAATATCATGTTGATAACTGATTGTGAGACACCTGGACCGGATGAAGGACCTGAGGAAGGATCCCGATGGTCTATGAACTTTGATGGAGCTTCAAACGCTTTGGGTAATGGCATTGGCATGGTGATCATATCTCCTAAAGGCTCACATACTCCGTTTACCGCCCGACTATGTTTCAACTGCACCAACAATATGGCGGAGTATGAAGCATGCATCATGGGTCTTCGAGCAGCAATTGACCTAAGGATTAAGTTTCTGAGTGTCTTCGGAGATTCCGCTCTCGTGATCAGTCAGATCAAAGGAGAGTGGGATACGAAACACCCAAATCTTATTCCTTACAAGGAGTATGTGTTGACGTTGCTTCCCCACTTCGAGGAGATAACCTTTGAACACTTCCCAAGAGAGGAGAATCAGTTGGCGGACGCGTTAGCTATGATGTCTTCTATGTTCAAGGTCAAATGGGACAACGAGGCCCCCCGGATCATTATTTGGAAATTGGATGAACCTGCACATTATTGTGATCTTGAGATTGAAGAGGTAACCAAAAAGCCCTGGTATCATGAGGTGAAAAGATACCTTGAAGCTCAGGAGTACCCCGAGGATGCATCTGTTAATGACAAGAAGTTTTTGAGAAGGTTCGCAGCAAAGTTCTTCATCAGTAATGGCATTCTTTACAAGCGAAACCATGATTCAACCTTACTGCGTTGTGTTGATAAGATTGAAGCAGAAAGGATTATGACAGAGCTGCATGAAGGTACTTTTGGAACTCATTCCAGTGGACATACCATGGCAAAGAAAATCCTACGGGCAGGGTATTACTGGTCCACAATGGAAGCTGACTGTTATCAGCACTCTCGGACATGTCACAAGTGCCAAGTCTATGATGATAAGGTGCATATTCCTCCAGTTCCTCTGAACATCTTGACAACACCTTGGCCTTTTGCAATGTGGGGCATTGATATGATCGACGAGATCAGACCTACGGCATCCAACGGGCATCGTTTCATCCTGGTAGCGATTGATTACTTTATGAATTGGGTTGAAGCAGCTTCCTTTGCCATGGTAACCAAGAACGTCGTGGCACGGTTCATTCGGCACAATCTGATCTATCGATACGGTGTACCAGAGAGGATCATTACGGACAATGGTACCAATCTTAATAACAAAATGATCACTGAGCTCTGCAAGCAATTCAAGATACAGCACCACAACTTTTCTCCCTACCGGTCGAAGATGAATGGGGTTGTCGAAGCGGCTAATAAGAACATTAAGAAGATTGTGCAGAAGATGACAGTGACCTACAAAGACTGGCACGAGATGTTACCCTTTACTCTTCATGGGTACCGTACCTCAGCACGGACGTCAACAAGGGCAATGCCCTATTCCTTGGTTTATGGCATGGAAGCAGTTTTTCCTATTGAAGTTCAGATACCCTCTCTTCGGATCATGAAAGATGCAGGTTTGAGCGAAGACAACTGGATCCAAACCCGACTTGATCAACTGAATCTAATCGACGAAAAGAGACTTACCACTATTTTTCATGGTCAGATGTACCAAAAACGGATGATCAAGGCATTTAACAAGAAAGTCAAACGACAAGAGTATCAAGTTGGGGACCTGGTAATCAAGCGCATTATCTTACCTCAAGGTGATCCCAGGGGCAAATGGACCCCTACTTACGAAGGGCCATTTGTGGTTAGGAACATTTTCTCAGGAGGAGCGATGATTCTAACCACCATGGATGGTGACGACCTTCCTCATCCCGTCAATGCAGACATAGTAAAAAGATACTACGCATAATTAAAGACCCGCTAGGTTGACTGGCATAGGCAAAAATAAGGGCTTCCCGACGAACCAAAAGGGTTTGGGCAAAAATAAGGGATGAAAATTAAAAAAAATCTGTACACCCGGCAAGTCGAAAACCTGAAAAGGCGGCTTGAGCAAAAATGGGTATCCCTGTGGACTGAAAACCCGAAAGGGCGGTCCAGGCAAAAGTTAGGGATCAAAGCGTAATACTATGTCTCATAGGATTACCTTGCATCCAGACTTCGGTATCAACTATCAAGCTCAGACAACACTAATCAATCATTTTCATCTTCAACTAAGCAACAAAGTGATGAGATGCTTGAAGATATAAAGGAGATAGCAGAGTTGGAACCCAGTGGGATTATTCGCATAGCTGTTTTGTTTTCTTTTCACAAATTGTATAAATCCTATTTGTTCGGCGGCGTTCTCTTACTAGGACGTCAGCCTCTTGTACAAAAGCGCCTATTTACAGGAAAACTTCAAAATCAATACAAATTCATTTTCAGACAAATTTCAAACTGTTTTCCCTTTATCTGTTTTGTTTTGCAAAGAACGTCCAATGTTCATTTTTGATATATGCATTTGTCCTTAATTTCTGCTCATAAATATTTACATGCGAAACAAAGGACTAATTACGGGTGATATCAGAAGTAGGGGCAATAAGAATCGTCCGAGCAGTCTAGTTGCTCTGTCCACCAAGGTACCAAGGTAGGTTCCGTTGAAGAATATGACCAAGATATCATCATTCCCCGCAGAATAAAAACAGTAATGGTGGCTCTCCCCACCGAGACTTGCAACCACGAATGAATCAGCAACACTCTCCCCTAAGCAGAGTCAATCTACCATCAGCCCTAAAAAGGTCGGGTATCCCCAGAAGGTCTTAATATTCCCCAACGGAGCATAAAGACATTCTCCAGCAAGCGTAAGAGCATCCCCGACAGTCTTAATATTCCTCGACAGAGTATAAGAATGTTCCCCAGCGGAATACAAGATACCCCCAGTGGAGCCATTTCCCCAGCGCAGTCTAAAAAAGTTTCCCCAATGGAGTTGAATCATCTTCCCCAGTAGATTCTGGAAGCTTATCCCCTGCGAAGCACAAATAAGTATCCCCAGCCAAATTCAGAAGGTTATCCTCACAAAAGCCTAACTGGGTTATCCCCAGCAAATTGCAACTGAAAGATCATCCCTAACAAAGTTCTTTCTTTCTCCCCAGCAGGACTTCTATCCTCAACAGGCTCAATATCACCAGCAACGGTAATATTCCCCGCAGAGTAATCTCTTCATCAGCTTATTCCCCAACAGAGCTTATCAGCGGAATCCCCAGCGGAGTTTATTGTTAAAATCTCAGCAAAGCATCTCTTCCCCACAGAGTAATTCCCCGCAGAGTAATCTCTTCATCAGCTTATTCCCCAACGGAGCTCTTTTCTCCTGCAAGTTTATTCTCGCAAATTACCTTTGTCCATCATCCCCATCAGAAACGAAGAACTCAACTCTACTCTCCAGCGGCTTCAGGATTTATTTTCCCCAGCTAAAGCATCATTTCCATACATCATGATACATGCATGTACGCATCATACCATACAATCTCATTTATGTTGAGAACATCATTGCTTGATTCATCTCATGCATTGCATGCGACTGACCTTTACCTTTCAAGAAAAATGCAGTAAAGTTCTCAACTTAGTCGAAGATCTGACCAGTTTTTAAATCTCAATTGAATTATCCTCGGTTGAATTTCAGATAAGGTTCTCAATCTCGACAGTTTTCCTCCATCATAGTGTGGACAAGTTCTATAACCTCAGCGGTATACTCCATTGAGCACGAGACAGTTCCTAGATCTTGATGAAGATGTTTCCCTACGTCATAGTGTGGACGAGTACTATAACCTCAACGGTATACTCCATTGAGCATGAGTCAGTTCCTAGATCTTGATGTTTTCCTCCGTCATAGTGTGGACGAGTACTATAACCTCAATGGTATACTCCATTGAGCATGCGTCAGTTCCTAGATCTTGATGAAGATGTTTCCCTACGTCATAGTGTGGACGAGTACTATAACCTCAACGGTATACTCCATTGAGCATGAGTCAGTTCCTAGATCTTGATGTTTTCCTCCGTCATAGTGTGGTCGAGTACTATAACCTCAACGGTATACTCCATTGAGCATGAGTCAGTTCCTAGATCTTGATGAAGATGTTTCCCTATGTCATAGTGTGGACGAGTACTATAACCTCAACGGTATACTCCATTGAGCATGAGTCAGTTCCTAGATATTGATGAAGATGTTTCCCTACGTCATAGTGTGGACGAGTACTATAACCTCAACCGTATACTCCATTGAGCATGAGTCAGTTCCTAGATCTTGATGTTTTCCTCCGTCATAGTATGTACAAGTTCTATAACCTAAGTAGTATACTCCATTGAGCACGAGACAGTTCTTAGATCTTGATGAAGATGTTTCCCTACGTCATAGTGTGGACGAGTACTATAACCTCAACGGTATACTCCATCGAGCATGAGTCAGTTCCTAGATCTTGATGTTCTCCTCTGTCATAGTTTGGATGAGTTCTATAACCTCAACGGTATACTCCATTGAGCACGAGACAGTTCCTAGACTTTGATGGAGATGTTTCCCCCCAATTGAATTATGGACAGGTTCTTAAGACTCAGCCGAGGCATTCTCTCAGTTGAAGTACAGGCAAGTTCCTAAGTCTCAACAAAGTTAGACTTCCCCAGCGGAATCTTCCACAACAACAGGTATGCAAGTTCTCGCTAAGGAATCTCTTATGCGATCGAAGCTCCTGCAGATGGCATCTGTAAGCCCATCCTCCTATCAGCAATCTCCAAATGGCATCTGTAAGCCCATTCCCGACGTCACAATGCTGATACTACACCGTGCAAGTGCAAATTTCTGGGCACTCTAGTGTTCAATTATCTTCCACCTTCGGATCACGAAAGGCTCCAAAGCCAATCTGTATCCTCAGGTTTAAGAAAATTGAACAGGGGCAACTGTTGTACCCCAAAATTTGCCCTCTCATGTTTCCCATGATTTTTTCCCTACATGGTTGGTCACAAACCTTTTCCTAAAGAAAAGGAAAATTGGTGAGTGATGTTTCTAAGTTTCCTTCGATTGGCATCTCCAAAATGCCTTTCAATGGGTATCTACATAGCGCTCTTCAATTGGCATGGGCAGAAGTCCTTCGATGGGCCTGTTAACAAGGCTCTTCGATTGGCAGGTTAACAAGTATCTTTCGATTGACGCTGTAGCAGTGGCATTCGATTGGCAGGTTAACAAGTATCTTTCGATTGATGTTGTAGCAGTGGCATTCAATTGGTAGTTTAACAAGTATCTTTCGATGGACATTGTAGCAGTGGCATTCGATTGGTAGTTTAACAAGTATCTTTCGATTGGTATTATAGTAGTGGCCTTTGATTGACATTTTGATAAAGGTCCTTCGACTGGAACTTCAGAGTTTCCCTCAATCGGAATATTTGAATGAAATGAACTTCGAGTGGCATTTCAGTATAGAGTTTGCCTTAATCTGAGATGCTCTGATGAAGGAAGTTCTGAATACTTCGAATCAGAATTTAGACTCATCACAAGGCCAAGAGCTAGTTGAAGTTGCCTAATAGGGAATTTTCTTCAAAAGGATAGGAGATCGAAGCAAAGGGTGGGTCAATCGAAGGAGCCCTAGTATTGAAGCTGGCACAATTCGACTCAGAACCAGTAAGGAGAGCAAGGTTCTACTAGGGAAAGTTGGTTTGAATTGGAATTTGAAGCCATCGAAGAAAGCAAATTCGAAGGGAAGTGGACCTGCAGGGGTAGGTCAACTTTCTATTTTTATCATGTTGGAGGCCTAAACAGCTCATAACAGGCTGGCAGTAACGCATGAAAGCAGATTGGCACGTGATTGAATCAAAATTAGAAAGTCTTTATGAAGAAATCAAATCAAATCCGTGTAAAGGCATGGTGTGGACAAAAAGATTGAATTAGGCTATTTTTGGAATGATATTCAAAGTGAATCAAATCAAGAATCAAGACATTGATGGAGGAAGATTGAGGCCAGGTTTTCAACCCTAATTCATTCCATTATATACAAGCAAGCCTCACAGATCAAAGAAGAAGAAACAAAACTCTGCAGAAACGAAAAAACGCACAGAGGTTTCCTTAGAAGAAAACGATGCCTGCCCCACGAGATTCCATAAAGTTGCCAAAGATTGTCACACTAAAAGCCGGTTTTGCGCGTAGTCTCTGTCCAGACTAACATTTGAATCGTGAAGCATCCCTCATACAACCCCCCTGTGGAATTCTAGATCGGAGGATGTCATATCCAGATCGAACGCCCCGTACGTGCAGTCTCGTAGGCACCTTCAATCAGTCCCTTGGGACCTGGGTTCGAATCTCAGGTCCCCCAAAACCTTGTTTATTTTTCTTCTTCAGGTATTCCCATGTAGCGTTCAAAGAGTGGACCACTATGCGCTTGCAGATCTGGAAGGCTACGTGGCTTGCAAAACAGATCCAATGGTCTAGATGGAAGGACTACCATAGGCCAGAGTCAACAAGCATGTGGGCTATTCAAAAATTCAAACGAGGCTGCTTGTGTTTGGGCCTGGAAATTGCAACTCAAACACCTTCTTAAGGCCCAGCACCCCCCAAAGTTTGCTTACGTTTTTATTTTCTTTTCATATTTCTTTTGCGTTTTATTATTATTATTAAAAACTAACAAATTAATTAACAAACTAACTTTTTTTTATATAAAATAAGAAAACACCAAAAAAATAATATTTATTAATTTCATTATTTATTTTTGTAAATAAAAACTAACCAGTTAATTTAGTTTTAAATTAGGTTTAATGATAATATATTTTGCAATAAATTAAAATTGATTTAGAATTAGGGTTTTGATATATTTTTACCTTTCTAATTTTATTTCCTTAATTAAAATAAAAAAACTCAAAAATATTTTCTTTTAATTAATTAATTCCATTATTAATTTAGACTTAATCCTTAATTCAAAAAAGAATAAAAAATATGCTTTCTTTAAATAAAAAGGGTCAAAACCCTAAAGGACATTCCGATTCAATTTTTTTTCTCGCGCGAATTATCTTTGATCCATATAATTGTAATTGCTCCGAGGATGTAATAGTTTTAACTTAGGACTTTTATTTATCGCTCTTACTTATTTATCGCAATTTAATTTTCAAGGGTTTGTTTTTGGCGATGTAAATACCCGACGCCTTGTAATAGCTTTAGCTTTATTTTCTCGCAATTTAATTTCCGCAATCATTAACTGTTAGATGTTTGAATAATACGCTATGCATGACAAGATCTATCTTAACTTAAAATCAACAATAGCTCACCATGACATGTAAAGATAATATAAACTGAAAAAGAATACACTCGCACATGCCACTCTTAGGGTACGCCTCACTTGGTTGCCTCGAACGTGGTCATTGAGTATAGGAAGTTTTAGAGGTCACCCTCTTGTCCAAAGATCATAAGTTGCCTCGAAACGGTTGCCTCGGATAAAATGATCTAAGATATTAGGGTTACCGCTAAGGCGTCCTAACATTGCTTTAGTGACCACACGTCCCTTAAAAGCATTGTCTAAAGGACATTTGCACAGTTTAAAGGACATTTGCACAGTTTAATTCCTTTTTTGAGTAGGTAGAGGTTCTTAAGTACTTGCTCTTTTGAAAACAAAAACAAAACTTTTTTGCACTTACACCCCTTTCAAAACAAAAACTCTTCTCAAATCCACAAACACATAGAAAAGCAAAATTTTTGAAAACATAGTGAGCAAGTACCTAAGAGCCCGTGGATAACTACGGATAGAAAGGGTGCTAATACCTTCCCTTTCTATAATCTACCTCCCGAACCCGAGAAACATCTCGAAAAGGAATTTTTCTGTGCTTTTGTCCTTTCCTTGTTGGATAAAATAAAAGACGGTGGCGACTCTTGCTTACCGCGACATTTTGCAAAAACAAACGCAAACGCGAACCAGCATTCCAAAACAGTCAGTTCTCATTCCCACCGATCACATTATGAGTTGCACAAGTTGGGAAATTTTGAGGAAATACATGAAATGCAAAATGAGCAAATTTGAATTTTTGAAGTTGTGGGCCTAATTGTTGATATTCAAGCATATCCATGACCTTATGGGAGACTATTAAATAAACTCACACCTTGCCCTATATTTTATCATCATTTTATTCATATTTTATTTTGTTTTTATTCAGATAAATTCAAAATAAATAATTTAAATAGAAAACAAATGGGCCAGCGCATGGATTGATTCTCTTAGAGCCCAACACAGCTTGTGACAACCCAACAACATTCCAAACTCGTGCAAAGCTCAAGAAGGCAAGGATTTTTTTAAGTTTGACAAGTTTTAAAGTGGTTTTATTCTTGTTTAAACAATGATTTGATTAGCTTAATTCCATTCCATATTGGCTAACTCATTCATCCCTCTATATAATGTAAGCAAATCAGAAGCAAATGGACACGAGATCACTGCATACAAAAGCTAGCAAAAAATTCTCCAAAAATTCTCAAAACCCTCGAGCCTCCTCACGCTCTCATCAGTCCATTTCATCCTACAATTCAAGACCCATTCCATTCTGGAAAATCTAAAGGTAGTCCTGGATCATTTATGATGATCATACACGCATGAAATCATACATCATGACCTTGTCATTTCCATATTTTTCTTGAAATTTATATCTGCAATTTTATTGTGTTTTATAATGATTTGATGCTTCTAACATGATCTATTTAGACCATCAAATTCATCACATGCACGCAAAATGAATGAGTACCATTTTTATCTTTGATCGGTTGCTTAGAAACGAAATGCATGATCTAGAATTTTTTAGCCAAAAATAATTCTAGATTCAGATTCAGCAGGGAATTTTAAGGGGAGTAGGGTGCCATGGTCAAATGTATCAGAAACAGATGATCAAGGCCTTCAACAAGAAAGTCAGACAACAAGTGTATCAAGTAGGGGATCTGGTAGTCAAGCGCATTATACTTCCGCAAGGTGATTCCAGGGGACAATGGACTCCCACCTATGAGGGACCATTTATAGTCAAGAACATATTTTTCGGTTGGGCCATGATTCTGACCACCATGGATGTGACGACCTTCCACACCCTGTCAATGCGGACATAGTGAAAAGATACTACGCATAACAAAGACCCGCTAGGTTGACATACCTAGGCAAAAATAAGGGCATCCCGGCGAACCAAAAGGGTTCAGGCAAAAATTAGGGATAAAAATAAAAAAATTTGTACACCCGGCAAGTCGAAAACCCGAAAGGGCGTCTTGGGTAAAAAAGGGTATCCCGATGGACTGAAAACCCAAAAGGGCGGTCCAGGAAAAAGTTAGGGATTAAAGCGTATCACTATGTCTCATTGGATCACCTTGCAATCAGACTTCAGTAATCAGATATCAAGCTCAAATGGTACGGATCAATCCAGTCAGCTTCGGACAAGCAGCAAAGTGATGAGATGCTCGAAGACATAGGGGTAATAGAAGAATTGAAAGCCAATAGGATCACTACACATAGCAGTTTTTCTTTTTGTACATAATTTCTGTAATAATTTCCATTTTTTACGGCGGTGTTCTCTTACTAGAGCGTCAGTCTCCTTATAAAAACGCCTGTTATAGGAAAATTTCATATCAATAAAAAGCGTCTTTTGAGTACAAAAATTTGTGTTTGTTTTTCCTTTTTCTGTTTTGTTGTGCAAAAACGTCCAATGTTTTATTCTTGACATATGCATTTGAATATCATTACTGTTCACAAATATCCGCATATAAAACAGAAAGACAGTTGCTAAGAACTCAAAGAAACTGGTACAAAACCCAAATGTCGACAGTTACCCCGTCCATCATGGTACAAGGGGCAGAGACAGTTGGGAGCGAAGTCACTATCGCATACAAGCCAGTGATACCTATACTCCCCACAGAGCCGAGACAACTAAGGTACGACCTCCGTATCCCCAAGCAGGAATTCCTTCCCCAGCAAGTTCTTTCAGAAAGCTGATATCGGAATTCCCCAGCCGAGCTTTATAACCATAAATAGTTTATAATGTTTTTCTTCCGAGCAGAGTTTATTTCTATGACGGCGGAAGCTCGATCTCCAACAGAGCTCTTCTCTCCAGCAATGGAAGTTCATCCCCAGCTGAGTTTATTTCTCCAAATCAGCAGATCTTCCAACAGAGTATCTCTCTCCCCCATAAAGTTATTCCCCCGCAGAGTTATTCTCAGACAGAGTCTCTCCCAACAGAATATTCTCGAGCAAAATGGATGTAAATCCCCAGCTAATCATCTTCGGTCACTATCCCCAACGGAAACAAAGAACTCAACTCCTTATACTCTTCAGCAGAAGTCAAGGATTTATTTTACCCAGCTAGAGAATATCACAATAGCATTGCAAATCCATACATCATGGCATGTGCATACATATTATACAGCACAATCTCATTTATTTTGAGAACATCATTACTCAATACATTTCATACATCATGACATTACATATGACTAACTCTTTACCTTTCAAGGAAAGGTGCAATCAAGTTCTCACGAGTTCTCTCTGGTTCAGTCAAACCGACACCAAGGTTTCTATTCCAGTTGAAGATATTCCAATACTTTTTCTGGTTCAGTCAAACTGACACTAAGGTTTTTATTCTAGTTGAAGATCTTCTAAGACTTTCATCTGGGTCAGCCAAATCGCCGCTAAGATTCCCCTGATTTCTATGAAAGTCAAAGTTAATCTGAGACCTCTCTCGGGATCAGTCAAATCGATACTAAGATTTCTCTCCCAGTTGAAGTTCTCACAAATTTCCTCTGGTTCAGTCAAACCGACACTAAGGTTTCTATTCTAGTTGAAGATGTTTTAAGACTTTCGTCTGGGTCAGCCGAATCTCCGCTAAGATTCCCCTGGTTTCTATGCCAGTCAAAGTTAATTCGAGACCTCTCCTGGGATCAGTCAAATCGATACTAAGATTTCTCTCCCAGTTGAAGTTCTCACAAGTTTTCCCTGGTTCAATCAAATCGATACTAAGATTTCTTTTCCAATTCAAGCTATGAAGCCCGGAAATCGACCAGATAATATCTTGATTTCTCCAAAATACTACAAAGCCTTGAATCGACCAGATAGTGGTATATCTCAAATTCAAGCTATGAAGCCCGGAAATTGACCGGATAACAGCTTAATTCCCCCATCATATTATGAAGCCCGGAAATCGACCTGATGGCAGTACAAAATACCACGAAGCCTGGAATCGACCAGATAGGGGTATATCTCAAATTCAAGCTATAAAGCCCAGAAATCGACCGGATAATATCTTGATTTCTCCAAAATACTACGAAGTCTGGAATCGACCAGATAGTGGTATTCAAGCTATGAAGCCTGGAAATCGACCGGATAATATCTTGATTTCTCCAAATACTATGAAGCCTAGAATCGACCATATAGTGGTATAAGACACCGTGAAGCCTGGCGCACGACTAGATAACGGTATAAGACGCTGTGAAGGCTGGAGCATAACCAGATAGAGGCAAGAGACACTGTGAAACCTGGAGCACGACCAGATAACAGTATGAGGTACTGCGAAGCTTGGAATTTGACCAAATAACAATGTACTCGGCCAATTACTATGAATCCTAGAAATGACCGGATGTTAGTATGCCTTAAATTCAAGTTGAAACCCGAATGCGGCCGGATAACCACTTGATTCCTTTTGAAGCCTGGAGCACGACCAAATAACAGTTTTTGAGGTTGCAAAGCCTGGAGTACGACCAGATTGTAAGTTTAATCTCATCTCCCCAGTAAGACACTGTAAAACCTGGAGCACGACCAGATAGCAGTTGATCTTATTATCCTCAACAAATAACTGTAAAGCCTTGAGTACGACCATATAGCAGTTCATTTTCACCTCCTCGACTAAGAGATGATTCCCCAATAGAGTAAAGGACAGCTGAAGCTCCTAAAATTCTATTTCTCCCAAGACAGAGACCAAAATTCCTCAGCAGATTCCTCCTCAACAACAGGAACAGGAATTCTCATCAAAGTAATATCTCGGGAAATCAACATCCTCTAGATGGCATCTTTAAGCCCATCTCCAACGATTCTCCGTCATATCTTCCGGATGGAATATTTAAGCCCATCTCCGGTGACCTTTCGTCGTCTCCTCCAAATGGCATCTGTAAGCCCATTCCGGATACTACCTACACAGTCTAGCATCATCTCATACGAGTGCAAATTTCTGGACACTCTAGTGTTCAATCATCTTCCACCTTCAGATTACGAAAGGCAGACAACCAATCTACATCCTCAGGTTTAAGAAGATTGAACAGGGGAAGATGTTGTACCCCAAAATTTTCCCTCTCATTTTACTCAACACATGCCCATTGAGGTCCTCAACTTGCTCAAGGATGCCCAAGAGTTGACCAGACAAACTCTCTCCTAAGGCAATGTACCTCAAACTAGGGTTTCCATTTTCATCAAGATGTGTGAACTTCAAAAGTCCCAAATTCTTTCCATGGTCCTAATATGTTATCAATATCATCCATGTCAATTTTCATGCCTTGCACAAGAAGTTTGCTCAGTCAATTGCCCATATGCCTGAAAACCAACTATATTAGGTCAAAAGTCAACTATGGCTCACATACAGTCAAACTTCAAGATTTTTGGTCAACATCAACATTTTGAAGTTATATCCATCATTTTATCAAGGGTTGATCATGATTCCTCAAGGAATGCCCCAAATTCATCAAAACCCAAAAGTTGATAAATTAGGGTTTCTTTGGAAAAGTTAACCAAACTTTGACCAAGCATAACTTCTTCATACTTCATCAGATATTTTCCATCCAGGCTCATTTTGAAAAGGATGCAATTCCCTACAATTCATCTTCATCCCACAAGTTCAAAATATGCACTCATAAAAAGATGTGAATTTCTACATTATAGGTCCTTTTGAAAAGTCAACAAAAACACCTTTTGGGTCAAAGCTCCTTACATGAACATGGAAGACCCAATTGAGATGAAACTAAAAGGGTTTTTTAGAGGGCATTCTAAGCTTTCTAAAAAGTCCAAGAACACCTCTCTAGGGTTAAAATTGGAGGAGATATGCCTTGTCAAAGTTGACCATTTTTGCAAAATTGCGAAAAGTCAAATGTGCTCAAAAATACATTTTTTGTCAAATGGGCGTAGCATTTCATGATTGCATCTTACTTGTGACATGGTCCATGACCCAAATCAGCATATACTCTTTATTTGCTTCATTATTTATTTTATTTTTATTTTTTATTATTTAAAATTCAAATTAAATCAAATAAATTGCAAAAAATACAAAAGATTGATTTTTTATCTGATTTTTGGTAGGAATCAAATCCAATTAGGCTGACAAATCATATCCAAATCGTGCAAGGAAAATTGAATCAAAATTGGCATGATTATGCTTGTTTTGGAAACATATAATGCAAGGATAAAATCAAATCCAATCTCCTTAATTCACCAAGATACAATGCGTTTTTGTTAACCTAATTTGTTCTAATATATATACTGAACATGAACAATGCACAAAAAGAAGGATTGGCAGGCGTGAGAACCCTAAACAAAACTCAAAATTCTGGACAAAAGTGGTGAATCGGTTTCAAGCTTGGAGGGCAATTCAAAGCATTTCAACACTCTCAATCGTTTCCTGGACCTTCCCAGAAGCTAACACGATCGTTTGCAAGCTTCCACAAGCCCAAAATCGCGAGCTACAGACCCATGGTTTTCTCATATAATCTTGAATTTGATTTTACAATTTACGTATGATTAATTACTTTTAAGCATAGCATTGTGTTTGTATCATCATTTGGAACATTTTGGTTAAACCAATTTTGCGTTTGGACGCCTGTGTACGTATTTGCCATTATTAGGGTTTATTCTTGCATTTTAGGGTTTTGTCATACAGGTTAAATTGGCCCAGGAAAAGGGTACCATCCTACTCGTAAGGTCAAAACAAATTCATCTGTGGTATTACATTGCATGTATATTGTGTGCAATTGATTTTTGAATCTTGCAGGGTTTAAGTTATGGCAGCCTGTCCGTAGGTAAAAGTAAGGGACCTAAGACGACGGACAAGGAAGAAGACGGTGATTTGTCACCACCCCATTGGTCCATTTGAAATATGGTGCGCGTTTTTCTTTTATTCAGATTAGCCACTTTGTTTTATATATTATTCATTGTTTCTATTATTATAACAAATAAGAACATGTGGTCTAGTGGCAAAGGTGCACGTTGGTAAGCGAAAGGACCTGGGTTCGATCCCAGGTCGTAGCGTTTTATTATTTTCCTAAGGTTTACATGCAGATTTTATACCCCATGCTTCCAGGAGTCCACCATGCACCGCACCATCCAACCAATGGATTCATGATCAATCCAGATCCAACGCCTAAACGCTCAGGGCATACCATGGACATCAGGAAGAGCATTACATGGAATCTAACGCAAGGACTGGGCTGAACAAGAATTGGGCTTGCAAATTCAGACATACACCCCCTTTTTCAGCAATACAGGCCCATTCTTTTCTTTTCTATTTTAATTTTTCTTATTTTAATTATTTCATTAATAATTTCCTCTTTTACAAAATAACATAAAAATCCTTTTTTAGTTAATCAAAAAATCATAAAAACATTAAAAATCATTTTTTTTCATAAAAATAGTTTATTTCCTTAATTAATTAGATTAATTTAATTTAGGGCAATTTCATTCCTTTTTTATATAATTTAAATTAATTAGAAATTAGGGTTTTAATTTTGTACATAACCTAATTAATTTTTTTCTCAAAAAATAACTTAAATATTTTTTTCAATTAGATTTTTAGGTTTCTTAATTCATTCTCGCATTTAATTCGCCGCGTGCATTTTAATCCTTTTTTCTATTATTATATCTGCTTTGGATTGTAATAGATTAATTAGGGTTTTAAGTTTCCGCATCTTTATTTACAGTCAAGATAACTATGTATCTGCGAAAGCCTTGTAATAGCTAGGACTTTAAACTTTCCCGCATTTTAATTTTCGCAAACTATAAACTGCTTAGATGTATGTTAAAAAGATTGTATGAAAAGACAAATGAAATTTAAACAGTAGATCACCTTAATTGTGCAAAGATTAAATAACTGAAAATTACACTCGCACATGCTCAATCTTAGGGTTTACTCCACTCCGGTTGCCTTTGGTAAACAGTCATGAAGTATAGGGTTTGTTAGTGGTTGTCCTCTAGCCCTGAAAGATCTAAAATGACCCATTCGGATGTTGCCTCGGAAAAAGATCTTTAAGGCTTTAGGATGATTACTAACGTTTCCTAACATTGCTTTTGTGATCGTACATGTCCCTTCGCATGTCCCTAAAAAATCCAACGACGATGCTACCTATTTATCAATAATTGGATAGCATTGTCTAAAAGGAAAACGAACAGACTTTTTTCGAGTAGGTAGATTACTTCCTAGGTACGTGCTCAAACAAACAAACTTTTTCACACCAAACACTTTTCAAACAAAGTTTTCAAAAACAACTTCGTAACACTCTTGAAGACAGAAACAAGGGTTAAAACGAAGTAAAACAAAACTTTTCAAAACAAGCACACACAAGCAGTTTTCAAAATGAGCAAGTACCTAAGAGCCCATGTAAAACCATGGATAGAAAGGGTGCTAACACCTTCCCTTTCTATAATCTACCCCCCGTACTCAGAAACTTTCTCGAAAAAGGTTTTTTCTGTTCTTTTTCCTTTTCCTTGTTGGATAAAATAAAAGTCGGTGGCGACTCTTGCTTACCGCGACATTTTGCGAACAAAAATGCAAACCAGTATTAACGCTCCGTTATGCCACCGTATCACACCTTCCCTTTTCATAACCTACCCCCCTTACTCAGAAAAATTCTCGAAAGGTCTTTCCTGTTCTTTTCACCATTTCCTTTATTGGATAAAAGAAAAGTCGGTGGTGACTCTTGCTAACCACAACATTTGTGATAAAACGCAAAACCAGTAAAGTCAGTTCTCCCACCATATTACAGAACTGGCGAATCTGCTGAGGAAACACTAAAGTGTGGTTACCTTAGAGATAGTTCATATTTAAATGCTTTCATTGTCCGACTTGCCTAATTTATTCTTAAAGGGTTGTTTGGGTTATTCTTGTAAAGATCCTATACCTGAATCTGGGGCATTTAGGTAAGTAGCAATAGATCGTGAAAATTGTACGGTGTACACCAATACGGTTGAAGAGATGTCTATGTTAGTGCGACACATTGGTTGGTGTCGGTGTCCCTTGAGTTAAGTCAAGGAGAATGTTGGGCTACCATGTGGTGTCATAAAGCACTAATTGGCCGTAGAACCTTAGTTGACACAACTTAGCCATTAGAAGGTAGTGAGATAGCCGACTTTGGTGTAGATTGAAGTTGGTTGATACTCGATGATACACTCATTGAGGTAGGACTCTCAGGATATTTTGGTTGCAAAT
The DNA here is from genome assembly GCA_948472305.1 of Vicia faba. NCBI lineage: Eukaryota > Viridiplantae > Streptophyta > Magnoliopsida > Fabales > Fabaceae > Vicia > Vicia faba. The sequence continues at coordinate 1,266,021,111 of OX451738.1, forward strand.
CATATGCTTGTGCTGATACAATGCCTGAGAGAACGATCAATGATACTGAGACTCCTAGAACCCGATTAATCTCTTTTAGGACAGGTTGAGCCAACTAAAACTTCAAGAGGGTACTTACCTACAACCTCATGCAAGTTTTAACCTAAGGCCTTGTGTTTTTTTCTTGTGTATGATTAAATTGTTCGAACATAACATCATGCATCATAACATTCATACCATTTCATTTCTACTAACCATTTCAAGTACCAGGGAATTTATCTTTGTTCTATTTTGGAGACTATGGCCTCCGCTCGCAGAAACACTATCCGGGTCAACTTTGTAAGGGTACCTGTTGTACCCCAAAATTTTCCCTCCCATTTTTACTCAAAGCATGCTTCTAGAGATCCTCAATTTCTCAAGGTTGACCAATAATTGACCAGATAAATTCTCCTCCTAAGGCAATGAACCTCTAGATAGGGTTTCACTTTTCACCAAGATGTGTGAGCTCCAAAGTTCCCAAATGTTTTCCACGGTCCGATTATGTTTTCAAGATTGTCCATGACAAATTTCATGCCTTGCACTAGAAGTTTGCTCAGTCAATTGCTCAAATGCTTGGAAATCAACTATATTAGGTCAAAAGTCAACTATGGCCCATGTACAGTCAAACTTCAAGATTTTTGGTCAACATTAACATTTTGAAGTGATATCCATCATTTGATCAAGTGTTGATCATGATTCCTCAAGAAATACTCTCAATTTATCAAAAGTCAAGAATTGCTAAATTAGGGTTTCTATAGGAAAAGTCAACCAAACTTTGACCAGGCATAACTTTCACATACTTCATCCATTTCTCCCCAAACAAATCACATATTGAAGATAATCTCATTCCCTACAACTTCTCTTCATCCCTCAGGTCAAATAAATGCACCATTTGAAAGATACAAGCTCATACACTACAGGTCATTTTCAGAAAGTCACCAAAAGTCACTTTTTTCCACGACCTTTTACATCAAGATATAATCTTCAAATGCAAAATTGATCAAAATAGGGATTGAATTAGACATATCAGGCTTTCCAAAAATTCCAATATCATCATCATGAGTTGAAAATTGAGCAAGTTATGGCTTGCACGAGTTAGGTAATTTTCAAGAAAATGCATGGAGTCAACTTTGGAAAAAATCATTTTCAAGCTAATGAGCCTAATTTTTAGGGGCCTAAACATATTAATGACATGTCTAAGGACCCCTAAAACCATTTTTGCATAGTCTTGATCTTATTTGCATTTTATATTAATTTTATTTAATTAAAAATCAAATAAATCAAAATTAATGCAAATTGTATGGGCCATTATTGATTGGACTTGGTTTGATGCATGGAGGGGCCCTATATTTCGTGTACAACAAGGCCATCATGTTCAAATTCATTCAAATTCAAAAAAAAGAGACAAGTTTCCATGACTTTGGCAAAGTTACAAAATTTACATTCATGGCCTTGAAGAACATGATTAAGGCTCTTTAATCCTTTGTTATCTTGTCTCCTCCATCTCCACTATATAATCAGCATACTTGCAAGTCAAATGGACACGAAAAAATAGCCTAGAGACCACGTTCAAACTTCAAATTTTCAAGAGAAAAACTCTAATCGATTTTGGAGTTTGAGGCAAACTCAAAGGCTATTGAAGATCAATAAACAATCCTTGGAGGTCACTGAAGGTATTCCAACCAATTCCAGGGCTTGTAGCTTCGTGAAACACTCCCCTTAAGTCACGGTTTGCACTTAGTTTTCCCATATTCATTTTACTCCATTCACTCATTATTAATTCAATTTTCTTGCATATTTTGATTTGTGGTGATGCATAGAACGTTTATGGATGTTTTACTTTGAGTTTGAGTGCATGTATAAGGATCCACCATTATTAGGGTTCTGAGCTCCCAATTTGAGGAAGCCGATTTAAAGGCCAAATTGGATGAAATTGATGGTGCCAATGAATTCAGGAGGAAGATTGCAAGCGATCCATGGCCTTAGTTGATATTTTTTGCATGTGTATAACGATTTTGAATTGTCTAGGGCTATAGCTACAAACAAAAACTGTCACTATAGGTCTTAAACATCTAAAACGAAGGAGGGAGTAAGAGCAAGAAGTGTGGCAGTGTCCCATTGGCTTATTCAAACTACACGCGCTTTTTTTTAATTTTCAGATATGGACTATATATAATATACTTGTTTCATTTTATATAACGAATGATAAAATGGCTCAGCAGGTAAAGAAGCATGGATGTGAGGGAGAGGACCTGGTTCGAGTCCCAGGTCCATCATTTTCTTATTTCTTAACATTTTCATGCAGATCTGGTATTCCTATTGGCTTGAAAAATACCATGCACCATCAAATCTAACCATCCAAATCATGTTGGATCTGGATCTAAGGGTTTTAATTTGAGATCTACCATGTGCCTTCAGAGTTTCACCTCACTTGATCCAGCGTGGCTTCGGCTTAACATTCAATTGGGCCAAGCAAATTCAACAGCACATCCCCTTTATTTCTTCTGCATACCTAAGCCCATTTGGTATTTTTCTTTTTGTATTATTTCTTATATTTGTTTTTCTTTCTTTGTTTAATTAACCAAATATATAAAAAAAGCTCACTAAAAAAATTAGGTTTAGATTTCTTAATTAAATAATTGATTTCTTTAATTAATTAATTAATTAAAACTTTAACCTTTTCTTAATTAAAAATGAATTAGAATTTAGGACTAATTATTTTTCTTTTCATAATAATAAAAAAAACTAAAAAGAAATTAGATTATTTTTCTTAATTTAATTTTATTATATAGACTTTAGGATAATTGACTATTTTTCTTAAATCAAAAACAACAAAAAACATTTTTCTTATTAGGTTTTTCTTAGACGAACTTTCAATCTTTCGCGCATTATTTATTTTCGCATTTTTACATTATTGTAACTGCATACTGGTATGTAATAACTAATTAGGACTTTTATCTGCTTTCTTTATTTTTCTTCCCCCAATTTTTGTACATTGTAAATCCCCTCCCCGAAACCATGTAATAGCGTAGGGTTTATTTTCGCACTTTACATTTTTCTGTACATATTAACTGCTAGTAACTAGGATTGCATGATAAGTCTAAAAAAACCGTTAGCAAAACTAATAACTCAAGATAAATAATTGAATTGAACATGATTGAACATACGCACCTCTAGGGTATCCCACTTTGGCTTCCTTTGGAAAACGGTCACAATTCTCGAAACATGAGAAGTTTTAGTGGCTGTTCTCTAGTTTGAAAGATCACAAGTCCCTCAATGACCCTCTCGGCGTTGCCTCGGTTAAAAGTGATCTTAGAACTTTAGGATAGTTACTAAAATTCCTCGCGAAGTTGCCTTCGTGATCGTAACGTCCCTTTGATTGTCTCTCAAACATCCAACGATAGAGCTACCTACTCACTAATAGTAGGATAGCACTGTCTAAAGGATAGGAGGAAAAGAATGACCCTTTTTCGAGTACAAAAATAAATAGCTGTTAGAAGGTTGCTCAAAAACATATTTTGCATTCACATAAAAAACTACTTTTCAAAAACAATTTCAAAACACTTTGTATACTTTCTCCACTTTCCCGAGAAACATTACAAAATTCGCCATACTAAGGAATTTTCCAAAAAAAATTCAAACACACAAAGCAAAAAGGTATTTCAAAATGAGCAAACCTCTAAGAGCCCGTAGATAACTATGGATGGAAAGGGTGCTAGCACCTTCCCTTTCCATAACCTACCCCCTTACTCAGAAAACTCTCGAAAAGGTCTTTTTCTGTTCTTTTCACCCTTTCCTTAATATGGATAAAATAAAAGTCGGTGGCGACTCTTGTTTACCGCAACATTTGTGAACACAAACACAAAACCTGTATTAACAGTCATTTCTGCCACCGTATCACAGAACTGGAGACTCTGCTAGGGATAAATAAAAAGTGGGGTTACCTTAGAGCTTAGTTCATTTTAAAATTGCTTTCATTGTGTGTTTTTATGCTTTACTTTTGAGGGCTTGTGTGGGTTGTTACTATAGATCCTACACCCGTATCTGGGGCACCTTATTAGGTAAGTAGCAATAAATCATGGAAGTTGTACGGCGTAGACCGATATGGACAAAGTGATAGCTATGTTAGCGTGATACTTTGGTATGTACTAATGTTCCTTGAGTCAATCAAGGATAACATTAGGCTTCCTTAGTGTCATTAAGCGCTAACTGACCTTTATAACCTTTAATTGACTCATCCTAAGCCATTAGAAAGTAGTGAGATGGCCGGCTTTGGTTCCGACTAAAGAGTGGTTGATACTCGATACTACACTCATTGAGACTACACTTTTGGGATATTATGGCCGCAATACTTCGGTGCTTGAGCTAGAACAATGCCTAAAAGAAAGTTCAGTGATATGAGACTCCTTAGAATCCGGTTAATATTAATAGGACAGGTTGAGCCAACTGAAACTTCAAAAGGGTACTTACCTTTAAAACTTATGCAAGCATTTAAACCTAAGGTCTTTGTGTGACTTGTTTGTGTTTGGTATACTTGTGATTTCAAAGCATAATCATAACATCATAAACATCATAACATGTCATCTATACTAACTATTTCAAGGGCCTATGGATTTATCTCTTATCTATTTTGTAGGTCATGGATTCAGCTTGCAGAAAAACCATCTGAATTAATTTTGTAGAAATCCCTCCCAAACTCAAAGAATTGGTTTCAAAAGTTCCTGAAAGTTCATCATTCAACAAGAGATATGGTTACCTGCTCAGTTTGGTTGCTACTGGTTTTGACGAAGGCTTGATGAGTTTCTTATTCCAGTTCTTTAACCCTAAGCACCACTGCTTCACATTTACAGACTATCAGTTGGTACCTACGTTGAAAGAATTCTCCAAAATACTCGGTTTGCCTATATTGGGGTAGATACCCTTTATCGGTTTAGAATAAGATCCAATTGCTGAAGATGTTGCCATAGCTTTGCATTTGAAGCCATCTGACATTGAGTCCAATTGGGAAAGAAGGAGTGGAGTTAAGGGCCTCCTCACAAGTTTCTTGGTGAAGAAATCCCAATTGTTCCTAAACGCTATGAGTTACCATGTCTTTGAAGATGTTTTATCTCTTTTGATCTACGGGTTGGTTCTGCTCCCTAATTCAGACCAGTTCGTAGATGTCAGTGCCATCAACATTTTCCTTCCTCACAATTCAGTGCCTACATTGCTCGGGGATATTCTGCACTCACTCCATACATGTACCATGAAGAAGCGAGGGACTCTTATGTGTTGTATACCTCTACTCTATAGGTGGTTTATTTCTCACCTTCCTCGATCAATAATGAAGAATGAATTAGGTTTAAGATGGAACTAGAGATTAATGTCTCTTTCTCACTCGGACATATATTGGTTCCCTCGCTCCCAAGAAGACAACTCTTTTATTGATCGCTGCGTAGAATTCCCCAATGTGCCACTTCTTGGCATTAAAGGAGGCATCACCTACAACCCTTCTTTAGCTTTATGTCATTTCGGTTACACCCGTAGGGATGGTCCTCATGATATGCTCATTCAAGATATTACGTTCGACTATTCAAATGATCTGCAAGGCTATCATCATAGGTTCGTCCACGCTTGGGGAATGGTTAAAAAGACTGATAGTAGGACTCTAGGACACAAGAACTGCATCCCTTTGGAGCCATACCTCAAATGGGTGTGAGCTCGTGCTAAAAATATTATGATGCCATATGCTGCTATCCTACCAGTGATTTCAGAGCCTATTGTTCAAGGGGTCGAGTATCGCATCATTCTTCATCCTGGTATGCCAACGAACTTTGAAGAATTGAAAAAATCTTGGATACAGCTCAAAGAAGAACGAGATACCTTTGAGTCCCAATTTTATGCCAGTGAGAAAAAGGTGTTGGAACTGACAAAGCGGCTTCACGAAGAGCGGAATCTCAATGCCTACATTAGCACCAAAAGGAAGCGTCCTTGGGAAACTTAGAAGTTTTAGAAGTTTCTTAATTGTTATTCCTTTGTAAAATTTGATTTCATTTGAGATTACAAAAGTCTTTGTTTCTGTTTTGGTTAAAAGAGTTTAAATTCTATGAGGCCCTTGAAAACATTGCATACATATATCATACATATCATTGTATAAATAGGTTTTCAGGACAGGTTTCTTATCTTCTTCGCTGTTTATCTCAGCAATGGCTCTTGAACAAACAGTTAGGGAGCTTCAGGCACAGAATGCTCAATTCCAAGAAATGTTCCTAAATCTAACTAAGGGACATGAAGAGTTGAAAGAACTCTTCAACGGGAATATGACCAACAAACATCCTGACAACAATAAGGACGACCAGTTGGAATAACTACAAGATGAGATGGAAGCAATAAGAACCCAGATGCTGGGGCAGATGGCTCTTATCCAAAACATAGCTCGAGGACAAGAAGAGCTGAGAGCCTTAGTCAGCAAGCTTCATCAAGAGGGATGCAATCACATGGATCAAACAATGAGAATTGGGGTTTGAGTCTTTAATCAGCCTCAGTTGAAACAAGAGGATTTGGTTGAAAAAAAACCTTTCAAGACGGCTGCTACGCCAAGGGTCCAACAATGACCTCGCCAACCACAACGTGGTAACCAGCAAAGGCAAGACAAGCCTAGGAGGCAGTTTACTAAAATCAACATACCATTGTCTCAGGCATTGCAACATATGTTGAGGATGAATTTGGTTACGTGGATAATACCTCATCCAAACCCCAAAACTTCTTCCCCTAACTTCAATCCTGATGCAATATGTGCCTACCATTCCGATAGTCCTGGACATGATACGAATGACTGTTGGACATTGAAAAATAAGATTCAGGACTTGATCAATGAAGGAGTGTTGGAGTTCACATAAGATGGCCAAAATGAATTCTTCTGCCATCCCTCAGAGACACACCATCTGAAGCTACAAGTTCAGACAAAAATGCTTTTTGTTCATTTGAATTCTTAATTTGTAATTTTCTTTTGATTGTTCAAACATTTGTTTCATGTCAAACTTTGTTACTTTATCAATGAGTTGTATATGTCTGTTTTGAATCAATTCATTCGTATTCATTTTATTTAAATTGCTTTCCTTTTTGTTATATTTAACTCTCGATCAAAAGCTCTAATACTTTAGAGGGAGGACGATGAAAATGATACCATAATCTCTACAGTATGCTTTTGAACAGACCCCACTAACAATGTACAAGTGTTGTTTCAAATCCTAAACAGTGGAGTTATAAGAAAGATAATCCCTAGTCAACCCCTTTGAGCCAAAGAAGTAGGATTTTTTCTTCTCACACAAAATTAAAACCCTTAATCATAACCTAGGGAAGGGTAGCTTTCTCAGTTAATTCAGAGGTGCATTCAGTCGCAAGCTCATCCTTCATACACGACAAATAGTGTAGAAGATACCTTCCAAAAGAAGATGATGGCTCCACATAATCATCAAAGCAGACAGTCATTATTTTTCAAAAGAAATGCCCGCTGTCAAAACCCATGAAGGAGACTTAAGAAAAAAAACTAGGGCATCCCGCTGACTGTAATCACAAAAGAAACAATTCAGGAAAAAGCATGGATAATAAAAATAAAAAAGGAGGTCGCTACAAATCCTCAACAAATAGAAAAGGTTATAAAATGGACTTCCTTCTCAAATAAACGTTTAATTTCTGAACCATCACCAAGTATCAGAGCAAAGATTCCAGACTCAATTGGGATCTAAACGCATAATTAACTAAGCATAGGACTAAAGAACATCACGAAGAACGGGTTGGGTACAAATAAATTTTGCGACTTTATCCTTTGTTTCTTAAAACCATGAACCAGACCATGCTACAACCCTTAAAAGTCCTAGTTGAAGCATGGGTCAGTTCGGAAGCATACTGTTACAAAGAGTATCCTGACTTCTGTAGGACTTGCTACAAATCCTGAGTTGATATTACACTCTTAAAAAATTTGTTTGTTTTACTAAAAATGAATTTTCAAACTTCAAGACAGACATAAGCTTTGCATTCTTTAAATGATATTGTTTGCATATGGCTAATTGTTCAAATAGCAGAGAAATTCACACAACGAATATTCAGTGAACAAAAATCCTCTCAATGGACAGAATCACCTCAGACAGAAAAAAATTCCCAATAATAGGCCTTTCATAATCAAGGGGCATGACATGGTGTCTAGTTAATTTGCGGAAGTCAAGCCAATATGCAAAGAATCTCTCAAAAGTGCTGAATAGCCAGGGGCAGATCTTCATTTGAATCACTCGGGGCCTATTACATTGATCGGGGGTTCCAGAAAAAATCACAGTGAAATTTGAACCTTTGGTACCATCAAATTGCTTGTCTGTTCCAGTAGTATCAAATGGTGTCAGTATCATGTCTTTGAATCCTTCCATGACAGTTCTTAGAAAAGATACCTAGGAAATTCAAGACTATCAGAAACTTGATCAAACATCAGGTGCACCAGACTAACCCTAGAGGAAAACAGGCTCCCACATATGAAAGGGAACATGCAATCACATAAACATTTTCTGACATTTCTACAACACGTGATGTCATAGACGGTGACAACTCTCCACATCCTATGAACGCGGACATAGTCAGAAAATACTACGCATGAAAAAGACCCGCTAGGTTGACAGGCCTAGGCAAAATTAAGGGCATCCCAGCGAACCAAAAGGGTTCAGGCAAAAATTAGGGATATATAAATAAAATTGTACACCCGGCAAGTCGATAACCTAAAAAGGTAGCTTGGGCAAAAAAGTGTATCTCGGTGGACTGAAAACCCGAAGGGGGCAGTCCAGGAAAAATTTATGGATTAAAGCGTGCGACTATGTCCCGTCATCTTGTCATTTGTCTCCCTAATCAACATCTACTCAAAATCCCAAGAGTTGGGATGACACTCAAACCATCCATAAAATATCCGCAACTACTTTCTCCAACAGGTACAGAGGCAGGGGCATTCTACTAAAAAGTCACTGCCATATCCTCAGCCTACAACCTAGTGATGTCAGGTGTTCTTATATCTCCGACAGAGCAAGAATCTCCAATTACTGCTCCGGCATCTTAAGGAATTTCATAGCCTGGTTCACAAGCTTTTCATGTTCCCTGGAAGATTTCTTCTCAAAACAACAAAACAGGAATTCCCAGCGGAAACACTCTAAACATTCCATATACAGTTTAGATACGCTTCAGAGACGGATGCCACTCTGATACTCATTCAATACAACTGTCAAATATAGTTCAGATATGCTCCAGATACGGATGCCATTCTGATACTCATTCAATACAACTGTCAGATACAGTTCAGATACGCTCCAGATACAGATGCCATTCTGATACTCATTCCAGATTCATCTTCCAGATACAGTTCAGCTACGCTCTAGATATGGATGCCATTATGATGCTCATTCAATACAGCTGAAAAATACAGTTCAGATACACTTCAGATACGGATGCCATTCTGATACTCAGTCAATACAACTTCCAGATATAGTTCAGATACGCTCCAAATGCGGATGTCATTCTAATACTCATTCAATACAGCTTCCAGATACAGTTCAGATACGCTCCAGATACGAATTCCATTCTGATACTCATCCAATACAATTGTAAGATACAGTTCAGATACGCTCCAGATACAGATGCAATTCTGATACTCATTCAATACAACTTCCAGATACAGTTCTGATACGCTCCAGATACGGATGCCATTCTGATACTCATTCAATACAGCTTCCAGATACAGTTCAGATACACTCCAAATATGGATTCCATTCTGATACTAATTCAATATAGCTGTTAGATACAGTTCAGATATGCTCCAGATACGGATGCCATTTTGATACTCATTCAATACAGCTGTCAGATACAGTTCAGATACGCTCTAGATACGGATGCCATTTTGATACTCATTCTAGATTTCTCTTTCAGATACAATTAAGATATGCTCCATATATGGATATTATTCTAATACCCATTCGATACATCTTCAAATACAATCAAGGCAGGGATTTATTCTTACACTTCCCAACTTGAGTATGTTTCTACCATAAATCACTGGCAAATCCCTCTCTCCGGAAAAGTTCCCTCAGAGATCTGAAATAAAAGTACTCCGCAATAGATTTTTATAAATCTTAAGTAGTTTATAAAGCCTTACGCCCAATAGAGTTTATTTCTCTAGCTACAAAAGTTCATTCCCCAACAGAGTTTATTTCTCCAAATTGGTGAAATCTTCAAACAGAACTCTTCCCCCAGCAAAATCATTCTCAAGCAGAAGTCGGAGATCCCCAGCAGAGAAAGGGAATCCCCATCAAAACTATCTCCATTCATTATCCCCAGTGAAAATTGAAGAATCACTTTCTTCACTCACCAACAGCGGTTCGGGATTCCACTTCTCGGTGCTCTTCATCAGTAGTCAGGGATTTTATATACTTCGCAACAGCATTACATGTTCATACATCAGGGCATGTGCATACAAATACATGAGGAGATCGAATATTAATACCTATAACAAGCCAGGAAAATCATCTTTCTTCTTCAAGTCAGAGATTAATACCTGTAACCATTCAAGACAACTATCTCAACGATCAACAATTCTTTAAGTTCTAGATTAATACCTGAATCCAGACGGGACAACTATCTGTGGATGAACGGCTATGGATTAATACTTGTAACAAGCCAGGAAATTATATACGTAAGGAGATTAAAGATTAACACCTGAAACAAGACGGGAAAACTATCTTTCTTTCTCGAGTCAAAGATTAATACCTAAAACTAGACAGGACAACTATCTCAGTGACCGACAACTTTTAAGCTCCCTATTAATACCTGAATCCAGACGGGACAATTATCTGTGAACAACCGATTTATAGATTAACACCTGAAGTTAGACATGAAAACTATCTACATATCCAGACGAAGCAATTCCCCACAGGTTACTTCTCATCACCTAGATGCAGTCTAACACTGAGTCATCCTGAAACAGCCCTGCACAGGCTCTTTCTAATACATTTTCAAATGACGGTTAACTCCATTATCCCCGGAAAGTTACGGTAAAACCTGGATTTCAACCAGAAAGCGGCAAACATTCATCTCTCTAGACTAGAGATAAATCCTCAGAAGAGCCTTGGACAACTAAAGTTCCTAGACTCTATTCCCCACAGAGTTTTCCTCAAGCAGGAGAATAGAGGAAACTCACGTTCCCCAGAGGACTCCTCCTCAAACAGTAGGAACAGGGACCCCCAAAGGGACTATGTGTAAAATTAGCATCTGCTTTGGATGGCATCCTTAATCCCATTCCGATGACTCTCAGTCATATTTTCCAAATGGCATTTGTAAGCCTATTCCCGAAATCATCAACCAACAGTATTACTTCATGTGAGTGCAAATTTTTGGGCACTCTAGTGTTCAATCATCTTCCACCTTCAGATCACGAAAGGCAGAAAAGCCAATCTAAACCCTCAGGTTTAAGAAGATTGAACAGGGGCAGCTGTTGTACCCCAAAATTCTCCCTCCCATTTTTACTCAAAGCATGCTTGTAGAGATCCTCAATTGCTCAAGGTTGACCAAGAATTGCCAGACAAATTCTCCTTCTAAGGCAATGAATCTCTAGCTAGGGTTTCACTTTACATAAAGATGTTGGAGCTCCAAAGGTCCCAAATGTTTTCCATGGTCCTATTATGTCTTCAAGATTGTCCATCACAAATTTCATGCCTTGCACTAAAAGTTTGCTCAGTCAATTGCTCAAATGCTTGGAAATCAATTGTACTAGGTCAAAAGTCAATTGTGGCCCATGTATAGTCAAACTTCAAGATTTTTGGTCAACATCAACATTTTAAAGTGATATCCATCATTTGATTAAGGGTTGATCATGATTCCTCAATAACTGCTATCAATTTATCAAAAGTCAAGAATTGCTAAATTAGGGTTTTTATAGGAAAAGTCAACCAAACTTTGACTAGGCATAACTTTCACATACTTCATCCATTTTACCCCAACCAAGGCTCATATTGAAGATAATCTCATTCCCTACAACTTCTATTCAGCCCTTAATACCAAGAAATGCACCATTTGAAAGATACGAGCTCATACATTACAGGTCATTTTCAGAAAGTCAACAAAAGTCACTTTTTTCCAAGACCTTTTACATCAAGGTAAAATCTTCAAATGCAAAATTGATCAAAAGAGGGATTGAATTACACATCTTGGGTTTTCCAAAAATTCAAAGATCATCATCATGAGTTTAAAATTGAGCAAGTTATGTGGCTTGCATAAGATGGGTACTTTTCAAGAAAATGCATGGAGTCAACTTTGGGCAAAATCATTTTTCAAGCTAATGAGCCTAATTTTTAGGGGCCTAAGCATATTCATGACATGTATAAGGACCCCTAAAACTATTTTTGCATAGTCTTGATCTTATTTGCATTTTATATTAATTTTATTTAATTAAAAATCAAATAAATCAAAATTAATGCAAATTGTATGGGCCATTATTGATTGGACTTGGTTTGATGCATGGAGGGGCCTTATATTTCGTGTACAACAAGGCCAGCATGTTCAAATTCATTCAAATTCAAAAAAAGAGACAAGTTTCCATGACTTTGGAAAATTTACAAAATTTTGATTCATGGCCTTGAAGAACATGATTAAGGCTGTTTAATCCTTTGTTATCTTGTCTCCTCCATCTCCACTATATAAGCAAAATACTTGCAAGTCAAATGGACACGATAAAACAGCCTAGAGACCACTTTCAAACTTCAAATTTTCAAGAGAAAAACTCCAATCGGTTTTGGAGTTTGAGGCAAATTCAAAGGCTATTAAAGATCAATAAACAACCCTTGGAGGTCACTGAAGGTATTCCAACCAATTCCAGGGCTTGTAGCTTCGTGAAACACTCCCCTTAAGTCACGGTTTGCACTTAGTTTTCCCATATTCATTTTACTCCATTCACTCATTATTAATTCAATTTGCTTGCATATTTTGATTTGTGGTGATGCATAGAACGTTTATGGATGTTTTACTTTGAGTTTGAGTGCATGTATAAGGATCCACCATTATTAGGGTTCTGAGCTCCCAATTTGAGGAAGCCGATTTAAAGGCCAAATTGGATGAAATTGATGGTGCCAATGAATGCAGGAGGAAGATTGCAAGCGATCCATGGCCTTAGTTGATATTTTTTGCGCGTGTATAACGATTTTGAATTGTGTAGGGCTATAGCTACAAACAAAAATGTTCACTATAGGTCTTAAACATCCAAAACGACGGAGGGAGGAAGAGGACGAAGTGTGGAAGTGTCCCATTGGCCTATTCAAACTACGCATGTTTTTTTTTAATTTTTAGATATTGACATTTTGTTGTATATAATATTCTTGTTTCATTTTATATAACGACTGATAAAATTGCTCAGCTGGAAAATAAGCGTGGATGTGAGGGAGAGGACCTGGGTTCGAGTCCCAGGTCCAGCATTTTCTTATTTCTTAACATTTTCATGCAGATCTGGTATTCCTATTGGCTTGACGTATACCATGCACCATCAAATCTAACCATCCAAATCATGTTGGATCTAGATCTAAGGGTTTTAATTTGAGATCTACCATGCAACCATAGAGTTTCACCTCACCTGATCCAGCGTGACTTGGGCTTAACATTCAATTGGGCCTAGCAAATTCAACAGCACACCCCCTTTATTTCTTCTGCATACCTAAGCCTATTTGGCATTTTTCTTTTTGTATTATTTCTTATATTTGTTTTTATTATTGTTTTCTTTTGTTTAATTAACCAAATATAAAAAAAAAAACTCACTAAAAAAATTAGGTTTAGATTTCTTAATTAAATAATTAATTTCTTTAATTAATTAATTAGTTAAAACTTTAACCTTTTCTTAATTAAAAATTAATTAGAATTTAGGACTAATTATTTTATATTCATAATAATAAAAAAACTAAAAAGAAATTAGATTATTTTTCTTAATTTAATTTTATTATATAGACTTTAGGATAATTGACTATTTTTCTTAAATCAAAAACAACAAAAAAGATTTTTCTTACTAGGTTTTTCTTAGACGAACTTTCAATCTTTCTCGCGTTATTTATTTTTCGCATTTTTACATTATTGTAACTGCATACTAGTATGTAATAACAAATTAGGAATTTTATCTGCTTTCTATTTTTCTTCCCCCAATTTTTGTACATTGTAAATCCCCTCCCCGAAACCATGTAATAGCGTAGGGTTTATTTTCGCACTTTACATTTTTTTGTACATATTAACTGCTAGTAACTAGGATTGTATGATAAGACTGGAAAACAAAAACGTTAGCAAACCTAATAACGCAAGATAAATAATTGAATTGAACACAATTGTACATACGCACCTCTAGGGTATCCCACTTTGGTTGCCTTCGGAAAATGATCACAATTCTCGAAACGTGAGAAGTTTTAGTGGTTGTTCTCTAGTTTGAAAGATCACAAGTCCCTTGATGACCCTCTCGATGTTGTCTCGGTTAAAAGTGATTTTAGAACTTTAGGGCAGTTGTAGTGGTAGAAATGTTTAAGACTAAGCCATTGGATTGACTAGACTTATATAGATCAAAATAAAAATCGCCACCACGCTTTATTGTTTCCAAAGGAATGGGAAAAGAGAGAGTAACCCAAAAGAGGGGGAAAGATTCAAGGTAAGGGGGTTGGTTATGCAAAGGGAAGGTATTAGCATCTTAAACATCTACGGTACTCCGCAGGCACCTCTTTGAAAAATCTGTATATTTTAGCTATAAAATGTTGTATGAAAAATAGATGGTGGAGGTGAGAAAAGAAGTATTTTTTATGATTTTGGCACCCGCCGCGGTTGTGAACCTTTAGTGCCTACGTACCACCTTTCATGCAATGGGGGATCAGGGTACCCGTAGTTCATCTTTAAAAAAATTTAAAACACAAGTGTGTTGGTTAATTTTATGAGATAAGACATCATCATCATTGTCCGTGTGGAAAACATACTTACTACCCACAATTATGAGAAAGGAGAATTTGAATCATCTCAAAGTGGAGGATATGGCTTGGATTTTAAAATCATCAATGCCTCACTCAACACCCAAGTGGAAAATATCTCTCTTCACTACATATTGTAGAAGTATAATTGTTTGCATCACTAAAAGGATTAACAAGAGTCTAATATTTTGAGAAAGGTTTAAAAAGTAAAAAGCCAAAGTGGCAAAATGGTTTGAAATCTGATTGATTGACTTTTAGTCTTCTCACAAAAAATGTCAAGGTATTATTAAGTTGATTGAATTTTATTTATGAAAATGTTTTGAAAATGCATGGACATAAGTCCAAGTTTATTATGAAAATTGTTCAAGTTTCAAAACAAGAAGAGTTTTCAAAAGGAGGAAGAAGATTTTTGAAATTAAAGAAGATGGGAGGAGAAGAAGAGACTATTCTAAAGCATAAGGTAAAAGTTAGGGATGAGAACCATCTAACCAACAAGAAGCCAATACTTGACATTATAAGTCAAGATAGAATTCCATTCCTTGGATTAAATTCAAACAAGGAAAGATACTAGATCTCTTGAGAGAACCAAACTTCAAGTTTATTAAGTCTTCACAAAAATTGGGCAGAGTAATGGCTATATACGGGTGAATTCCAGATTACAGACAAAGTATGTAATCACACTAACCTGCACACAAAAAAAACAAACAACCCAATGTCTTGAGGTAAACCTCAAGAACTCCAGACAAAATATCAATTAAGGTCATAAAGTATCCATCATAGGCCAAGGTTTCTATTCCTAAGTATAAGAAGTCCAATGCTCCATAATGCCAAGGATAGTAGCCAAATAGTCGAAGTATCATTAAAGCATTTTATGGTTCATGTTGATTATTAGGTGTCTTGAAAAAGAAAAGAAAGGCTCAAGTGAGCAAAAAATAAAAAATAACAAGAATATAAATGCTCAAGTGAGCAAAATACAAATAACATGAAATGTAATGCTTAAGGTAAATGGTACATAAAGTATAAAAAATAAAATCATAAAGTAAAAATAATTTGATAATTAGCGGTTAGTTGGATGACCATCTTGAAACTTGTATTTAGAACTCATTGGAGGATTGATAGAACCAAAGCCTCCATACAACAAGTTACATTTTCTTTTTGTCAAGTATATCACCCATTTGGAATCCTCAAAAGTACCATTTAATGATCAACAATGTTTAAGTGATTTGCGTTGACCAAAAGTGTTGTAGATCCATTAGAGGATTGGTAGAACCAAAGCCTCCACATAATGAATCTCAAGGTTATTGGATCAAAGAGATCAAATCAACATACTTGGGGTTGCAAACATAGGTTTTGTCCACGAATGATCATTTATTCGAATCGAGACAAAATTTAGCGTTATGTTAAGCAATCGTAAGTGGACTTATGTAGAAGTCGCACCTATTTTGAGGTCGGTCAATAGCAATCTATGCACCACTTATTTTGAGACATGATATATAGATCATGCTCCAATAAATCTTAGTGCAATAAGAAAGGGATGAGATGAAGAGGGGTGAGAAAGAATATAATCCACATTTGAATTAAAATTTAATCAAACTATTATTAAAATCATCCATCCATTTTTGTGGAGTTAGACTCAACACCATGGATCCAATGATGTTAATAAAGTTCATGATCAAAAAATTAACCCAAGATCAGTCAGAAAATAATCACAAAATAATATTGCATTTAATATATACATTAAAAAAGGTTTTTAAATGTTTTAAAATAGAAATGAAAGAGAAAAATATCAACTATATTCAAATTAATCAAGAAATAAAATGTAAGATCATAGAAAAATCAGAAATGAATTAAAATATTATTATAAAAATTTTGGTAATTTTTTTAAAGTCAGAAACTATTTTTAAAATTAAAACAAATGAGTAAAATAAACCAAAAATGATAAAAAAAAAATAGCAAAGTCAGAAATAAGAAACAAATGAGGTCACCAATATTTATCACAATATCATTGGATCATTCCATATTTTGTTTAGAATTTAAAAATGCATAAAAGTATTTTTAAACATTTAAAAAAATTCAAATAAAGTGAAAATTTATAAAAAAATATTAAAACACAAATTAAAATTGTTTAAATTAAAAATCAGAAAGAGAAAAATCAAAAATATTTTTCATAATTTTTTCAGATTTTTTGGTCTTAAAATGAATTTTCTATGATTTTTTGAAGTTTAAAACAATTAAATATAAAAATCAAAAATAAAAAATAAAGTCAAAAATATGTGGATCATTGGATGAGAGTCAAAACGCGTTAGTAATCAAATCCAAGGGATCTGGCGCGCTGTGCATATCATGGTCATTAGTGAATAAAGCACTAAATCAAATGTAAAATCAGATTTTTTTTTTAAAACAAGTGGCAAGCCATCATTGGTTGGAAGATGACATGTTGGTGATCTTCAACCTCCAGCCAACGTGAATTGCATGTCTCTCAAACTATAAAATCATAAGCTCATACCTATACCATTCGCTTTGTCTCTTCAAGACGAAGACAATCACACCTTCGCGAAAAATATATATAAACTGTAGCTCAAGCTATTTGGAAAGAAAGTTTTGAAAAGGGATTTGAAATTTCATGGTCAAAACGTGTTTCCAGATGAAAGCAAGTGTTGCAACTAGAACCAGGGAAATGAGAGCTTCACAATGATATCAAAGTTTTGAAGAATTGATGGAGAAATCTACCTATTGAAGTTGAGTTGCAGAGCTCTGAAACTGGACTTCTATGGATTAATATAGGGCACTATTCTTGAAGGTAATTGTATGGTTAGCTTCATGGAAGATCAAGGAAGGTGAATTGATGGGAAAATTGGATTGAAAAGGCTTGAACAATGATTTCGAAGTTACAGGAAATTGAGTTATGGAGCAAGTTTAGTAGGGTGATTCTGGATGTTCAAGCTTGAGGAAATGAATGAGGGATGACCCTCTATTTATAGGGAATCAAATGGAATGTTCAAGCGTGTGAAATGCTGAAGTTTGGAGGGAAATCGTGTGAAGGTGTGATCTATTTTTCATCAAAACTCATCCAATCCTTGCGTTTTAAGGCTCTAGTCCACTTTGCCAAGTTGGTTAAACATGTTTAGCCCACAAACGCGTGCTAATTTGATTTTTAGAATCCAAAACATGAATTTCAAATTCTGACTTATGAAGAAACTTCAGTTCCAAGTTACCAAGTTCAATCCAATGGCATTCTCATCTCAAGGGGTCTTAGGGCATGATTCTTGATGCTTTAGAAATATGAGGTTAAGAGTTATGCAATGGTAAAAGAATGGAATCAAATGGATGTTTGAGCTGAAAGTTGCAATGAGTCAAAGTTGGGGGGAAAAGTTGACTTTCCATACTTAGAAATATTTCAAGTTTTTCTTCAAAAGTGACCTATAATGTTTTGCATCCAAACATGGACTTCCACTTGGAATTTGCTCTTGACCAAAACAGATGGCATGAAATAGACCTCTTGAATGAAATTTTGAGACTTGAACCATTCAAAATCTCAAAAAATTGAGAGAGTTATGAATTGTTGAAGTTGGCAAAAAATCATGAAATGACCTATAATCTTTTATATCCTTAGGGCATCTTTCATCCATTTTCTCACTTTGCACATGAATGAAGGCATAAATTTCACATCCTCAAGATCATTATGGAAAAAGAATAGGCTCAAGGTGATAAAAATTGACAAAGTTTTTATCATTTTAAGTCACACATGGGAAATTGGGAGTTCATCTGGAGGACTTGTAATCTTGCTTCATCATCAAGCTTCTTCCACATGAAAACTCCTTGAAACTTTTGAAGTGATTTGTTAATAACCCTTTGAAGAGAAGGATGTCTTTGGAATCACTCAAAAATACCAAAATATGAGAAAGATATACTTCTTTGAAGTTCAAAACCCTAGCTCCTATATCAAGAAAATGCTTTGAGGAACTTTGACAATTTTGAACAACATTCTTGTACCAACACTCTTGCTTTGTAAACAGAAGTTGTTGAGGATGATAATGAGAACTCATAATAACCAAAACCACTTCCATATATTGAGAATTGACATAAATATGTACTTGTGACCAATGGGAACAAGACCTTGTCTAACCATGACAACTTCTTCAATCAACCCCTTGTACTTCTGAATCAATCTTGATAACTTTGAAATATGGTGAACCAAAATAACCTTGTCATGCCATTTCTTCAAAAACAACTCCAATGGTGAGGTTTTAACTTCTCAAGCTTTATTGACTAGGGCATGGAAATAAACTCATGAACTCATGGATCAACTTGTCAAGCCACATTGCCCTTACCTACATTATTAACAAGTAAGACAAACCAAAATTTCATTTTATTAATTAAAAAGGAAATTCAAAACAAAACATGCATAATCACAAAAGAAAAACAAGTCAAGGTGCCTGGTGATTCCTCAAAGAGAAAAGCTAAACATAGAAAGGAGAACCAAAAACCCTAATCTGATCTTGTTGTGATTGAATCAATATGGTATGATGAAGGGATCTTAGGGGGAAAAATTGGGGTACAACAGCTGCCCTTATTTAAGTTTCTTCTATCCAGAGATACGGAGGTTAAAAATCTTCTTGTCGACGCGATCGAAGATACTTAAATATAAAACAAATCCTATTTTTGGCCCTAAGATGTCATGCAATGCTTATGAATATGAATGCACATGAACAACTTCAAAGGGACGCAAAAAACAACTGAGGATGTAGCAAAGGAAATAAGAATCAAAAGAGAAACCCGACCAGGAAAATAGGTCATGGTGGATCAAAAGACCCGACTCATAGAGGATGGTAAAAAGGTCAAAGGATACACTAACTTTTACCGAAGGTGAGACTACCAACGTTCACTGAAGGTAGAAGGAGAAAATAAACAACAACACCGATGTTCACTAACGGTGAGCTACCAACGTTTACTGAAGGTAGAGAGAAAAAATCATCGATGTTCACTGAGGATGAACTACCAACTTTCATTGAAGGTAGAGGAAAATGATATATCATAGCACCGCCATTCACTGATGATGAACTACCAACGTTTACTGAAGGTAGAAAAAAGATAACAAACACCAACTTTCACTGATGGTGACCTACCATCGTTCACTGAAGGAAGAGAGAAAATATATCATATCACCGCCGTTCACTGATGATGAACTACCAAAGTTCAACGAGGGTAGCAAAAAGATAACAATCATCAACTTTCACTGATGGTGACCTACCAACTTTCACTGAAGGTAGAGAGAAAATATATCATATCACTGTTGTTCATTGATGATGAACTACCAACATTCACTGAGGGTAGCAAAAAGATAACAATCACCAACTTTCACTGAAGGTGATCTACCAACTCTCACTGAAGGTAGAGAGAAAAGATATCATATCTTCGCCATTTACTGACGATGAACTACCAACGTTCACTGAGGGTAGCAAAAAGATAACAATCACCAACTTTCACTGATGGTGATCTACCAACTTTCACTGAAGGTAGAGAGAAAATATATCACATCACCACCGTTCACTGACGATGAACTACCAACATTCACTAAGGGTATAAAAAATATGACAATCACCAACTTTCACTGATGGTGATCTACCAACTTTCACTGAAGGTAGAAGGAATATATCATATCACCTCCATTCATTGACGATGAACTACCTACGTTCGCTGAGGGTAGCAAAAAGATAACAATCACCAAATTTCACTGATGGTGATCTACCAACTTTCACTGAAGGTAGAAAGAAAATATACCATATCATTGTTGTTCACTGATGATGAACTACCAACGTTCACTGAGGGTAGCAAAAATATAATAATCACCAACTTTCATTGATGGTGATCTACCAACTTTCACTGAAAGTAGAAGGAAAATATCATAGCACCGCTATTCACTGAGGATGAACTACCAACGTTCACTGAAGGTAGCAAAAAGATAACAAGTTTACCCCAAAATTCCGACGTTTCACCTAGAACGGGTCTCAACTTCTTCTTTAACCAAGGCATTCTTCCTGGAAAGGGTAATGTATAAGCTGTCTCAAATAAAGAGACTACCACTTACAAATATTTCTTAACAAATTATCCCTGTCATATCAAAAAGACTTGCCATCCACTGGAGTAATTTTGACTGCAAACTATCCACTCATAGAGAAGATAGCAAAAAGGGTAACGTCGACTTTTACGGGGAAGTATAAGTTGCTCAAATAAAGAGACCTGCTACTTGTTGTTATAGGAAGGATTATATAAATGACTTTCTGGGGAAAGCAATATGGCTTCTTGGGGAAAGAAATATGACTTCCTGGGAAAATGCCAATATATTTCTGCTGAGGAGATAAAGTATTCTTGTGCAAAATAAATTCACATTTTCAAACCAACGCTCGAAGCTTGCAGAAATCCAAAGTAATTATATCGTTGGGAAATAAAGATTCAAACCAGAAATAAATTAGAGTGAAACAGTCAACCAAAATACATCCTTTAAGAAATAAACTCAAGAGGGAAACCCAAATCATCCAAACAAAGAGGTGTACAGTAAGGCTAAAGCAAAAATCTTCCACGAGGGATAACTCAGTGGGAAAATTGAAAGAATATACACTTTCTGCTTAAGGCCGACACTCTATTGGAGAGAGGACAACACAACTCTGCAGAATAGGGTAATATGTCAACAAAATATTAATAAATGCGAATGAATAATGATTTACTAAATTTAACTATGCATGATGTATGTATGAATGTATGAGTGCTATCATGTATAGGCTGATAAAACAGACATATAACATTGGGAGTAATTAGGCAAAACCAACTCAGGCACAAACAACACTCGGATAAATCTCCCCCAAGATGAACATTCCATAAGCACCAACTGAGGAAGCAAAATCCTATTTCGCGGCTTAACTTCACTGGGAAGGAACATAATCCAGAAGTAAAAAATCATAGTGACAGAACAGTACAGATACAGGGATATAATATCCTTCTCTAGGTTTCACCGGGGAATAGAACTCATAATTCAATGGGGAAAACAAATGTTTTCGCAATATGCACTCCTACTGGGGATTGTAATACTGATTTCAAATAAGGCAGACGGACATCATATCAGCCAAACATCGACTGAGGATTTTGAGCCGACTTTAATAAAGAAATATCATACAGACTTCACTAGGGGAGATAACGCCTCATCATCGAGATATCAACTGAGGACCTCGTGCTGACTTTATTCGGGAGGATAATACCACATCATTGAGGGGAAACCAAGATACGTTCTTCACTGGGGAAAACAGAGACATGTTCTTGAATATCGAGAGTAAGCATTACACCAACTTCTCTGGGGAAAAAGTATGAAACCTCATGGGGACAACAACTTGAAGAATTAAGAAGTCAAACGTTATAGATAGGAATCAATCTTGTGGGGATTTTAAATCGAACCCAGCACTTGGCGAGTGAAAACGCAAAAAAAAAGTTGATGATCAATTCAACACTTCTTAAATAAAACATTGCCCTTGCCTGATTATCTAGAAAATAAAATGCAAGAACCACCGAAAGGGAGATGCTTCATAAATGAGTTAAACTCAGCATGCACGGGGAGAAAAAACTTTTATCAAATAAGCGAGGCCTTCATTGGGAAATCTCGGATCAAACCTATTCCAACAAAAGATGCCCTGGGATAGCTTTCTTGGGGAATCAAGAAGTCAACATATAGAAAGATGTCAAACTCTTGGGGATTTTAAATCAAACCCAGCACTTGGCGAGTGAAAACCCAAAAAGTTGACAATTGTCTCAACAATTCTTATAAAATGTATTGCCCTGGTCTAGTTGCCTGGGAAATAAATACCAACAATAATGCCAATACTTCATATAGAGCTATATTTTTCAAATAGTTCCATCTCATCACACCAAGGGAACAAGACCTTTCTCATATGAGGGAAGATTTCGCTGGGGAATCTGGGATAGAGACTTCAGACCATGCAAACCCAAAATAAAAAAATTAACCAAGACTTGACTGGGGACACTGGGATCACAAACCTAATATTGCACCTTACGCCAATTAGTATCGTCTTCAACTATCTTAGAAACACAAGAAGATCATATTTATTCCAACAAAAGTGCCCTGGGATAGCCTTCCTGAAAAGTTGACAACTGTCTCAACACTTTTTAGAAAAGATATTGCCCTTGTCTAGCTACTTAGAGAGCACATAACAACAATAATGTCGTAACTGGAGGGAGCAATACTCAACAAGAGATTTCATATCAATTCTAAATACAAAAAAGGGAGAAAGAACTCCATCAAATGAGAAAAGGCTTCATAGCTCTTTTAATCTCTGTTTGATCACCACATGGCTGGGTAAAGAATCACACTCGGCTGGAGAAGTTCATAACAAGACTGAAAGAATGGGATTATAAACCCAACACCATAATACAACCTATAGGAAACCCCTTAATTGATCAACAATTGTTAGAGGAATCCAGACACACGTCTATAAAACAGATTGCAAGAAACAATCCTACTTGAGGAAGATTCTCGGCTTGGGGTAGACATAGCAGCTATCTTGATGAAATCTGGATATGCCCTTGGAAACCAATCTGGTGTCCCAAGCTTACCGTGATGACCAAGGTAACTTTCATAACCTGCCTTTGGCTGAATGCTTTTAAGATAAACTTTCCGATCAAATGGCTTCTAGAGATTTGTCGAATCTTGACGTAACTGCCCTAGATTGGCTGAATGTTGCATCCTCTTTGCTCCGCAACTCTTCTCGGCAACATGCCTTTTGCTGATACTCAAATGTAAAGTTTCATGATATCAAGAAATTGTTTTACAAGCAGATAAAGGTTTATTCTAAGAATGAGAGTTCTAATGCAACAATTATGTAAGTCTTGAAGATTTTATTTGAAAAGATGTCGCAAAACCTTGTGAACGAATTACTAGCCAGGATGCGACATGGATTTTTGGTATGAAAGATAACAAAATAATATGATACCAATCACAATAATTTAGCAAAATTAATGGGAGTCAGGAAACACTATCTTATTGGAGTATGCTTTCGAAATAAACCATGTTTCAATTAGGACTTCTGAGGATTGTAACGTGGCTTGGTTCACAGTTTTAGAAAAAACTGATTTTAAGGCTCAAAATCATTTGGTGCCCATCCCCTTCGTGATGTTCTTCACTCCCAAGTTCAGTTAACCTGACACGAACATTCATCTCTCAAAAGAAATTTTGAGATGGTTAAGGAATCAAACAAGGTTTTCTTTGGACATGCAAGTTACTCATTCCTGCTTCTTTCGGGTTTCTTGTCACGCGACTATGTTCTTTGCTGAGGATTTCTCACTGTAATCCTTTATCGCATTTCAGGCTTTCCATTTCTTCCTTGCTTTCTGGACAAATTCCTTTTGACTTTGACTCTGAAGTGCAACGGGATGCCCTAACTTTTGCCTAAGCGACTTGTTTTTTCAAGTTCCGACTTATCGAGGATTTTTGTCTCTTTCTTTTTCATCATCACTTTTTTATTCATATTATCTTTTTATTTTTCTTTTTGAACATGTCGCGTGACTCCGAGTCATTTGTGACTAGTTGGAAGAATTGTGACTGCCCTATTTCTGAGTAGATGAAGGATAACCATTATTGTATCGTCATCTATTGATCTACTAATATGTGAGAGATGCCCATTGGGATAACGTCTTCTTTCGATGCACACTACTGATATGCGGAGATTAAACATTGCGGTTTTGAATTCCCTCAACCTCTTGAAGGATAACAATTATTGTATCCTTAGATGCGCACACTAGATGAGATTTGAATACTCAATCAGATTAACTGAGCACTACCCCGCCCCAGGTTAAAAATGAGGGTTTTTTCTGAATATAAAAACAAGCTCCTACTTCAAGGATCAAAGGGGTTAACAAAGGTTTCACTCCCTTATATCTCTGGTGTTTGAGGATTTGAAACAATGCTTGTACATCGTCAACAGGGTTTTATCCAAAAGCATACAACCAGAAAATTTGTGTTTTAATATCATCATCCTCCTCCCAATCTCTGCCTAGGCAAGAGAATGGGTAAGAAGTTGGTATCATAAAGAAATTTAAAATTGAAAACAAATATGAGTGAAACGGATGAATTTCTTCAAGGCAAACATACTCATTGTATTAAGATTAAACATTCAAATGCAAACAAGTTCTTACATGCAAATAGTGCAATGATAAACAAGAAAAATTACAAATGAGAAAGCCGTAAAAATTCTAATAAACTGAGAAGGCTCTCTTATCTGGACTTGCACTGAAGGAAACATTTCCCAAACTTTGGAACTACCACCAACAGAGATTCATTCATGCTTTACTAAGGAACTGTTTTGAACATTAGGGCCAATGTCCTTAAATGACAAGATACCGCTTCGGACTAACCTCTGAACTTCGACCTTCAAAGAAAAGAAATCTTCTAAATCGTGCCCAGGAGTATCCTGATGAAAGGCACAAGAAGCATCAACCTTATATCCTCTTGGCAGTTTTTCAGGAACAATTGGTCGAGCTCGGGTTTGAACTAGATTCTTCTTTAACTAAGAAGGATACAGCTATGTGTATGCCATTGGAATTGGATCAAATCTCATTTTCCTCTAATGACCTTGCCCTTGATTTCCTTGTTGAGGTTGCCTCTGATATGCAACAGCAGTCGGAGTCTCATTGATGACTAGAGTCACAGAAGCAACTTGTTGATTCCTATTATGAGATCTCTCTTGCCTACCACGAAGTACAGCGTAGGAGTCTTGTTCTTTCTCTTTGGAAGAACTATCACCATACTTCTTAGCACCATTTGACGAGTCCCCGTCTTTAGATAAATGACCTTTACGGACAGCTTCCTCTAAACGGACACCCATGCCCACCATTTCAGTAAAGTCACTTGGCGCACTCACCATCATTCTCTCATAGTAGAAGTCACCCAGAGTCCTCAGGAAGATCCTCGTCATCTCCCTTTCTTCCATTAGAGGAATCACTTGGGCGGCTACCTCATGTCATCTATGTGTATACTCTTTGAATGATTCCCCCTCTTTCTGGACCATGGCCCTGAGTTGATCACGGTCAGGCGCCATGTCCATATTATACTTGTATTGTCTAATGAACGCTTCTCCCAAGTCTTTGAAAGTATGGATATTGACACTGCCCAAACTCATGTACCACTTCAATGCAGCACCAGTCAAACTATCTTGAAAAAAGTGAATCAACAGACACTGATCATCAGTGTGGGTAGACATTCTTCTTACATACATCACAAGATGAGCACGAGGACAAGTATTGCCCTTGTACTTCTCGAATTTCAGAACCTTAAACTTTGCAAGTATCTTGATATTTGGGACCAAGCATAAATCATTCACATTTTGACCGAACAGTTCCTTTCCCTTGAGGGCCTTCATCTCCCTCTGCATCTTGTCAAACTGATCTTGAAAATCATCCATTCGATCATAGAGACCCAAGCCTTCTTTTTATGGAAGAAAATGACGATAAGCTTCGTCATTAGAAAATGGCATAACATTCACCGAAGGAGGTGCAGCAGGAGTAACATGCACCACAGGAGGTGCAGGAATAACAGTAGTCTGAACAATTGGAGTAACTTGAGGACCAAGATTGAAACCTTCTGGCGCAAATTTCTCTGGCATTCCCCATGGATAACCTTGAGGCATGTGATTCTGAACAACAGCTGGAGTAGCAGACACGGGAACAGTCGGAGCTTCAGTAGTAACCCTTGTTTGTTGAGGTTGAACACTCGGTGGTTGATTCTTAGCAACCACCAGAGACTCCATCAGAGCAGTGAGATTGGCCATTCCGACCTTCAGAGCAGAAAATTCCTCGCGCAGCTCGCGATTCTCTTGTTCTAAGATGTTCATCTTCCTTATGAAATTAGCTCGAGTATTATAGTGGTTAGACAACTTGCTGAACAAAGTAAAGAAGCTTGGTAAGACACCTGGATATGCATAACAAATGCAAGAAATATTTGCAATATGATGCATGATATGCAATGCACATGATTTATTTTATTAATATTTCAAGGGACTTAAAGATTTATAGACATATTATAAATATCAAAGTAATAACACATTTGAAATAATGAAAATTTTTATTATAATAACTTCAAAATGGATTACAAGTTTCAATAATGCCAAGTACAAGATGAAAATAAAGTCTAAAACCCTAAGAAATAAAGCTGATGAAGATCACTTTATACGCTGGCACCTCCCTGCAATCTTGGCAATCTGAGCCTTCAACCTTTGGTTTTCTTCCGCATATCTGGTGGCAACCTCCTTCCAATCATCTGAATCCTGAAGTGATCGACTAGCATCTAACCGAGGCTTAGGATAAAATAAATCCCCTTGCCTCTCCATTGTCTCTATAGCCCGACTCTCAAGAATCTCAATCAAGTCGTCTTTCTCCTTCAAGTCTGCTCTGTAGGGAATATCTAAAGTTTGGCACTTATTCTTCCAAGCATCTTTTTCCTGTTGCATCCTGACCAAAGCAAGTTGTAGCTCTTCCACCTCATCCAGTAAGGAAGGAGTGGTCTTCACAAACAAGTCAGGCATAGGCGTTTCCCGGGAATACGACATCTTTAATTGAATAACTCTCGTTTAGACCCACTAAAGATAAGGCTCCAAAGAAACAACCCCCCTAGGTCCCAGTTCTTTCCTACTCTTCCTATAAATGTGACGCCAGGCCTTCGCAATCTACTCTCTAGATCCTTATAGTCTTCTCCCTCCTTCAAAAAGAAACTACTCAAATGAATACTATTTGGTTTATCCCTCATCGGATAACCAAGTTGTCATGGTGCAAGAACAGGGTTGTAGTTAATTCCTCCCTTTGTACCAAGAAGAGGTACATTGGGGAAACTACCACAACTGTCAATAATATCTATGTCTTGGTAAGTCTGATGATACCAATCAATATCCGAGTGAGTAAGTGCCATGATCTTAGGAGCCCAATGGGGTTCCTTCCTGACATCTCAGAAAGCATCAGACTGAGGCATATGAGAAATGAACCACCGGTATAACAGAGGCGTGCAACAGACAATCATCCCCCCATGATAAGAATTCCGAAGATGAATAGAGTAATAAGCATCACCCAACAATGTAGGAACCGGGTTTCCAATCATGAAGATCCTAATAGCATTAATGTCAACAAACTTGTCCACATTAGGAAATAGAAACAACCCATAAGCAAGTAGAGCAAAGATGGCCTCAAAAGCGACTGTACTCTTCATCCTAGAAAAGTAACGAGCTTTCTCCAATAAGAACTGAGCTGGTAATCCTCTAATCCCTCCTTTAGTAGTCATATGGGCTTCAACCTCATACTTCCTCAGATGGATCAAAGAAGTGATCTCGTGTGGTTTTGGCTCACCTTCCAAACCAGTAAAAGGAACACAATCGGTAATAGGTAAATCCAACAGATAACAATACTCCTCTAGTGTAGGCATCAACTGATAATCAGGGAAAGTAAAGAAATGATACATCGGATCATAGAACTGGACCAAGGTCGAGAGAATACCCTCCTTCTTCCTAAGCTTCATGAGAGGAATGATGGATCCATACTTCTTCCAAAAATATGCAAAACACTCGATCTCAGGAATTAGACTGATTAACTCATCTATCTTGGGATCTTTGAAACTGTATTTTCCGGTCTTTCTTTTTCCAGAATCCACAGTCAAAAGGTACTTGAGATATTCATAAATGGTCAACTTTCAAGTCCCTTAAAATGAAATTTCTTCAAAAGATGCTTATGAGTGCATAGATGCATGATGCAACAATCACACACAAGATCACAAACATAGGGTTCATAGGTTCAACATCACGAGCATGAGGTCGAAGGTACTACCCATAAGGTATGGTCTAAAAGTTATCACCTTCCGAACAAGGTTCTAGAGGTTCCCAGAGTCTACATCCTTCCTTCAGATATTACCAACTTCCTGATTAACTCGGTAATTAGTAATATTCTCAAGAAAAAATCGTCTGAGCGTAGTATCGCATGACAACTATTTCCGGATTACTCCGTCATAGCTTCCGCACTACACCTAAAAGGCCAAGATGGGTTAGGTATTCTACGGTCCTCAGCTTCATCAGGCTCCCAAGTCGAAAGTAACATGTCTTCCCGATTACTCGATAAACAACACTACAGTCAAAGGGGCCTCCATTGAGTGGGGGATCTCATGCTTCCTTTTTTGGGATTACTCCCTCAAAGTTAACATGACTATACCGACTGTCCTATCTTAAAGTTTTCCCAAGTCCAGGTATAGGACTTATAAGTAATCACCAAGCACCCTGAAAACCAGGAAAATACAAAAAAAAAACAGATATACAACATATAATATATAAAAAACAATAGCACATATACAGATATAAACAAAGATAGTTTTAACCCACTTAGGGATGGACCAGCAAGTGGTCAATTTGTCGCCAGTAAAGTCGCCATTTTTTTCTGTAGCGGTAGAAATGTTTAAGACTAAACCATTGGATTGACTAGACTTATACAAGTCAAAATAAAAATCGCCATCGCGCTTTATTGTTTCCAAAGGAATGGGAAAAAAGCGAGTAACCCAAAAGAGGGGGAAATATTCAAAGTAAGGGGGTTGGTTATACAAAGGGAAGGTATTAGCACCCTAAACATCTACGGTACTCTGCGGGAACCTCTTTGAAAAATCTGTATATTTTGGCTATAAAATGTTGTATGAAAAATAGATGGTGGAGGTGAGAAAAGAAGTATTTTTTAAGATTTTTGCACCCGCCGCGGTTGCGAACCTTTAGTGCCTACGTAGCACCTTTCGTGCAATAGGGGATCAGAGTACACGTAGTTCATCTTTAAAAAAATTTAAAACATAAGTGTGTTGGTTAATTTTATGAGATAAGACATCATCGTCATTGTCCGTGTGGAAAACATACTTACTATCCATAATTATGAGAAAGGAGAATTTGCATCATCTCAAAGTGGAGGATATGGCTTGGATTTTAAAATCAAAAATGCCTCACTCAACACCCAAGTGGAAAATATCTCTTTTCACTATATATTGTAGAAGTGTAGTTGTTTGCATCACTAAAAGGATTGACAAGAGTCTAATCTTTTGAGAAAGGTTTAAAAAGTAAAAAGCCAAAGTGGCAAAATGGTTTGAAATGAGATTGATTGACTTTTAGTCTTCTCATAGAAAATGTCAAGGTATTATAAAGTTGATTGAAGTTTATTTATGAAAATGTTTTGAAAATGCATGGACATAAGTCCATGTTTATTATGAAAATGGTTCAAGTTTCAAAACAAGAAGAGTTTTCAAAAGGAGGAAGAAGATTTTTGAAATTAAAGAAGATGGTAGGAGAAGAAGAGACTATTCTAAAGCATAAGATAAAAGCTAGGGATGAGAACCATATAAGCAACAAGAAGTCAATACTTGACATTATGAGTCAAGATAGAATTTCATTCCTTGGATTGAAATCAAACAAGCAAAGATACTAGATCTCTTGAGATAACCAAACTTCAAGTGTATTAAGTCTTCACAAAAATTGGGCAGAGTAACGGCTGTATACGGGTGAATTCCAGATTACATACAAAGTATGTGATCACATTAACCTGCACACAAAATAAACAAACAACTCAATGTCTTGAGGTAAACCTCAAGAACTCCAGACAAAATATCAATTAAGGTTATATGGTCTCCATCATTGGCCAAGGTTTCTATTCCTAAATCCGAGAAGTCCAATGCTCCATAATGCCAAGGATAGTAGCCAAATAGTCTAAGTATCATTAAAGCATTTTATAGTTCATGTTGATTATTAGGTGTCTTGAAAAAGAAAAGAAAGGCTCAAGTGAGCAAAAAATAAAAATAACAAGAATATAAATGCTCAAGTGAGCAAAATACAAATAACATGAAATGTAATGCTTAAGGTAAATGGTACATAAAGTATAAAAAATAAAATCATAAAGTAAAAATAATTTGATAATTAGCGGTTAGTTGGATGACCATCTTAAAACTTGCATTTGGAACTCATTAGAAGATTGATAGAACCAAAGCCTCCACACAACAAGTTGCATTTGCTTTTTGTCAAGTATATCACCCATTTGGAATCCTCAAAGTACCATTTAATGATCAACAATGTTTAAGTGATCCGCGTTGACCAAAAGTGTTGTAGATCCATTAGAGGATTGGTAGAACCAAAGCCTTCCACACAATGAATCTCAAGGTTATTGGATCAAAGAGATCAAATCAACATACTTGGGCTTGCAAACATAGGTTTGGGCCATAAATGATCATTTATTCGAATCGGGACAAAATTTAGCGCTATGTTAAGCAATCGTAAGTGGACTTATGTAGAAGTTGCACCTATTTTGAGGCCGATCAATAGCAGTCTATGCACCATTTGTTTTGAGACATGATATAGAAATCATGCTCCAATAATACTTAGTGCAATAAGAAAGGGATGAGATGAAGAGGGGTAGGAAAGAATATAAACCACATTTGAATTAAAATTTAATCAAACTATTATTAAAATCATTCATCCATTTTTGTGGAGTTAGACTCAACACCATGGATCCAATGATGTTAATAAAGTTCATGATAAAAAATTAACTCAAGATCAGCCAGAAAATAATAACAAAATAATATTGCATTTAATATATACATTAAAAAAGGTTTTTAAAATGTTTTAAAATAGAAATGAACGAGAAAAATACCAACTATATTCAAATTAATCAAGAAATAAAAAATAAGATCATAGAAAAATCATAAATGAATTAAAATATATTTATAAAAATTTTGGTAATTTTTTTAAAGTCATAAACTATTTTTAAAATTAAAAGAAATGAGTAAAATAAACCAAAAAATGATTAAAAATTAGAAAATTCAGAAATAAAAAAATTAATGAGGTCACCAATATTTGTCCCAATATCATTGGATCATTCCATATTTTTTTTAGAATTTAAAAATGCATAAAAGTATTTTTAAACATTTAAAACAATTCAAATAAAGTGAAAATTTATAAAAAATATCAAAACATAAAATAAAATTTTGAAAAAATAAAAATCAGAAAGAGAAAAATCAAAAATATTTTTCATAATTTTTTCAGATTTTTTGGACTTAAAATGAATTTTCTATGATTTTTTGAAGTTTAAAACAATTAAATATAAAAATCAGAAATAAAAACTAAAGTAAAAAATATGTGGACCATTGGATGAGAGTCAAAACGCGTTAATAATCAAATCCAAGGGATCTGGCGCACTATGCATATCATGGTCATTAGTGAATAAAGCACTGAATCAAATGTAAAATCAGATTTAAAAAAAAAACAAGTGGAAAACCATCATTGGTTGGAAGATAACACGTTGGTCATCTTCAACCTCCAGCCAACATGAATTGTAGGTCTCTCAAACTGTAAAATCAGAAGCTCAGACTTATGCCATTCGCTTTGTCTCTTCAAGATGAAGACAACCACACCTTCGCGATAAATTTATATAAACTGTAGCTCAAGCAATTTGGAAAGAAAGTTTGTAAAAGGAATTTGAAATTTCATGGTCAAAATGTGTTTCCAGATAAAAGCAAGTGTTGCAACTAGAACTAGGGCAATGAGAGCTTCATAATGATATCAAAGTTTTGAATAATTGATGGAGAAATATACCTATTGAAGTTGAGTTGCAGATCTCTGAAACTGGACTTTTATGGATCAATATAGGGCACGATTCTTGAAGGTAATTGTATGGTAAGCTTCAGTGAAGATCAAGGAAGGTGAATTGATGGAAAAATTTGATTGAAAAATACTTGAACATTGATTTCAAATTTATAGAAAATTGAGTTATGGAGCAAGTTTGGCAGGGTGATTCTGGTTGTTCAAGCTTGAAGAAATGAATGAGGGATGACCCTCTATTTATAGGGAATCAAATGGAATGTTCAAGCGTGTGAAATGATAAAGTTTGGAGGGAAATCGTGTGAACCTGATACACGAATAAGGTGTGATCTGTTTTGCATCAAAACTCATCCAATCCTTGCGTTTTAAGGCTCTAGTCCACTTTGGCAGGTTGGTTAAACAGGTTTAGACCATAAATGCATGCTAATTTGATGTTTAGAATCCAAAACATGAATTTCATATTCTGACTTATGAAGAAACTTCAGTTCCAAGTTACCAAGTTCAATCAAATGGCATTCTCAGCTCAAGGGGTCTTAGGGCATGATTCTTGATGCTTTATACATATGAGGTTACAAGCTTTACAATGGGAAAATAATGGAATCAAATGGATGTTTGAGCTGAAAGTTGCAATGAGTCAAAGTTAGGGGGAAAAAGTTGACTTTCCATACTTAGAAATATTTCAAGTTTTTCTTCAAAAGTGACCTATAATGTTTTACATCCAAACATGGCCTTCCGCTTGGAATTTGCTCTTGACCAAAAAATATGGCATGAAATAGACCTCTTGAATGACATTTTGAGACTTGAACCATTCAAAATCTCCAAAAATTGAGAGAGTTATGAATTGTTGAAGTTGGCAAAAAATCATGAAATGACCTATAATATTTTATATCCTTAGGTCATATTCCATCCATTTCTCACTTTGCACATAAAATAAGGCATAAAGTTCACATTCTCAAGATCATTGTGGAAAAATAATGGGCTCAAGGTGATAAAAATTGACCAAGTTATGATCATTTGAAGTCACACATTGGAAATTGGGAGTTCATCTGGAGGACTTGTAATCTTTCTTCACCATCAAGCTTCTTCCACATGAAAACTCCTTGAAAATTTTGAAGTGATTTGTTAATAACCCTTTGAAGATAAGTATGTCTTTGGAACCTTTCAAAAATGCCAAAAGATGAGCAATATATACTTCTTTGAAGTTCAAAACCCTAGCTTCTAGATCAAGAAAATGCTTTGAGAAACTTTGACAATTTTGAACAACCTTCTTGTACCAACACTCTTGCTTTGTAAATAGAAGTTGTTAAGGATGATAATGAGAACTCATAACAACCAAAACCACTTCTATATCTTGATAATTGAGAGAAATATGTACTTGTGACCAATGGGAACAAGACCTTGTCTAACCATGACAACTTCTTCAATCAACCCCTTGTACTTCTGAATCAATCTTGATAAATTTAAAATGTGGTGAACCAAAATAACCTTGTCATGCCATTTCTTCCAAAACAACTCCAGCGGTGAGGTTTGGACTTCTCAAGCTTTATTGACTAGGGCATGGAAATAAACTTATGAACCCATGGATCAACTTGTCAAGCCACATTGCCTTTACCTACATTATTAATAAGTAAGACAAACCAAAATTTCATTTTATCAATTAAAAAGGAAAGTCAAAACAAAACATGCATAATCACAAAAGAAAAACAAGTCAAGGTTCCTGGTGATTCCTCAAAGAGCAAAGTTAAAGATAGGGAGGAGAACCACCCTAATGTGATCTTGTTGTGATTGAATCAATATGGTATGATGAAGGGATCTTAGGGGCAAAAATTGGCGTACAACAACAGTTACTAAAATTCCTCCCCAAGTTGCCTTCGTGACCGTAATGTCCCTCCAATTGTCCCTCAAACATACGACGATAGAGCTACCTACTCACTAATAGTATGATAGAACTGTTTAAAGGATAGGAGCAAAAGAATGAGCCTTTTTTAGTACAAAATAGATAGTTGTTAGAAGGTTGCTCAAAAACATCTTTTGCATTCACACAAAAAACAACTTTTCAAAAACAATTTCAAAACACTTTGTATACTTTCTCCACTATCCCGAGAAACATTACAAAGTTCTCCATACTAAGGTATTTTCCAAAACATTTTCAAACACACAAAGAATAAAGGTATTTCAAAATGAGCAAACCTTAAAAGCCCATAGATAACTACGGATGGAAAGGGTGCTAACACCTTCCCTTTCCATAATCTACCCCCCTTACTCGAAAACTCTCCAAAAGGTCTTTTTCTGTTATTTTCACCCTTTCCTTTATTTGGATAAAAGAAAAGTCGGTGGCAACTCTTGCTTACCGCAACATTTACGAACACCAACGCAAAACCAATATTAACAGTCGGTTCTGCCACCGTATCACAGTACCCCCCTCAACTTAAAGAATTAGTATCAAGAGTTCCTGACATTTCTTCATTTATAAAGAGGCATGGTCGACTTCTCAATTTGGTTACTCCAGGTTTTGACGAGGACATGATGAGTGTTCTTTTCCACTTCTTTGGCCATGCATATCACTGCCTCACCTTTCCCGATTATCAGTTGGTGCCCACCATAGAGGAGTTCTCTCAATTACTAGGAGTACATGTTATTGATCAGATGCCCTTCACCGGTTTATAAGAAGCTCTGAAACTAGAAGTTATTGCAGTAGTCTTACATCTGAAGTGGTCCGACATTATATCTAATTGGGAAACGAGAAGTGGAGTCAAAGGTTTTCTGGCTAAATTTCTGATTGAGAAGGTTTAACTATTCTCAGATGCTATGAGTTTCCAGGCTTTTGAGGATATCTTGGCTCTTCTAATCTATGGGTTGGCATTATTCCCTAATCCAAACCAACTCATGGATGTGAATGCTGTCAAGATTTTCCTTGCTCGTAATCCTGTGCCTACCTTGCTCGGAGACATTCTGCATTCTCTTCACACTCATACTATGAGAAGGCGAGGAAATCTCATGTGTTGTATTCCTTTTCTATCTAGGTGGTTTATTTTGCACCTTCCTCGCTCAATGATGAAAAATGAACAAGGTTTAAGGTGGTCTCAAAGATTAATGTCACTTTCTCAATCAGATATCCACTAGTGCTCCCGATCTCATGATGATATCACTATTATTGATTGCTATGGGTCATTCCCTAGTGTTCCACTCATTGCCATTAGGGGAGGTATTACTTACAACCCTTCATTGACTCTACGTCAGTTTGGTTACGCTCAAAGAGATAGTCCTTATGACGCACTTATCCAGGGTATTTTGTTCGATTATGAAAGTGATCTTCAAGGTTATCATCAGAGGTTTATACGTGCTTGGGACATGGTAAGCAAGATTTATAGTAAGGCTTTAGAGCAGAAGAATTCCATCCCTCTGGAGCCTTATCTCAAATGGGTACGAGGTCATGGTTAAAACCTTATGATGTGATATCCAACTATCATACCAGTAATTATATAGCCTATTGTCGAAGGAAATATCTCTCGCACCATCCTTCATCCATACATGCCTACTAACCTTTAAGAGTTACAGAAGTCTTAGATTCAACTGAAGGAAGAATGGGACACCTTTGAGACTCAATTCTATGCAAGTGAGAAGAAAGTGTTGGAGCTCACAAAGAAACTTCACGAGGATCAGAGTCTTAATGCATACATCAGCACGAAGAGGAAACGTCCGTAGGAGACTTGATTCTTAGATTTTAGAAGTTCATTTTATTGTCTCTTTGAGAGCTTTTGTTGTCATTGTAAGCCTAAAAGGCAGTTGTAATTTGAACTTTTCTAATAAAATCTTTGTTTTTGTTCCCTCTTGGTTAGCAAATTTAAATCTCTTGAAGTCCTTGAAATCATTGCATTTACATATCATGCATCATTTCATAACAGGATTGTCATACAAGTTTCTCATTTTTTCGCTGTTTATTTCAGCAGAAAAAATGACTCTCGAACAAACTGTTAAGGATCTCCATGATCAACATGCACAATTCCAAGAGACTCTCGTGAATCAGGAACAGGGGCAAAAATAGTTGTTGGCGCTTGTCGCCAAGAAAAATAAGACCAAGAAGCCGGTTGCTATCCTCAATATGGGGAGAAGGTTTAAAGGTCCTGCTCAACCCATCCAAGTAGAAGATATCTCCTCTAAAGAAGAGGACAACCATGACGAAGATGGTAGAAGTATCAAGAATGAAGTCAGGAACAATCAGGGTCATGAGAATGCTCCTGAAGATGAAGACTTTTCTAACAAACAATATCCTCCTGCAGATGATAAATATAAGCAGTTGGAAGACAGACTCAAGGCATGGAAATCCAGAAGGTACCTGGATTGGATTTTGGTGAATTAGGTCTAGTTCTGTGGGTGGTCATCCCACATAATTTCAAGTTCCATTTCTTTTCTAAGTACGATAGGGTCTCTTGTCCTAAACTCCACTTGAGGTTGCATGTTCAGAAGATACAACCTCACATTGTTGACCGGAAGTTATGGGTCTATTTCTTTCAAGAAAGTTTGGCTGGAACTCAATTGGAATGGTTCTATCAACTGAAGGGAACCAACATTCATACCTGGGAAGACTTGGCTTCTTCTTTCTATAAGCAGTATCAATACAATGTTGACCTAGCACCGACTCAAGTGCAATTACAGAATATGTCCCTGGGCTCTAATGAAGGGTTCAAGGAATATGCCCAGGAATGGAGGGACTTAGCTGGAAGGGTGCAACCCCCCTTAACTGATCAGGAAATGATGGATATGTTTATGGGCACTCTGACAGGCCCGTTCTTTAATTTGTTGATTGAAAGCGGTATCAAGAGTGGGAAGATTTTGATGGCTACATCTTCTATTATTGTGAAGAAGCCATTTAGAGGTAAAAAGGAAGTCAATGTTGTCAATGGACACAAGAGCCGTAGTAAAAGTAGCTGCCATCAGTCTCTGGGAGTAGTGTTAATTTCCAATCTGGCGCCTGTTCAACAACAACAGCAGGTTAACCGAAGAAGGTCAGATGCTCCGCCGATGCAGTTTACCAAAATTGGTATGCCTTTATATCAAGCATTATAACATTTGCTGAAGGATGAACTCATTTCACTACGGGATCCTCCTCAGAATCCTAACACCTCCTCTCCAAAGTATAATCTGAACGCGAGGTGTGCTTATAATTGAAACTGTCCTGGTCATGACACTAATAATTTTTGGGCTCTGAAGAGCAAGATTTACGACATGATCGATAATAAGGAAATTGAGTTTTATCCTTCGAAGACTCCAAATGTGATTATCGCACCTATTCCCAAGCACGACAAGGGCATAAGTGTTGTTGAAGATGTGTTGTATATTACTCTGTCAATGATATAGTTACTCCCCTCTCTATAAACAAGAATAATCTATTACATGCCGGTTTATTTCTGGGCTATGGTAAAGGATGTTATTGTTGCACGGTCCAATCCAACGGTTGCGGGTTGCTGAAGGAAGGTGTTCAATGTCTGATGGATGAATAGGTGATTTTGATTGAAAAGGTTTCGTCTGTTGAGAATATGTGCCAAGATTTGTTTGTTATCTTCGGTACTCCTTTCAGGATCCCTTCTAAAGGTCCTATAAGGATTACTGCCAATCTGAAAGCTGCTCCTTTGGTTATTAGAACACCTGGGCCTATCCCATATTCCACGGAGAAGACTATTTCGTGGAATTATGGGTCTGGCGTCTATTTCCAGGGCGTCAAGCAAGAGTTTTCTGATGAAGATAATGAAGAAGTTGATCCCATTATTGTCAATATTGCAGGGACCAGCAAAATTACAAGAAGTGGAAGTATTTTCTCCCAGGAAATCTTGCCGCTTGTTCAAGTCACAACCACCAAAGCAACTGTTGAGGCTCGGGGAAAAGAGCGAGTGATAGAGCCTGCCCACACGGAGGCACCAAAAGAAGCTTCGGACAAAGATACCTTTGAACAAGATTTAGAATAAGTTTTAAAGATCATTTGCATGAGTTATTATAAAATTATGGAAAAGCTGGGGCAAACCCAGTCTAAAATTTCCATGTTATCTCTGTTGTTATATTCTGAATCCCATGCGCGGGCTTTAGTTAAATTCCTGAAGACTGCTCATGTGCCGTAAAAAGTCTCGACTGATCAATTTGGAAGCTATGTGGCTAGGTCTGACAACCGGTAATGGTTTGGGTTTCTCTGATGCTGACTTGACTCCAGAGGGAAGAAATCACAATAGGGCCATGTATGTCTCCATCGAATATAGGGGCACTACATTGGCCCGTGTATTAATTGATACTGGCTCTTCCCTGAATGTTCTACCCAAAGGAGCTCTCGACCGACTAGATTTTGAAGGGGTTATGCTGAAGCCCATCAATATCATAGTTCGAGCCTTTGACGGGTCGAAAATAATGGTTCATGGAGAGGTAGACCTCCTGATCAAGGTGGGTTCACAGATATTTGAGTCCACTTTCTATTTCATGGACATTCGGCCGGCTTACTCTTATTTATTGGGACGCTCTTGGATTCATGGGGTAGGTTCTTTCACCTCCACCTTGCACCAAAATCTAAAGTATCTGGTAAAAGGGAAGTTTGTTACTGTCTATAGAGAGGAGGAATATATGGTTATCCACCTCAATTCGTTCCGATACGTGGATATGGACGGAGAATTTATTGAAACACCTTGTCAAACCTTTGAAGTGATTTCCCCTGCTGTTGTTGAATACTTGTCTGTCATTCCGAAGATCACCAAAACTCCACACAAGATGGCCTCCTTGAAAGATGCTAAGGCTGTTATTGAAGAAGGTGGTAATACTATTTGGGATCAGCTTCCCGATATCCCTTATAAATCTAACATGTTTGGTATGGGCTTTACTGCAGATGGCCAGAGGGTTGTTCGTCACGCTCGAGCTGAGAGGCCTTCGTTCCATGTCAGCAACAATGGGGTGATTGCTATAGAGGATGCAGATAGTGATTGCGACTTCAACAATTGGATTTTCCCTACCATTGGTGATGGACTAGATAATTGGAAGGTAGAATACATCTTTCACATCTCCTTTAGTTAGGAGTAATAGCTATATTCATGTCTTATTGTTTTCAAATGTTTTTGGCAACAATGACTTTAAACCTTGTGTCTTACCCGGGGCACAATGGTTCATCTGTTAAAGGGTTGATAATTCATGAACATTGCTCATTCAATAAAAACATTGGACGTTTTGCATGGAAAATTTTTTATCTCTGTCTTTCTTTTATCTTATTGCATTTTCAAAATAGCTACGTGTTCTTACAAACACCCACACACTACACTGCAGATCCTCATCCACTCTGGATCTCGTTGATAACGATTCTGCTATTGCCGCTTATTACTTTGAAAATCTGATCTATCAAGTCGAGGACGAAGGTGAGGAAGATTGTGAAATACCTGAGGAACTTGATAGACTCTTGATACAAGAAGATGTGGTGTTTGTTGTACCCCAAAA
The DNA here is from genome assembly GCA_948472305.1 of Vicia faba. NCBI lineage: Eukaryota > Viridiplantae > Streptophyta > Magnoliopsida > Fabales > Fabaceae > Vicia > Vicia faba. Next base: position 1,266,061,225 of record OX451738.1, read on the forward strand.
TTTTCCCTCTCATTTCACTCAAGACATGCCTCTAGAGGTCCTCAATGGCTCAAGGATGACTACAGATTGACCAGACAAATCCTCCTCTTAAGGCAACAAGCTTCAAACTAGGGTTTCACTACTCATCAAGATGGTTGAATTCCAAGGGTACCAAATGCTTTCCATGGTCCCAATATGTTCTCAAGATCATCCATGTCAAGTTTCATGCCTTGCACAAGAAATTTGCTCAGTCAGCTGCTCAGATGTCTGAAAATCAACTACACTAGGTCAAAAGTCAATTGTGGCCCACATACAGTCAAACTTCAAGATTTTTGGTCAACATCAATATTTTGAAGATATATCCATCATTTTATCAAGGCTTGATCATGATTCCTCAAGGAATTCCCCCAAATTCATCAAAACCCAAAAGTTGCTAAATTAGGGTTTCATAGAAAAAGTCAACCAAACTTTGACCAAGCATAACTTCTTCATGCTTTATCATAAATTTTAAATCCAAGGCTCATTTTGAATAGGATACAATTCCCTAAAATTCATATTCATCCCACAAGTTCAAAATATGCACTCATCAAAAGATTGAATTTCTACATGATAGGTCCTTTTAAAAAGTCAACAAAAACACCTTTTAGGTAAAAGCTTCTTACATGAACATGGAAGAACCAATTGAGATTAAAAAAAAGGGTTGTTTAGGGGACATCCTAAGCTTTCTAAAAAGTCCAAGAACACATCTCTAGGATTAAAATTGAGGGAGATATGTATTGTCAAAGTTGACCAATTTTTGGAAATATGCATGAAGTAAACATTGATCAAAATGACTTTTTTCTAAATGGGCCCATGTTTTCTTGTTTGAAACTTGTTCCTAAGATGGCCCACGACCCCTGATCTTATCCAACTATTAATTTATTTTTTTTATTATTTATTTTGATTTTTTATTCATTTAAAGCAAAATAAATCAATTTAAATAGTAGAATAATCAAATAAAATCAAAGATTTGATTTTATGAGCATATTATGAGTCCATGGACAGCTAGCAAATCAAAAAAAATCGTGCAAGAGCCAATTGATTGGAAAAGATCTTAATTTTCCCTATTTTGGAAACAAATCATACAAGACAAAGAATGAAATCAAATCTCCATAGTTTGCAAAGATATGATTAGTTTTTATTTACCTAATTCATTCCAATATAAGGACATAACATTCTCAAGGCAAAAAAAAAGGATTGGGGTCGTGAAAGAAGGAGGACAAGTCTCAATTTTTTTTCAAAAAAGTGCAGGTCGGTTTTGATTCTACAAGCCGTTTCAAACAATTCCAAGGCCAGCAATTCGTTCCTGGACATCTTCTGAAGCCATTCCAATCATCCTCAAGCCTTAAAACCTTCAGAAATCACGCCTCACAGTGCCACAGTTTGCATCTTTTTTCAAGATTTGTTTTCAATGATTTATCCATCATAAACATGTTTTGATCATATATTCATGCTTGCTATCATATTTGCAATGTTTTTGATTGGTTTGATTGAAGTTTAAGTGCAGGAATGACACGATGCCATTGTTAGGGTTTTGAGGTCCCAAATTGGGAATTCTATATAAAGGCAAAATTGGATAAAATTAGGGGTACTATCATGCTCAGGAGATGATTTGCAATTGATCCATACCTTTGGTTTGAATTTATTCTGCTTGTGCTGCGTTTTTGAATTTTACAGGTTTTTAGTTATGAATAAAATCCGTCACTACAACCTATAGTGGCAGAAAACTGTTATAGGTAAAAGTTCCCCATCTAAAACGACGGATCCCTGAAGAAGGTGATGGCATGGTGCTCACTGATTCGTCCATTCAAACCATTGAGTACCCACAGTGCGCGCGTTTTTGACATGTGGCCATAGATCTTTATTTGCCTTATATTTATTTTGTGTTATTTTGTTAACAATTAACACGCTTGGTTCAGTTGGCAAGGTAGGGAATGATAAGGCTTTAGTCCAAAAGGGGGTGGGTTCGATCGAGCCCTTTTGCAAAGTTAATTTTCACTCATTTGTGTCTTCAGATCCAATGCTCCAGGTCCCTGTGCGTTCCTCATGCACTTCCATCACCATACCACAAGATCTCATCATATCCAGATCTAACAATCAACACATGCAGACCATGGTGAACCCTCAAACGTGGCCAGCACTGGATCCAAACGCCTGATTGGGCCAAAGGATTTGGGCTAAATGAAATTCAGCTTCACACCCCCAATCTGCTTTCACCACAGGCCCAATTGCTTTCTTTCTTTATTTTCTTTTGTTTTATTTGATTAATTTCTTTTTTACAAAACAACAAAAAAAATCATTTTTTTATTTAATCATAAAATCAAGAAAACTACAAAAATGTAGAATTAGCTTTTTTTATTAAAATTAGTTTTTTTGGAAAATAATTAATTTAATGATATTGACTTGATTATTTTCATAATTAAAATTAATTAGACAAATTAGGTTTAATTCACAAATATTTAATTTTCTCAATAAAATACCGAAAAATATTTTTCTTTAATTAATTAGATTTAGGTTAAGATTTCAAATATTTTTCTCAATAATAAAATACAAAAAAAATATCTTCTCTTTAATTGATTATATTTTTTTAATTTAAATTTTGATTCATGTACTTAATTCCCGCGTGAAATATTTTATTTTCCAATTATTGTATTTGCTTCGGGGTTGTAATAGTTTTTAATTAGGGTTTATCGCATATTATTTATTGTTTAATCCCCGGTTTTTGGTTATGTAAACCCCTCCTCGAGGCCTTGTAATAACGTGGGACTCTTTTATTTTCTCGCTTTTATTTTATATGCTTGTATATAATTGTTAACAACCTAGATTTGTATGCTTAATCAATTAAATAGATCATTTAATTACAAGATAAATATCTGAAAACAAACACTGCTTCAAACTTGCACCCTTAGGGTATGCCTCACTCCCTTAGGGTATGTCTCACTTGGTTGCCTCGGAAAACAATGGTCATGTCCCTCGAACGTAGGGATATCTTAGAAAAAGACCCTCAATCTAAAAGTCATCATAAAGATCATAGTCCTTTAACGTCCCTCGATTTGCCTACGAGAAATGATCTTGTCCCTCGATGTTGCCTATATGATGACAGTCCCTTCGAAATGCTAAGGTATCCTTACATGAAACCTTCAATAACCATAACGTCCCTTCAAACGTCCCTTCAAACTCCAACGACGGTGCTACCTATTTCTCAATAATGGGATAGCATTGTCTAAAAGGAAAACGAATAGACCTTTTTCGAGTAGGTAGATTAGTTCCTAGGTACTTTCTCAAACAAACAAAAACTTTTTCACACCAACACTTTCCCAAACAAAGTTTTCAAAAACAACTTCGTAACACTCTTGAGGACAGAAACAAGGGTTAAAACAAAGTAAAACAAAACTTTTCAAAACAAGCACACACAAGAAATTTCAAAATGAGCAAGTACCTAAGAGCTCGTGGAAAACCACGGATAGAAAGGGTGCTAACACCTTCTCTTTCTATAATCTACCCCCCGTACTCAGAAACATCTCGAAAAAGGTTTTTTCTGTTCTTTTTCCTTTTCCTGATTGAATAAAATAAAAGTTGGTGGCGACTCTTGCTTACCGTGACATTTGCAAATACAAACGCAAAACAAGTATTAACAATCAGTTCTACCACCGTATCACAGAACTGGCGACTCTGCTGGAGATAAAATATAAAGTGGGGTAAACCTTAGGATCTAGGTCATATTTAATTGCTTTCTCTTGATTGTCTTGCTTGCTTTATATTTATGGGAGTTGTTTGGGTTATTTGATCCTACACCCGAATCGGGAAACACCTTTTAGGTAAGTATCAATAAACTGTGAGGGAGCTGTGCTGGGGTATACCGACACGGTTGAAGCAGTAGCTATGTTGATGTGGCACTTTGGTTGGTACCTGTGACCCTTGAGTCAATCAGGGAGATGTACGGGGCCGTCGCGTGGTGTCATAAAGCATCAACTGACCTTAGAACCTTTAATTTCACAACTTAACCAGTAGGACGTAGCGAGATGGCCGGCTTTGGTGTATGCCCAAGGTCGACAGATACTCGATGCTACACTCATTGAGGTTTGACTTCTGAGTTTTGTTTGATTACGAGTCAATCGTTGATTGAACAAGGCTTGGGGGAAAGATCAGTGATATTGAGACCCCTTAGAACCCAGTTACTATTTATAGGATAGGTTGAACTAATCCAGCTTCAAGAGGGTATGACCTTAAAACCCATGCAAGCCTAAACCTAAGGTTGTTTGCGTGACTTGTGTGCTTTCAACTTGAACTACTTACAGAGTTTTATTACCTAACAACATGAGTTCCTTGCAGGTTTTGTTTATAGTTATCATCCAATAACTTGGATTTCTTGCAGGGTTTACTTGCTTACATCACTTCGCACCTTTGCTTAAAAGCATAGCATACACATCATAACATCATGCCTTAATATTTCCTTAACCATTTCAAGGATCTCGAGGGCCTGTGATGTAGGTTATGATAAATCAGACGTCTAGCAAGGGGCAAGGGGATTTATTTTCCTCTAGCCAATGTCGTCAGAAGATTAAAACTAAACAACTTGAGTCAGGGGCTATGACCCACTTGATATGGTGAGCTTCACTCTCGTAGAAGGACTCTCAACGATACAAAGTTTTTCTATCAAAGCTGCAAATTTCAACTTCTGACATTTTCTTGTTTACCCCGCGAGATCCTTGAAAACATTGCATATATATATATATATATATATATATATATATATATATATATATATATATATATATATATATATATATATATATATATATATATATATATATATATATATATATATATATATATATATATATATATATATATATATATATATATATATATATATATATATATATATATATATATATATATATATATATCATTGCATAAGCAGGTTTCAAAGCAGGTCTCTCATGTTCTCGCTGTTTATTTCAATAATGGCTCTCCAACAAGACAACAGAGATCTCCGAGCTCAAGATGCCCAGTTCAAGGAATTTCTCCTGAATCTATCCAAGGGGCAAGAAGACCTGAAAACACTCTTCGTCGGGAATCTGACCAAGGAACGTCCTGACAACAACAGGGATGAACAATTGGAACAACTGCAAGCTGAGGTAGAAGCAATGAGAATCCAGATGATGGGGCAGATGGCTCTTATCCAAAACTTAGCTCGAGGACAAGAAAGGCTAAGAGCCTCCCTCAAGAAGCTTCACCAAGATGGATGCAGATCCATGAAACAAACAGTTAAAATTGTGGATCAAGGCATTAATCAGCCCCCAGTGAGAGAATAGGTTGGTTTGATCAGGAATAGACCTTTCCAGATTGCAACTACATCACAAGCCCAACCACAACCTCTCCAGTGACAACGGGGAAATCGGCATAAGAAGAATACATTTGAAAGACGCTTTGCCGAGATCAACATGTCATTGGCTCAAGCATTGCAATGCCTATTGAAGGCCAAGTTGGTTATGTTAAGGGACCCTCCTCAGAATCCCAACATAGCCTCCCCAAGGTACAATGCAAATGCTAGACGTGCATACCACTCCAACAGTCCTGGAAATGACACCAACAGCTGTTGGGTGTTGAGAAATAAAATTCAAGACCTGATTGATGAAGGAGCGCTAGAATTCGCACAAGACGGTCAGGCTAAGTTCTTCTGCCATCCCTCCAAGGCATACCATCTGAAGTGACAAGTTCTCACAAGAAGAATTTTCGTTCATTAGAATTTTCAATGTGTAATTTTCTTTTGATTTGTTTGAACATTTATTCATATCAAACCTTATTATTTCATCAATGTATTGCACATGTTTATCTTGAATCAATTCATTCGTATTCACTATTTCAAAAATGCGTTCTTATTTCCTTTTGTGATATTCAACTCTCGATTAATAACTCTAAGCCTTAGAGGGAGGATGACGAAAAGGATACCACAATCTCTACAGTATGCTTTTGAACAGACCCTGCTGATGATGTACAGACGTTGTTTCAAATCCTAAACAGTGGAGTTATAAGGAAGATAATCCCTAGTCAACCCCTTCGAGCCAAAGAAGTAGGAGTTTTTCTTTTCGCACAAATTAAAACCCTTAATCATAACCTGGGGCAGGGTAGTTTTCTCAGTTAACTCAGAGGCGCATTCAGTCACAATTTGTCGCTTCGTACACAATGAATGGCATCGAAGACGTCCTTCTAAAACAAAAGACGGTGATGGTTTTATATAAACGTCAAGACAGACAGTCATTATCTCTCAAAATAAAAGCCCATTAAGTCGAAACCTATGAAGGAGACTTAAGAGAAAAATTGGGGCATCATGCTGACTGTAATCACAAAAGAAACAGTTCAGGAAAAAGAAGAGATAACAAAAACCAACAAAAAAAAGAGGTTACTACAAATCCTCTACAAAAATAAGATTACAAAAATGACTGCCTTTTCAAAACAAATGTTTAATTTCTGAATCATCACCAAGTATCAGATCAAAGATTCCAGACTCAATCAGGATCTAAATGTGCAATTAACTGAGCATAGGACTGAAGAACATCACGAAGAGAAGTTGGGTACAAATAAAATTTGAGCCTTTATCCTTTGTTTCTTGAACCGTGAACCAGGCCACATTATAACCCTTAAAAGTCCTAGCTGAAGCATGGGCAAGTTTGAGAGCATACTGTTACAAAGGTATCCTGACTCCTGTAGGCTTTGTTACGAATCCTGAGTTGATATCACATTCTTGCAAATTTCGTTTTACTACAAAAAACACATTTTCAAAAAAAAAAATTCAAGACAAACATGAGTTTTGCATTCTTTAAATGACATTGTTTGCATATGACTAATTGTATGACAGCAGAGAAATCTGCACAATGGATATTCAATGAACAGGCATCCTCTCAACAAACAGAATCACCTCAGCAGGAAAGACACTTCCAATAACAGGTCTTCCATAAGCAAGGGGCATGACATGATGTCTAAACACACCTGGGGCAGTCTCTCCAAAAGTGCCAAATAACCAGGGGCAGATCTCCATCTGAATCGCTTGGGGAATTACGCACGCATTCCAGCAACGAATCATGTGCCATCAAGAAAACATTTTTGACAGTACTACAACACAACACTATGGAAAGTGACAACTCTCTACATCCTGAAAGCATGGACATAGTCGGAAAATACTACGCATGAAAAAAAGACCCGCTAGGTTGACACACCTAGGTAAAAATAAGGGAATCATGGCGAACCGAAAGGGTTCGAGAAAAAATTAGGGATAAAAAATGAAAAAAAATCTGTACACCCGGCAAGTCAAAAACTCGAAAGGGCGGCTTAGGCAAAAAAAAGGTATCCCGGTGGACTGGAAACCCGAAAGGACGGTCCAGGAAAAAGTTAGGGAGTTAAAGCGTACGACTATGTCCCGTCACCTGTCTATCAGTGGAAGACTTATACCTTGATCAGCATTCATCAAGAGCATACATCAAGAAACGGTTCAGATACGATCCAGATACGGATGTCATTCCTCTACTTATTCAATATTTTCATACATTGAGAAACAGTTCAAGTATGATCTAGAGACGGATGTTATCCTGGTAATTATTCCAGATTTCTTTTCTAGAAACAGTTCAGGTACGATCCAGAGATGGATGTCATCCTGATACTTACTCCTGATTCTCCTCTAAATACAGTTCAGATACGATCCAGAGATTAATGTCATTCTGACACTCATTCGACACATGTTTCAAGTACATTTTAGATACGATCCAGAGACGGATGTCATTCTGACACTCATTCAACACATGTTTCAAGTATAGTTCAAATACGATCCAGAGACGGATGTCTTCCTGACACTCATTAAATATATGTTCAAGTATAATCACGACATAGATCCATCCACAAAATTGCCGCAGGTACTTTTTCCGGCATGGTACAAGGGGCAGAGACAGTTGGAAGCGAAGTCACTATCACATACAAGCCAGTGATACCTATATTCCCCACAGATCCGAGACAACCAAGGTTTGACCTCCGTATCCCCGAGCAAGAATTCCTTCCCCAGCAGGTTCCTTCAGAAAGTTGATATCTGCATTCCCCAGCCGAGTTTTATAACCATGAGTAGTTTATAAAGCCATCTCCTGAGCAGATTTTATTTCTCTGACAGCGGAAGCTCAATCTCCAACAGAGCTCTTCTCTCCAGCAATGGAAGTTCATCCCCAGCTGAGTTTATTTCTCCAAATCAGCAGATCTTCCAACAGAGTATCTCTCTTCCCCAGAGTCATTCCCCCGCAGGATTATTCTAAGACAGAGTCTCCTCCTGCAGAATATTCTCAAGCAGAATGGATGTAAATCCCCAGCTAATCATCTTCGGTCACTATCCCCAGTGGAAACAAAGAACTCAACTCCTTATACTCTCCAGCAGCAGTCCAGGATTTATTTTCCCCAGCTAGAGAATATCACAATAGCATTGCATATCCATACATCATGGCATGTGCATACATATTATACATCACAATCTCATTTATTTTGAGAACATCATTACTCAATACATTTCATACATCATGACATTACATATGACTAACTCTTTACCTTTCAGGGAAAGATGCAATCAAGTTCTCACAAGTTCTCTCTGGTTCAGTCAAACCGACACCAAGGTTTCTATTCCAGTTGAAGATATTCCAACACTTTTCAAGATTTTCTCTGGTTCATTCAAACCAACACTAAGGTTTCTATTCTAGTTAAAGATGTTCTAAGACTTTCTTCTGGGTCAGCCGAACCTCCTCTAAGATTCTCCTAATTTCTATGCCAGTCAAAGTCAATCCTAGACCTTCCCCCAGTTCAGTCAAATCGATGCTAAGATTTCTTTCTCGGTTGAAGACAGCTCGAGACCTTTCCCTGGATCAGTCAAATCGATACTAAGATTTCTATTCCAGTTAAAAAAGCTATGAAGCCCGGAAACTGACCGAATAACAGCTTAATTTCCCCAAATTCCTGAAGCCTGGAGCACGACCAGATAATGGTATAAGACGCTTCGAAGCCTGGAGCACGACCAAATAATAGTATGAGGTACTGCGAAGCTTGGAATTCGACCAGATAGCAGTTTACTCGGCCAATTACTTTTGAAGTATGGAAATGACCAGATGTTAGTATTCCTTAAATTCAAGTTGAAACCCGGGTGCTACCGAATAACCACTTAATTCCTTCTGAAGCCTGAAGCACGACCAGGTAACAGTTTTTGAGATTGCAAAGTCTGGAGCACGACCAGATAGCAAGTTTATCTCACCTCCCCAGTAAGTCACTGTAAAACCCGGAGCACGACCAGATAGCAATCAGTCTTATTATCCTCAGCAAATCACTGTAAGGCCCGGAGCACGACCAGATAATAGTTCATTTTCATCTCCTAGACTAAGATATGATTCCTCAGTAGAGTAACGGACAACTGAAATTCCTAAAATTCCATTTCTCCCAAGACAGAGACCAACATTCCTCAGCAGATTCCTCCTTAACAACAGGAACAGGAATTCTCATCAAAGGAATATCTCGGGAAATCAACATCCTCTAGATGGCATCTTTAAGCCCATCTCTGACGATTCTCCATCATATCTTCCAGATGGCATCTTTAAGCCCATCTCCGGTGACCTTCTGTCATCTCCTCCAAATGGCATTTGTAAGCCCATTCCCGATGCTACCTACACAGTCCAGCACCATCTCAGACGAGTGCAAATTTCAGGGAACTCTAGTGTTCAATCATCTTTCACCTTCAGATTACGAAAGGCAGCTATTGTACCCCAAATTTTCCCTCTCATTTCACTCAAGACATGCCTCTACAGGTCCTCAATTGCTCAAGGATGACTAAGGATTAACCAGACAAATCCTCCTCCTAAGGCAACAAGCTTCAAACTAGGGTTTCACTCCTCATCAAGATGTTGAAGTCCAAGGGTCCCAAATGCTTTCCATGGTCCCAATATGTTCTCAAGATCATCCATGTCAAGTTTCATGCCTTGCACAAGAAGTTTGCTCAGTCAACTGCTCAGATGCCTGAAAATCAACTATATTAGGTCAAAAGTCAAATGTGGCCCACATACAGTCAAACTTCAAGATTTTTGGTCAAAATCAACATTTTTAAGAGATATCCATCATTTGATCAAGGGTTGATCATGATTCCTCAAGGAATGCCCCCAAATTCATCAAAACCCAAAAGTTGCTAAATTAGGGTTTCATAGGAAAAGTCAACCAAACTTTGACCAAGCATAACTTCTTCATGCTTTATCATAAATTTTAAATCAAAGGATCATTTTTAAGAGCATGCAATTCCCTACAATTCATCTTCAGCCCACAAGTTCAAAATATGTACTCATGAAAAGATATGAATTTCTACATTATAGGTCCTTTTGAAAAGTCAACAAAAACACCTTTTGGGTCAAAGCTTCTTACATGAACATGTAAGGCCCAATTGATATGAAACCAAAAGGGTTGTTTAGGGGACATACTAAGATTTCTAAAAAGTCCAAGAACACCTCTCTAGGGTTAAAATTGAGAGAGATATGTATTGTCAAAGTTGAGCAATTTTTGGAAATGTGCATGAAGTCAACATTGATCAAAATGACTTTTTTTCTAAATGGGCCCATATTTTCTTGTTTGAAACTTGTTCCTAAGATGGCCCACAACCCCTGATCTTATCCATCTATTATTTTATTTTTTTTATTTTTATTTTTTATTCATTTAAAGCAAAATAAATCAATTTAAATAGTAGAATAATCAAATAAAATCAAAGATTTGATTTTATGAGCATATTATGAGTCCATGGGCAGCTAGCAAATCAAAAAAATTCGTGAAAGAGCCAATTGATTGAAAAAGATCTGAATTTGGTCTATTTTGGAAATAAATCATACAAGACAAAGAATGAAATCAAATCTCCATAATTTGCAAAGATATGATTAGTTTTTATTGACCTAATTCATTCCAATATAAGGACATAACATTCTCAAGGCAAAAAAAAGAGGATTGGGGTCATGAAAGAAGGAGGACAAGTCTCAATTTTTTGTCAAAAAAGTGCAGGTCGGTTTCGATTCTACAGGCTGTTTTAAGTAATTCCAAGGCCAGCAATCAGGTTTGTAATAGTTTTTAATTAGGGTGTACCGCATATTATTTACTGTTTAATCCCCGGTTTTTTGGTTATGTAAACCCCTCCCCGAGGCCGTGTAATAGCGTAGAACTCTTTTATTTTCTCGGTTTTATTTTATATGCTTGTATATAATTGTTAGTGACCTAGGTTTGTATGCTTAATCAATTAAATAGATCATTTAATTACAAGATAAATATCTGAAAACAAACACTGCTTCACACTTTCACCCTTAGGGTATGCCTCACTTGGTTGCCTCGGAAAACAGTGGTCATGTCCCTCTAACATTGGGATATCTTAGCAAAAGACCCTCAATCTAAAAGTCATCATAAAGATCATAGTCCCTTAACGTCCCTCGAGTTTCCTGCGAGAAATGATATTGTCCCTCAATGTTGCCTATATGATGATAGTCCCTTCTAAATACTAAGGTATGTTTACATGTTGCCTTTAATGACCATAACGTCCCTTCAAACGTCCCTTAAAACTCCAACGACGGTGCTACCTATTTCTCAATAATGGGATAGTATTGTCTAAAAGGAAAACGAACATACCTTTTTCGAGTAGGTAGATTAGTTCCTAGGTACTTGCTCAAACAAACAAAAACTTTTTCACACCAACACTTTCCCAAACAAAGTTTTCAAAAACAACTTCGTAACACTCTTGAGGACAGAAACAAGGGTTAAAACAAAGTAAAACAAAACTTTTCAAAGCAAGCACACACAAGCAATTTCAAAATGAGCAAGTACCTAAGAGCCCATGGAAAACCATAGATAGAAAGGGTGCTAACACCTCCCCTTTCTATAATCTACCCCCCGTACTCAGAAACATCTCGAAAAAGGTTTTTTCTTTTATTTTTCCTTTACCCTATTGGATAAAATAAAAGTCGGTGGCGACTCTTACTTACCGCTCCACTTACAAATACAAACGAAAAACTAGTATTAACAGTCGTTTCTACAACTGTATCAGTGTTGTACCCTAAAACTTGCCCTCTCATTTTATTCAAGACATACTCATAGATGTCCCCAAATGATCAAGGTTGACTAAGAATTGACCAGACAAATTCTCCTCCTAAGCAATAGATCTTCAAATAGGGTTTCATTTGTCACAAAGAAATTTGGGTTTAAAAGGCCTCAAGCTATTTCCATGGTCCCTAATAGGTTCCCAAGAATACTCATGCCAATTTTCATGCCTTGCATTACAAGTTTGCTCAGTCAATTGCTGAGATAGCTGGAAATCAATTTTATTAGGTCAAAAGTCAACTATGGCTAATATACAGTCAAACTTCAAAAATTTTGCTCAACATCAACATTTTAAAGTGATATCCATCATTTTATCAAGGTTTGATCATGATTCCTCAAGGAATTATCTCAAATCATCAAGAATCCAAAAGTGCAAAATTATGGTTTCCTAGGAAAACTCAATTGAACTTTGACCAAGCATAACTTTCACATGCTTCATCCGTTTTTCCCCAACCAAATCTCATTGTGAAGAAAATTCAATTCACTACAACTTTTTTTTATCCTAAAGTTCAAGAAATTCATCATTAGAAAGATATGAGCCAATACATTACAGGTATTTTGGAAAGTCAACAAATAGGCATTTTTTATCAAAGCAAGTTACATCAAGATATACTCTCCAAATATAAAAATGGTCAACATAAATATTGTAGAAGACATCTTGAGATTTCTAAAAAGTCCAAAATAATCTCAAAACGGTAAAAATTGAGCAAGTTATAACTAGTACAAATTGGGCAAATTGGTGAAAATACAAAAAAGTCAACTTTGAGAACAAAAAATGAATTTTTAAGTTCATAGACCTATTTTGTGGTATTCAAATATGTTTATGACTTACTCAAGTACCCCTAAATTAACTCTCACCTTACTTTTCATTTTTTCTCTATTTTATTCATATTTATTATATTTTTATTCAAATAAACACAAAATAAATTACATAAAATAATAAATAAAAAGTATGGACACATGGGCTAATGATTTGGGTTAATATTGGGCCTTAGAATTCGTGCAAGCCACGAAGAAAAACACCAGGTTCATTGCATCTCAAGAAGGATAAGTTTTTCACAATTTTGGAAGTATTTTAATATGTTTGATATTGCTTTGAAAGTGGGCCATTATGTGTGGATTCTTGCCATATTTACTCACCATTCCATCCCTCTATAAATACAAAACAAAAGCATAAGCCAAGACCATAAAATTTTACACCAATGCTCTCCAAAACAAATTCTCCAAATTCAAAGAAATTGTGAAAATCATATCTCGTATCCCCAGCGGTTTTTAAACTGATCCTAACCTTTCATTGTCCTCCTGAAGGCCATGAGTCATAATCAATCATTATCCTTTTCAAATCAACCCCAAAAAATACCCTCACATCGATTCTAGTTGGTAAGTTGGTAGGTTTTGTGTTCTCAAGATTTTCATACTTTAAATCCATGTAAACATGTTTGTTTCATTTATATGCATTTTCTGCAATTTTCTAACGTTTTACATGTAAGCATGGAGGCAGAAATAACAATCATGACCATGGTGCACCCCAAAGCGTGTTCCCCACTGGATCGGAATAAAGCTCATGGATTCATCTGCTTTAGGCCCATTGTTCTCCTTCCTCACACCCCCTCCACTTACTTGTTCTCAGCAGGCTCATTTTCATTTCTTTTTTGTGTTTTAATTAACTACTTTCTTTTTTAACTAATCTTATTTTAATAAAAAAAATCACAAAAACATTAGACTTAGGTTTTTATTAATTAAATTAATTTAATTAATTACTTTCATCACTTTTTTAATTAATTAATTAATTAGAATTAGGGTTTTATAATTAATTTATTTTCATAAATCAAATTCAAATTATTATTAACACAAAATTCTTTTTTCTTATAAAAGACCAAAAATATTTTTTCTTGCTTAGAATTTTAGTTTTTTTATTTTGTCCTTTAATTTCTTTTTTAGTTATTCCTTTGCTATTTAAATTCTAGAAAACAAATGTATAGGTCACACAGGTAATTTTGTAATAGTTGTAGTTTACATTTCCTTGCATTTTTTCTATTATGTAACTGCTTATGGGATGTAATAGATGTAGGCCTTTACTTTCTCGTATTTTATTTTCCGCACTTATAGTTATGCTTGTATATATATTGAACTGTTAGATGTATTCCTAATAGGATTGCATGACAAGAATTAAAAGTAAACGTTAGCAAACTTAAACATCAAAGACAAATAATTGAAACACAACACATTCGCACATGTGTACCTCTAGGGTAATCCCACTTTGGTTGCCTTCGGAATAAAACAGTCACAACTCTCGAACGTGAGGGATTTTAGTGGGAACCCTTTGGTTCAAAGATAATAAAATGACCCTTTCGATGTTGCCTCGGTACATGATCTTAAAACCTTAGGGGTGTTACTAAAGTATCTTGCCAAGTTGCCTTTGTGACTGTACGATGACCCTCGATTGTCCCTCACACATCCAACAATAGGGCTACCTACTCACTAGTAGTAGGATAACAATGTCTAAAGGAAAAGAGGAAAAGAACAAACATTTTCCAGTAGGTAGATATTTCTTAGATGCTTACTCAAAACAAAACATTTTCCACACCTACACTTCTTTCCAATATTTTCAAAAACACTTTGTATACATTCTCAACAATACGAGAAACATTACAAAGTTTTCCGCACTAAGGCGTCTTTTCAAAATACTTTTTTTTAAACACACAAACACAAGGTATTTTAAAATGAGCTAGCATCTAAGACCCCGCAGATAACTACGGATGGAAAGGGTGCTAACACCTTCCCTTTCCATAATTTATCCCCCTTACTCAGAAATAATCTCGAAAGGTCTTTTTCTGTTCTTTTTACCCTTTCCTTTGTTGGATAAAAGAAAGTCGGTGGCGAAACTTGCTTACCACCATATTTGCGAATACAAACACAAAAGCAATATAACAGTCGGTTCTGCCACCGTATTACAGAATTGGCGACTCTACTGGGGAATTATAAAAAAGTGGGGTTACCTTAGAGTTAGATCATTTTAATTTTCTTTCCTTGTTTGCTTTGTCTGCTTTATTTTAAAAGGGTTTGTCGGGGTTATTGTTAAAGATCCTATACCCAGATTTGGGCCCCTTTATAGGTAAGTAGCAATAAATCATGGAGGTTGTATGGTATAGACCGATACAGACAAAGTGATGGCTACGTTAGCGTGCTAATATGGCTTGTACTAATGTTCCTTAAGTCAGTCAAGGATAACATTAGGCTTCCTCATAGTGCCATTAAGCGATAACTGACCTTTAGAACCTTTAATTGACTCATCCTAGCCATTAGAAAGTAGTGAGATAGTCGACTTTGGTTCCGACCGAAGATTAGTTGATACTCGATGCTACGCTCATTGAGATTGGACTTTTAGGATATATTGGCCGCAATATTTCGATGCTTGAGATGAAACAATGCCTGAGAGAAAGGTCAATGATATGAGATCCCTTAGAACCCGGTTACTATTACTAGGACAGGTTGAACCAACTAAAACTTCAAGAGGGTACTTACCTACAAACTCCATGCAAGCCTGAAACTAAGGCTTCTTGTGCGACTTGTTTTCTTTCATTATCTAACAACTTGAAATCCTTGTAGGGCTTGTTTGTTTTCATTACCTAACAATGTGAGTTCCTTGCAGGAACTATTTGTATCCATTATCCAATAACCTGGATTTCTTGTAAGATTTACTTGTTTACGTCACCTTACACTTTTTCTTGGTGCATAGCATACACATCATGACATCATGCCATAGCATTTTGTTAACCATTTCAAGGATCTCAAAGGGCCTGTGATGCATGTTATGATGAATCAGACGTTTAGCAAGGGGCGAGGGGATTTATTTTCCTCTAGCCAATGTCGTCAAAACACAATGTCTTGAGTCAGTAGTTATGACCCACTGGACATGGTGAGCTTGATTCTCGTAAAAGGACATTCAACAATACGAAGTTCTTCAATCAAAGCTGCAATCAAATTCAGTTGCTAACATTTTCTTGTGTTTCCCCCGCGAGATCCTTGAAAACATTGCATGCATATCATTACATAAAAGGTATTCTCAAGACAGGTTTCTCATTTTCTTGCTGTTTATTTTAGCAAGGAAAATGGCTCTCAAACAAAATGACAGATATCTCCAAACTCAAGATGATCAGTTCAAGGAAATGTTCCTAAATCTATCCAGGGGGCAAGAAGAATTGAAAGCACTCCTCGCTGGAAACACGGCCAAGAAAAATCCTGAAGATAACCATGATGACCAGGTGGAACAACTGCAAGCTGAGATGGAAAGGATGAGAATCCAGATTAGTAGTCAGATGGCTCTTATCCAAAATTTACCTTGCAGATAAGAAGAGTTAAGAATCCTTATCAGTGAACTTTGTCAAGACAGATACGACCGTTTGGGGAAAACTGCTAGAATTTGGGGCCTAATAAATGATCAATCTCTCTTGGCAGACAGGGAATCGGGTGACATGTTCATGCGGGAACATGTTGAAAATAAACTCAGGAGTAGTGAAATTCAGGGGACTGCATCTTCAAGTACTCAAAAGAGATCATACAACAGAAAGAAGGAGTCCAATACCTTGTACGACCAGAAGGGTCGTAATAAGAGTGATCTCAACTAATCTGTGGGGGTAGTGCGGATCTCTAATCCAGCATCAGTGCAACAACAGTGACAAGGAAATCAGCCTAAGCAGAATGCTCCCAAAAGGAAATTCACCAAAATCAACATGTCCTTGGATCAAGTATTGTAACACATGTTGAAGATGGAGTTGATAACATTGAAGGATCCTCCTCAGAATCCCAACACCGCCTTTCCTCGGTATAACCCTTATATGAGATGCACTTATCATTCCAATATTCCGGGGCATGACACGGATAGCTGTTGGGCATTGAAAAATAAGATTCAGGACTTGATCAATGAAGGGGTGCTGGAGTTCACACAAGATGGTCAGACTAAATTCTTCTGCCATCCCTCAAAGGCACACCATCTGAAGTGACAAGTTGAGACGAAAAGGCTTTTTATTCATTAGAATTTTCAAATTGTAATTTTCTTTTGATTGTTCGAACACTTATTGTTTGTCAAACTTTGTAATTCCATTAATGCATTGCATATGTTTGTCTTGAAGTAATCCATTTGTTTTCACTCTACTATGTTTTTACTTTTGTGACATTCAACTCTCGATTAAAAAACTATAAGCCTTTAGAGGGAGGATGACGAAAATTATACCATAACATCTACAGTATGCTTTTGAACAGACCTTGCTGACGATGTACAGGCGTTCTTTCAAATTCTAAACAATGGAGTTATAAGGAAGATAACCCCTAGTCAACCTCTTTGATCCTAAGAAGTAGGAGTTTTTCTTTTCACACAAATTAAAACCCTTAATCATAACCTGGGGCAGGGTAGTTTCTCAGTTAATTTAATGGTGCATTCAATTGCAAGCTTTCCCTTTGTACATGACGAGTAGTGTCAGAGGTATCCTTCCAAAACAAAAGATGGTGATGGTTCCACATAATCATTAAAATAGACAGTCATTATCTCTCAAAAGAAAAGCCCGTTAAGTCAAAACCTATGAAGGAGACTTAAGAAAAAAATTGGGCCATCCCGCTGACTGTAATCACAAAAGAAACAGTTCAGGAAAAAGGTAGGGATAATAAAATCAAATAAGAGGTCCTACTAATCCTCAACAAAAAAATGATGATTTCCTTCTCAAATAAACTTAAATATCCGAACCATCACCGGAATATCAGGGAAAAGATTCCAGACTCAATTGGGATCTAAACGCATAATTAACTGAGTATAGGACTGAAGAACATCATGAAGAACGGGTTGGATAAAAATAAAGTTTGAGCCTGTACTCCTTTGTTTCTTAAACCGTGAACCAGGACATGCTACAACCTTAAAAGTCCTAGCTGAAGCATGGGTTAGTTCGAAAGCATATTGTTACAAAAGGTATCCTAACTCCTGTAAGGTTTACTATAAACCCTGAGTTGAATTCATATTCTTACAAAATTTTGTTTGTTTACTAAAAATGAATTTTTAAAACTACAAGACAGACATAAGCTTTGCATCCTTTAAATTCCATTGTTTGCATATGACTAATCGTTCGACAGGAGAGAAATTCGCACGACGGAAATTTAATGAACGAAAATCTTCTCAATGGACAGAATCACCTCACTTGGAAAGACATTTCCATTAACATGCCTTTCATAATCAAGGGGCATGACATGGTATCTAACTGATCTGGGGGCAGTCAAGTCAAGATTCGAGGAGTCTCTCAAAAGAGCCGAATAGCTAGGGGCATGCCTCCATTTGAATCACAAGGGGCATGACATGGTGTCTTACTGATCTGGGGGCAGTCGAGTCAAGATTCGAGGAATATCTCAAAAGCGCTGAATAGCCAGGGCAGATCTCCATATGAATCACTTGAGGCATTAAGCATGAATTCTAGAAAAGGATCACGTATGATCGAGCAAACATCTTTCTTTCAAGGCTACAACACTTACTACTATGGACAATGACAATTCTCCGCACCCTATGAACGCGGACATGGTCAGAAAATACTATGCAAGAAAAAAAGACCCGCTAGGTTGACTGGCCTAGGAAAAAATAAGGGCATCCCGATGAGCCAAACGAGTTCGGGCAAAAATTAGGGATATATAAATAAAATTGTTCACCCGGTAAGTCGAAAACCTGAAAAGGCGGCTTGGGCAAAAAAGGGTATCCTGGTGGACTGAAAATATGAAAGGACAGTCTAGGAAAAAGTTAGGGATTAAAGCGTACGACTATGTCCCTTTATCTCATCACTTGTCTATCAGTAGAAGACTTATCACCCTGATCAGCATTCACCAAGGGCTCTAGAAGTTGAGGTATGTTCAACTCTCCACGGACCCCCACAGAGCCAATTCCATGAGATTATCTCCACAAAGTAATCTTCACAAAGTCATACATTCCCCACAAATTCTCTGGTAGATCGCTCTGGCGGATAAAGGAGTATGATCTTCTTCTTGGCAATATCACGAACCTACGAAGTTTCAATCAGTACAGTTCATGGAGTTTCTCTTCCCCATATGAGCTTGTTCCTCCAAGGTTGTAAAACCCCCTTCAGACTTCTTCTCTCCAACAGAGTTTATTTCCTTAACAAGGGTGTTTCCTCAGCAAGAGTACTTCTCCATCAATAGGGTTTATTTCCCCAAACTGTTTATCATCTTCTAGATACAGTGTCGATACAATCAAGACATAGATTAATTTTAGCACTCATTCCATATTTCTCTTCTAGATACAATACAGATACAATCAAGACACAGATTCATTCTAGCACTCATTCCAGATTTTTCTTCCAGATACAGTTCAGATACAATCCAGATATGGATGTCATTCTGATACTCATTCAGTATGTCTTTCATATATGGTTCAGATACAATCCAGATATGGATATTATTCTGATACCCATTCAATACATCTTCATATACAATCAAGGCATGGATTTACTCAGACACTCCCCAACTTGAGTGTGCTTCTACTACAAATCACTGGAAAATCCCTCTCTCCAGTGAAGTCGTCACTATCCCCAGAGAGTTGCTATAGAACCTGGAAACCGGACCAGATGTCAGTCAAATTTATCCTCCCCAGGAGAGCCGAAAGGTTATCCATCTCTTCTATTCTCATTCAGGGTATAAACTCCGCAGTAGAACAATGAACATCCAATGTTCTTAAACTCTTCTCCCCAAGCAAGAATTAACACGATCCAACAGATTTTCTCAAGCAAAGAGCAAAAATGAATGTTCCCCAACAAAGTTTCCTCGAACAAGAAAGCAGGGATCCCCGGTGGAAATAATTTCTAGAAGATCGAATATACACATACTCTTCATCCCCAACAACAGTCAGGGATTTATTTTCCCCAAACGAAGATGCTCGAGTTTACAAATGCACCTCAATAACATTTCATATTCATACATCATTTACAAACGACATAGCATATACATACAAAACATATATAGCATAATCTCGTTTATTTTGAGAGCATCATTACGCAATACAATACCTACATCATGCCAT
This sequence comes from Vicia faba, assembly GCA_948472305.1. Taxonomy (NCBI): domain Eukaryota; kingdom Viridiplantae; phylum Streptophyta; class Magnoliopsida; order Fabales; family Fabaceae; genus Vicia; species Vicia faba. The sequence goes on from OX451738.1 coordinate 1,266,081,443, forward strand.
TGCATAAAACTAACTTTGTCTTTTCAGGTCAGTTCCTGAACAGATAGAGATTGTCAACAATTTATCATCTTCCAGATATGGTTTAGATATGCTCCAGATACAGATGTCATTCTGATACTCATTCCAGATCATCTTTCAGATACAGTTTAGATACGCTCCAAATACGAATGTCATTGTGGTACTCATTCAGTACATCTTTCAAATAGGTTCAGATGCGCTCTAGATACGGATGCCATTCTGATACTCATTCAGTACATCTTTCAGATACAGTTCAGATACGATCCAGATATGGATGTCATTCTAATGCTCATTCAGTACATCTTTCAGATACAGTTAAGATACGCTCCAGATACGAATGTCGTTCTGATACTCATTCAGTGCGTCTTTCAGATACGGTTCAGATATGCTCTAGATACATATGCCATTCTGATACTCATTCAGTACATCTTTCAGATATAGTTCAGATACGCTCCAGATACGGATGCCATTCTGATACTCATTCAGTACATCTTTCAGATACGGTTCAGATACACTCCAGATACAGGTGCCGTCATGATACTCATTCAGTACATCTTTCAGATACAGTTCAGATACGATCTGGATATGGATGTCATTCTGATACTCATTAAGTACATCATTCAGATACAGTTTAGATACGCTCCAAATATGGATGTCATTCTGATACTCATTTAATACATCTTTCAGATATAGTTCAGATACGCTCCAGATACGGATGCCATTCTGATACTCATTCAGTAGATATTTCAGATACAGTTTAGATACGCTCAAAATACGGATGTCATTCTAATACTCATTCAGTACATCTTTCAGATACAGTTCAGATACGCTCCAAATACGAATGTCATTCTGATACTCATTTAATACATCTTTCAGTTCAGATACGGTCAATATATAGATTCATTTGGATACTCATACTCAATACATCTCCAGATACAATCACGACATATATTCATTCTGACACTCCCTAACACATCTGCTAGATACAATCGAACACAAACTCATTCTAGTATACTTCTCATATGAAGTCAGATACAGAGACCTCTTCTGGCTCAGATAAAATCAATCGTAGATTTATTATGATACTTTTCCAATTTAGAGTCAACATTTACTTTGGATGGCATCTATAAATGACTCTTGGTCATCTTCTCCAAATGGAATCTACAAGCCCATTCCTGATATCATCAACCAACAACGTTACTTCATGCACAAGCGAGTGCAAATTTCTAGGCACTCTAGTGTTCAATCATCTTCCACCTTAAAATTACAAATGGCAGACTGGCCAATCTAACTCTTCAGGTTTAAGAAGATTGAACAGGGGAAGCTGTTGTACCCCAAAAATTTTCCTCTCATATTATTCAAGACATACTCATAGAGGTCCCCAAATACTCAAGGCTGACTAAGAATTGACCAGACAAATTCTCCTCCTAAGCAATAGATCTCTAACTAGGGTTTCATTTTTCACAAAGAAGTTTGGGTTTCAAAAGCCTCAAGTGATCTCCATGGTCTCTAATATGTCCCCAATAATTCTCATGCCAATTTTCATGCCTTGCATTTCAAGTTTGCTCAATCAATTGCTCAGATGATTGGAAATTAACTATATTAGGTTAAAAGTCAATTATGGCCAATATACAGTCAAACATCAAGAGTTTTAGTCAACATCAACATTTATAAGTGATATCCATCATTTGATCAAGCTTTGATCATGATTCCTCAAGGAATGCTCTTAAATCATCAAGAATTTAAAAGTGCAAAATTAGGGATTCCTAGGAAAGGTCAAATGAACTTTGACCAAGCATAACTTTCACATGCTTCATCCGTTTTGCCCCAACCAAATCTCATTGTGAATAAAATTCAATTGCCTACAACTTTTATTTCGTCCTCAAGTTCAAAAAATGCATCATTGGAAAGATATGAGTCAATACATTACAGGTCTTTTTGAAAGTCAACAAAAAGGCATTTTTTGTCAAGGAAAGTTACATCAAGATAATTTTTCCAAATGCAAAAATGGTCAACATAGAGATTGTAGGGGACATATTGAGATTTCTAAAAAGTCTAATATCATCTCCAAAAGATAAAAAAATTGAGCAAGTTATAACTAGTACAAATTGGGCAAATTGGTGAAAATGAAAAAAACTCAACTTTGAGCAAAAATGCATTTTTAAGTTCATAGACCTATTTTATGGGATTCAAATATGTTTATGACTTACTCAAGGACCCCTAAATTCACTCTCACCTTCCTTATCATTTGTGCTATATTTTATTCATGTCTTTTTTGTTTTTATTCAAATAAACACAAAATAAATTGCATAAAATAATAAATAAAAAGTATGGACACATGGGATGATTATTTGGGTTGATATTGAGCCTCAGAATTTGTGAAAGCCATGGAGAAAAAGACCAGGTTCATTGCATCTCAAGAAGGGCAAGTTTTCACAATTTTGGAAGTATTTTAATATGTTTGATATTGCTTTGAAAGGGGGCCATTATGTGTGGATTCTTGCCATGTTTACTCACCATTCCATCCCTCTATAAATACAAAAAAAGCATAAGCCAAGACCATGAAATTTTGCACCAAAGCTCTCCAAAACAAATTCTCCAAATTCGAAGAAATTGTGAAAATCATATCTCGCATCTCCAGCGGTTTTCAAACTGATCCAAACCTTTCATTGTCCTCCTAAAGGCCAGGAGTCAGAATCAATCACTATCCTTTGCAAATCAACCCCATAAAACTCCCTTACATCAATTCTGGTTGGTAAGTTGGTAGGTTTCGTGTTCTCAGGATTTTCACACTTTAAATCCATGTAAACATGTTTGTTTCATTTATATGCATTTTCTGCAATTTTCTAACGTTTCACATGTAAGCATGGAGGCAGAAATAACAATCATGACCATGGTGCACCCCAAGGCGCGTTCCCCACTAGATCAGAACAAAGCTCCTTGACTCATCCGTTTTGGGCCCATTGTTCTCCTTCCTCACACCCCATCCACTTACTTGTTCTCAGCAGGCTCATTTTCATTTCATTTTTGTGTTTTAATTAACTACTTTCTTTTTTAATCAATCTTATTTTAATTTAAAAATAACAAAAACATTAGACTTAGGTTTTTATTAATTAAATTAATTTTAATTAATTACATTAATCACTTTTTTTAATTAATTAACTAATTAGAATTAGGGTTTTATAATTAATTTATTTTCATAAATCAAATTCAAATTATTATTAACACAAATTTTATTTCTCATAAAAAGACCAAAAATATTTTTTCTTGCTTAGAATTTAAGTTTTTTTTATTTTGTCCTTTAATTTCTTTTTTAATTATTCCTTTGCTATTTAAATTCTAGAAAACAAATTTATAGGTCGCACGGGTAATTTTGTAATAGTTGTAGTTTACATTTCCTTACATTTTTTCTATTATGTAACTTCTTATGGGATGTAATCGTTGTAGGCCTTTACTTTCTCGAATTTTATTTTCCGCACTTAAAGTTATGCTTGTATATATATTGAATTGTTAGATGTATGCCTAATAGGATTGCATGACAAGAATTAAAAGTAAATGTTATCAAACTTAAACATCAAAGACAAATAACTGAAACACAACACACTCGCACATATGCACCTCTAGGGTACTCCCACTTTGGTTTCCTTCCGAATAAAACAGTCACAACTCTCGAACGTGAGAGATTTTAGTGGAAACCCTTTGGTTCAAAGATCATAAAATGACCCTTTCGATGTTTCCTCGGTACATGATCTTAAAACCTTAGGGGTATTACTAAAGTATCTTGCTGATTTGCCTTTGTGATTGTACGATGACCCTCGATTGCCAAACATTCACCGATGGGGCTACCTACTCACTAATAGTAGGATAGCATTGTCTAAAGTAAAAGAGGAAAAGAACAAACATTTTCGAGTAGGTATATAGTTCTTAGATGCTTGCTCAAAACAAAACATTTTCCACACCTACACTCCTTTCCAAAAATATTTTCAAAAACACTTTGTATACTTTTTCAACAATACGAGAAACATTACAAAGTTCGCTGCACTAAGGCATCTTTTCAAAATACTTTTTTTCAAACACACAAACACAAGGTATTTTCAAATGAGCTAGCATTTGAGAGCCCGCATATAACTATGGATGGAAAGGGTGCTAACACCTTCCCTTTCCATAATCTACCCTCTTACTTAGAAATAATACCGAAAGGTCTTTTTCTGTTATTTTCACCCTTTCCTTTATTGGATAAAAGAAAAGTCGGTGGCGACTCTTGCTTAACGTAATATTTGTGAATACAAATGCAAAACCAGTATAACAGTTGGTTATGGCACCGTATTACAGATGGCTATCCAACCACATGAAGAGTCGATCTAAGTGATGAATTTAGGTACCGAGACAGACAAGAAAGAGGTTAAGATTGGCACCAACTTAGAGAGTAGTGTCAAGAGAAGATTAATCCAGATGCTGCATGAATATGTATAAATCTTTGCTTGGTCATACAAATACATGCCAGGGCTTGATACTAATATTGTGGTTCACCATCTGCCAATGAAAGAGGGTTATGCTCCGATAAAACAGAAGGTTCATTGCATACGTCCTGAAATGTCAAAAAAGATCAAAGTCGAGGTTATAAAGCAATTCAAAGCAAGGTTCTTAGCAGTGACATCATATCCTCAATGGGTTACTAATGTTGTTCCGGAGCCAAAGAAAGACGGTAAGGTATGTATGTGCATAGATTACAGGGACCTGAATAAGGCAAGCCCGAAAGATGACTTCCCACTACCACATATTGATGTTTTGGTCGAAAATACCACTCAGCACAAGGTATTCTCTTTCATGGATGGCTTCTTGGGTTATAATCTGATTAAGATGGTGCCTGAAGACATGGAGAAAACTACATTCATCACATAATGGGACACTTTCGGCTACAAAGTTATGCCTTTTGGGTTGAAAAACGCCAGGGCAACTTATCAGCGTGCCATGGTAGCCTTATTCCATGACATGATTCACCATGAAATAGAGTTCTATATTGAATACATGATAGCAAGGTCACAAACTAAAGAAGAGCATCTTGATCACCTACACAAACTGTTCGAAAGACTGAGGAAGTATAAACTGAGGCTAAACCCGAACAAGTACACCTTTGGGGTGAGATCTAATAAACTCCTGGGTTTCATCATCAGTGGTAAGGGTATTGAGGTTGATCCTGCAAAAGCTAAATCCATTTAAGAGATACCATCTCCTTGTACCGAGAAGGAAGTTAGAGGTTTCTCAAGACGGCCGAATTACATTGCCCATTTCATTTTGCATTTGACTGCTACTTGTGAGCCAATCTTCAAGCTGCTGAAGAAAGATCAAGTAGTAAAATGGAACTAAAATTGTCAAATAGCCTTTGATAAAATTAAGGAGTATCTATAAGAACCTCATATTCTGATGCCACCAATTGAAGGACGACCTCTAATCATGTACTTAACAGTGCTAGAGAACTCAATGGGGTGTGTACTGGGGCAGCATGACGAGTCGGGTTGAAAAGAGAATGCAATATACTACCTTAGAAAAAAGTTTACCGACTGTGAAACAAGATACTCACTGCTCAAGAAAACTTGTTGTTCTTTGGCATGGGTTGCTCTCTGAATGAGACAGTATATGTTGACCCATACTACTTTGTTGATCTCTAAAATGGATCCTATTAAGTACATATTCGAGAAGCCAGCTCTCTCCGGAAGAATAGCTCGATGGCAGATGGTCTTAACAGAACACGACATCCAGTACACCACTCAAAAATCAATCAAAGAAAGTGTATTGGCAGATCATTTAGCCATCAGGATATAGACGACTATCAGCCTATGAACTTCGAATTCCCAGACGTGAAAATTATGCTAGTGACAGATTATGAAGAACCTGGACCGAATGAAGGACATGAGCCAGAATCCCGATGAACTATGGTTTTCAATGGAGCTTCCAATGCACTTGGTAACGGAATCAGTTTCGTGATCGTCTCCCCCGCAGGTTTCCACACGCCCTTCACCTCCAGACTATGATTTGATTACACCAATAATATGGTTGAATACGAAGCGTGTATCATGGGTCTTAGGGCTGCTATTGACTTGAGAATCAAGTTCTTAAGTGTGTATGGAGACTCAGCCTTGGTGATCATCCAGGTTAAAGGAGATTGGGATAAGAAACACCTAAATCTCATTCCTTATAAAGAGTATGTGTTAACTTTGATCCCGTATTTCGAAGAGATTACCTTTGAGCACATACCAAGAGAAGAGAATCAGCTGGCGGATGCATTGGCTACCATGTCATCCATGTTTAAGGTCAAACGGGACAATGAGGCTCCCAGAATAACCATTGAAAGATCAACGAACCAGCGCACTTCTATAAAATTGACACTGATGGAGTAGAGGAAAAACCTTGGTTTCATGAGGTGAAAAGATACCTTGAAGCTCAAGAATACCCTGAAGGGGAATCCATCAATAACAAGAAGTTCCTAAAGAGGTTCTCGGCTAAGTTCTTCCTGAGAAATGGAATTCTATACAAGCGTAATCATGATTCGACTGTGCTTCATTGTATGGACAAGAAAGAAGCAGAATACATTATGCAAGATATTCACGAAGTGTATTCAGTACTCACTCCAGTGGGCATACTATGGCTAAAAAGATGTTGAGAGCTGGTTACTATTAGTTGACTATGGAAACTGGTTGTCACCACCACTTAAGAACTTACCATAAGTTCCAAATTTACGCTGATAAAGTTCACGTGCCTCCAGTGCCTTTGAATTTCATGACTGCTCCTTGGCTATTCGCAATGTGGGGCATTGATATGATCAGAGAAATCAACCCTACTACCTCTAACGGATATCGCTTCATCCTCATCGCCATTGATTACTTTACAAAATAGGTTGAAGCAACCTCATTCTCCTCTGTTACCACGAATATGGACGTCTGATTCATCAAGCATAACCGTATTTGTCAGTATGGCATCCCCGAGAGGATCATCACAGACAACAACACCAATCTCAATAACACGATGCTCACTGAGCTCTACATGCGGTTCAAAATCAAGCACCACAACTCTTCTCCGTATCAACCTAAGATGAATGATGCAGTGTAAGCCGACAATAAGAACATAAAGAAGATCATACAGAAGATGGTTGTGACATACAAAGATTTGCATGAGATGTTACCGTTTGCTCTTCACGGCTACTGCACTTCGGCTACAACATCAACTGGGGAAACCCCATTCTCTCTGGTCTATGGTATGGAAGTTGCCCTGCCTGTTGAAATCCAGATTCCTTCTTTGAGAATCATGAAAGATGCAGCCTTGGACGATGACGAGTGGATTCAGACCAGGTTAGATCAGTTGACTCTAATCGATGAGAAAGACTTGTGGCTGTTTGTCACGGTCAAATGTATTAGAAACGCAAGATCAAGGCATTCAATAAGAAGATCAAGCACCGGGTATATCAGGCTGGTGTCTTGGTAATAAAGCGTATAATTCTATCACAGGGTGATCCCAGGGGAAAATGGACTCCCACTTACGAAGGTCCATTTGTAATCAAGAAAGTATTTTCTAACGGAGATATGATACTGACCACCATGGATTGTGAAGATTTCCCATACCCCATAAATGCGAGCATAGTCAAAAGATACTACGCATAAAAATGACCCGCTAGGTTAACTGGCCTAGGCAAAAATAAGGGCATCCCGACAAACCAAAAGGGTTCGGGCAAAAATCAGGGATATATATGAAAAGACTGTACACCCGGCAAGTTGAAAAACTGAAAAGGCGGCTTGGACAAAAAAGGGTATCCCAGTGGACTGAAAACCCGAAAGGGTGGTCCAGACAAAAATTAGGGATTGAAGTGTACGACTATGTCCCCATTTGATCACTTAATACAAGCTTTATTGTCAAAGTTCAAACGGTACAGATCAATTCAATCCACTTCTTCCGACAATAAGGGATGAGATGCTTGAAGACATAGGGGCAGTAGCAGAATTGGAACCCGACGAGATTATTTCCACGTAGCTATTATCTTGTTTAAACTTTTTATTCTTTTAATTTCATTATGATTTCCCCTTATTGTGATCTATGTCTCTTTCTACAAAATCGCCTGTTTGTGGGAAAACTATCAGTGAAATACAAATTCAAAAATCAAACTTTTTCACTTTTTTTGTTTTGTTTGCAAAAATGTCCAATGACTAAAATTGAATGAGCATATTCATATGAATATAATTGATTATTAACAAATATATGCAGAAAACAGGAATAAGTGTTTACTCAAGACTCTAGGAGTTAGGATAACGTCCAAGCCATCCACAAATCCCCATAAGAGATACTTCCATGAGATTATCCCTACAAAGTAATCTTCACAAGTTCACACCATTCACGGCAATTTCCCTGACAAATTGCTCTGGCAGATAAAAGAGTATAGTCTTCTTCCCAGTAAAATCGCCCATTTACGGAATCCAAATCATTATAGTTTATGGAAATTCTTCTCCCCATCTGAGTTTTCAAAACTGTAAAATCTCCTGCAAACTACTTCTCTCCAGTAGAGCTCATTCTCCTCAACAAGGAGTTTCCCTCAGCAGAGTATACCTCAATCAATAGGGTTTACTTCCCCAGCGGAGTTCAAATTTTCGTCAACAGGGTTTATTTCCCCAATAGGGTTTATTTCCCCCAACGAAGTTCAATCTCCCCAGCTTAAGTATGCTTCTACCACAGATTACCAGCAAGATTCCCTCCTCCAGCAAAGGACAGCCCGGATCGTTATCCCTAGAGAGTTGCTACTAAATCTGAAAATGGATTAGATATCATTCAACCTTGGTCTCTCCAGACAAATTGGTATCCATATCAGAAACTCAGTTAAACATCACCTTGAAAGAATATCCATCTCTTTTATCCCCAATCAGGGTATACAAGAATTATAATCCCCAGTAGAGCGAGGAACACCAATGTCCCGGAACTTTTCCTCCCAAGTAGAAATAAACATTCCCCAACGGATTTCCCTCAAACAGAGAACAGAAATGCCTAGCAGAGACAATCCACAGAAGACCGAAGATACACATACTTTTCATCTCCAGCAACAGTCAGGGATTCATTATCCTCAGACAAAACTGTTGCTCAAATTTACAAATACATTTCAACAACATTTCACATTCATACATCATTTACGAACAACATAGCATATGCACACAAAACGTATATAACATTGTCTCATTTATTTTGAGAACATCATTACGCGATGCATTTTATACATCATGACATTGCATACAACTAACTCTTTACCTTTTCAGGAAAGATCAATCAACAGACAAAATACCACCAATTACTTGTATGACCAGACAGTTTGCTCAAAGACAACATCTTCTGGGTTAGTTTAGATTGAATATAGATCTATTATGATACATCTCCCAGTCGAAGACGAACGTGGATATCTTCTGGCTCAGCTTAAATCAACCATAGATTTATTCTGATACTTCTTCTAGTTGAAGAAGGTCCTAGACATTTTCTGGCTCAAGTTAAATCAAGCATGATTTATTCTGATACTTCTTCCAGTTAAAGTTAAGCATAAATATTTGATGGCTCAGTTTAAATAAAGCATAGATTTATCCTGATACTTCTTCCAGTAGACATTCTTCTGGCTCAGCTTAGATCGAGCGTAGATCTTTTCTGATACTTCTCCCAGTTGGAATCAATCATAAACATCTTCTGGCTTAATTTAAATCAAGCGTGTATTTATTCTGATACTTCTTCTAGTAAAAAACATTTTCTAGCTCAGTTTAGATCAAGCTAGGTTTATTCTAATACTTCTTCCAGTTAAAGACAAAGAGACATTTTCTAGCTCAGATTAAATCGATCATAGATTTATTCTGATACTTCTCTAAGTTAAAGACGAAGAGACTTCTTCTGGCTCAGATTAAATCGACCAAAGATTTATTCTGATACTTCTTCCAGTCGAAGTCGGATATGAACATCTTCTGGCTCATATTATATCAACCGTAGATTTATTCTGATACTTCTTCCAGTTGAAGATGTTCGTAGGAATTTTCTGGCTCATATTAAGTCAAGCATGGGTTTATTCTGATACTTATTCCAGTTAAAGTCAAGCATAAATATCTGTTGGATCAGTTTAAATCAAGCATAGGTTTATTCTAATGCTTCTTCCAGTAGACATATCTGCTGGCTCAGTTTAAATCAAGCGTGTATTTATTCTGATACATCTTCCAGTGGACCTTTTTCTGGCTCAGTTTAAATCGACCAAAGATTTATTCGGATACTTCTTCCAGTTAAAGACAAAGAGACCTCTTCTGGGTCAGATTAAATCGACTAAAGATTTATTCTGATACTTCTTCCAGTTGAAGACGATCACAGATAGCTTCTGGCTTAGACTAAATCGACCAAAGATTTATTCTGATACTTCTTCCAGTCGAAGTCAGATATAAACATCTTCTGGCTCAGATTAAATCGACCAAAGATTTATTTTGATACTTCTTCCAGTTGCAGACAAGCATAGATATCTTCTGGCTTAGATTAAATCAACCATAAGATTTATTCTGATACTTCTTCAAGTTGAAGTCAACAACTACTTTGGATGGCATCTATAAGCCCATCTCCGAAGAATCTCCTTCACCTCTCCAAATAGCATCTATAATCCCATTCTCGATATAATCAACCAACAACGTTACTTCTTGCATGGGCGAGTGCAAATTTCTGGGCACTTAAATGTTCAATCATCTTCTACCTTCAAGTCACGAATGACGGGCATGCCAATCTAACTCTTCGGGTTTAAGAAGATTGAATAGAGGCAGTTGTTTTACCCCAAAATTTTCCCTCCCATTTTTCTCTAGACATTCATTCAAAGGCTTATCAAATACTCAAGAATCTCAAGGGATGACCAGTCAACTCACCTCCTAAACCAAAGGTCTACAATTAGGGTTTTGAGTTTCTCAAGGATATTTGGGTTGCAAAGGCCTCAGGTAGTTCCCATTGTTCATCATAGGTTCCTAACAAGGTTCGTGTCATGTTTTAAGTCCTACATCACAAGGTTGCTCAGTCAATGGCTCAGATGATTGAAAATCAACTATATTGGGTAAAAAGTAGACTATGGTCAACATACAGTCAAACTTCAAGTTTTTTTGTCAACATCAACATTTTGAAGTGATATTCATAATTTTATCAATTTTTGATCATGATTCCTCAAAGAAAGACCTTAAATCATAAAAAGTCAAGAATTGTCAAATTAGGGTTTCCTTAGGAAAAGTCAACTGAACTTTGACCAAGCATAACTTTCACATACTTCATCAACTTTTCCCGAACCAAAGCCATTTTGAAGAAAATTTAATTCTCTACAACTTTGATTCTATGCTTAAATCCAAAAAATTCTTCATTTGAAAGATGTGAGCTAATACATTATAGGTCATTTTCAAAAGTCAACAAAAGACACTTTTTGTCAAGGAAACGTACATCAAGATAATGTCTCCAAATGCAAAAATGATCAAAAGAGAAAGTGTATAGGGCACCTTGAGATTTTGAAAAAGTCCAAGATCATATTCAAAAGGTTAAAATTGAGCAAGTTATAAGTTTTACAAGTTGGGAAATTTTGAGGAAATACATGAAATGCAAAATGAGAAATTTTGAATTTTTGAACTTGTGGGCCTAATTGTTGATATTCAAGCATATCCATGACCTTATGGGAGACTCTTAAATCCACTTACACCCTGCCCTATATTTTCTCATCATTTTATTCATATTTTATTTTGTTTTTATTCAAATAAATTCAAAATAAATAATTGAAATAGAAAACAAATGGGCTAGCGCATGGATTGATTCTCTTAGAGCCCAACACAGCTTGTGACAACCCAACAACATTCCAAACTCGTGCAAAGCTCGAGAAGGCAAGGATTTATTCTTGTTTAAACCATGACTTGATTAGCTTGATTCCATTCCATATTGGCTAGCTCATTCATCCCTCTATATAATGCAAGCAAATGGACATGAGATCACTGCATACAAAAGCTAGCAAAAAATTCTCAAAACCCTCGAGCCTCCTCACGCTATTCGCAATCCCTTTATAGTCTCATTCCCTTCCTGGAATATCTAAAGGTAGTCCTGGATCACTTATGTTGATCTTGCACGCATGAAATCATACATCGTGGCTTTTCCGTTTCCATATTTTTCTTGAAATTTATATCTACAATTTTATTGTGTTTTATAATGATTTGATGCCTCTAACATGATCTAGAGATGTGATTGAACAGGTTTAGACCATCAAATTCATACCATGCACACAGGATGAATGAATACCATTTTTATCTCCGATCGGTTGCTTAGAATCGAAATGCATGATCCAGAAGTTGTTAGCCAAAAATAATGCCAGATTCAGATTCAGGGGGTATTTTTAGGGGAGTAGGGTGCTTTGTACGTTTTAATCGTTGCGTTTTTTACATATTTAAATTTTTGCATGGCCGAAGAAGATGACCGGAGGTTAACTCTGGCGTCCTTGAGTTCTGCTGACTCCGGGAAGGGCGTGTGTGGCATAAATAAGCTTCCTGGTTGGCTCATTCAAATAATAGTTGCCCACCATGCACGCATTTATTTGGTTGGCTGAGATTAAAACTCATTTTATATTATTTTTTTTAAATTCACATACTTGATGAACACGCTAACCCAGTGGAAACACACATGCACTAAAGTATCATATGCGCCTGGTCCTGGGTTCGAGCCAAGCGCGAGACGTTTTATTTTTTCTTGATTTCCATTCACAGATCCGGTACAAACACATCCAAGGAGCGCATGGTGTGCATCCTCAATCAACACCACCAGATCATCATACTCCAGATCCAACACTCCAAAATCATCATGACCACGATACACCTCTAGGAGTCAACCATAGAGAATCCAAGACAGACTCCTGGGCTCATTCGTTTTGGGCCCAAGGATTTCCTTTTTCACATCCGTCCAAGTTCTTACAACATAGGCCCATAAATCTTTTTTTATTATTGATTATTTTTTTCTTTTTAATCACTCTTTTAATAAAAATCATAGAAATAAAAAATTAGATTTAGGATTTAATTAATTAACTTTATTTTCACAATAAAAATTAATTAATTTAATCATTTTAAGTTTATTTTATTAATTAAAATTAATTAGAATTAGGTTTCATAATTAAATTATTTTTCTAAACAATAAAAACACCAAAAATATTTTTCTTATACTTAGAATTATTTAGGGTTTTCTAGATATCCTTTCCCTCTTCAATCTCCACGCATTTATTTACTCTTTTTTTTTGCATTTTTCAGTATTGTAACTGTTGAAAGTTTGTAATAGCTAATTAGGACTCCTTTACATTTTCTTATACCCAATTTTTGGTTTGTACTCCCCCATTCCTGAAGTGATGTAATATCGTAGATTACTTCCCGCATTTCTACTTTCTGCACCACTGTATGTATGCATGTATATTTAACTGTTAGCCTAATAGGATTGCATGATAAGACTTAAAAGAAAACGGTAGAAAACCTAACATCTAAGATAAACATGACTGAAACACAGCACACTTCACACACGTGCACCACTAAGGTACCCCCACTTGTTGCCTTCGGAAAACAACAGTCACGTCTCTCGAACGTAGGATGTTTTAGCAAAGAGCCTTTGGTTAAAAGATCATAGTTCCCCGATGACCCTTCGATGCTGCCTCGGTAAATGATATTAGTACCTTAGGGTAATTGCTAAAGTATTCTACGGGTTGCCTTCATGACTGTATGATGACTCGCGCCTGTCCCTCAAAACATCCAATGATAAGGCTACCTACTAACTAATAGTAGGATAGCACTGTCTAAAGAAAAAGAGGAAAAGAACAAATATATTTTGAGTAGGTAGATATCTTATAGTTGCTTGCTCATATAACAAAACCATTTTTCACACATACATTCTCTTTTTCTAAATATTTTCAAAGACAAAACACTTTGTATGCATTCTCAACGATACGAGAATCATTACAAAGTTTGCCGCACTAAGGCATCTTTTCAAAATATTTTTAAAATACACTTACACAAAAAGAATTTTCAAAAGTGAGCTAGCAACTAAGAGCCCGTAGATAACTACGGATGAAAAGGGTGATAATACCTTCCCTTTTCATAACCTACCCCCCTTACTCAGAATAATTCTCGAAGGGTATTTCCTGTTCTTTTCACCCTTTCCTTTATTGGATAAAAGAAAAGTCGATGGAGACTCTTGCTAACCGCAACATTTGCGATAAAATGCAAAACCAGTAAAGTCAGTTCTCCCACCGTATTACAGTAACACTATAGGGAAAAGGTATAAGGGTCTTCCATAAGTGGAGCCTCTTCGTAGACCTAGACTTTCATCTCGTAGGTCATACAAGGTCTCACCATGAGATTTTGTTTTGGGTTATACAAAGAGTCATTGGTTAAATCCTAAAGCCCTACCTCCATGAGATAGACGACTTTGGTGGTGTCCAAAGTTGGTTGATACTCGAAGCTACGCTCATTGAGATTCGACTTTCGGGATGTTTTGGTGGCAAGCCAATTGCCATGCTAAAATAAAGCCCGCGAGAAAGATCTGTGATATGAGTTTCCTAGAACCTGGTTACTATTTTAGGACAGGTTGAGCCAACTTAACTTCAATGGGGAAGGGTACTTACCTATGGACTTCATGCAAGCCTTTAAACCTAAGGCTCTTCTGTGACTTGTTTGTGTTTGCTACTTATCTAACATGAACATAACATCATAACATCATATCATCATGACATAACATTTTCACTAACCATTTCAAGGACCTAGGGATTTATCTTTGTTCCTTGTTGCAAACCATGGTATCCTCTCACAAAAACACTATCTGAATCAAATTTGTAAGGGTACCTTCAAAGCATAAGTAGTTAGTCTCAAAGGTTACTGAAAAATCTCAATTCACCAAGAAGCATGGTTATCTACTCATTTTGGTTACTTCGGGTTTTAAGTAAGACATGGTGAGCGTTTTGTTCCAGTTCTTTGATCTTAAGCATAATTGTTTTACCTTCCCAGATTATCAGTTGGTGCCCACAATGGAAGAGTTTTCTAAGATACTTAGAATACCTATTATTGATCAGACACCCTTCACCGGTTTAGAGAAAGTTCCAAAACCTGAAGATATTGTTGTAGCCTTACATCTGAAGCGGTTAAACATCATATCTAATTGGGAAACAAGAAGTGGAGTTAAAGGGCTTCTTTCTAAATTAATGATAGAGAAGGCTTATTTGTTTCTAGATGCTATGATTTTTCATGCTTTT
The DNA here is from genome assembly GCA_948472305.1 of Vicia faba. Taxonomy (NCBI): domain Eukaryota; kingdom Viridiplantae; phylum Streptophyta; class Magnoliopsida; order Fabales; family Fabaceae; genus Vicia; species Vicia faba. Next base: position 1,266,096,741 of record OX451738.1, read on the forward strand.
GAGGATATCTTGGCTATGTTGATCTATGGTTTGGTATTATTCCCTAATCCAGACCAATTCATAGATGTGAACATCATCAAAATATTTCTTACTCATAATCCTGTGCCTACTTTTCTTGGGGATATTTTGCACTCTCTTCACATTCGTACTATGAGGAAGCGAGGTATTCTCATGTGTTGCATACCTTTGCTATATAGGTGGTTTATTTCGCACATTTCCCCATTAGTGTTGAAGAATCAACAAGGTTTAAGATGGTCTCAGAGAATGATGTCACTCTCTCATTCAAATATCTATTGGTGTTCCCGATCTCAGGAGGACATCACTATTATTAACCACTGTGGGGAATTACCCAATGTGTCACTCCTTGGAATGAGGGGAGGTTTTTCTTACAACCCTTCTCTAGCTCTACGTCAATTTGGTTATGCTCGAAGAGACGGTCCTCATGATATGCTTATCCAGGGTATTATATTCGATTACGAGAATGAACCTCGAGGTTACCGTCAGAAGTTTATATGTGCTTGGGGCATGGTGAATAATATTGATAGAAAGACTTTGGGACAGAAAAACTCTATCCCTTTGTAGACCTACCTCAAATGGGTGTGATCTCGTGCTCAAAATCTTATAATGCCATATTCTGCTATCCTACCGTTAATTGTGGATCCTGTTGGAGAAGGAGATATTCCTCAGACCACTTTTCATCCAGATATGCCTACTGACCTTGAAGAGCTACAGAAGTCTTAGATTCAACTGAAAGAAGAAAGGGGCACCTTTGAGGCTCAGTTCTATGCTAATGAGAAGAAAGTGTTGGAGTTGACAAAACGCCTTCACGAAGAAAAGAGCCCCAATGCATATGTAAACACAAAGAGGAAGCGTCCATGGGAGACTTGAGTAATAATTTATTCCCTTGTAACCCTACCTTTTGTTTTCATTGTAAGCCTAAGAGGCATTTATAATCTGAACTTACTAATAAGAATCTTCGTTTCTGTTTTGATTTAACAAATTTAAATCCCACGAGGTCCTTAAAAACATTACATATGCATCTACATGTCATACATATCATCGCATAATAGGTTTCCAAGATAGGTTTCTCATCTTGTTGTTTATTTCAGCAAAAATGGCTCTCGAACGGACAGTCAAAGAACTCTAGGTTCAGAATACTCAGTTCTAAGAGATGTTCCTAAACTTAGCCAAGGGGAAAGAAGAATTGAAAGTGCTCTTCAACGAGAAGAAGAAGAAGACAAAGAAACCAATTTTCATCCTTAACATGGGGAGAAGGTTCAGAGGTCCAGTCAAGCAAGCTCAAGATCTTGATATCCCATCAGATAAAGATGACAAACGGGATGAAGATGGTAAGAGTGTTAAAACTGAAAAAAGAAATCATGGTGCTGACAAATTTTATGATGAAGAGGAAGAGGATTATTTGGATGAACAATATCCCCCCATTGACGAGAAGTACAAGCTGTTAGAAGAGCGTTTGAAAGCTATGGAGATCCAAAAGTTGCTCGACTTGAATTTATAAGAATTGGGTTTAGTCTCAGGAGTCATCATTCCTCCTAATTTCAAAACTCCTATCTTTTCAAAGTATGATGGCGTTTCTTGCCCAGAGCTGAATTTGAGATCATATGTTAGGAAAATTCAACCACACATTGCTGACAAGAAATTGTGGTTGCATTTCTTTCAAGAGAGTCTGTCTGGAACACAATTGGAATTGTATTATCAACTCGAAGGTACCAATATCCATACCTGGGAAGATTTGGCTGAAGCTTTCTATAGACAGTACCAGTATAATTCTGATTTGGCACCAACTCGCATGCAATTACAGAGTATGTCCATGGGTTATGAAGAAGGATTTAAAGAGTACGCATAGAAATGGAGAGATCTTGCAGGCAAAGTGAAACCTCCTTTGGCTGATAGAGAATTTGTTGACATGTTCATGAGTACTTTAACAAGTCCTTTTTATAATTACCTACTTGGAAGTTCTTCAGCCGGTTTCACTGAATTAATATTGACAGGGTAACATGTTGAGAATGTAATCATAAGTGGAAAAATTCATGTGGCTACATCTTCAAACACTACGAAGAATTCATACAATGGTGAGAAAGAATCCAATGCCGTGTATGGCGAGAAGGGTTGTAATAAGAGTGATCGCAACCAATTTGTGGGGCATTTATGATCTCTAATCATACGCCAGTGCAACAACAAAAACAGAACAACCGGCGTAGGCAGGATGTTCCCAGGAGACATTTCACAAGAATCAACATGCCATTGTCTTAAGCATTGCAACACATGTTAAAGGCAAATCTGATTACACTGAAAGATCCTCCTCAGAATCCCAATACTTCCTCTCCTTGTTACAATCCCAATGCAAGGTGTGCCTACCACTCCAATAGTTCTGGACATGACACTAACAACTATTGGGCTCTGAAAAATAAAATTAAAGATATGATTGACTCTAAGGAGATGGAATTCGATCCTCCTAGGACTCCTAATGTGATCATTGCACCTATTCCTAATCATGACAAAGGAGTTAATGCTATTGATGATGTTTCTTATGTTTCTTTATGAGTGAATTGACTACTCCTCTGATGATTGCTAAGAAGAAGTTATTGCAAGGAGGTTTATTTCCGGGTTGCATTGAAAACTGCTACTATTGTGCATCCTAATCCAATGGTTGTGTACTATTGTAAAGAGGTATTCAACATCTGATGGATTACTGTGTAATTCTATTTAAGAAGACTCCTTTTGTGGAGAGCTAATGCAAAAGTATGTCTCAAGGCTTGGAGCTCGAAGACGTGTCCGTGATTACAACTCTCGATACTCCTATTAGAATCACTTCTAAGGGTCCTATGAAGATTACTGTCGAGCCTAGGGTTGCTCCTCTGATTATTACCGCACCTGGACCAATTCCATATTCCTATGATAAGGTTATCTCTTGAAACTATGGACAAGATGTATACTATCATGGCGCCAAACAAGAACCATTGGCCGTCAATACTAAAGTTATTAATCCCAACATTGGCAATATTGCTGGGAATAGTAAGGTTACCAGAAGTGGAAGGGTTTTCTCTCCAGAGATCTCTCTGAAGGTTGTTACTTCCGTATCACTACTATTGAATAAACTATTAAGACTCGAAGCAAAGAACAAATGACTGAACCTACCCAGACTGAGGCACCAAAAGAGGTTACTATTAAAGATACCTCCAAGCAAGAGACGGAGGAAGTACTAAAAATTATTCGAAAGAGTGACTATAATATTGTTGAACAGTTGGGGAAGACCCCCTCCAAAATATATATGATATCTCTGCTGTTATGCTTCGAAGCACATGCTCAGGCTTTGGTAAAGCTTCTGAAGTACGCTCATGTACCGCAGGAAATCTCTGTTGATCAGTTTGAAAACTGTGTTGTTATCCTGACAATTGATAATGGGCTAGGATTTTCTGACGCTGATTTAGCTCCCGTGGGAAGGAACCATAGGCTCTGCATGTCTCTATTGAGTGTAGGGGCACTACCTTATCTCATGTGTTGGTGGACACAGGTTCCTCATTGAACGTATTGCCAAAAGCTGCTTTAGACAATCTTGACTGTGAGGGGATTGTGTTAAAACACAATGACATTGTGGTGAGAGCTTTTGATGGTTCAAAGAGAATGGTGCATGGAGAGGTTGATCTTCCAATCAAAGTGGGTTCCCAGGTCTTTGACTCTACTTTCTATGTAATGGAAATTCGTCCAGCCTATTTCTATTTGCTTGGATGCCCTTGGATTCATGGGGCAGGCGTTGTTACTTCTACTCTACACCGAAAGTTAAAGTATCCTGTGAAAGGAAAAGTCATTACAGTTTATGGCGAAAAATAATTCATGGTAAGTCATTTAAACTCCTTCAAGTATGTTGAGATGGATGGTGAATTCATAGAGACTCCCTTCCAGACCTTTGAAGTTATTCCTCAGACAAGCCTTGTTTCTAAAGTTGTTCCTATTATTCCTAAGGTTACTAGGATTCCACCAAAGATGGCTTCTCTGAAAGATGCTAAGGTTGTGGTAGAAGAAGGTGGTGGCACTATTTGGGGTCAACTTCTCGATATTCCTTACAAGTCCGACAAATTTGGTTTGGGTTTCACCTCAGAGGCTTGAAGGGCTGTCTGTCGTGCTCGTTCTAGGAGACCTCTATTATGCATCAACAATAATAGAGTTCACAAAAATCAAGTCAACGATGTGGAAGACGCTGATAGCGACTGTGACATAGACAGTTGGATTTTCCCTACTACTGGCAATGGACTCAACAATTGGAAGGCTGAAGACTTTATACCAATCTCCTTTAGTTAGGAGTCAATGTTATTTTCTATTTTCTTGCTTTCAAGTTTTTGGTTATGTAATTTAAAATAATAACTTTAATCCTTGTGCCTTACCCGGGGCACAACGGTCCTGTTGTTAGGGTTGTCATTTTTCATCCGCATATTTTCATTTAATAAATCATTGGACGTTTGCATTCAAATTTTGCGCTCTTTGTCTTTGTTTTACTTTATTGCTTTCAAAACAACTATCTGTTCTTACACACACCCACATAATAAATTGAAGATCCACATCTACCATGGATCCCATTGATAACAATTATGCAATTGCCAATTATGACTTCGAAAATCCGATCTACCAAGCCGAGGATAAAGGTGAGGAAGATTATGAAGTACCTTGAGAGCTTTCTAGACAGTTGATTCATGAAGAAAGAGCCATACAACCCCATGAAGAGCTAGTCGAGGTTGTGAATTTGGGTACAAAAGAGGACAAGAAAGAAGACAAGAAAGAAGTCAAGAAAGGTGCAAACCTAGAAGACAGTGTCAAAAAGAGGTTAATCTAGATGTTACGTGATTATGTTGATATCTTTGCTTGGTCTTATAAATACATGTATGGGCTTGATATTAACATTGTGGTTCATCGTCTATTGATGAACGAAGTTTATCCTCCTATAAAGCAGAAGGTTCATCGTATGCGTCCCGAGATGTCTGAAAAGATTAAAGTTGAGGTCATGAAGCAGTTCAACACGGGTTTCTTAGTTGTTACGTCTTATCCTCAGTGGGTTGCAAATGTGTTGCGGGTATCTAAGAAGGAAGGTAAGGTGTGTATGTGTATAGACTACAGGGATTTGAATAGGGCAAGCCCCAAAGATGACTTTCTGCTTCCGCATATTGATGTTCTGGTTGACAACACCGCTCAACACAAAGTATTTTCCTTCATGGGTGGTTTCTCTGGCTATAATAAAATCAAGATGGCACCTGAAGACATGGATAAAGCTACTTTTGTCACACGGTGGGGCACTTTCTGTTACAAATTTATGCCTTTTGGTTTGAAGAATGCTGGTGCAACATATAAGCGTGCTATGGTAGATTTGTTCTATGATATGATCCATCATGAGATAGAGGTTTACATTGATGACATTTTATCCAGGTCTCAGACTGAAGAAGAACATCTCGACCACCTGCACAAGTTGTTTGAGAGATTGAAGAAGTACAAGCTGAGGTTGAATCCAAACAAGTGCACCTTTGGGTAAGATCTGGTAAACTCCTAGGTTTCATCATTAGTGATAAAGGTATTGAAGTTGACCCTTCCAAGGTTAAAGCCATTCAAGAAATGCTAGCTCCCCGTGCTGAGAAGGAAGTCAGAGGTTTATTGGGACGATTGAATTACATTTCCATATTTATTTCCCATTTGACTGCTACTTATGAGCCAATCTTCAAGTTACTAAAGAAATATCAAGTAGTGAAATGGAACGACGATTGTCAGATAGCCTTTGACAAAATCAAGGAGTACCTCTAGGAACCTCCAATTTTGATGCTTCTAGTTGAAGAAAGACCTATGATCATGTACTTGACAGTATTGGAGAACTCAATGGGGTGTGTATTCGGACAGCATGACGAGTCTGGTCGAAAAGAGCATGCAATATACTACCTTAGCAAAAAGTTTACCGACTGTGAAACAAAATGCTTACCGCTCGATAAAACTTGATGTGCTTTGGCATGGGCTGCTCACCGACTAAGACAGTATATGTTGACTCATATTACTTTGTTGATCTCTAAGATGGATCCAATGAAATACATATTTGAGAAACTCGCTCTCTCCGGAAGAATAGCAAGATGGAAAATGGTCTTGACACAATACAACATTCAGTACACTGCTCAAAAGGAAATCAAAGGAAGTTTACTGACGGATCATTTGGCTCATCAAGCTGTAGAGGTTTATCAGTCTATGAATTTTGAGTTCCCGGATGAGAATATCATGCTAGTTACTAATTATGAAGAACATGAACCATATGAAAGACCTGAACCGGGATCTCGATGGACTATGGACCACAAAGTGATCTCAGGGGCAAATGGACTCCCACGTGCGAAGGGTTATTTTTTATAAAAAAAAGTTATTTTATGATGGTGCTATGACACTTACCACCATGGACGGTGAAGATTTTCCGCATCCTGTGAATGCAGACATAGTCAAAAAATACTACGCATAAAAGAGACCTGCTAGGTTGAAAGGCCTAGGCAAAAATAAGGGCATCTCGGCAAACCAAAAGTGTTCGGGAAAAAATTAGGGATATATATATATTGTACATTCGGCAAGTCAAAAACCTAAAAAGGTGGCTTGGGAAAAAAAGGATATCCCGATGGATTGAAAACCCGAAAGGGCGGTCCAGGCAAAATTTAGGGATTAAAAGCGTACGACTATGTCCTGTTGGATCACCCATCTATTTACAGCCAGCTTTATTACTAGCTTCAAGTTCAAACGTTATAGATCAATTCAATTATCTTCTTCTGACAGTAAGTGATGAGATACTTGAAAATATAGTGGCAATAACTGAGTTGAAACTCGATGGGATCATTTCCACATAGCTGTTTTTCATTGTTTTTCTTTGTACCCCTTTTTCAATTTTTACGAAGATTTCCTCTTAGTAGGATCTTTGTCTCCTTGTATAAAACTACCTATAGGCAAACTTTCAATGCGATCAAATATATTTCAAAAATCCAAAATGTTTTTTACTTTCTCTATTTTGTTTGCAAAAATGTCCAATGATTATGTTGAATGAACATACGCATTTGAATATGATTACTATTTACAAAATATATGCATGAAAACAGGGTTAGCATTTACTAAAGACTTTAGGAGTTGGATAATGTTCAAGTCATCTATAAATCCATGCAGAGCAATCTCTATAGAACTGTCTCTACAGAGCTATCTTCACAAGCTAATCCCTAACAAAGATATATTCCCCAACAAATCTAATATGCCCTCAGACATAAATTAGGGCATCTTCCAGCAGTTCACGTCAATATCCCTGATGAATAGCTTGACATAATCATCTTCCCTAATAGGTCCCTTAACAGGAAAGGAAGTTTGATTATTTTCCCAGCATATAGTGGAAACTTCCTCAGCACAGCCTATGAATTTCCAATCCCCGTCAGAGATTACTTCCTTAACACAGTCTACAGGATCCATTTCCCCAACAGAGTTTATTTCTCCAATACTGCAAATTCCCCAACAGATTTCTCTTCTCCAGCCAGATATCAGTCAACGTTGTCTTCCCCAGAAGAGTGCATCAGAAGAATATGTATCTCTTTTATCCCTAGTTAGGATAGATAAAGAATCAAATCCTTCAAAAGAACGATGAACGACCAACTCTCCTTGAATGCTTTTATCCCCAAGCATAAGTCAAACACCCCCAGCAAAGTGTCCTCAAATAGAAAGCGGAAATCCCCAGTAAGGTCATTCTAAACAAAATTGAAGAATTATTTTTCTTCATCCCCAGCGACACTCAGGGGTTTATTTTCCCCAACCATAGTTGTTACAAGAAGCTACTGATATGCTCCAACGATATATTACATCCATACATCATTTACAAAATATCATAACATATGCATACGAAACACATATAATATTTTATCATTTATTTTGAAAGCATCATTACGCAATGCATTTCACACATCATGACATTGCATAAAACTAACTTTGTCTTTTCAGGTTAAGTTCACAAACAGACAAATATTATCAGCAATTTATAGACAGGTTATAGATTAATTCCCGAAATAGGATGGGGCGACTATCTACATGACCAGATAATTTCCTTCAGAGATTCATTCTGAAAAGGAGTTCCCTCAGGAGACTAAATTCTGACGAGCATTTCCTTCAGAAATTCATTCTGAAAAGCACTCCCTTCAGAGATTCATTCTGAAAAGCATTCCCTCAAGAGACTAAATTCTGACGAGCATTTCCTTCAAAAATTCATTTTGAAAATCACTCCCTTCAAAGATTCATTCTGAAAAGTATTCCCTCAGAGACCAATTCTGACGAGCACTCCCTTCAAAGATTCATTATGAAAAGCATTCCCTCGGAGAATAACTCTGACGAGCATTTCCCTCAAAGACTAATTCTAACGATCATTCCCCTCAGATACTAATTCTAACGAGCATTCCCTCAGAGACTAATTCTGACGAGCATTCCCTCAGAGACTAATTCTGATAAGCATTTTCATCATAGAATAATTATGACGAGCATTTCCCTCAGATAAAATCAGATAGATTCATTCTGACGAGCATTTCCTTCAAAGACTCATTCTGAAAAGCATTTCCCTTAGATAAAATCAGATAGATTCATTTTGAAGAGCATGTGCTTCAGAGATTCATTCTAAAAATAATTCCCCTAAGAGACTGAAATCTAACGAGCATTTCCTTCAGTGCTTCATTATGAAAAGCATTTCCTTCAGAGCTTTATTCTTCAAAGCATCTCCTTCAGAGATTCATTCTGAAAAGCATTCCCCTTAGAGACTGAAATCTGACGAGCATTTCCTTTAGATCTTCATTCTGAAAAGATTTTCCTTCAGAGATTCATTATGAAAAGCACTCCCCTCAGAGACTGAAATTTGATGAGCATTTCCTACAGAGCTTCATTCTGAAAAGCATTTCCTTCTATTCATTCTGAAAAGCATCTCCCTCAGAGAATTATTCTGACGAGCATTTCCTCAGAGACCAATTCTAATGAGCATCTCCTCCAGAGATTCATTCTAAAAAGCATCTCCCTCAGAGACTTATTCTGACGAGCATTTCCTCAAAGACAAATTATGATGAGCATCTCCTTCAGAGATTCATTCTGAAAAGCATTTCCCTCAGATAAGATCGGATAGATTCATCCTGAAATGCATTCTTCAGATAAAGTCAAGCGTAGACTCATTCTGATACTCCTATCAACAGTTACTTTGTATGGCATCTATAAGCCCATCTTCGACGACACTATATCATCTCTCTGAATGGCATCTTTAATCCCATTCAAACAATATAATCAACAAATAGTGTTACTTTGGGCACATGTGAGTGCAAATTTCTGGGTGTAAGTTTAAGATTGCGCCTAAGAGGGGGGAATTAGGTGGTGGTCGATTTTTGATTTATTTTACACTTTCTGGTTTTGTTTTAGTGCTATGGAAAACGGTAAAGTGCAGAAAGTAAAGAGACATGGAGATTTATCCTAGTTCCTTCCACACCCCGGAAGTACGTCCAGTCCCCTTGCAAACACGCAAGAGATTTCACTATTTTGTTAGAACTTTTACAAGACTCTTCCTAGTCTTATCAACTAAAGACACTAACAAATACCAAGAACACCCTCTTGGATTTCCAATAAGTCTCTTGAGAACAATCCTCTCAAAAGATACCTCTTGTTTCCAACAATGGACAACAAGGTACAAAATTATTCTAATACTTAATTCCAACAATCCTGGAAATAAGTTACACTTAGTATAATTCTATGAAATATGATTTCTTGAAAGATGTTGATCACATAGAGTGACTTCAATGAAGTTTCTTCTTTCTTCTCTTGTAAGAAATTCAAACTGTAACACAATGGTTAGAAAATTCTCAAAGATTTCTGTTCTTATATGTGTGAAAGTGCAGAAAATATTTGTTCTTAAAAAATAAGAAATATGAAGTTTGAATATTTTTCAAAGTTCAGAATTATTGCATGAGAGAATAGTTTTTTTATAATTTGAAAGATTTAGTATTTAAAGCAATCAAGATACCTTTCCAAATGGATACCACTTTTCTGTTTGTAAAACTTGAGAAGATGCAATGTATGACCATGCAACCATTGGAGAAAAGGTGTGAAGGATATCTTGAATCAAGTTCAGATTTTTCAAAAATTACAACGTGTAAATCGATTAGCATTAGATGTAAATCGATTGCACGGGTTTGTAACGTTCTTGTTTTCAAAAAAATTGAAGTGTAAATCGATTTACATGATGTGTTAATCGATTTACTAGTGTTAAAAAATTAACTCAGTTCAGTAATCAATCGATTTACACTCCATGTAAATCGATTGCTTTCAGGGGCAATCAGTTTTGAAAAAAACATGTGTATATCGATTTACATGGTGTGTTAATCGATTTACATTAGTGAAAAACTTAGAATTTGCTTTAAACTTTAAGTGAAGTGTTGTGGCAAGTGTGTATATTATTTTTGAGCATTTCTAATCAATTTAGTTTAAATGAGAATTGATATACTTGTTTGCTTGTCATGATCCTTGAAGCTTTGGGTGAATGATGCTTTAAGCTAATTCCACTTATTTTCCTTCTTGCCATAGTGCTTGTTTGTATTTCATCAAAACTAAAGTTGAGTTGAGGCTTGAGATTACACTGGGCACTTAAGTGTTCAATCCTCTTCCACCTTCAGATCACGAATGGGGGACATGCCAATCTAACTCTTCAGGTTTAAGAAGATTGAACATGGGAAGCTGTTGTACCCCAAAATTTTCCCTCCCATTTTTCAATACAAATTAATTTAAGATACTTCCTTATGCATATGAAGGTCCTAAACACTCAAGACTACTCAAGAGTTGACTAGACAAACCCTCATCCAAAGCATTGACCTACTACTAGGGTTTTGATTTTCTCAAATAAAATTGGACTTCTAATGCCTCAAGTGGATTTCATGTTTTCTTATATGCATCAAAGGTTCCTCATGCCAAATTTCAAGCATTGCAACACAAGTTTGCTCAGTCAACTAGTCAGATGATTGAAAATTAACTGTATTAGACAAAATGTCAACTTTGACCAACTTACAGTCAAACTTCAAGATTTTTGGTCAACATCAATATTTTGAAGTCACATTCATCATTTTATCAAAGGTGGATCATGATTCGTCAAGAAAACTCAAGATTCATCAAAAGTCAAAAGTTACTAAATTAGGGTTTTCTTTAGGAAAAGTCAATTGAACTTTGACCAAGCATAACTTTCACATGCTTCATCAGAAATTGATAGACGATGTGATGGATCTAGAAGGGGGGGGGGGGGGGGGTTGAACAGATCCCTTTGAAAATTTTGGGCTTTTTGTAAAATTGATTTTATCAGAGAGTAACAGCCCTGAATCTGATCGTCTAAACTTTACGTATTGGAAAGGTCGGATATGCGAACCAATTTGATGAAAATGATGAGAATAGAATCACAACTAAAATTAAATATGATGAATCGCTTTAGCAAGTTTAACATGGTGTAAGTTATTACCAATCAGTTGCGGAGAAGATAATGCAAATTTGTGAGTTGTAAATTCACCAAACACTTGGTGTACGTACTACACAAGGTTTGGTTATACTCAAATTATAGTGATTATAGAGATTCGAATGAATGCTATGAGTTGTAAATTTTAGTTTGTCACTAAAATTATTTTGTATGAATGAGAAAATTGATAACTCACAAATTCAAGCAAATAGAAATAAAATTCAGAAAACTAAAATGGACACAGTATTTGTTAAGACAGTTCACCCTGTCGTCCTTGCATGGGCTACTCTTCCCCCAATTCTAGAATCTAGAATTAGGTTATGAAATTAATTTTGCAAAGTTTGTAAGAGAAGATACAATCACCACAATTCAAAGTCACTTAATGAATATTATATGTTGCACTCCTCTTCCCTAGATTTTAGATGAATCAAGTATGTCAAATCTTGAACAAAATCTCCTTTTACCTTGAATGATTTTGAACTCGAGAAAATTTGCCCCAAATCCTTCTTCACAATCCTCCGGTTACCGCTACCCGATTAAACACCCCACGGTCTTCCAATCCCTTAGCTCAGCTAAATTCAATGAAGCAAATATTTGTGATAAAAACCCCTAATTGTGGAGGACAAAAACCCAACGGTCTTATTAAAAAAAACCCACAAAGATCTCTACCCAAAACTGAAATTGCACTTTCAATTCGGACGTTATCAACACAATCCCAAAAACTTGATCAACAAAAATGATTGTGTGTAGTTGTTGATGGTTGATGAGAGGTTGAAGATGAAGAGAGCTCTTGTGTCTATCTTTCAATTTTTCTTGTTGTATTTAAAAAATAGAGGCCAAACAATATATATAAGTGATTCCCATGATGTAACAACATAGTATAAAAAATGAGACAATCTAGCAATGTGTCGGCTCATGCAGGGTGTGTAGAAGGCGTGCGCCTTCTCGAGTGAGAGAGGTTGAAAAATCCTTCAGTCATGCGTCGACCCATTTCCTGAAGCGCTGACTCATGTTTTCCCAAAACTATGCGTTGACGCATAGAGAAGGCGTGTGCCTTCCCGGGTGTTGCCAAGCCAAAATCTTCTTGTCATGAGCCAACCTAAGGTTCCATGAGCCGGCTCATGCAGTCCGTTTTGAGAAATATGCTTGTTTTTTATGTTTCTCACTTGCACCTGTTTGAAGCATGATATATTTGCACATATTGGTTTTTGACAAGCATTAAAACTAGGTTCTTTCACCTTTTCCCTCACATAAATTCCTCAACCAAAGCCTATTTTGAATTAAATTCAATTCTATACAACTTTTCCTCTCTAAGCTTAAGGCCAAAAATGCTTCATTTGAGAGATATAGGCCAAAACATTACAAGTCATTTTAAAAGTCAACAAAAAGACACTTTTTGTCAAAGAACTTTACATCAAGATAAAGGCTTCAAATGAAAAATGACCAACATGAAGGTTGTAGGAGAGATCTGGTGGTTTCCAAAAATTCAAAGATCACCTTTATAGGATAAAAATTGAGTGAGATATGATTTGTGCCAGTTGGGCAATTTTGAGAAAATGCATGAAGTCCAAATTGAGAAAATTTGAATTTTTAGGCTAATGGGCCTATCTTTTAAGGTCCATACATGTTCCTGACCTCATAATAGACTCCTAAATCCACTCATTTATTTTTGTGGTTTTTATTTCTTTTTATTTTGATTTTATTCAATTAAAAGCAAAATAAATTAAATAAAATATCAAATAAATTATATAAGGCATGTAGATCTATTTTTGAATCAAATCATAAGTCTAAAAAGCTGGTGACAACTTGCAAAAAAACGTGATTGGTATGAGATTGGCCTAAAAAAGAAAGATTTCATGCAAAACTTCAATCAAATAATTGATCATGAAATTCAAATCTTTTGTAATTTCATCAATATTTTATCATGAAATATTTGATCATGAAATTCAAATCATGAAATATTTGATCATGAAATACAAAATAATTGATTCACTTTTGTTGACCTAAATCTTCCACTATAAATACATGACATCTTCAGACCAAGAGGGACACGAAAATTGGCCTCAAGAACAAGTCCTAAAAAATCTCAAAATTGTCAAAACTAGGGAAAACTAAAAACCTTGTGTGCAACCACTTTCAATCCACTCCAAGCATTCCATCATGTTCCTGAAGTTCTCAGAAGTTCATCACATCCATCCTTGAAGCCTGAAGTGCGCTAGATCGTCACATCTCAACATCACTGGTTTGATAGTTTGCGTGAATCTCAAACTTTTAATCTATGCATATTTAATTAATTTGATGTATGTATACATGTTCATGATCATTTTTAGGACTGTTTTGATCCATTATTTGCAAGCTTTGACGCAGGGACCGTGAGATGCCATTTTTAGGGCAGCTTGGAACTTTTTCTTCATATCTCATATTACAATCGTTTTCAGGCCAAACTAACACCTCCATTGGATTCGCAAGGGTCAAATTAGGGGGATAGGGTCCATTTTATTATCTAAATCTTACTATTTTTGCAAGTTGGAAAATATTCTCACCAGAGAAGACGACTGGAGCTAGGACTCTGGCGCTTCCATGATTCACTTAATTTTATTATATATTTATCTGTTTCTAATCTATAACAAAAACACAACGCAGTGCGGTTGGTTGGAGACAAAGGCATGTAAAGTGAGAGGCGTGGATTCGATCCCTATGTCTTGCAAATTTTTTGTTGTTTTTCCAAACTAACGCGCAGGTTAATATTATATTGATTAGTTCCTATTCCTGCACACAAAAGTAGCGATGGCTCAATGGTTGGAAGGCAATCTATGAAGCTAGGGGAGGGAGTTCAACACCCACCCCATGCAATTATTTTTTCCTTATTTTACTAACTCTATTTTTCATCATATTTTACTAATTACTTTTTTAATTAATAATTAACTAATCTAATCTTTTTTTAATACTAACATATTAGGATTAGGGTTTTAGTTAGTAATTAATTTTTTTATTAACTAATTAATTAATTAATTAATTAACTAAACTTTTCTTCTTAATATTAAAATTAATTATAATTAGGTTTTTAATTACTATTATCATTTAAACTATTTTCTACAAAAAAACCACAAAAACATTTTAACATTTTAACATTCTTTTTCTTATTCATATTTTTGCTATTTCATTTTATTAGACAAACTGTATAGGTCACACTATCGATGTAATAGCGTAGATTTACATTCCCACATTTTTTCCTAATTATGTAACTGCCCCGAGGATGTAATAGCGTAGGTTTACTTTCCTGCAAACTTTTATACTTATGTAACTTCCCCAAAGCCATGTAATAGCTTAGGTTTAATTTCCGCACTTTATATTCCGCACTTTAATTTTCTGTACATATTTAATTGTTATTAACGAGGGTTTGCATGGCAAGACTAAAAATAAACGTAGAAAATCCTAATATTCAAGATAAATATAACTGAATTAATACACTCTTCACACTTGCACCTCTAGGGTATCCTCTCTTGTTGCCTTACAATACTTGGTCATGTCCCTCGAAAGTGGGGATACTTTAGCAAAAGACCCTCGATTTAACAATATCATCATGGTCCCTTCGAATAAAGATCATAATACCTCGATGACCCTTCGAGTTGCCTACAAAATGATCTAGTCCCTTCGACGACCCTACAAGCAAAATGATGATAGTCCCTTTGATACAATTGCTAAAGTATCCTTACATGTTGCCTTCGATGAACATACGATGACCCTACGCCTATCCCTTCATATCCAATAGATAGGGCTACCTACTAACTAATGGTATGGATAGTACTATCTCTAAAAGAGAATGAAAATAACAAGAAAGACTTCGTGGGTAAGAACTCTTGAATGCTTGCTCACAACTTTTCAAACAAAACATTTTCCACACTACACTTTCAAACAAATATTTTCAAAAAAACACTTTGTATATATTCTTGAGGACTGATACAAGAATTATCATAAAGTCTGCCTTACATTGGAATTTTAAAATATTTTTAAACAAATCAGACACACAAAGAAAGTTTTTACAAGTGAGTTAAGAAATTAAGAGCCCGTAGATAACTACGGATGAAAAGGGTGCTAACACCTTTCCTCTTCATAACTTACCCCCCGAACTCAAAATCTATCAAAGGTCTTTCCTGTTCTTTTCACCTTTTCTAAATATTGGATAAAAAAAGTCTATGGCGACTCTTGCTATCGACATATTTAGATAAAACAAAAAATTCAATTCTTCCACCGTATTAGAGCAGGAAATTCAAATAACTTCGTAATCCATAAAACCAACTACGAACTACGAATTGGGACTCAGATTCCTCCTAAGAGGATATGTAGGCATATGAATAAAATCATGGTGAGTTCCCCTAATAAAATTTAAAACCCTATTTCTAAAAAAGTTCCCTTCTAACCCTAGTATCCTTGTGAACAAGGTAGATGAAGGGTGCCTAACACCTTCCCTTCATCTAAAATCGAGTCAAAAACCTAGAATCTCTAACGTTTTAGGGTTAACTTTTATATTCCCTTCCTTAAGATAAAAAATAAGGGTGACGGCTCTCATTTTTAAAAACAGTTACAACAGCTAGCATGGATAACAGTTGAATAAGGGAGATGGTGGAAATGAATATGAGTTTTATGATATGAAAATGTATGAACATGTATGCGAATGAATATGTATGCATATGCAAAAGTATATTTTTGTTTTTTTCCATGGATATGCAATGCGATATGAGATTAGGATATAAAGACACCCTACATGAGTTTATATATATATATATATATATATATATATATATATATATATATATATATATATATATATATATATATATATATATATATATATATATATATATATATATATATATATATATATATATATATATATATATATATATATATATATATATATATATATATATATATATATATATATATATATATATAAGGTTAATGCAATGCAGGCTTAGGATAAAGATAAACATAAGAACACCCTATACGAACTTAGGAATTTGTGACAGACATAAGGAAACCCCTACAGGCTAGGGATTATAATAAACGAAGGAAACCCTTACAGGCTAGGGATTATGAAAAAGATAAGGAAACCCCTATAGGCTAGGGATTATGATATACAAATGGGAGTGCTACGGACTAAACAACAGACGACCCTTACGGGTGTAGGGATGGATATGGACAAAAGGAAACCCTTGCAGGTTTAGGGATAACAACAAGATGTCTTTCGTGGGAAGGTTCCCTATGAAGGACATGATGTTTAATAGAACAACCTACAAGAGAGCTTCTACATAAGGTTCTAAGTTTATTCTACCCAACCCAAAGGTGGTTTTCTTAAGGGTATCATGGGTAACACTATAGGGAAAAGGCACAAGGGCCTCCCTTAGGTGGAGCCTCTTTGTAGATCGAGACTTTCGTCTCATAGGTCATACAAGGTCTCACCATGAGATTTTGTTTTGGGTTATAAAAAGAGTCATTGGTCAAATCCCAAAGTCCTACCTCCAAGAGAGTCTATCCCTCTAAAAGATCTTTCTCGGAATTCGACCTACTCTAGGCGAGGTCGTCATAAAAACTCATAGGGATGTTAAAAAACCCTTGTCCAATTGACAATCCTTCTTCTAAGGTTTATTATTTTTGTTATAGAAAAATCCCACCAACAGAATGAATAATATGATAATAATTGAATAACAATAAATAAATTATTAAACAAATATGGAAATAAATAATCATGCTACAAATAGAAAACCCCAAAAAACCTAGACCTAAAAGGAGGGGAAAACTCTCTCTAAAATTTGTCTTTCCCCAGTAGAGTCACCAACTGTCATAACCGGCAAAAAATATGAGAGTCACCACCACCACTTTTTGTCCTAAGGACGGGAAAGAACGGATAACCCTAATTTGGTTTAGAGATTCTAGATTTTTGAGTCGGTTAGACGAAGAGAAGGTGTTAGGAACTCTTCATCTCTCTTGTTCTCAAGAGGCATTCTTTTTTAGGTCGTAGGGTAAATCTGGAATTTCTATTTAAAGTATGTTGTTATCATGTGCATAAGAAAAGGTTTAATTTTTTAGTTATGAGACTCGTCTTGGTTTTAACTGCGTGCCTACGTATCTCCTTGTGAAGAATCAGAGTCTAATTTGGTAGTTCATATGTTTGGTTGGTGGTTTTATAGGATTTCATATAATTGCTTTCGAATTATTCTTGAACCTTGTCTGGGTTTGAAATTGAGTGATCATAGACGCAGTTTGCAGTTTTGATTTGACGGTAATGCTATTTAATCCTTTTTTTTTTAAAATGTTCCTGAATTTTATTAAGTTGGTAAAAAAGGTTTGTAATTGGTTAGCTGTTTTAATTTTAATTTGATTTAAGTTTGAGTTTTGAGGAAGAGTTTATCTTTCTTAGAACTAAACCACGTTGAGCGAAGAAGTTGATTTTGATTTGATTTGGTGAATTTTAAATGTTTTGATTTGAATAATTAATTGGCAAGCGTTAAGTTGACCAATCGATTATTCGAGGATATGATGGATGTAAAATTCACCTATCCTGTTATTTGTAAAGATGTAATTAAATTTGATTAAGAAAAATGTTTGAATGTGTACAAGGTTGATTAAATAATTTCAATTAAAAAGAAAAGTAAAGACTTATTTTTAACATTTTTATATTTTATAATAATAATGAATACTATTTTTTATTGATCAATTATAATAAATAGATGCTAACTAAAAATAATTAACATGAAACTAAAATAAAATAAGTTGTAAAAAAAATTAAAGGGTGTTGAATTGACACGAGGGTTAGGATAAGTAAAAGAGTAGAGGAGGAGGCCCATAGCCCAATCAAAATGAAACCCTAACAAAGTAATGTAACTTTAATTAATTAATAAATAAATATAAAAAATTAGAAAAAAACAAATGTAGCAGCATGAGGGACAATTATTATTTTTGAAATAACTTTTATAATAAACGATAGTGTAATACGGTGGGAGAACTGACTTGGGTATTTTTCATTTTATCGCATTTGTTACGGATAGCAAGATTCGCCACCGACTTTTCTTTTATCCAATAAGGAAAGGATGAAAAGAACTGGAAGGACCTTTGAGATATTTTCTTGAGTTCGGGGGATAGGTTATGAAAAGGGAAGGTGTTAGCACCCTTTTCATCCATAGTTATCTACGAGCTCTTAGTTGCTTGCTAGATCATTTTTGAAATTGCTTTGTTTGATATGTGTTTGTGGTGGGTTTTGAAAATATTTTGGAAAAGCGCCTTCATTTAGGAAAACTTTGTAATGATTCTCGTCTCTATAAGAATGCATACAAAGTGTTGGACTTTTGAAAATATTTCATATTTTTGAAAGTGTTTGGTGTGTTTGAAAAGATGTTTGTTTTTGAAGATGGGTTGTGAGCAAGCAACTAAGAACGTTCTACCTACTCAAAAAGTATTTTGTTCATTTCTCTCTTCTTTTGACATTGCTATCTTACCATTTATTGGTATGTAGCCCTATCTTTGGATGTAAAGGGACGGGCGTGGGTCATCATATAGTCATAGATATAAATGTTGTGAGATATCCTAGAATTTCTCTTAAGGGACTAAGATCATTCATAACACAACACTCTTAGCGTCATCGAGGGACTTTGATCTTGTATTTTTGATTTATTTTGGCTAAGATGTCTCACATGCATATCATGATCATTTTTAAGGCAACAAAGTGGAGTTAACCCTAGAGGTGTAGTGTGCAAGTGTTTTGATTTCATGCATTATTTTGTCTTGGATTAGGGTTATCTAGGATTTATTTTAGTCTTGCCATACACACCATAATTACTAACAATTATATGAAAAACGATAAATTTACGGAAATTAAAATCCTACGCTATTACATCTTTAGGGGGATGGGGGTACAATTTATGAATGGGGGTGAAATAAAAGCTTAAATATTACAACCATATTGAATATCCATGAAGAAAGTATATAGAAAGTATAAAAACAATGTAAAAAAAGGAAGAAAAATGAATTTTTAAACATTATGTGTCGACACATGCTCTTTTTCATCGACACATAAACTTTCCATGCTCTTGTAAGTCTAAATCAACTTAGTATGAGTCGATGCATAAGGGTATGCGTCGACTCATTCCCTGCATGTGTCGACTCATGCGTGTTTTATATCGAGTCATGAGCCTTTTTCCTTTCTGTTTTGTTCCTGTTATAGCAGTATATATCGAATCATGAGGTTTTGTGCCGACTCATAACATGTCCTGCCACTAAAATGAGTCGACTCATGTGAGTATGTGTCGACTCATACTGCAATTTTTTCACTTTATCATTGTTTTGCTGCACGCATGGGTTAGTTCTCAACACATAAATGACAAGAATGGAAGACAAACAAAGGTTAGCTTCAAGTGGAATGGTTATTACATTTTATCTTCAAAGATGAATCAACTAATGATGCTTGAAATGAAGGGTTTAAAGTTAAGGAGACTTACCTTGAAGCTGGAATTTGTGTTTTAAGCTTGAGTTGTTGTCTTGATTGTTCTTGAGCTTAGAAAAATAGAGATGTAACAGAAGTTGTTCTTGATTTGGAACAACTTCTATGTGATGTATGTGAGGTGCTTAGATGTTTGGACAGAACTTGTAAAGTATGTAGAGTTCTAGGATTTGGATTTTAAATTTCAAGAGTGGGAACTTTGTGGACTATTATGGCTTTTTTGAATATGAGATTTTGAGGGTTTATCAACACAACAAAACTTTTGGCCTTTTTTTCTATTTCTTCTGACCTTTTTCTCTTGCAATTGGCCTCTCTATTTATAGAGAAGGTTTGAGACTTGAAACAACTCAGATTTTGAATCACATGTTATGGCTATCTTGCTTGTTTTTGAATCAATCATGAAGAACATGTTTCCAATGCTTGTACCAAGCTATCTAAAGTGGTTGATCACTTTAAACATATTTGTTTTGACTTGTAGAACTTAAGTGTGATTAGAACAACAAGTTAGAGGCCCGAGAAATTGAATTTGTGATTAAAGTGAACTTTTCAAGAATGGATATGTTGCTTTCTTCCAAAAATGAAATGATCACTTGGACAAAGGCTCAAACACTTGGATCATAGTTTAACCATTTGTGCCAGCCTTCAATTAAGGAATGATTTACAAGTTTGAGGCCTGTAAAGTGAAGATTACGCAGCATAGCTAAGATTTTGGTTCCTTTTGTTCATCACAAATTTGCCTTGTAAATCAAGAATGAATTCCCAACTTGAGATCCTTGAATCTCCTAGCTCAAATATGAAAACTGGCCAAGAAGTTGGGATAAAAACCTAACCAAACCTGCTGAAAATTTCTCCGTGTTTAATCAAAAATGCCATGACTTCATGAATTTATAACTTAAAATCCAAGCACTTCTAGAAAAATTCCTGCCCTACAATGTTTTAGATTTCATTTATATATATAAATTTCATGTTGGAATTTTTCCTTGAATCATCTTGCATCATGGTGAAAATTTGGCACAAAGTCATGAAAAAAAGTTAACTTTCTAACACTTAGAAAAATTTCTAAGTCTTAGAATTTTGACTTTTCAAAGATAATTTTGAATTTTTTGATTTCTTGATGAACCATCTTAATATTTTGACATGCCTTGATGAAATATGACTTTTGAAACTTGATTTTGATTAAAAAGTCAAAGTTTGACTTTTCAGTATACAATTGACTTTTTCATCAGTTGACCAAATTTCAACTATCAATCAATTGATCTTGAGAAGTATTTTGAACCATGTCATTAGGTCAAGATGATGCATTTGAATCATTGATATCATGTCTCAAACCAGTAAGTCATGTATTTGGTCAAAAGTCAAAAATTGAACCTTTTCAGTCAAAACCCTAATTTTGACCATTTTGCCCTTTTGATGATCTGATCAAATTTCTTGAGGAATTGTGATCCAAACTTGATCAATTGACATATATGAGTTAAAAATGTTGATATGGATAAAAAATTATGAAGTTTGATTGTAAATTTACCACAATTGACTTTTTGCCCAATATAGTTGATTTTAGGTCAACTGATCAATTGACTGAGCAAAAATGTGATCTAAAGCTTGAAACTTTGACATGAGAAATCTTGAGAGTGCAAAATGAACCATGAAAGTTATATTGGGCCTTAAAAGTCCAATTGTACTTGTGCAAACCCAAACCCTAATTTTGAGTCATTGGTGCTTGAGGAGGTGTCTTGAGCTGATCCATCCTTGTGCCTTCTTGAACCAATGGACATCTTGAGAAAATGAGAGGAAAAATTTTAGGGTACAACAGATAGTAATTATAATAAAAATAGAAAAAAATGTGAATATATGATAAAACGGTGAAATAAAAATAATATTGATTATATTGGTAAAAAAACAACAAAAATAAATATAAATAATAGTAATATAAATAGTAATATAAATACTAATAATAAATAGTTGATCTAAAAATCAAATAACCACAAAATTCAAGATTAGCAAAAAGCCAAGCATGGGATCAAATTAAAAAATCAAGCAATAATAACTCTAATTCGCCTATACAGCGAGATATGAAAAAGAACTACCAACCTGATCTACCGTGACTACATAAGCTGCATCCTCCATCTTTTTCTTTCCTTCTTAGGTGCAAGGTTTTGCGTGTGAGTGTGAATGAATGCGAATTAATTAATCGTTGATATGAAAATACAAATTTTTTTATAAAATAAACAATCATCATATAATATCATCATATTGTTAAAATTAAATAAAACAAACAAAGAAAACTGTTTAAAATGGTTTTTTGTGAATTTTGTATGTAAGATTTAGAAAATTGTAAATATAATTTTAAAAAGACAACCATAAGGAATCATTATATGGTTTAAAAAAACACACAAATAAAAATTGAAAAAATAAGAGGGAGGCCTCATATAAAAATCATTGGCCAAAATAAAGATTGAGGTTTTGAAAAAAGAGTTTTGAAAAGAAATTGCAAAAGTGAATTTGTGAAAAAAGTGTGAAAATTGTTGATTTAAAAAGGAACCATCAATATTATCATCATCTGGTTGGAACTGTGAACAAATTAGAATAGAAAAAGATAAAATTGAAAACTAAAATGGTGGCCTCATATTTAATTATTAGCCAAAGAAATAACCAAAAAAAGTTTTGAAAAGAAGTGTGTGAAAGTGAAAGTTGAAAAATTGTAGAGTTTGTGTAATTGCCTGTTTAAGACAAAAATATGGTTAAGTGTTTGTTTATTAAGACAAAACCCTAAAATAAACCAAGAAAAGAAATTGCGTAGAAAAAGTATTTATGAACGAAAGATGGAGAATTGTTGATGAAAAATTAGGATGGACAAGAGTCTTATTTATAATGTGAGAAATTAGGTTAAGACACCAAACAAAGAAATAATCCAAAATAAAAAGTTCAAATTTTATTGACTCTATCTTGGTCAGCAAGTCTATGAATCTAGACTTATTTGTGATCAGATGCAAGATAAATTTGAAAAATATTTAAACTGAATAGGATTTCATTTATTTTTAGATTTTTTTGACTACTTTTTACATAAAATAACGATTTTAATAAAAAATAATATTTTAAAATATAATAAATAAAAGAAAACGAAAATAATATTTTAATAATAAAAAAACATGATTTTTTTATTTTGAAAATAATTAAAAATAGAAATAAAGCTAGTAACAAATAACAGAAACAATATCCAAAGTGTAACCTGTGAGATTCGAACACGTGACCTCATACTTGCAAATTTTATCCTATATTACTTATTTAAAATAAAAAGCTAATTGGAAGTATATGAAGGCGAGCAAGTATTTGTTATTTAAGAAATACAAATAATTTAAAATAAACTATTACATATAATTTTTTTTAAATAGACAAAATAAATTGAAAACCAATATTTATAAAAACACAAAATGTTAGTGTAAATAAACCAAATAAATTTATAAAACCCAATTTTGAGCATCATTTGAATTTAGAAAATAAGGTGAAAAAATTTGGGGTATGACAATAGGAATATGGAGACTTGAGCATATATAAGTGGGAGAACCCACTCACCTATCACCTTAAGGTTTTAGGTGGATAAATGGTGTGTCTCTCACAAAGGTGTCTAGTCCTCAACTTTGTATCAATACTCCTAATAACTCCCCAACAAATGGTATTAAGCATCTTTGGTTCGAGAAAAGGACTTGCTTAGTAACTAAATTCCCAGGAAGTGGTGTCCTGTTGCAAGGCGTCAACGGCAGTACAAATGGGGAAGCATTATGGACTCACACTTGAGGGGTGTTAGAATAATAATACAAGTGTGAGTTAGTGAGGAAATAGTCTCATATTGGATAAGAATGTGGAGACTTGAGAATATATATAAGTGGGAGAATCCATTCACCTATCAACTTAAGGTTTTAGGTGAATAAGTGGTGTGTCTCTCATAAAGGTGCATAATCCTCAACTTTGTATCAACGCTCCTAGTGAACTCCCCCAACAACTTTTCGGGTTTTTGTTTGTGGTGAAATGTTTCACGACTTTACTAAGTGGATGGAAGGTGGTTGTGATCTTCAGTGGCCAATTGTGGCTTCGGTGGTCATGAGGTGGTGGTTTTGGTGTTTGAAATGGTGAGTTGAAGAAAGATGGGTTGAGGTCTTGGGTTAAAGGTTTGGTGTCGATTCTTAAGGGTGTGGTGGTACCAAAAATAAACTGAATGAGGGGTTGTAATAGTGCGGTTATTTTGTCATGGAGGGTGTAGTTGCATAATAGGAATGGAGGAAAGTGGGTGGATACTGGTTTTGGTGGTTGTCATTTAGTTTCTATGGTGGTTTGGTGGAGGATAAATGGAACTAGTGGTGAGGAGAGGGTGACGAAGATCGGGAGGGTGAAAGAGAAAATGGTTGATGGAAGCATAAGATGATGATGGTGGTAGGTGGTGCAAAACTAGCCGTAAGTTATGTTGTATTTCTCAACAAAGAAGAATTTGTATATTTTGTATGAGGAAAAAGGAAGATTTGTTACGAGTGAAAAGAGGATTCACTTTTTTTCGTTTTTCCTTTTTAATTTTTTCATTTTATTGGTCATGAGAATGGAAGCTGCAAACATTCTATTTGACGATTTCTAAAACCAAACCATATTTTTGTGTTAATTTTTTCCAATAGAAAAAGGAACCGAAATGAATAAAACTCGAACGCGCAAAAAGCCAAGAAAATAAAATAAACACACCAAAATGACTTATGCATGATGTACTTCAGTAAAACTATTCGGTAATGTTCAAAATTACAATTAAAAATACTCCAATAAAAAGGCCTTGACTGATAAAAAAGTAACAGTACGCGGACTCGAAAAAATAAAATGAGCACGCCAAAATAACCTACGTGCAACCTAGTTCCATAAAATTGTCAGGTACGTTTGAAACTTGAAAAAAAATTATTCACAACTTTTACACGCAATTAGAGAATGAACCAATCGATCTATCTGTAAAACTACAATTTTATTTTAAGCGCAACAACAATGGTTGCTCTGTAAAAATGTCTGGTATGTTCTAAACTTGAAAAAAATTATTCGCAGCTTTTACACGCGATCGGAGAATGAATCAATCAGTCTATTTGTAAAACTGTAATTTTATTTTAAGCGCAACAACAATGGTTGTTTTCAATTTTTAAAAACTAGAGACAAATTTGAGATATGACAAGTTGCGGCTAAATGTAAATTAAATGTTAGCTTAAAACAACAAACAAGTGAATTTAGAAATAGTTAAATTCATCTTAGCAGAATGTAGGTTAGACAAATACAACACACATCAATACAAGATAGTCAAGTCTTTCTCTTGTTCATAAAATTTCACGATGGTGAAGGAATGTAAGACTCACCCAAACCATAGTGAAACTTGAAAATTTCATATTTTAATTTTTTTCCCTCCATATTTATAGAACCATTATCAAAAGCGAGTATATGTGAAACAACCGACTGTACAATCAACTGATAATGAAATCAATAAAGTCGCTGTTGAACATTTTTATCCTACGGGAAGGGAAAGCTAAACATCGAGTAAACCTGAGAAGGGTGAAATCACGATCAAATGACTGAGAGATTGGGTAAGGGAATCTGTTACACGAGGGGAATGTATTAGCACCCCACACGACTGTAGTACTCTATGGTTTCCACTCTTCTTGTTCTAATCAAAGGGTGTCTTTAAAATCTAAGCGTAAGAGTTAAAAGAAAAATGCAAAGAGGGAATGCATGCAAAAGAATGGAGAAAAGAATGTAGGGAAAATAAAATTGTGCTAGCTCGGGCCCTAACCCAATGCCTACGTATCCCTTTTAAGGAATCAGAGCAGTTGTAGTTCGGCTCAAAAGTTTTTGTTTGTTTGTATTTTTTTAATGAACAATATTAATTTCACGTTATGCCGCAGCTCGACCTTTGGGGACTCACGCGTCAGCACAGAAGTGAATTAACATGTTTTTTTGAAAAAGGTTTGATAGAAAATCCCGAAGGCGCAAAAAATTTTGTATTGGTTGATATTTTTTACCTTAAAGAAGGATTTGAAAGTTGTTAGATGTTTTGTACATTTGACAAGAAAAAAAGGTTTTAGTCTTAATGCCATGATGCAAAAGGGGAAGAAAAACATCTAAGGGAAACTAACCTAGATTTATCCCTAATGTTATTATAAAATGATTGACAATAAGGTTGAGGATGAAAGGGAAATATCTAACCTATGTTAGCATGCATGGATACCTATCATAATGTCTAGCTCGAAAGCTACTCTAATCGAGCGATCCTAAGGGAAGCATACAAATTCCTATCCTAAGGGAACATGGTATAGCAAACAAATAAGCAAACAAATAAGCAAACAAGTGCTTTTGCGAAAGCACACGAACATACTAACTCAAAGGGATGGGGGATCAAGAGAAATACTTTAGCTAATGGGAGTGTATCACCCGAAGCAAACAAGCGGAAGACGTATGAAATAAAAAAAAAGTGACGTCCAAAGCGACTAGGCAATGCGAACTCCTAATAAAATGTGGGGTTTGATTGCAAAACCCTTCCCCACTTGACGGACTCAATACACAAGATCTGCATGACTCCGAAGCATCGATGTACAACGTGAGATAAGGATGACACTGACTAGAATGTGCGGGGGTCGATTACAGACCCTCCCCGATTGCCTCCCTTTGAGGACTTATCACCTGTAATATAATGAGGGCACAAAATTAAACACATGTGTAGAATACCTACTTCAAAGGTAGGATTTTAAACAAACACAAATAGCATACATAAAGCAGTGCCTGCTACAGGACTTTAAACAAATACTTCGAGCGCACGCTCTTTATTTCCCACTTCCTACTTCACATAATCTCTAGAAAGCGATAAATTCCCCTACTATACATGATCTCTAGAAATTAATAATATGCAGAGAGAAAATAGAAGATTGTATACCAAACGAACAAAGGTTCGTAGCGCAGCAAGAAAAGTGGAGAAACCCTGAAAAAATCCAAGCAATCTAGCACCAACAAACAAATCAAGTCAGCAATTGAACAACCAACACAAATCCCAAAATGTTAGCGTGAAAACAAATCAAAAGTGGTGTGTATCAGACATAACCATACAGGTATCCTGCATGAAAATACAAGCGAGACAAAAAACACAATAATGTACATATGCATCTCTTAGAATGCGAGTCCAGATAAATCATATCAAAAGCGAGTTCGTACCCCACAAATAAAGTGAAATACAAAATAATTAAATTAAAGAATGGAAAAAACACGAGAAGGGGGGTTGAATTGGGGTTTTAAAACTAAAATAAATAGACACGTTGGTTATCCTGGTTCGTTTGAACTCAAACTAGTCCAGTCTACCTGCCAAGGTGATTTCGCTTCTTTCAAACGAGGTCTTAATCTACTAACCAAAACTTGATTACATAAACACAATGACAACTGTCAATATCTTCTTGAGTCTAAACCACAACTCGATTTTCTCAAGGAATTACAAAGTCATATAATTGAAAGTGTGTACAAAGATGTTTTCTAGATAAAATAATATCACTACAGTGATGTATTACATAATTGAAGAGCGCAAGGTAGAAGTGGGTAATTATATTTTTCTTTTTGGTGCTCAGTTATTGTTTGATTTCTTCTTCACGTCTTCTTTATATAGGCAATGCATGAGAGACATAAGAAGATTCTTTTGGAAGGTTGATAAATAGTAGTTAATGTTCTTTTCAAACATAGAGATTCTTGTCTCGATTCAGTCGTTATTTTTGATTTGCAATGAATAAAATGTAACGCTTTAGAACATGCTTTACTGAATATCACATCAGAAGATAAATGTTACCGTTGAGACTCCTTTAGTTATTTCCAGAAATTTACGTATCAAAATATCAGGGTTATTGTTTCGCAACGTTGTTGCATTCAGAAGTTGTAACATCAGAACTTCTTTATTTAAGCGTGTTACACAGATTTGCTTCTAAGTAAGATGTGTCAAAACAGAGATTTTAACAATGATCTTTCTCATATTCTATGCTTCTTACATTATAACTTCCCGGCATAGTAAAATACTTTATAGAGAGAATATTTGTCCTTTATATATATCATGTGTTTGTTATCATCAAAACTCTTACAGGGATGTAGAACTAAGCTATGTTCTAACAATCTCCCCCTTTTTGATGATGACAAAAACTTGTATATTTTGAAAGAATACTTTTAATAGCATAAAGAATTAAATTATCCCCCTGAGTTGGATACTCAAATAAAGAAAAAATACTTCCCTGAAGATTTCTGATCAGAGCTTTGAGAAGGAGGTTTTTGCAGAAGTTACTTTCAGAGTTTTCTTTTCAATAGATTTTTCCTGTTTGCTTTTAAAGGATAAAAAATAGTTATGATATTCAAAAAATGTTTGAGACTGAGACTCGATACTGTTATATTCAAAATATCTTATATTCTCCCCCTTTTTCTCAAGAATCAAAAAGCAGTTAAAACACGAGAAAAACAGAAGATTAAATTGAAGCAACTAGCAAAAGCAAAACAAATTTTTTTCAAACGAAGAAACTAGCAAAAGAAAAAAAAATTCCAGATCTTCTAAGGTTGAGGAGGTGAAAGTTGTGTTTGTGAAGTATAAAAAAGCCATCGAAAATAAAATGGAGTTGATTTCAATTTGAAGGTGTTAAGGAAAATGATTATGTGCATTTAATGATTTCTGAAAAGAGGGATAGTGTTGTACCCCAAAATTTGCCCTCCCATATTCTTCAAGATTTGACAAGAATCATCTTCAAATGGTTCAAGATTTCTCAAGGGTTGCACAGTCCAGATGCCTCCTAAGCCAATCAAAATTAGGGTTTTGTTTCTTTCAAGGAATTTGAGGTTTTCAATATCTCAATCAAGTCTCATAGGCCTATGTACATTGCCAAGCATCTACATGTCAAGTCTCAAGACTCACAATGCCAATTGCACAGTCAAACGCCCTATTTGATTCATAGTCAACTGTAGGGGCAAAATGGTCATTTTGCAGCCAAAAGTCAGAATTTTTGGTCAACATCTTATTTTGAGTCCACAATCATCATTTGATCAAGTCTTGATCATGATTCCACAAGCATGGCTCAAAAATCATCAAAGATGCAAAAGTTACTATTTTGGGACAATAGAAAAGTCAACTGTATCTTGACCAGGGCATAACTTTTTCATGGTTCATCAGAAAAATACCATCCAATGCTCATTTTGAAGGGGATGACATTTCCTACAATTCATCTTCACATTCCAAGTCCAAGAAATGCTCTCACAAAAAGTTATCAATTTCTACATTATAGGTCAATTTCAAAAGTCAACAAAAATGCACTTTAAGTCAAAGACCATAACTTGAGATTGGTAAATCAAAATGACATGGGACCAAAGGCATTGGTTATAGGACTTCAAGACTTTTCCAAAATGTCCAAGAACATGTTCATAGGATCAAAATTGAGCAAGATATGCATTGGAGAAGTTGGGAAATTTTTGTGAATTTGCAAAAGTCAACTTTGCTCAAAACACTTTGTTTTTGCTAATGGGCCTCAAATTTCTTCTTGAAACTTTATCCAAGGCCTATGCACGACCCATCAAGCCTATTTGAGTTTATTTTCTTATTTTTATTAATAAATTGGATTTTTAATTGATTTTAATTCATTTAATTAATTTAAATTGTAGGAAATTCAAAGATTTGATTTTTTCAATCTTTTGGTGAAGCAAACATGGTCAATATATGCTGGGATTTCGTGTGCAAATCAAAGGGACAAGAATCTCCCAATTTAGCAACTTTCTTCAATCAAAAAGATTCAAAATTATTTGATTTTCAATCAAATATTGAATCATCAATTTCATGGATTTCTTGGCCAAGATTTAACCTAATTCTCTTCCTATATAAATACACAAGTCAACCCTAATGCCATGGACGTGAAATTGCTGCATACAAAGCCATAACAACATTGAAAAAATTCAAGAAAAAAGTCAAAACTGATTTCCACATTCCAACGTGATTCAAAGGCTTTTCTTTTTTCTAATACCTTGCAGGAACTCTCAGGGACCTTTTGCAATCAAAATCACACGCCAAAGCTCAAGAAATCATCATTCACAGACCCACGGTTTGCTTGACTTTTTCATAATCGAAACTCATATTTCATGCATAATTAACATGTTCTAATCATTGTTTTGCATTGCTTGAATCTATAAAAAGCTAATGGTACAGGTTAATTGAATTATAGAGCCCTAAATCAAAAGATACCATTGAAGAAATCTAGGGTTCCTAAGCTTTGATTTTGGGGCTTTATTACCCAGGAAAAATTAGCACCTCTAATGCCTATGGTTGAGATTGTTGCGTCCAGATGAACATAAAGCCGTGCTCGCGAAATATTTATATAGCCTAGGGAGCTAATCGCTATTATTCCTCGTTCCATATTGTGGGGGTTAAAAACCCCCCGCTATTTGATTTGTTTTTTGCAGGTATACAGGAAGAAGATGAAGACGTGTTGGCTTTTGGTTGGGCTATTCAAAAAATAGGCGCGCGTGTTTCTTGTTTTCCAGCATTTTGATTGTTTCTTAATAAAATAATTGTCACTTGTTTTACTAACGAATAACGCGCGCAGTTGGAGTGGTTGAGGCATTGGTGTATTGATCATTGGGACCTGGGTTCGATTCCCAGGTCCCCCCAAATATTTGTTTCTATTTTTTCTAACATAATTGCATGCAGACTTCCTAGCGCGATTCACCATGTGCCTCCAAACATCATCATGCCATGTGTCCTAAAGCAGCAATCCAATGGCCAGGAGATGAAGAACACCATGTTCCCAGTCAAAGCATGCGTGGACAATTTCCAGAAAGTCAACAAGGCTTGAGTGTTATTGGGCTGGAAAATTGCCACCCCCCCTGGTTTCTTTGATTCTTTCCTTTTTTATTTTCTTTTTCTTTTTAATTTCTTTTATTAACTATTATTATTATTTAATTAACTTAACTAATATTTTTCATAATAAATTATGAAAACTAATATTATTATTATTATTATTTATTAAATTCACTATTAATTATTATTTTGTAAATAAATACTAACATAAATTAATTTAGTTTAATTAGGTTAAATTTGACTTTTTTTCACAATAAATAAAATTAACCTAGAATTTGGGTTTTTCTTTTGACAATTTTAATCCTTTTTATTTTATTTTCATTAAGACCAAAAAAAAACATAAAAAATACTTTTTTCTTTTAATTAAATAATTAATTAGTAAATTAGGTTTAATATTAATTAATTGCAAAAAGGACCAAAATTCCATTCTTTTCTCAAAAAGGGTTAAAACCCTAAGGACGTCCCCGATTTAATTTCTTTGCGCGCATATTTATTTTTGATTATATTTATGTACTCACTCCGAGAATGTAATAGATAATTAGGACTTTTATCGCTTTCTTTAATTTCTTGCATTTTATTTTTCAAGGGTTATGTTTTTGGCGATGTAAATACCCGACGCCTTGTAATAGCGTAGATTTACTTTCCGCAATTTATTTTCCGCACAATTATTAACTGTTAACTATGCATGACAAGACTTGTCTGAAAAATAAAATCAACTCGTAGCTCACCATAATACATGTGCAAAGATAATCTTAAACTGAATCCTGACACACATGCACATGCCACTCCTAGGGTACGCCTCACTTGGTTGCCTCGAGGTGGTCATTGAGTATAGGGTGTTTTAGAGGTCGCCCTCCTGTCTAAAGATCCAGTTGCCTCGAAACGGTTTCCTCGGATAAAAAAGGATCTAGGACATTAGGGTTACCGCTAAGGCGTCCAACTATTGCTTTGGTGACCACATGTCCCTATAATCGAATTAACCCGAATAACTCCAACGACGGTGCTACCTACTTCTCAATAGTGGGATAGTACTGTCTAAAGGACATTTACACAGCTTAATTCCTTAGAGTAGGTAGATTTCTCCTGGGTACTTGCTCTTTCAAAAAACAAAAACAACTTTTCGCACTCACACTTTCAAAAAGTTTTCAAACAAACACTTCATACACTCTTGAGGACTGATACAAGAGTTACCTAGAAGTTTTCAAACTAAACTTTTTCAAAACCCACAAACACAAGAAAAGCAAAACCTTTTGAAAACATAGTGAGCAAGTACCTAAGAGCCCGTGGATAACCACGGATAGAAAGGGTGCTAACACCTTCCCTTTCTATAAATCTACCTCCCGAACCGAGAAACATCTCGAAAAGGAATTTTGCTGTGCTTTTGTCCTTTCCTTGTTGGAGAAAATAAAAGACGATGGCGACTCTTGCTTACCGCGACATTTCGCGAACCAGCATTTCAAAACAGTCAGTTCTATTTCCACCAATCACAGAACTGGCGACTCTGCTGGGGACATTTTAATAAGTGAGGTGTACCTTAGGATTAGATCATTCTATGTTTTCAATTGTATGCCTTGTTTACTTTTATATTTGTGGGCTTGCATTGGAGTTTCATAGATCCTAACTCGGATCTGGGGAATACCCTTTAGGTAGCAATAAACTGTGAGGGACCTGTTCGGCGTAGACCGACACGGGTGAAGCAGTAGCTACGTTGGTGTGACACCTTGGTCTGTACCGATATCCCTTGTGTTGGAACGAGGAGAATATGGGTCTTCTGAGGAGTCATTAAGCACCAACTGACCTTAGAACCTTAAATTGACCCAACTTGGCCATAGAACAGTAGCAGTATGCTACACTCATTGAGGCTAAACTCTCGTGATGGTTCCGGCCGCAAGAAAAGATTGCGAAGATGGAGTTATGACCGATTGAGGGTAGTCAGTGATATTGAGATCCTCTAGAACCCGGTTACTATTTTTTAGGACAGGACTTAACCAACTGAAATTGAAAGAGGGTAGTACCTAAACTTCATGCCACCCTGAAATCTAAGGGCTCTTTTGTGTGACTTGTGTGCCTTCAAACTTGAACTACTTGCACATTCTTGTTATCTGACAACATGAGTTCCTTGCAGGTTTTGTTTACAGTCCTTAATCTGGGCTTATAACAGGGTTTACTTACATCACTTCGCGCATAGCATACACATCATAACATCATACCATAGCATTTCCTTAACCCATTTCAAGGATCTCGAGGGTTTGTGATGCAGGTCATGATGAACCAACTGTCTAGCAAGGGGCAAATGGGGATTTATTTTCCTCTAGCCAAGGTTGTTTGGAGATCAAAACATGATGACTTGAGTCAGGGGCTATGACCCACTCGATATGGTGAGCTTGACTCTTGAAGAAGGACTCTCAACAACATGAAGTTCCTTCAATCAAGCTACCGGATTCAAATTCTAACAAGTTTCTCTGTTTACCCCGCGAGATCCTTGAAAACATTGCATACATAAATCATACGCATTTCATGTCATCATATGCATAACAGGTACCCTTTCTACAGGTCACTTATCTGCTTCGCTGTTTATTTCAGCAGTCATCATGTCTTCTAAACCTACTACCGAACAAGCTATCAAGGCCCTCCAGGCCCAGAATGCCCAGTTCCAAGAGTTGGTTATGAGCCTAGCCCAGGGTCAACAGGAGTTGAAGACTCTGATTCTGAAGAAGAAGAAGAAGAAGAAGAGGACTGTGTTGTTCAACACTGGACGCAGATTTGGGAATGGATTACAAAATGAGGTTGATCTGGCTACTTCCTCTATAGGGAAAGACAGTCCCCAAGAGAGAAGGGTTCCTAGTCTCGTGGTCTCCGACAACGAGACGGATTACAATGATGAACAGTATCCTCCTGCTGAGGACAGGTACAAACATCTAGAGGACCGCTTAAGTGCTATGGAGATTTAACATGTGCCCGGGTTGGACTTTGGAGACCTAGGTTTATCTTCTGGGGTGGTGATCCCGCATAAGTTCAAAGCACCTGCTGTTGCAAAGTACGACGGAGCTTCCTGTCCTAAGATGCATCTCAGATCATATGTAAGGAAGATCCAACCTTATACAGCTGACAAGAATTTGTGGATCCATTTCTTCCAGGATAGTCTTTCAGGGACTCAACTCGAATGGTTCTATCAGCTGGATGGAGCCAGTATTCGTAACTGGGAGGATTTGGCTACTGCGTTCTATAAGCAGTATCAGTATAATTCCGACCTCTCTCCTACGCGTACCCAACTCTAGGGTATGTCACTAGGGACCGGTGAAGGATTTAAGGAGTACGCTCAAAAGTGGAGAGATCTTGCTGGAAGGGTGCAGCCACCTTTAACTGACCGTGAACTTGTGGATATGTTTCTGGGGACCCTGTCTGGTCCGTTCTACAACCATCTGATTGGGAATTCTTCTGCTGGGTTTACAAACCTTATCTTGACTGGTGAGAGAATGGAAGCTGGTATCAAGTCTGGGAAAATACAGAAGGGTGACTCCTCAAACACTGAGAAAAAACCATTCAAGAAAGAATCCAGTGTTGTCTATGGTTCAAGAAGACAGAATAGGTCCGAACACCGCCAAGATGTCAACGCGGTAGTTATTTCAAAACCGGCCAGTGCTCCTCAACATCGCAACCAACAAAGGGAAGGGAGACCTAGAAGGCAGTTCACTCCACTCAGCATGACCTTGTCCCAGATATTGCCACAGTTGCTGAAGATCAATTTGGTAACTCTAAGGGACCCTCCTAAGAACCCCAACAAGACACCTTCAAGGTATAACCCCAACGCCCGCTGCGCTTATCATTCTGAAAGCCCGGGGCATGCTACAGATGATTGTTGGACTTTGAGGAACAAGGTTCAGGACCTAATCGATGCAAAGGAGGTCGAGTTCGAAGCGCCCGAGACTCCCAATGTGATCACTGTTCCCTTGCCAAAACATGGCTAGGATTGAGAGACTTTTGTTCATTTGAATTCTAATATTGTATTTTTCTTTGCTTATTCAAACAATTATCATGTCAAACTCTCTTATTTCATTAATGCATTACACGTGTCTGTTTTGAAGTAATTGTGTTCACTATATTCAAAATTGCTTTTATTTTTTTTTATGTTCAACTCTCGATTAAAAATTCTAAGCCTTTTGAGGGAGGATGACGAAAACGATACCACGATCTTTACAGTATGCTTTTGAACAGACCCCGCTGATGAGGTACATGCATTGTTTCAAATCCTAAACAGTGGAGTTATAAGGAAGATAATCCCTAGTCAACCCCTTCGAGCCAAAGAAGTCGGAGTTTTTCTTTTCACAAAAATTAAAACCCTTAATTATAACCAGGGGCAGGGTAGTTTTCTCAGTTGATCCAGGTGCACAATGAATGACATCAAAGGAGTCCTTCCAAAACAAAAGACAGTGATGGTTCCCTATAATCGTAAAGACAGGCAGTCATTATCTCTCATAAATAAAAGCCCATTAAGTCAAAATCTATGAAGGAGACTTACAAAAACGGGGGCATCCCGCTGACTGTAATCATAAAAGAAACAGTTCAGGCAAAAAAACAGGGATAATAAAATCAAAAAGAAAGAGGTCCTACAAACCCTCAACAAGAAGAAATGACTGCCTGTTCAAAATAAATTGTCAACATCCGAACCATCACTGGAATATCAGAGCAAAGACTCAAACAAGGTTTAACGCACGATTAGCTGAGTTTAGGATCGAAGAACATCACGAAGAACGGGTGGGTACAAATAAATTTTGAGCCTTTATCCTTTGTTTCTTAAACCGTGAACCAGGCCACGTTATAACCCTTAAAAGTCCTAGCTGAAGCACGGGTTAGTTCGAAAGTATACTGTTACGAAAGGTATCCTGACTCCTATAGGGCTCGCTGTAAAATCTTGAGTTGACATCACATTTTACAAAATTTGCTTGTTTTACTGAAAAATGCATTTTCAAAAACTTCAAGACAGACATAAGCTTTGCATTGTTAAATAACATTGTTTGCATATGACTATTTGTTCAAACAGCAGAGAAATTCGCACGACGAATATCTAGTGAATAAAAACCTTCTCAAGGGTCATCTCAAGTGGAAGAAACGCCTCCAACCAAGGGGAAGACGTGATCATTGTCCATCATCTGGGGCAGTTAAGTCAAGATTCAGAGAATCTCTCAAAATGCCCAATAGTCAGGGGCAAATCTCCGCCTGAGCCACTTGGGGCATTGGACATGAATTCCAACAACGAATCTGGCATGATCAGACATCTTCTGGTAGTATGGCGACACAATACTATTGACAGTGACAACTCCCTGCATCCTGAGAGCACGGACATAGTCGAAAAAATACTACGCATAATCAAAGACCCGCTAGGTCGACTGGCCTAGGCAAAAATAAGGGCTTCCCGGCGAACCAAAAGGGTTCGGGCAAAAATAAGGGATGAAAATGAAAAAATCTGTACACCCGGCAAGTCGAAAACCTGAAAAGGCGGCTTGGGCAAAAAAGGGTATCTCGATGGACTGAAAACCCGAAAGGGCGGTCCAGGCAAAAATTAGGGATCAAAGCGTACGACTATGTCCCGTCATCTCGTCACTTGCCTACCAGAAGAAGATTTGTCAATCGGCAATTGTCAAGCACCTCCACGGGTACCTTCTCCCACAGAAGCTGGGGCAATAAGAATTGTCTGAACTGTACAAGCTGCTCTGTTCACCAAGGTACAAAGGTAGATCCAGCTGAAGAATATGGCTAAGATACTTTCACTCCCTGCAGTGTAAGACAAGATTCAGCAATACTCTCCCCAAGCAGAGTTGATCTCCCATCAGCCCTAAAAAGGCACAGTATCCCCAACAAGTCAGTAATACTCTCCCCCGAGCAGAGTTGGTCTACCATCAGTCCTGGAAAAGTTGGGTACCCCCAGAAGATCTCAATATTCCCCAGCGGAGTATGCGGATGTTCCTAAGCAAGCATCCCCGGCAGTCTTAATATTCCTCGACGGAAATATAAGATTGTTCCCCGGCGGAATACCAGACACCTCAGTGGAGCCATTTCCCAGTGCAGTCCAAAATGTTTCCCCAGGAGAGTTGAATCATCTTCCCCAGTAGATTCTGGAAGCTCATCCCCTGCAGAGTATAAATGCATCTCCTCAGCCATATCCAAAGGTTATTCCCCACCAGAGCCTAACTGGGTTATCCTCAGCAATTGCAACGGAAAGATCGTCCTCAGCAAAGTTCTTCCTATCCCCAGCGGAGTTCATCTCTTCCCAACAGAGCTTATCAACAGGAATCCCCAGAAGAGTTATCATCAAAATCTCAGCGAAGTATCTCTTCCCACAGAGTAATTCCCCGTAGAGTAATCTCTCCACCAGGTTTATTCCCCAACGGAGTCATCTTCTCCTACCGGTTTATCCTTGCAAACATCTTCTTCCATTATCCCCAGCGGAAACGAAGGACTCTATTCTTCAACATCAGCCCAGGATTCAATGGACTTCCCGGCATTCGTCAAAGATTTATTTTCCCAGATGAAGATACATTCATAAACATCACATTGTCATACATCATGATACATGCATATACGCATCATATCATACAATCTCATTTATGTTGAGCACATCATTGCTTGATCCATATCATGCATTGCATATGACTGACCTTTACCTTTCAGGAAGGATGCAGTTAAACTCTAAATCCAGTCAAAGAAGACAAATCCAGTCAAAGAAGACAAATCCAGTCAAAGAAGATAAATCCAGTCAAAGAAGACAAATCCAGTTAAATTAATTCCTAAAGATTTTTCTGATGCAAACCCGTCAATAAAGACAGCCCGTCAATAAAGACAACCTATCAATGAAGACAACCCGTCATTGAAGACAACCCGTCATTGAAGACAACCCGTCATTGAAGACAACCCGTCATTGAAGACAACCCGTCAATAAAGACAGCCCGTCAATAAAGACAACTTGTCAATGAAGACAACCTGTCAATGAAGACAACCTGTCAATGAAGACAACCCGTCATTGACGACAACCCGTCATTGAAGACAACCCGTCATTAAAGACAACCCGTCATTGAAGACAACCCGTCGTTGAAGACAACCCGTCAATAAAGACATCTCGTTAATAAAGACAACGTGTCACTAAAGACAACCTGTCGATGAAGACAGCCCGTTAATGAAGACAACCTGTCAATAAAGACAACCCGTCCATGAGGACAACCCGTTAAAAGAGGCAACTCGTCAAAGAAGACAAAACCTCCCCGGGTTCAGTTAAATCGATTCATAAAGATTTTCCTGAGATGACCTGTCAGTAGAGACAACCCATCAACCCTTTTAATTTCCAGATTTGATACCTGTATCTAGCCAGGGCATATCTGTGAGCGATTGATTATAGATCTATATCTCTATCTATCCAGGAAAGTATCTACATGAAGAGTTTGAAGATCAACACCTGTAACAGGCCAGGAAATTATCTTTCATTCTCAGGTCAGAGGTCTACACCTGTATCTAGCCAGGAAAGCATTTACATGAAGAGTTTGAAGATCAACACCTGTAACAGGCCAGGAAATTATCTTTCTTTCTCAGGTACGCAAGTTCTCGCTAAGGAATCTCTTACGTGATCGACACCCATGGATGGCATCTTTAAGCCCATCTCCGTAACTATCCATTGCATTTCCAGATGGCATCTGTAAGCCCATCTCCGCAACTATCCATTGCATTTCCAGATGGCATCTGTAAGCCCATCCTCCTATCCATCATCTTTCCAAATGGCATCTGTAAGCCCATTCCCGACATCACATTACTGATATTCTACTATACGAGTGCAAATTTTTGGGCACTCTAGTGTTCAATCATCTTCCACCCTCGGATCCCGAAAGGCCCGAAAGCCAATCTACATCCTCAGGTCTAAGAAGATTGAACAGGGGCAACTGTTGTACCCCAAAATTTTCCCTCCCATATTCTTCAAGATTTGACAAGAATCATCTTCAAATGGTTCAAGATTTCTCAAGGGTTGCACAGTCCAGATGCCTCCTAAGCCAGTCAAAATTAGGGTTTTGTTTCTTTCAAGGAATTTGAGGTTTTCAATATCTCAATCAAGTCTCATAGGCCTATGTACATTGCCAAGCATCTACATGTCAAGTCTCAAGACTCACAATGCCAATTGCACAGTCAAACGCCCTATTTAATTCACAATCAACTGCAGGGGCAAAATGGTCATTTTGCAGCCAAAAGTCAGAATTTTTGGTCAACGTCTTATTTTGAGTCCACAATCCTCATTTGATCAAGTCTTGATCATGATTCCACAAGCATGGCTCAAAAATCATCAAAGATGCAAAAGTTACTATTTTTGGACAGTAGAAAAGTCAACTGTATCTTGACCAGGGCATAACTTTTTCATGGTTCATCAGAAAAATCCCATCCAATGCTCATTTTGAAGGGGATGACATTTCCTACAATTCATCTTCACATTCCAAGTCCAAGAAATGCTCTCACAAAAAGTTATCAATTTCTACATTATAGGTCAATTTCAAAAGTCAACAAAAATGCACTTTAAGTCAAAGACCATAACTTGAGATTGGTAAATCCAAATGACATGGGACCAAAGGCATTGGTTAGAGGACTTCAAGACCTTTCCAAAATGTCCAAGAACATGTTCATAGGATCAAAATTGAGCAAGATATGCATTGGAGAAGTTGGGAAATTTTTGTGAATTTGCAAAAGTCAACTTTGCTCAAAACACTTTGTTTTTGCTAATGGGCCTCAAATTTCTTCTTGAAACTTTATCCAAGGCCTATGCACGACCCATCAAGCCTATTTGAGTTTATTTTCTTATTTTTATTAATAAATTGGATTTTTAATTGATTTTAATTCATTTAATTAATTTAAATTGTAGGAAATTCAAAGATTTGATTTTTTCAATCTTTTGGTGAAGCAAACATGGTCAATATATGCTGGGATTTCGTGTGCAAATCAAAGGGACAAGAATCTCCCAATTTAGCAACTTTCTTCAATCAAAAAGATTCAAAATTATTTGATTTTCAATCAAATATTGAATCATCAATTTCATGGATTTCTTGGCCAAGATTTAACCTAATTCTCTTCCTCTATAAATACACAAGTCAACCCTAATGCCATGGACGTGAAATTGTTGCATACAAAGCCATAACAACATTGAAAAAATTCAAGAAAAAAGTCAAAACTGATTTCCACATTCCAACGTGATTCAAAGGCTTTTCTTGTTTCTAATACCTTGCAGGAACTCTCAGGGACCTTTTGCAATCAAAATCACACGCCAAAGCTCAAGAAATCATCACTCACAGACCCACGGTTTGCTTGACTTTTTCAGAATCGAAACTCATATTTCATGCATAATTAACATGTTCTAATCATTGTTTTGCATTGCTTGAATCTATACAAAGCTAATGGTACAGGTTCATTGAATTATAGAGCCCTAAATCAAAAGATACCATTGAAGAAATCTAGGGTTCCTAAGCTTTGATTTTGGGGCTTTATTACCCAAGAAAAATTAGCACCTCTAATGCCTATGGTTGAGATTGTTGCGTCCAGACGAACATAAAGCCGTGCTCGCGAAATATTTATATAGCCTAGGTGTTGTACCCCAAAATTTGCCCTCCCATATTCTTCAAGATTTGCAAAGAGCATGCTTCACAATCTCTCAAGAGTTGCACAGTTCAAGGGCCTCCTAACAGTCAAAAATTAGGGTTTTGGTTCTAGCAAAGAAATTGAAGTTTCCAAGGGTCCAATCAAGTCCCACATGCCTACAAACATGGTCAATCATC
The DNA here is from genome assembly GCA_948472305.1 of Vicia faba. Taxonomy (NCBI): domain Eukaryota; kingdom Viridiplantae; phylum Streptophyta; class Magnoliopsida; order Fabales; family Fabaceae; genus Vicia; species Vicia faba. Next base: position 1,266,137,411 of record OX451738.1, read on the forward strand.
CATATGCTAAGTTTCATGACTCACAGCACAAAATTGCACAGTCAGAAACCCTAATTGCTCAACAGTCAACTGCAGGGGCAAAATGGTCATTTGACAGTCAAAAGTCCAAATTTTTGGTCAACATCTTATTTTGAAGCCACAAACATCATTTGATCAATTCTTGATCATGATTCTCAAGGCATGGCTCAAAAAAGTCTCAAGATGCAAAAGTTTTCATCTTTGGACAGTTGAAAAAGTCAACTGCAAATTGACCAAGGCATAACTTCCACATGGTTTGTCATAAAAATTCCATCCAAAGCTCATTTTGAAGAGAATGACATTTCCTACAACTCATCTTCACACTTCAATTCCAATAAATGCTCTCACAAAAAGTTATTAATCTCAACATTATAGGTCATTTTCAAAAGTCAACAAAAAGGCACTTTAAGTCAAAGACCATAACTTGATATTGGTAAATCAAAATGACATGGAACCAAAGGAATTGGTTAGAGGACTTCAATACCTTTCCAAAATGTCCAAGAACATGATCAAAGCTTAAAAATTGAGCAAGATATGCCTTGTGGAAGTTGGGAAATTTTTGGGAATTTTGAAAAGTCAACTTTACTTCAAATACCTCAAAATTGCTAATGGGCCACAATTTCTTCCAAGAATCATCATCCAAAAGTTATGCACGACCCATTGACCCAAAGGGGAGTTATTTTCTTATTTTTTATTAATTATTTGAATTTTTAATGTTATTAATTCATTTAATTAAAATTAAATATGGAAAAATACTCAAGCATGTATTTTAAATCTTTTCATGCAGCTAATAGGTCTATCATAAACTCAAGATTTCGTGCATCACTAAAAAGGCAAGAATTATTCATGATTTGGCATATTTGGCATAAAAAAAGATTGAAAAAGATTATGCAAAATCACAAAATTCAAAAGCATTGATTCCATGGATTTTGGACTTGTTTTGTTACCCTAATTCATTGGCATACATAAGCAGATCACAACCCTAATCACAGACACAAGCTAGCTGCGCCCAAACTTGAAAACCAACTTTGCATTTTTTTCCAAAATTCTCAAAACTGATTTCATAGCTAGAGGGTGTTTCAAGGCAAAAGGACCATTCAAAAGGCTTGCTGGGATAACTAGGGAGCTTTCTCAATCAAAACCACATCCCCACACGCAGAGAAACGGTAGAACGCCATAGTCCTGTTCAAGAAAACTCTCATAATCATACTTTGATTTATATGCATATTTCATACATTTTAAACGCTGATTTGTACTAATATGGACTCATTGAAGCTTTTGGTGTATGTTAATTGAACTAATCTTGCCTGTAGCGAAATATACCATTGAAATGTTCTAGGGTTTTAGAAGCTTCCATTTGGGGCTTTGGATATCTGGAAAAATTAAGCCATAAGACCAGGACCATTGGATTCGTGACCTTCATACGAACTAATTCCATACATCGCGCTCAATTTATGATCAACGATACTCTAATCGCTATTTTTCGCAGGATGCATTTAGTGGGGGTTTAAAACCCCCTATATCTCTTTTCTGTTTACAGGCACAACGAGGAAGAAGCCTGCGTGTCATATCATGGTTGGATCATTTAAATTTTCAGCGCGTTTTTTTGTTAATATCATTAGCATGGTTTATTGTTTATAATATTTGTTTTTCATGATATATACAAACGCGTTGAATGGTGTGGTGGTTGGGAATCTGATTGGCAAGCCTTGGGACCTGGGTTCGATTCCCAGGTCCCCATATTCCTCTATATTTTTTATGTTTACATGTTCAGGTGATCACCACACTCAAGGGAGTACCATAGGCCTCAACGTTTGTGCCTGCCACGCGCCAGGGAGATTCATCTAATGGCCAGATCACGCAGTCCACCATGTACCCTCAGTCAACCATGTGCATACAAGCCAGAAAAGTCAAAAAAAAGGCCTCCTTCAAATGGGCTCAATTGCTGCAAATTCACCTCCTCCATTGGGTCAACACCCCCATCTGTTTGCATTTTCTTCTCTTCTTTTTTCTTTTCTTTCATTTATTTTAATTATATTAATTGTTTATTTAATTCCACAAATTAATTTTTTATAACATAAAAATACAAAAAAATCAGAAACTATAAAAAATAAAAATATGTTCATTTATTTTTTTTAATCAATATTTTGTAAATAAAATTCTAATAACTAATTAGTTTAATTTTAGGTTTAATTTTAATATTTTTTTTAATAAACTAAAAAAGGTAGAAATTAGGGTTTTTATACTTTTATTCTTTTTTCCTTTTTCACCATATTTAATTATTAATTATTTTTGTAAATAAATATGTCATTTAATTAATTAGGATTAAATTAGGTTACAACTTAAACATTTTTTCAATAAAATTAAAAACGATTTAGAACTAGGGTTTTAATTAACTTTTAATTCCAATTTAATTTTCCTTAATTCCATAAATACAAAAACTCCAAAAAAAAGGGTTCTTTCTTTTATTTAATTTAATTAATTTATGATTTCAATTTAATTTCTTTAAAAGGGTCCAATGCCCTCGCATTCTCGATTGTATTTCTTTTCGCACATTTACTTTTATTTCTTTTTTTTAATTTCATGTAGATACCCCAAAGCTTTGTAATAGATAATTAGGATATTTACTTTCCGCATTTTATTTATTTCAAATCGGGTCTTGGTTTAATTTGGCGATGTAGACCCGCGCCTTTGTAATAGCGTAGGACTTTTATCTTCCCGCACCTTTTAACTACTAATAATTTGCATGAAAGAATGAATGGCCAAAAATAAAATCAAAGCGTAGAACACTCAATGCATGATCAAAATAAATAATAACTGAAAATGACACACGAATTCACACACCACTCCTAGGGTACGTCTCACTGTTGCCTTGCCCCTCGAAACGTGGTTGTCAAGCAGAGGACGTCTTAGTAAGTCCTCATGTCCATGAACATGGCATGGGAGTAGCTTCTAAGGTATCCTCCCATTGCTCTGGTGACCACATTGTCCCTAATCCTCGAATTGACCCGAACACCTCCAATGGTGGTTCTACCTACCTCTCAATGGTGGGATGGCACTACTTTAAGGACATTTACACAGACTAATTCCTTAGGGTAGGTAGATGACTCGTAGATACTTGCTCTGAATTCAAAACAAATCAAAAACTTCTTTTCATACCGACACTTTGCAAAAAAAAAGCTTTCAAAAACAACTTTTCAAACACTCTTGAGGACTGATACAAGAGTCGAACTGAAATTTTAAACGGAACTTTTTTCAAACCCACTCACCTTGAAAAGCAAACAAACATTTTGAAAACACAAATGAGCAAGTATCTAAGAGCCCATGGATAACCATGGATAGAAAGGGTACTAACACCTTCCCTTTCTATAAATCTACCTCCCGAACCGAGAACTAATCTCAATAAGGAATTTTTCTGTGCTTTTGTCCTTTCCATTTGGAGAAAATAAAAGACGGTGGCGACTCTTGCTTCCACGACATTTGGCGAACCAGCGTTAAACAGTCAGTTCCAGATCCACCGATCACACTAGGGAGCTAATCGCTATTATTCCTCGTTCCATATTGTGGGGGTTAAAAACCCCCGCTATTTGATTTGTTTTTTGCAGGTATACAGGAAGAAGATGAAGACGTGTTGGCTTTTGGTTGGGCTATTCAAAAAATAGGCGCGCGTGTTTCTTGTTTTCCAGCAATTTGATTGTTTCTTAATAAAATAATTGTCACTTGTTTTACTAACGAATAACGCGCGCAGTTGGAGTGGTTGAGGCATTGGTGTATTGATCATTGGGACCTGGATTCGATTCCCAGGTCCCCCCAAATATTTATTTCTATTTTTTCTAACATAATTGCATGCAGACTTCCTAGCGCGATTCACCATGTGCCTCCAAACATCAGCATGCCATGTGTCCTGAAGCAGCAATCCAATGGCCAGGAGATGAAGAACACCATGTTCCCAGTCAAAGCATGCGTGGACAATTTCCAGAAAGTCAACAAGGCTTGAGTGTTATTGGGCTGGAAAATTGCTAACAATCCTCCATATTTGGGCCATCACCCCCCCCCCCCTGGTTTCTTTGATTCTTTCCTTTTTTATTTTCTTTTTCTTTTTAATTTCTTTTATTAACTATTATTATTATTTAATTAACTTAACTAATATTTTTCATAATAAATTCTGAAAACTAATATTATTATTATTATTATTTATTAAATTCACTATTAATTGTTATTTTGTAAATAAATACTAACATAAATTAATTTAGTTTAATTAGGTTAAATTTGACTTTTTTTCACAATAAATAAAATTAACCTAGAATTAGGGTTTTTCTTTTGACAATTTTAATCCTTTTTATTTTATTTTCATTAAGACCAAAAAAAACATAAAAAATACTTTTTTCTTTTAATTAAATAATTAATTAGTAAATTAGGTTTAATATTAATTAATTGCAAAAAGGACCAAAATTCCATTCTTTTCTCAAAAAGGGTCAAAACCCTAAGGACGTCCCCGATTTAATTTCTTTGCGCGCATATTTATTTTTGATTATATTTATGTACTCGCTCCGAGAATGTAATAGATAATTAGGACTTTTATCGCTTTCTTTAATTTCTTGCATTTTATTTTTCAAGGGTTATGTTTTTGGCGATGTAAATACCCGACGCCTTGTAATAGCGTAGATTTACTTTCCGCAATTTATTTTCCGCACAATTATTAACTGTTAACTATGCATGACAAGACTTGTCTGAAAAATAAAATCAACTCGTAGCTCACCATAATACATGTGCAAAGATAATCTTAAACTGAATCCTGACACACATGCACATGCCACTCCTAGGGTACGCCTCACTTGGTTGCCTCGAGTTGGTCATTGAGTATAGGGTGTTTTAGAGGTCGCCCTCCTGTCTAAAGATCCAGTTGCCTCGAAACGGTTGCCTCGGATAAAAAAGGATCTAGGACATTAGGGTTACCGCTAAGGCGTCCTACTATTGCTTTGGTGACCACATGTCCCTATAATCGAATTGACCCGAATAACTCCAACGATGGTGCTACCTACTTCTCAATAGTGGGATAGTACTGTCTAAAGGACATTTACACAGCTTAATTCCTTAGAGTAGGTAGATTTCTCCTGGGTACTTTCTCCTTCAAAAAACAAAAACAACTTTTCGCACTCACACTTTCAAAAAGTTTTCAAACAAACACTTCATACACTCTTGAGGACTGATACAAGAGTTACCTAGAAGTTTTCAAACTAAACTTTTTCAAAACCCACAAACACAAGAAAAGCAAAACCTTTTGAAAACATAGTGAGCAAGTACCTAAGAGCCCGTGGATAACCACAGATAGAAAGGGTGCTAACACCTTCCCTTTCTATAAATCTACCTCCCGAACTGAGAAACATCTCGAAAAGTAATTTTGCTGTGCTATTGTCCTTTCCTTGTTGGAGAAAATAAAAGACGGTGGCGACTCTTGCTTACTGCGACATTTCGCGAACCAGCATTTCAAAACAGTCAATTCTATTTCCACCGATCACAGATAGCGTGAAGATATGGAATAATTACCAATTTGACTCGAGCCTCAATGCATCAACTCAATCATTTCAGTCCCTTCAGAATTTGAACATGTGTTCATTCTTAGAGAGTGACCTAGTGTTTAGAGTTGACAGGTGTTGATGTTTTGAACTGCTTGCTTCTATCTTAAAAATGAACCGTTTTGGAAAATGTTCAGATCTTTTGGATAGATCCTGATACAACTTTCCTTCTCACTTCTGAAGAACTAATGATCATATGTTCACAAAAAAAAATTAAAGCATAAATGTTTTAGGATAAAATGTTAGAGAGCCAATCATACCTCTGTAGAGCTTATGTTCTACTTTCTTATTTACCTCTACCTTTTCCAAAAACATGTTTTCCAGGTGTGCTAAGCTGCTTCTGGATTGTCTTTTCTCTGAGACCTGTGTAACCTCCAGATTTAAATCCCAGGCTTTGGAACATATGCTTTCTTCCTGTCATGTGTAGAGAGCATCCAGAGTCCAGGTGTTAAAATTGGTGTTTCAACCTTGCTGTTAAAAACATCTGCAACATAGATTATTTTATCCTTTGGTACCCATATCTTTTTGGGTCCTTGATTGTTAGAGTTTCCAAAATTCTATTTGAATTTTGGTTTAGCAGAAAACGCATTACTAGTATGTTTTATATCATGTGTATGTCCATAGGTGAAGTGTGAATAGAGGGGTGTGTGTTTTATGACTATATCATCAACTTTCTTTGGTTGAGATTCTTTACCCATATATCCTATCCCTTTTCTGCCATTTCTGCTAACTCCATAGATCATTGAAGCCATCTTGCTCCTATATATGTTTTTAGCTAGAAATTTTTGAAAGATATGATCATATTCTTTTATGATTCTATCAGAATTACTAGAAACTTCTAAAATAGTTTTTTCTGAGCTTTTTGCAATTTATTTTTAATAACATAATTTTCATTTTTGAGTTTAGAAATGGTTTATTTTAGCTCGGAGTTTTATGTTTTAAGTTTCTTAGTTTCTTCAGAGTCATATACTAGATCCTTTTTCAGGTTCTTGTTTTTGACTCGAAGTTACTGATATCTTTCAAGAATTTCTGACAGACTTTCTTCTAATTGAGATCTAGAAAAGTTAGAGAATACCTCTTCTACCTCTGAGTCTGATTCTGATTCAAATGATCCTGTGTCATCTGATATGTTGACCATTAAGGCTATGTTGGCTTGTTCATCTTCTGATTCTGTTTCAGCTTCAGAAGATTCTTAGTCATCCCATGTTGCCATAAGGCTTTTCTTCTTTTCTTTAAAGAAACTATTTTTAGGTTTTTCTTTTTGAAGATTTGGATAGTCGCTTTTGTAATGACCTTGTTCATTGCATTCGTAGCAAACAATATTTCTGTTACTTGATTTTTTGTATCCATAAGATGGTTCAAAATGATTCCCTGTTCTTCTGGGAGTTCTGAACTTCCTCTTCCTGTGCTTCCATAGCTGATTGACTCTTCTGGAGAGAAGAGATAATTTGTCTTCTTCTGACGAGGATCCACCAGAGTTTTCTTCTTTTGCCTGAAAAATTTAGGTTCATATTTTTATTAGATTTAAGATCGAGATACTTACCTTGCTTTTGGGGCTCATCTTCTTCTTGTTCTATCTCATGACTTCTCAGGGAGCTGATAAGTTCTTCAAGAGAAATTGTATTCAGATCTTTTTCTAGTTTTAAGGCTGTGACCATGGGTCTCCATTTCTTGGGTAAATTTCTTATGATCTTATTTACATGATCTGTTGTGGAGTACCCGTTGTCCAGAACTTTCAATCCTGCGACCAGTGTTTGAAATCTTGAGAACATTGTCTCGATAGTTTCTTCTTCTTCCATTTTGAAAGCTTCGTACTTCTGTATGAGTGCAAGAGCTTTGGTCTCTTTGACTTGAGTGTTACCTTCGTGCGCCATTCTCAGAGAGTCAAACATGTTTTTAGCAGAATCTCTACTTGTGATCTTCTCATACTCAGTATATGAGATAACACTCAACAAGATTGTTCTGGCTTTATGATGGTTTCTAAATTCTTTATTTTGTTGATCTAACATTTTCTTTCTGTCAATCTTCTGACCGTTTTCATCACTAGGATGAATGTAGACATCATTCACCATATCTCAGAGATCAGCATCATGAGCTAGAAAGAAACTTCTGATTATGTCTTTCCAGTAATCAAACTTTTCACCGTCAAATATTGGGGGTCTGCCGCTGATTTTATCTTTATCATCATTGTTGTTCTGTATTGGTTCCCCCATAATGTTTTTCTTGCTTGAATCTTTTTCTGACACGGTTAAGTGTTTGCACCCAGAACCAGACGCTCTGATACCAATTTAAGAATGAAAAAACACAAGAATGGTGGGTTGAATTGGGGTTTTAAAACTAAAAGCAATAAACACATTGGTTATCCTGGTTCGTTTGAACTCAAACTACTTCAGTCCACCCGCCAAGGTGATTTCGCCTCTCTTAAACGAGGTCTTAATCCACTAATCAAAACTTGATTACACGAACACAATGACAACTGTCAATGTCTTCTTGAGTCTAAACCACAACTCGGTTTCTCATGGAATTAAAAATTAATATAATTGAAAGTGTGTACAAAGATGTTTTTCTAGATAAAACAATATCATTACAGTGATGTATTACACAATTGAAGAGCACAAGGTAGAACTGGGTAATTATATTTTTCTTTTTGGTGCGCAGTTGTTGTTTGATTTCTTCTTCACATCTTCTTTATATAGGAAATGCATGAGAGGCATGAGAAGATGCTTTTGGAAGGTTGATAAATAGTAGTTAATGTTCTTTCCAAACATAGATATTCTTTCCTTGATTCAGCCGTTACTTTTGATTTGCAATGAATACAATGTAACGCTTTAGAACATGCTTTACTGAAGATCACATCAGAAGATGAATGTTACCGTTGAGACTCCTTTAGTTCTTTCCAGAACTTTACGTATCAGATTATAGTTCTTGTTTCTCAGTGTTGGTGCATTCAGAAGTTGTAACATCAGAACTTCTTTATTTAAGCGTGTTACACAAATTTGCTTCTATGTAAGATGTGTCATAACAGAGCTTTTAAAAGAAATATTTCTCATCTTCTATACTTCTTACATCAGAACTTCCCTGTATATTAAAATACTTTATTAGAAAGCATGTTTGTCCTTTATATATATCATGTGTTTGTTATCATCAAAACTCTTACATGGATGTAGAACCAAACTATGTTCTAACAATCTCCCCCTTTTTGATGATGACAAAAACTTGTATATTTTAATAGAGTACTTTTAAGAGCATAAAGGTTTAAAGTCTCCCCCTGAGTTGGATACTCAGATAAAGAAAAAATACTTCCCTGGAAATTTCTGATCAGAGCTTTGAGAAGGAGGTTTTTGTAGAAGTTACTTTCAGAGTTTGCTTTTCAATAGATTTTTCATGTTTGCTTTTAAAGGATAAAAAACAGTTATGATATTCAAAAAAAATTTGAGACTGAGTCTCGATACTGTTATATTCAAAATATCTTACATTCTCCCCTCTTTTTGTCAAGAATCAAAAAGCAGTAAAAAAACGAGAAAAATAGAAGATTAAAATGAAGCAACTAGCAAAAGCAAAACAAATTTTTTTTCAAATGAAGAAACTAGAAAAAGCAAAACAATTTTTCAGATATTCTAAGGTTGAGGAGGTGGAAGTTGTGTTTGTGAAGTATAAAAAATCCATCGAAAATAAAATGGAGTTGATTTCAACTTGAAGGTGTTAAGGAAAACGATTGCGTGCATTTAATGATTCCTGAAAAGAGGGATAGCGTGAAGATATGAAACAATTACCGATTTGATTCGAGCCTCAATACATCAACTCAATCGTTTCAGTACCTTAAGAATTTGAACATGTGTTCAGCCTTAGAGGGTGGCCTAGCGTTTAGAGTTGACAGATGTTGATGTTATGAACTGCTTGCTTCTATCTTAGAAATGAACCGTTTTTAGAGAATGTTCAGATCTTCTGGATAGATCCTGATACAACTTTCCTTCTTACTTCAGAAGAACTATTGATCAGATGTTCACAAAAAAAAATTAAAGCATAAAGTTCTTAGGATAAAATGTAAGAGAGCCAGTCACGTTAGCAGCTACCAAACTTGTCAACAATAGTCCATAGTAAGCGCATAAGAATCCACGTTACCAAAATAATTGGGAAAATGCTTCAATTCTCAATCCAAAAATTATCAAATCAAAGCACACATTATGTGCAAGTCATCCTCTGATCATGATCCAAAAATTGGCTCAAAATAGTGTTCGACAATTACTAAGCGCAAACTTCGATTGAGCGACGGCCAATTAGAACGACTTTACTAAAATGACTCAAAATAAAATGCAAATCAACTTGAAAAAAATAAGGAAAAACATCGTAAAAATCCCTAACATGATATACAATCAGAAAAAGTATTTTTTGAACTTTACTTGTTAAGAAATGATCAAAATTTGGATTGAATCGTACAAATGAATGCATACGCATCATCTTTTGAACACACTAGCAAAAATAATTTATACGGTAATAAAACTCAATTAAGAAAAATCTATAAAAAAACATCTAAAAATTTCTAATACACTATAGAATCAAAGTATTTTTCTCCGATTTTTTTTAGGCTAGAAAAATCTAAATCATGGACAAAATTGAGTAAGTATCAAGATTATGAAATATAGGGGCTGAGGGTGTATTACTGAATCCAATAATTGAACTAATTCCGGTTTTGCTAGCATTCAGGCCCGTTAAGGGGTGTGTATTACTGAATCCACAAAGCCCAATTCTAGAACCCTATCTAAGCCCATTTGCCTTAGCAAAAAAACATATTTCCAGACTTTTCTTATTTAACTTGTCACGTTTTTTTTTATAATTCTAATATTCATCAATTGGCCCACCAATTAGAAATCAGTTCCTTGTACCACTATTCAAAAAAAAAAAAAGCCAGAAAATAACAAAACGAAATGCGTTCTGATTGGATGACAGAAATTTACATGATCCAACCATTGAAGTCCACGTCTAGGTCATGAGCTCATTCTTCCGGCAACAAAATCCAGTTATCTTCTTCGGCGCCTTAGGTGGACGGAGCTGGTAAACCTCAATAAGAAATTACAAGGCTTACCCTATTCTACTGGATTTTTCGCCCTGAATGCATTTCCAGCCTTCATTTTCATAGAAGCTTACTCAAACACTGAAGAAAATTAAAAATGCGTAGATCTGAAAAAGCATTGAAAATGTGAGAGAGAGAGAGAGAGAGAGAGAGAGAGAGAGAGAGAGAGAGAGAGAGAGAGAGAGAGAGAGAGAGAGAGAGAGAGAGAGAGAGAGAGAGAGAGAGAGAGAGTTTGTTGAATGGAAGAGTAGAGTTTACTATGATTCTTCACGGTTGAAAATGATAGAAGGAGATGAGAGAGATAGTGAAGTTGTTATTGTGATCAAAGATGAAAAAGAGAGCCAGAGGTTGTTATTGCTTTTCTAACTGAATCATGATGGTTGTAACTAACTCCTTAAGATGAATAATGAAGCTTTTATATCTGGTTGGCGCGTGTGTGTTCAGCCTCCAAATTTTCTTAAGTTTTTATTCTGAATGAAAAGAGGGAGAGAGTGAAATTCACGGGTTTGTGATGTGGTGTTGTTGTTTTTTAGAAGAAAATGGAGAAGAGAGTTTGCTACGGTTGTTATCAAAACTCTTCTAACCGTTTCATGTTATCATTCTCACTGAAAGGAGAGCCTCCAAGTGTTGTATTTATCAAGTGGTCTGGGAGTAAATTAACATCTAGATGCCCCCTTAATCCACAAGCATTTAAAAATGTCTTTCTATGTGGAGAAAAGAAAAAAAATCCTCATGCATGTATGTAGTATTTTCCAGTATTAAAGGAGTAGTGTGATAGTGATGCGCGTACAGCAAGTTCATGATGCTCAACTATGCCAGCCTCAGCAATACAAATTCTAACCACAAAATGACATGGTCGTGCAGCTCTCTTCGAGTACTCATATCTTGAGCTATGGTTCTCCTCTTGCTACTAAACCTGGATCAAAAGAGAGAGTACATGGAGGTGTACATCATTGAAGTTAAACATTTCTTGAAAAATCCTATAACCTCGTGAAATAAGGCCTCGAAGATCAATCTTCCAGTCTGCATTCTAACTCATAAAACTTTCTAAGTTACTCATCATTTTAACAATTCTAGGTTCATGACTTCTAGGGCCTATAACTAAACGATCAATGGTCCAAAAGTTGGCTTCTTCGGATCATGATCAAGATTACACTTTATAGAACAATATTGATGTTGGCCTCGAGTCAAAATAACGCTTGTAGCATGCTTTAAAATGGTCATGAAGTCAGGAAATCGCAACTGATAGAAACATTGGTAATTTTGCCAACACCGCCAATTATCCATCAACATCATATCCTCCATTTCATAGTTTAATAACTTGAAATATAGGACTCTTCAGGATGAGGTCCCAAAATCAAAGTTGAAGAGAGAATTTCTATGAACAGTTTTCATGTTGGAAGTTTCTTAAGATAACGCGCAAAACATACTCAGAAACAGTCGAGAAGTCGTGATATCAAGACTGGCTGTAGCATCTGAAACTTCACTATGTTGAAAATCTAATCATTAACTCCATTGTTGTGATTTCAAAACCCAATAATTTTCTCAATAATGATCCAAATGAGGTAAACTTTATGTCGTTGGAAAGAGAAAAAATGATACAACAACTTTGTAGTTAACTACACTTTAATATAATGCCTGATGCCACATGAAAATTGAGCTCAAAGCTAGCTACCTGGTCATTTTGAAAACATTCAAAATTTCACTAAGTATAGAAATCCAAAAGTTATGAACATGCCTTATAACTCAAAATCTAAGCACTTTTTGGAGATAAGTCCTCAAGGACAAAAATAAAGTATGAAATTTCTTCTTTCTAATGAGCATAAATTTGGAACCTTATGACCACACATGAATGAGATATAGGGCTGCAAAGATGGCTAGATGAACACAAATTCTTAAAACTTAGAAAAATTTCTAAGTGTCCAAATTACTTAAAATGCAAGAAACCTCAAATTTGGCCGATTCTTTCGAATTTTCTCAACAAATTATCACATTTTCTCTCATTTTGATTTTTCACAATAATTTTGACCAAAATCCCATTTGGTCAACCTTTGACTTTCCGTTGACTTTTGCTTATACACACCAGTCTCTTCTTATTCAATCAATCCTGGTTTTTCTGATAAAATGTGGAGATCAATAAACCGCGTGCAGATGCTTTAAGACCAATAGAAGACCGTGGAACCATTTTAAGCTCAAAGATTCAGTCATAATATGCCAATAATCAAAAATCCTAATTAGCAGCCACAATGTCGGAGAAATTGTTCAGAGTTCCAAACCCTAATCTGAATGAGGTATATTATCAAATCTCTTGAACCACCGAGTCTCATGCATAGGGAGCATACGTGTAATGATGAGACTTCTAATATTCAACCCTTGTATATAAAATTTCATCCCTTGATTAGTATATACTCACCCAACCAAAACCCTTGATCACATATCATTGAGTTAATGCAAAACAAATGATGAATATGATGATGAAACATAAACTATTTTATTTACAAGTAAAAAGGCAAATGGAAAATTTTAAAATACAACAATATCACATAGGCATGCATGGATAAAGGAAAAATAAAATTTTGTGAAGGAGAAAAGACCGAGTCTAATAATGTGGGGTATCACCTACTCTCTACAATAGGAAGAATTATACATGACCAAAGTAAATAGGTAAAGATAAATTTTGTAGCCATGATATTTTGGCTATCAGCACTATCGTTTTTATATAAATACCACTCTTGATTATTTTTTTCAAGACACACAATCCATCAAACAAGATATTTTTTCATTTTTTTTATCCTTTTTTTTTTGCTTTACTTTATAACCATGCAGTTTGTTAGTTTAATTGCTTAGTTTATTAGCTCAATATACACCTAACTTTGTATTTTCAATCTCCATCACGTATTTATTTAAGGAATCACGTTGTACAACATTGAAAGCAATCTTATGAATAAAAATTAGAGAACACAACTTGAGAAGAAAATAAATGAAAATTCCAAAGAAGAATCTCTCGTGAAAGTCTAAAAAGAAGCAAACAGGTGGTTTCAGTTTCAGTGTATATGCTTTTGGTTGAAATAGTTAAACACTTATATTTGTATCTAGAGCAGTTTACATTCTCTATATTCATAAAACACTATATCATTTATTAATTTATCTAATTATGTTCCTAAAAGAGGTAGGGGTTTTCACGACTATTTGCTATGACAAAGAGATCTAATAGAGATCAATTTTTGTGTTTAAGAAATCCAAGATATAGATAAATTGTATTAGGAAATATATTAGTGATCTTGTAATATGTTTTATAAAAGTGAAAATATCTTAGTACGAAGGGACTAGACATAAGTCTTAGTTAAGGGGGGTGAACTAGGATAAAAATCCATGCGTTTAATCTTTCTTACATTATCTCTTTATCATATAAAACTTTTCATTCACTTGAGTTTTATTTTAAACAAACCAATAAATTAAATCATCCAATACATTTCAATCCTCCATTTTCTTGTGTTTTTATCACTTTCATTTAGCATGATAGTCAAATATCTTTGACAAAACACAATTGATCATAAAAATGATAACAATGAACAAACCAATACATCTTACTTAATCAAACATCTAATGTTTGATGGAGAAAGATTTAACTCCTGGAAAGATGAGTTTTATAATTTCTTTATCTCCGAAGATATATATCTGTAGAAGTTAGTATATGATGGCTATGCTCATCTTAAAGATATTAAAGGAAAAAATGATGATCCTCTCTTTATGGGTGATGTTTAAATTTTTTTATTCAACATGTTTAAACTATAAAGGGAACAAATAAGTGAAAGAATCCAAATAATTTTTTTTGATAAAGATGTATGAAATGCTCAAAATTAGAGAAGATGAAGCGTGTAGACCATATCTTTTAGATTTTAAACCTTAGTCTTTGAACTCAAAGTGTTGAACAAAAACTATATCATTGTTGATCATGTCAAAAAGATCCTTATGATTTTTCCAAATAAATGCAGACTAAGGTTAACAACTGTTAATTCTCTAAATTATGTAATTGAAATTATGTTTGGTAAAACGAATAGAGCAACAATATGTTAAATATGATGTATTTACTTGCTAATAGGAACAAGTTGTGCAAGAAGTCATATCTTATATTGGGACATGTTGAGTTGAAGTATTTCAACATCTTGAGCAACATGTCAGATAAGATATCCTATAAAGGAGCATATGACATTGCGCCTGAGTTGAAGTGATCTATTTATTCTGTTAAGTCACAATGATAGAATATATCTTAGGATATTATGTTATCCTGTGTGGCACTGTTTTATAGGTCATGAGAATCAAGTCAAAATATTGAAGATTATGCAGTTTCTAATTATGGAGATAATTTAGGAAATTAATGATTGAAGACCTATTGTTATGAAGAATCTTTTGTAGACTTGTAACTACTTATGAGTTGTGATTGAAGGCCCAAATCCAATTGGATTATAGGTTATAAATAGAAGCTTTGTAACCTAGTTTGAGTACCAGCCAAAAATAAAAAGATATAATTATTAGGGTTGAGTTTGTAGTCACTCTCTAGAAGAGTTGGTATAAGTGAACCACTCAGATTGTGAGAAGGTCACTATGTTCTCTTCGAAGCTGTGAGGAAAGAGTGAGTATTATTCTTGGAGAAAGCTTGTAAGCAACTCCAAGTTGGTGTTCTTAGTTAGGAGGAAAGCTGTAAACGTAGGAGTTTAGCTCTAGGTCTTGACTAGGTATTGTCATGAAAGTGTGCCTTCCTATTTTTTGTGTCTGAAGTGTGATCTTTATACAGGTAGAAATTCGTTGGTACAGTAACTAGGATTGGGACTGTTAGACATCATTGCGATGATTGGAGTTGAGATGAGATTTCTCATATCTAGGGAGGACCTATGTAGAAGTTGCACATGATAGTGATTAAGTGAGAAGTTATAAATGGGGGAGTTTAACTTCGAATTTATACGATCTAGTGGATTTCCTTCTTGGCTTGGTAATGCCCTCGAAGTAGGTGTTGGTTTGTACTGAACCGGGTTAATAATTCTGTGTGTACTTTACTTTTCAGTATCTGTTTTTAATTGTTTATTCCTTGTCATATTGTTTGTAAAAGACCAGATGCCTTAACATTTTATAGGACATCTGATTCTGCTATACCAGAATTTCAATTGGTATCAGAGCAGGCATTCTGTTCTGTTTTCTGGGTGAGATCCTGGGATGATACTTTCGGGTTTGGCAAGGTAGAAATTTCTACTGAAAAGTTGTTTGAACTCGAGTAGTTCATATTATTTTTAAATGGTCCCTTGAAGTGGAGGATGGACTATTCATGACAGGGTAGTATTAGACTCGTCTGTTATCCTCAGACCTGTAGCTTTGGTGGTAAGCTACTGTGTTACGTTTGATTTGTTTTTAAACTTGGGATCTTTTCGATTGCACCTCGATGGTTGTGTGCAATTTGTGGTGCATGAAGAGTGTTGAGGAGTGTTATGTTGTTGTGTATTCCGCTTCATGGTATCTGGTGTAACCCTGGTTATTTCTTGTTCTGCAAGCAAAGAAGAAAATTAAGGTTTAGTCTCCTCAGCAGGTTGGTGTGTGCAAGATAGTATCAACTGACTATGTGAAGTTGCTAACGATACTTGAGTTTTTCCTCTCAAGTCCATTCATAAAAGCACTTTTGATGAGTTTGTTGAAGGTTATTTAAATCCATTTATTTTGGCTTCACGCATAGTTATCCTAATACTTAACCTAATTAGGAAAAGGACACTGAAGTCTTGCAGATGTTTGAGCTTGGAAATCCCATCTGAACCTTGAAGGAGATCAAGGGTTATTTGTTTTCCAGAAGAAATGTTCGGCTTCAGAACCAAGATTTGTTTTGTGATTTCTAGAAGAAGGGAACTGATGTCCTACAAGATGTTGGGATATTATGTCAGCAGGTGTGCAAATTCCTGTGGCATAACATATGCTCTGGGTGTCAGACAAGTGTGGATGATCACATATTTTTGGAACCTACTCCTAGCTTGGAAGAAGAGGTATATATGTTGTGTATCTAAGATGTCATGTCCAGAAAACATATCTTAGACCGGTGGGTTGAATGATGGTCAACCTATTAGCTACTTCTTGGTTCAGTTTATTTCTGATTCAAGTTAGTAGAATTGCAAAGGTTGAGCTCTAATTACAATAGAGATTTGTTATCTAAACCAGCTGTTTTCATATGTGAAGGTCAAGTTCATATATGAAGTTTAATTCTCTCTGTCATCTAGTCTCTTCTGATCAAAAAAGCCAAATGTATGTGATCATGTTCAAGAGGAACAGTTTCTGTTGCAACAGAGAATGATTTGTGTGAGTATGCACTAACTACGTGTTGTACTGCTATTAATAAGGAGAATGTATGATTCTCAAGGTGTTCATAGCAGTTGATGAAGAAGAATCCCTAATGTGGAGTTGGATATTCTTAAGATGTCAGATATAATATCCTGACATCTTTGTGTTGAGAATTTATTTTTCTCAACTTGGTTTGACTGATGTTTTGCTCAAACAGGATAGAGGTTGTTTACTCAAACTTGATATCACTTATCAAGTCTATGAGAGCATGGAACTCTTGTTCTGATAAAATGGAAGAAACATACAAAGGGTTGTATGCAAAAGAGATGCATCAACCTGAGTTAAGTTAATATTCTGGAAAATTAACTTACAGTCATAGTGTTACTCAGCCATGTGTTTATTGATATTGTCCAAATTGCTTGGATAAGGTATCTAATATGTGAAGGCTGAAGAATGGGAGAAACAGACTTTTCTGAACAGTCTGTTCATGGTATAATGATCAGTAAATACCATGGTTGTGATGCTCAACATCTTAGAGGGAATCTCCTCTTTATGTGCAGAAGGATGGTACCTTACATGAGTTTTGCATATTGTGCTTATGAAGAAGCCTCCTGAAGTGTGGTATCAACTTCTATTTTTTATCTACAAATACGATCATCTGCTGATGTGTGGTTCTCTTGTGTTCTCCCTCAAGAGCTGTTGTTTGAACTTACTATGTGTATCATCTCCAGAACCATAGTATTTGGTAAAAACCCATGGATATAGGATTGATGTTTTGTCAGATGTTGGAACATCATCTCAAGTGTATTTATTGCTTCAGAAGGAAGTGTGTTTTTGAAGATCATGGGGGTGATTATTACTGACCATTGTTGGATTCCTAAGATGGAATGTATGACCATGATGGAGTGTGAAGCCCAATCATTGACCAAAACTGGAATGTTGTGAAGAATCCTCTTGTGCTGAGAATGTGAAGAATAAAGGATGTCAGCTCAAGTGTTCTAACATATGTTGAAAGGGAGTATCATTTGCAGCTGTGTATGCAGGAAAATTTTTCCTCTGATGACAAAGTACCTTGTCGGGAACTGGGTATAAGTCTAATCTTGTGAAGATAGGAATGTTACTGATAGTAAAGACCTTTTCAGGAGCTAGGTATTTATCTGAGGTATGGATGAAAATCTAATCTCTGAACTGTTAGTTTAGAAATTATTTGAGAGTTTATTTCTCTCAATGGTGTTCAGGTGGTTGTATCAACCTGAATAACTTGCAGAAGATGTGATTCCTTGAGATCTTCTTGTGTCTGTTGGAAGCTTCTTTAAGGACTTCACTGCATAATAAGTCCTTAAATGGTGTGTTAAGAACCATGATATAGAGGTTCTGTATTTTGAAGTTGATGTCCTTAATGATGTTGTAACATCACGTTGTTGTTTTTGGAGTTGAGCATTTGGGGTTAGATGCTCAAGCATGGTCTTCAAAAGTGGAAATTCTGGCTATAAGGTTTAGAATGTGCATATTCTGATCTTGGGTATAGTAGTATGTTCTGGAAATACATAGCTATTATCTTGTTGAAGTCTTCACTAGTATCAGGAATTGCTAGTGAATAAAGGGGTCAAAGAAGGCAATCAGATACTGAGGTTTGATTAGAGTTCCTATTGAGGATGTGGTTTCTTCTACTACGAGTGACAGAGTGTGGCAATATGGATCTGGTATAGCAAGTAAACTAAGGTCATTTGTTCTAGAGTAAGTGAGAAATTCCAAATCAAGTGTGCTTGTGGAATTGTGAGGATGTTATCAAATGTGCCCTTGTTGTGTGTATAGCTCAGGGTGCTTGGAGTTTATCCCAAAGAGCTAGTATATCTAGATCTGTAAAAGTCAAGGTTGACTTTACCGTATATGAAGGTGTTCAGCAGGGGTGTTCATCCAGATATGTTATGTGTTTGCCCTCTAGTATGAGAATGTGAAAATCTTTATGTGATTTTCATCTGGTGTTCAAGTTCATGTTTAGGAGGAGCATTGATCATCCATGACAGAGGGAGTAAGGGACTTCTCTATGGTTTTTTGATGCAGTAGTGCAGATATTATGGAGCTGGCGTGTGATTCTAGCCAGGGGAAGCTAGTATATATTGTTCTACTCCAGGAGACATTATGGTTTGTCTGCGAGAATTTATTTTTCTCTACATTGTTTGATGGGACCAAGGTTATGGTCTGTTTGGAGATACCACATGTGATGTTTTGGTACCTTGGGTTGTGTCACTCATGAAGGATGTAAGGAGTGCTTTTAAAGTCATGTGAGTGACAGTATGTTGATGCTTCTGTGCTTATGGATAAGTCTGGGAGTTATCTTAGACTATGCTGATGAAGAAGCATGTTTATGTTGTGTGACAGTGTCTAAATAGACGTCAGGACATTGTTCAGGACTTGTTCTAAGTTACCCAGGGTGGTTGTGGATTTGTTCTTAAGGCTCCTCTTATGCCACCATTAGTGTTTCAAGTTCTTGGGTTGAGGGGTGTAACGCCCGTTAATTTAATTAATGATTTAATTAAATTATTTTTGGATTATTTGTTGAAAAGTTGTGAGATATTGAGAATTGTTGGTATAAGTTGTTAGATTATTATTAATTAATTAAATAGTTGATTAATAATAATAATAATAATAATGTTGGAATTAATGGAATAATTGTGTTGGGCTTATTTTATTGGTTAGAAGTAGTAAAGTGGGGTGTGTAGGTTAGACCCAATAGAATTAATGTTATAAGGTTAAGCTGACACAAGGAGTTGATTTAGTTGGAGTATAAGAAGTACTATGTGTTATCGTGAAAGCTATATAGAAGAGGAACAAGGTTGAACGGTTGTCGAGCAAAGTTTCACGGTTGTCGAGCAGAGCAAAGCAAGGATGTCAGCTAGAATTTTGTAGAGCGGCCTTCAATCCAGGTAAGGGTGGGGTTCTGACCTTATAATGGGATTGATGATGATCGTTATGTGGGAATTGGTCATATTTATGACTTTTGTACGTTGATGTTCTGGATCTATGTTAAAAGTTGCCTGTTTATTCATGTTGGGGTCGTTTAGGGAGTTACCGTGTGACTGCCTTGCATGATTAGTGAACCTGTTATTGAAGTCGGTCGTTAGTCGTGTTGTGGGTGTTTTGAGTTGTCTGTATAATTTCCTGGTAAAATCGATGCATAGGTTAATGTATATTATTACCTATTGATGTGGTCATTAGGTTGTTGTATCTTCCGAGCGGTTGGCAGGAAATTAGTAAATTGTTGTCGTGGTCATTTTAGGAAGGTTTCTACGTGACTGTCTTGTAAAATTAATGAATTTGTTGATAGGAAATATAGTTTCCCGTTGCTATGGTATTTCGACCGATTGGCCGGAAATTATGGGTTGTATTGATGTGGTCGTTATGACGTTCTATTGTTCCATGTTGTTGGCCGGAATTAGTGGTCGTAGAGGATGTTGGTGGTGTTAGGTGTCGAGCAGCATTTAGGATGCAAGGTGTGTCGGGTAATATATGTGTTACATGTCGAGCGACATTAGGCTGCAAGGCGTGCTGACGAGCACAATATTGTTGTCGAGTTGCACGCAGTTGCAGGCTGTGTCGAGGAGCGCAAATTAGTTGTTATCCTATCTTGGTTATTGTGCATGTCGAGGAGCACGTAGTCTCCTTATCCCTATTGACCGTGCATGTTGTTTTGGTCGATACTAGTGCTGTGTAAGTTGTTCTAAGTTGAGAAATTGTAGGTCGATAATTTATGTTGAGATGCCTCTAATTATGGGTAGATAATAAGTTGTAGGCTTATGGCCAATGTTGAATTAAGTTAAATTATTGTTGTTGTTGTTGTTATTACGTTCACGTTGTTAATGTATACATAGCATATCATGTTGGAGCTGATGCTCGTTAAGTTGGCCTAGATTGGCAAAAAATTAAGTTGAAGGCTTATGCCTTGTTGATGCCTCTATTTATTGGCAGATTTCTAAGTTAGTAGTTTTGCTCCATTGGTACCACATGCATGTGCATAAAAACAAGTCACATTCCGTGTTGCACTCTGAGATGTTGTGTGGATGAATTCACGATGATAATGTTGTTAAATAGCTTCGAAATGGTGATTTTGTATGAACTGTTTCTAATGTGTTATTTATCATGCGTTCTATTATAATGTTCGATATCTCACCCCTTCTGGTTGAATGTTACCCATATGTTGGTAATGTGCAGGTAATCTAGAGTGAAGGCGGTTTACCTTCAGTAGTTCGATTCAGTGTCATTGCTCTGATATGTAACACTCTGGGAGGATGAACGCTTGTTGCTTTATCATTGTTATTACTTCATTTGTTGAATTTTAAGTTTATTTTTGTCATGTACTTGTTATTTGGAGATGTTTCAGTTAGATAAAGATGTTATGCCCTTTTTAGTTGAATATTATGATTCCACTGCGTAGTTATGAAAGTTATTGGTTTTAAAAGATTAATTTATGTTGTTATTGGTTCATCCAAGTTTAATGTGTTACGTATCTGTAATGAATGTCGTTGTTTTAAGTTGAAATCCTAGCATCCTAATTTGGTTGTCAAAATTTTATAAATATGATTTTATAATAATTGTCGGGTAGAATTGGGGTGTTACAAGTTGGTATCAGAGTAAGTCTATATGTCCGACCAAGTTGTCGAGTCGTAGTTTGTTTAACAATCGAGTATTGTTAACTTGAGTTCTAACCATTGTTTTTGTTATAGTGATAAGTTGTGATGGCTGGAAGGAAGGATGTTGCACTTGTTGCTGCTTTAGAAGCAATGGTGCATGCTATGGAGAATCAGCCGAACACTAACGGGAATGCTGGATCTCGTAGTTTGGCGACCTTCCAGAGAGAGAATTCGCCTACCTTCAAGGGTAAGTATGATCCTGATGGAGCGTTGGATTGGTTGAAAGAGATTGAGAGAATCTTTCGTGTGATGGACTGCACTCCAGTGCAGAAGGTTCTATATGGTACTCACCTGCTAGCAGTCGAGGCTGATGACTGGTGGCTAGAGACTTGTCAGAAGTTGGAAGATACAAGTGAAAATGTCACTTGGGTTGTGTTTCGAAGGGAATTTCTTAGGAAGTATTTCCCTGAAGATGTTTGTGGTAAGAAGGAAATTGAGTTTTTTGAGCTGAAGCAAGGGAGTGTGTCGGTTGTTGAATATGCTGCAAAGTTCGCTGAGTTGGCTAAGCTTTATTCGCACTATAGCGAGGTAAATGCTGAGTTTTCGAAGTGCATCAAGTTTGATAATGGGTTGCGCCCAGAGATCAAGAAGGAAGTTGGATACCAGAAGATTCGTGTCTTTGTCGATTTGATTGATAGTTGCAGGATCTATGAAGAAGATAATAATGCTCACTATAAGATTATCAATGAGAAGAGGGGTAAGCACCAACAGAACCGTGGTAAGCCCTATGATGCCCCAGTTGGTAAAGGTAAACAGAAAGTTGTTCAAGGTCACAGAACTAGTGGGGGAGATGCTCCTGCTGGTGTGGTTTATTTCAAATGTGGAAAGCCTGGTCATAAGAGCAATGTGTGTACTGCTGAGGTGAAGAGGTGTTTCTGTTGTGGTAAGACTGGACATGTTGTATATGAGTGCAAGCATAGAGAGATGATTTTCTTCAACTGCAGTGAAGAAGGATACATTGGTAGTCAGCATCAGAAGCCAAAGAAGGCGCAAACCAGTGGAAAGGTGTTTGCTTTGGCTGAGAATCAGGAAGCTAATAAGGACAGACTCATCAGAGGTACATGTTTCATTAATAGTACTCCTTTAATTACTATTATTGGTACAGGTGCTACTCATTGCTTTATTGTTGTTGATTATGTTGAAATATTGGGTCTTATGTTGTCTTCTTTAAATGGAGATATGGTCGTCGAAACTCCAGCCAAGGGGTCGGTGACTACTTCTTTTGTGTGTTTAAAGTATCCTTTTTCGATCTTTGACCGATACTTTGTTGTTGATTTAGTTTGTTTGCCTTTAAGTTGGTTAGATGTAATCTTATGTATGAGCTGGTTAGAGCATAACTATGTTCATATTAATTGTTATAACAAGTCTGTGAGGTTTTCTACTCCTGAAGAAGAGGGAGCTGGTCTGTTGTCTGCTAGACAGTTGCGACAATTTATGCAAGAAGAAGCTCAGATGTTCTCGTTAATGGTGTTGCTATATGTCGAGAATCAAGCTATAATGAGGAATTGCTAGTGGTACGTGAATTTCCTGAAGTTTTCCCTGAAGAAATTCCTGATGTATCGCCAGAGAGAGAAGTTGAATTTTCTATTGATCTTGTACCTGGTACCATACCTGTTTCTATGGCACCATACAGGATGTCTGCATCTGAATTGTCAGAATTAAAGAAGCAATTGGAAGAGTTGCTTGAGAGGAAATTTTTAAGACCAAGTGTATCTCCATGGGGAGATCCAGTGTTTCTAGTAAGGAAGAAAGATGGAAGTATGAGGCTTTGTGTTGATTATAAACAATTGAATAAAGTGACCATTAAGAACAAGTATCTGCTTCCAAGAATAGACGACTTGATGGACCAATTGGTGAGTGCTCGAGTTATCATCAGATTGATTTGAGGTCGGGTTATCATCAGATTAAGGTGAAGGATGAAGATATCTAGAAGACGGCTTTCATAATACATTATGGACATTATAAGTATTCAGTGATGACTTTCGGTGTTACTAATGCGCCTGGAGTATTCATGGAGTACATGAATTGTATCTTTCATACTTATTTGGATTGGTTTGTAGTAGTGTCCATTGATGACATTTTGATTTACTCTAAATCGGAAGAAGAGCATGCATAACACTTAAGAATAATATTGCAAGTTTTGAAAGAGAATAAGTTATATGAAAAACTGTCTAAGTGTGAATTTTGGTTAAAAGAGAGTAGTTTTCTTGGTCATGTTATCTCAGGTAATGGCATTATTGTAGATCCATCTAAAGTGGATGTTGTGTTGCAATGGGAAACTCCAAAGTTGGATACCAAGATTAGAAGATTTTTGGGATTAATTGGTTATTATAGAAGGTTTATCGAAGGTTTTTCTAAGCTGACACTTTCGTTAAATAAGTTGACTTGTAAAGGTAGAACTTATGTGCGAGATGTTCATTGTGAAGAAAGTTTTACAGAATTGAAGAAAAGATTGACGCCGGCTCCGATATTGACATTACCATCTAGGAGAACCTTTTATGGTATATTGTGATGCTTCTAAGATGGGTTTATGAGGTGTGCTTATGCAGGATGATAAGGTGGTTTCTTATGTGTCAATGCACTTGAGGACTCATGAAAAGAACTATTCTACGCATGATTTGGAACTTGCTGCAGTTGTTTTTATGCTAAAGATTTGGAGGCATTATATTTATGATTCTAGATTTAAAGTATTTAGCGACCATAAGAGTTTAAAGTATTTATTTGATCAGAAAAAATTGAATATGAGACAACAAAGATGGTTGGAGTTGTTAAAGGATTACGATTTTGATTTGAATTATCATCCAGGAAAATCAAATGTGGTGGCGGATGCGTTAAGTCGAAAGACTTTACATATGACGACAATGATGGTTAAAGAGTTTGAATTAATTGAGCATTTCAGAGATATGAGCTTAGTTTATGAGGTGACGCCGCAGAGTGTTATGTTGAGAATGTTAAAAATTAATGGATTTCTGGACAGTATCAAAGAAGCTCAGAAGTTAGATGTGAAATTGGTAAACTCGATAGTTGGAATTGATCAGTCCGAGAATAAAGATTTTAAGTTGGATACTCAAGGTGTGTTGAGATTCCGTGATCGAATTTGTATTCTTGATGATGGGGAGATAAAGAAAGTGATTCTTGAGGAAAGTCATAGAAACAAGTTGAGCATTCATCCGGGAGCTATAAAGATGTATCAAGATTTGAAGAATTTGTTTTGGTGGCCTAGAATGAAGAGTGATGTGGCTCGGTTTGTGTATGTATGTTTAACTTGTCAGAAGTCGAAAGTGGAACATCAGAAGCCTGCAAGGTTGATGCAACCGTTAGAAGGTTTATGACGGTATTACCTAATACTCTAAGAGGACATGATTTGATTTGGGTGATTGTTGGTAGGCTTACAAAGTCGGCTCATTTTATTCCTATTAACATCAATTTTCCAATATCAAAGTTGGCGGAGATTTACACTAGTGTAATTGTAAAGTTGCATGGTGTTCCTTTGTGTGTTGTTTCGGATAGAGATCAGAGGTTTACTTCAGATTTTTGGAAGAGTTTGCAAGAGGGGTTGGGTTCTAAGTTGAGGTTGAGTTTGGCGTATCACCCTCAGATGGATGGTCAGACTGAAAGGACTATCAGTCATTAGAAGATTTATTGAGGGCATGTGTTCTTGAACAGGGAGGTTCGTGGGATACTTATCTTCCGTTAATAGAGTTCACTTATAATAACAATTATCATTATAGTATTTAATTGGCACCTTTTGAAGCGTTGTATGGTCGAAGATGTAGAACTCCTTTATGTTGGCATGAATCTGGAGAAAGTGTAGTGCTTGGACCTGTACTTGTTCGTGAGACTACTGAGAAGGTGAAGTTGATTCGAGAAAAGATGAAAGCTTCCTAAAGTAGACAGAAGAGTTATCATGACAAACGAAGGAAAGATTTATAATTTCAAGCATGTGACCATGTGTGATCCGCTGTCGCACACGGATTAAAAACGAGTATTTTGTAAAATGCAGTATAGCGACAATGGCTCGATTCGTATCGCAAGGATTCTTGATTTTATTATTAACTAATAGAAATATAATAGGGGGTAGGTTTTAGGATTGATTCATAACACGAAATAAGTGATTAAAATAAGTGATTGTAAAAATAAGTCGATCTACTGTTTTCAGGTTCCTGCTAATCATTGGTTTTTAACTTACCAATTCCCTAAGCGGCTTCTACCTCTATTCGATTTCAATACCAATTGACAAGCGCAATAGATATAAAATAGATTGAATTCCCATTCCGAATTAAGCAAACGGATTAATACAATCGTGAATTAAGCAAACACGATATAAAACGCGATTTAACGACTAAGCGACGTAAACAACGATTAAAGATTAGGAATACAATCATACGAATTTAATCAAGACATTCCATGAAATAACAGATTAAACAAATGCAATTTCATAAAATAGAATTGAAAGAGAAACGAAATTGAATTGATAAATTAAAAACCTCAAAGCATCGGAATGTGATTACAGTAGATCAACTCTGGATGATTAGTTCTTCATTCAAGCGTAAAAGCAAAAATGTATTTTTTGTCTCTAATGAAAAAGGTAGGTACGAAATTACTACAGCGGCTGCTAGGTATAGCAAAGATAAGGATTCGGTTCATAACCCAACTGGGTCGAAAACATAACTCAGGCCCAAAACAAATGACCCAAAACTTAAATATAAAATGCTGCAACTTCAACGAAATTTATGACCTTGCTACAGTCCGATTCAGCTCTCGACTTATGAATGAAAATCATATCTCTTTCTCTTAGCTTTCCAACGACTAGTAGCGCGCCTCATTCCGACTTCTGTAGCTTGAGTTATGAATTTATTCATGCAGACTGCTAATGCTGAAAATAAAGTGCGAAAATCAAATAAGAGTAGAAATAAATTAAAATACAAAAATACTATAAAATACAAAAATAAGCTAAACAAACCATGAAAATGCATAAGTACAATCATTGAAGAATGTGCATCAAAATACACTGATCAAATTCCCCCACACTTGAACTTTTGCACTCCGAGCAAAATAAAATCAAAAGAAACACAGCAGCATCATCAACTACTCATTCTAGGCTACAAACTCTTCTTCGGTTAAGATTGCATCAATAGGTATTAATCTTACACACTAAGGATATCATATGAACACTAATCTTGTCTCTTGAATATACAAACTGTTTCGAATCATATTATTATGCCAAAGTCTAACTTACTCATCCTCCTTTTTGCTCTTTTTCATTCAGGCGCAATCACATTTAGCCCGTTATCTCCACACACTCATAGCAAGACGACCTGTTAGCGACTCTGATCCTTTTTGCATGGGGTTCTGGTACTTACATGGTATAACCCTTTGCTTACTCAGTTATAGTTGCGGGGGATCAGACCGTAATCCACCCTACCAAGTTCAGCACCAGAAACCGTTGAACCAACTAACAACGAGTCATATTATCAACTTTTGTTTTGTAGGTTCTATGACCGTTGGGTTAAGTGATTGGGTGAGGGTCACCAAACTTAGAAAGCGCATTCCTTTTTCTTTCCTTTTTTTTCTTTCAAATAAAACTTGGATCACTCACTTATTTTCATCGGCTTCCCTGCATAGAGTGTGTGTGAGATGGTGCTGACTGCTGAAATAAACTACTCAAGAGCTATTAAAAGATGAGAATTCAAGGCTACGTCATAATAAAAATTTAAATTAATTTCCATATGCATGAGACTTACAGTGTTAAGATGATACCGATCTTGTGAACTTTTCCCAAGTCTCCACAACTGACCTCATATTAATCTATAACCCAAAACTTTCAAAAAGATGCATTTTTAATAATAACTAAAAAAACAAAACAGTGAACAAAAGCAAAGAAAATAAATAATTCCCTCCCCACACTTTAAACATGCATTGTTCTCAATGAAAGGACATAACTATTAAATAAGAGTGAGAGAAAGGAAAGAACACACCTGAATAGTCAAGGAGGATAAGTGATTGCATAAGCAGCCTTTTCCAAAGAGATACTTTTATACTCTCTTCTTCCAAAGTGGGGCTCCCATGTAGTAGCTTTGGGTAATGTCCATTGAACTTAAATTTTTTATTAGTGCCTTCTCCTTTTATTCCAGGATCAAAGGATAATCTTTGATAAGTAAAAGTATCGAATGGGCACGTGATCTTCTTTTCCATAACATCAAAGATCAAAAGATTAAGGGGCTGCCTCATTATATTTATTACATCTTCAATTGAGATCCTATGCATACATATGGACGGACTAGTATCATAAATATTGTTTTGGACTGGGCCCGGGTTGGCCCAACAGCAAGAATGAAGGCCCAATCCAAACGGCTCTACAGGGGGCGCACCGACCAAGAAGCTACAGCCGTGCCCGCCACTACCCGCGAACGCAACATCCTCGACCTCATACAATCCAGCTCGAGTCCAGCTCGAGCACCCCTCTCGAAGGGCAGACTATGACTGTTACACCATCACCTGAACTCCGAAAAGACCGCGTCCTCGTCCGTCCGTAATTCTAACAGAGCACCCAGGAAGGAGACCACATGCGGGTCCCCACTACATACGTAGAACCTGGCAGTTCCTTTATTGGGCCAATCCTAGTCAGCCCAATGAAGGGACCTTGGCCCAGCGCTGGGGGCTATAAATACCCTCTGTTCCAAGAGGGTTAGGTATTCATTCTCTTACCCATATACACACTTTTTACCTGCTCGTGCTACCACTCACTTTAGCATCGGAGTGCCTTACAGGTACCCCCCCCCATCTCGTTCAACTTCAGCTTGGAGCCAGTCGTGTCGGCCAAGTCTGATCAGGTAAGATCAGTGGCGTCGTCTGTGAGAAACTAGCTTCCCCGTCTTGCAAAAACTCGAAGACCAAAGCTCAACTCAACGATCACCGACATGACTGACCAAGTTCGTGATGAACAACACATCCGCGTCGTCGACACCAACAACGGCCTCGCGGATAAAAACGGACACCCTGATAACACCGGCAACCCCGGTCATAACACCATCCCTGTGTCGACCGCCCCCGGTCCCTCAATCCACCGCGATGGAGTTACTGCATCCTCCTCCTCGATCCCTCCGCCGCTTGAAGAAGACGACGCAGCTCTCACAAACTATCTAGCTGCTCAGTTTCAGGAAGTCCCTGTCCCCGCCGGGGCAGATGCCACAACCCGCGCATTGTTCGCGGCGATCAATCAGACGAATTACCTTATCTTCGCCCAAGGGGAAAGATTGAGTGCATTAGAAGAAGATCGAAGAACCCCGAGGAGGCACCGGAGGCCCCAGACTCCACCTCCACGAGTAACGGAAGTACATCTCCCTTCCCACCCGCGGAGACAATACAGAGATGCCTCCCGAAGCCCATCCCCCCGACCCTCGGGGAAACGACCCCCTTTGGAGAGGCAACCCATCATCAAAGCCGGGGGGCGCGGCCACGCCCCCCCACGGCAAGAAAGAAGACACTCCGGAGACGGGCATGGAAGAATCAACCGACGAGCACCACGCTCGAGGGACGCCCAGCACGACCAGGACCGTCGCGCTCGAAAATATTACAGGTCCCCATCCCTCTCCCCGGAGCGAAGCGACGAGGACGACCCCCGCGGTCCCCTGTCGCAAGCTATCATGGAGGCGCCCATTCCCCCGGGCATGGAGAAGCTTCCACATTTGAAGGAATACGATGGAGTCGCGGACCCGGTCGACCACATAGACAGATTTGAGGCTATGCTGCACTATCACAACGTCGGGGGGCCCATCAAATGCCGGTTGTTCCCCATGACCCTTAGAAAAGCAGCAATGGACTGGTATAAGGGCCTCGCTCCGGGATCAATCACCTCGTGGTGAAACCTAAAGAACCAATTCATAAGTTCTTTCACTGCGTCTCGGCGACACCCAAAGACCGAGGCAGCTCTCGAGGCTATCATCTAGAGACAGGATGAAACCTTAAGAGAGTTTATCAATCGCTTCAACCGCGAAGCTATACAGGTCCCATGTGCGGACCACATGAAGAGATATTTGCTGGAGAGGGGGCTCCTCCCCGGCACGGAATTCAGAAAAGCCGTGGGCATCGAGCCACCTAGAACATTCGATGCCCTCCTCGAGAAGGCCCGGGCGTACATGGATTACGAGGAGAGAGAGGCGGCCAACAGAGCTCGAGACCCCAGGACTCGCGTGTCCAACAGCAACCCGCGCCAGGAAGCTGCTCCTCCTCGAAGAACCGGGGAGAAAAGAAAAGAAGACAGACCCCGAGAAGTCTGAGAGCAAAGAGGACCCTCGGGGCGTTTTACCGAGTACACTCCGCTCACAGCTTCCTGCGAGCGTATTTTGGCGGAGTGTGCCAGCACGAACTTCAAGGACGGAAGCGTCAAACGCCCCCGACCTGCTCCCGCCAAGCCAGGAGCAGACAAGAACAAGTATTGTCAGTACCATAGGAGCCATGGTCATCTGACTGAAGATTGCGTCCACCTCAAGGATGCCATCGAAACCCTCATCAAGGGAGGAAGGCTCGCACAGTACCGCAAAACGACGCTCCTCGTCGTGACACCTGGGAAACAAGAGAACCGGAGGAAGACGCCCGACCATCTGACGAGTCGGTCCCCGTCCAGAACGCCTTCTCTGTGACCAGACTCGAGGACTTCAACGTCCCCGAACACCTGCAGGAGCCGCTCACAACTCACAGCAGGTGGGAATATTTCCCCTCCGCCATGGTCATCAACGGCGGAGTATTCAACGACTTGACTATCAATTCAGCTAAAAGGAAGCTGGATGAGGTGGTCGACGCGGCACCTCCGTAAACAATGACATTTGAAAGGGTAAAGGGTAGGTCGGAACCCATCACCTTCTACCTGGAAGAGCTCCCCGGGGGAGCCCCCAACGCAGTCATCCCCTTGCTAATAAGGGCAAGAATGGCCAACTTCGATGTGCACCGCATCCTAGTCAACGAAGGGAGTTCCGTCGACGTAATGTACAGCCAATTGTTCTGAACTCTGCAGCTGGACAACTCCCACCTCTCGCCATATGTAGGGTCGGACTTACAGGGCTTCAACGGCTCGACCTCCAAGCCTTGGGGATATGTCGAGCTCATGGTTACCTTCGGCGAAGGCACATCGACAAGGCAGGTTAAAATACGCTTCCTCGCCATCGACTGCCTGTCTCTCTACAACTGCATTCTGGGGAGACCAACACTGGCAGAACTGACAGTGGTGCCCTCCATCGTCCACCTGAAGATGAATTTCTACACCAAAAGAGCACGGGTAGCTACTATCTAGGGAGACCTCGCAGCTTCCCGGAGGTGTTTCAATGCCGCGTCTAAGGGTTGTGACACTGTCGACGTAGGAACAAGGCCCGCCAAGAGACTGGCGACGACACAACAGGGGCCCGACGAGTCAGAACCCGCCAAGGAAGAAGTCCAGAAAGCTCCACCAAAGGTCGAATTTATAGCCCTGGATGCTCGTTTCGATCAGGACGAACCTCCCAACGGCGAGCAAGTTCCGCTCCGACCAATACCGGACGGGGATTTTGAGCTCGTACCCCTCGGCGCAGAGCCAAGCAAAGGAGTAAAGATTGGCAAAGACCTCCCCGACCTGGCAAGGAAGCAGATCAAAGCCTGCTTGCGCGAGAATGCTGATCTGTTCGCCTGGAGCGCCGCGGAGATGCCCGAACTCGACCCTGAGGTCGCCTGTCACTATCTCTCTATAGATCTTGCCGCCAAGGCCGTAGTACAACGTAGGCATAGGCAGTCTCCGGAGAAAACAAAGGTTGTTGAAAAAGCTATAAAAGACCTGCTAGAGGCAAATTTTATTTCTGAATCCCGGTATTCAACCTGGCTGTCGAACGTTGTACTTGTTAAAAAGAATAATGGAAAATGGAGGATGTGTGTTGACTATACCGATCTCAACCGGGCTTGCCCGAAAGATGCTTTCCCTTTACCGAACATAGACATGCTGGTCGACAACTCGGCCGACTACAAAACGCTATCGTTTATGGATGCCTACTCGAGCTATAACCAAATCCCGATGGCCTTGGGTGACAAACATTGCATGGCTTTCATGACCAACTCGGGCAATTATTACTACAACATAATGCCCTTTGGACTAAAAAACGCCGGGGCAACTTACCAACGTATGATGAACAGGGTTTTCCACAAGCAGATTGGGGACATGCTCGAGGTTTACATGGACGACATGATTGTCAAATCCCGAGCAGACACAGATCATGCAGCACACCTCAAGGCAGTCTTTGCCCAAGCAAGACGATGTAAAATGAGATTCAACCCCGAAAAATGCACGTTCAGAGTCAAGGCGGGGAAATTTCTCGGATTCTACCTAACAGAACGAAGAATTGAAGCCAACCCCGACAAATGTTGAGCATTCTCCGATCTCCCGACTCCGATGTCAAAGAAATAAATACAAGTCATGAACGACATGCTCACGTCATTGTCCCGCTTCGTCGCGAGGTCCACTCAGCACGCCCTCCCCTTCTTCAGACTCCTTCGCAAAGAAGCAGCCTTCGAATGGACCGAGGAGTGTGAACGGGCACTGCGTCACCTAAAGCAAAGTCTATCTCAACCACCCGTGCTATATCGACCGGCCGACGGGGAGCCATTATTCCTATACTTAGTCGTCTCAAACGAAGCCGTCAGCGCGACTCTCATCCGCGAAACCGCCGATGGGCAGAAACCCATTTATTTCACGAGCAAGGCCCTGCAAGGACCCGAGAGCAGGTACCAACAGATAGAAAAAGTAGCTCTAGCCCTCGTCAACGCGGCGAGGAGACTCAGACACTATTTTCTGGCCCACACGGTCATCGTACGAACCGACCAACCAGTGAGACAGCTCTTAGGTCGACCGGACATGGCGGGCCGAATGCTGAAATGGTCCTTAGAGCTCTCAGAATTTGACATTCAATACGAGAGCAGGAAAGCTCTGAAAGCACAAGCCTTGGCCGACTTCGTCGCGGAAATGATCGCTCATGACCCGCCCGTCGGGAAGGAACACAAATGGACCATCTTCGTCGATGGAGCCTCCAGCTCGTCTGGAAGTGGCGCGGGGATCCTCCTGGAAAACTAGGAAGGCGTGGTGATCGAACACTCGTTAACCCTCTCCTTCCCGATGTTGAATAACTAAGCAGAGTACGAGGCCCTGCTCGCAGGACTGAGGCTAGCCGAAGACCTGGGAGCCCGCGAGATACAAATCTTCACAGACTCGCAACTCGTTGCCTCCCAGGTCCAAGGGAGTTACCAAGCCAAAAACGACAGCCTCGTTGAATACTTAAGCTTAGTCAAAAAATACATGACAAAGTTTGAGCGAGCAGAAATATCACATGTCCCACGCAAGCAAAACACAAGGGCAGACATATTGTCTAAACTCGCGAGCACAAGAAAGAAGGGCGGGAACAAATCCATCATACAAGAATCCCTGTCACGCCCGAGCATCGAAAGGTCCTCGACACTAGTCGAGGTTCACGCCATAGGAGATGCCTCGTCCTGGATGACCCCAGTGTACAATTTTCTGACGAAGGGCGAACTCCCCGCGAACCAGACAGATGCAACCATCACGAAACGACGAGCATGCTCCTACGTGGTGCTCGAGCAAAAACTATACCGCAGGGGATTCTCCATCCCCATCTTGAAATGCATCGACGAATCCGCAGTCCCCGAGGTGTTGTGGGAGATACACGAAGGGATTAACGCCCAGCACATGGGCAGTAAGTCTTTGGCAAGGAAAGCCCTGCGAGCGGGGTACTACTGGCCGACAATGCAACAGGACACTAATGAACACGTTAAGAAGTGTGACAAGTGCCAGAGACACAGCGACATGCACCTCACTCCCCCTCACGAGCTGAGCATACTATCGTCCTCGTGGCCCTTCGCGTGGTGGGGGATGGATATCCTCGGACCTTTCGTGAAAGGAACTTACCAAAACAAATTCCTCATTGTGGCCGTGGACTACTTCACGAAATGGATAGAGGCCGAGGCTCTCGCGAAGATCACCTTGCACAACATCCTCCGTTTCTACAAAAGAAACATCCTCGCTAGATTCAGGATCCCGAGAGCACTGGTGACCGACAACGGCACCCAATTCACTGACCACGGATTCCAAGACTTCGTCACCAAACTGGGAACAAAACAACACTTCACCTCAGTCGAGCACCCTCAAACCAACGGGAAGGCCGAAGCTGCGAACAGAGTCGTCCTCCGGGGACTCAAACGCAGGCTCGGTGAAGCAAAAAGAGGTTGGGTCGAGGAGCTGCACAGTGTCTTGTGGGCATACCGCACCATGCCCCATTCAACGACGGGCGAGACCCCCTTTCGACTAACGTACGGCACCGAGGCCGTCATCCCAGTAGAAATCCGGGAACCCTCCAGGCGGACAGAGAATCCCCTCAACGAAGAAATGAATGACGAGGCCCTCAGGGACGTACTCGACTTAGTCGAGGAAATCCGATCGGGGGCGGCCCTACGCGAGGCCACCCTAAAACAACGATTGGACCTGCATCACAACGACAAGGTCATTAAACGCGAGTTCGAAATCGGCATCCTGGTGTTACGAAGAAACCAGAAAGACTCCCGCGAAGGAAAATTGGCCGCGAACTGGGAAGGGCCTTATCGCGTCCACGACACCACAGGTATCGGGGCATATTACCTCGAGCAACTAGATGGAGAACCACTACCACGACCCTGGAACGCTGCTAAACTAAAGCAGTACTATAGTTAAAAACCCTTAACACCAAGGACTCTCGCCATCAACGTCCACGTCCGGTTAACGGGGAGAAACGTCCCGACCACGTAGAAAGGACAAGGTACAGGCCCAATCTATGCCCAAACGACATAACGTCGTTCAGCAAAACGAGCATGAACGATAGTGCCCGACGTGGACACATCAATCGAGCTCCACCGTCGAAGTACCTATAGGGCAGAACACCCAGCTCGCGATGGGCAGTTTACGCCACGGGCAAGCGACCCCGATCCGGGTCATACGCCGGAGCAAGCGGCTTCACTCCGCACGCCCGACGAATCTCAAAGTACGTCGGACCATCCAAAGGGTCGAAAAAGAATCTCTCCTCGAGGTTGTAACTTAGGCGAAATTCGCCACAAAATAGAAAGCCGAGCACAAGCATGTCCCGAGGAAAAGACTTAGGCAAATTTGCCAACAAAGTGACAGCCAAGCACGGGCGAGACTCGGGGGCATAACTTACGCAAATTCTATCACAAAATATGAAAACATAAACACGGGAAAATGATCAAGGTCGAAACAAACATCCAGTCAAAAGCTCATAAATAACAGATAGAAATAAACCGACCAAGAAGGCCAGCGATGTTCAGGAATTACAAGAACGGGCACGCAGGCCCAAAAAGTAGATATGCACGGGCACGCAGGCCCCAAAAACAACCATCAATAAAAAGGCGCACAGGCCCGACTATAATTTCACGGCTAAACTTCCCCGGGGCTACCAGCGTCAACAACAGGAGACTCGGGCGGAGGCACGATCTGGCCGTCGATGATCTGGGACATGAAGCCCACCCCTTTGGTGTTTAGATCGGGATTCAGCAGATCTGGCCGTCGACGATCTGGCCCTAAATTATTACAACACAATATATGGGAAGGGGGGTAAAAATGTTCAAATGGGGATATTTTGGCAAGAATTAAATCCTAAGCTATTACATCAAATTGGAATTTTGCAAGGTATTTATTTACACAATATTCAAATAAAATAAAGTAAAATAAATATGCAAAATGCAAAAAAAGGTTTTTCATATGTATGTAAATAGTATTTATCATATATCAAATAAATAAAAAAAAGTATTAATTTTTGAGCATTTTTATGTTTAGGGCAAAACCCTAATTTTGCTAAAATAAAAAGATATTAATTATTTAATATTTACAATATTTATTAGTTATGTACAAAAAATAAATAAAAGAGAAGTATATTTGTCAAAAAGGTATTTTTAATGTTAAATATTAATAAAAATAAAAATGTATATATTTTGTATTTTTATCCTAAATATTCTAATAAATATATATGTATTTGTATTATTTACTAAATATATTAAATATGTACAAAATAATAATATTTAATATTTACAAAAAATGTATTTTTTTTATAAAGTGTTTTCAAAAGATAAAATAAAATAAAAATCAGAAAATAAATATATTTGTATTATTTTTAGTTACTTTAAATAAAAGTATATTTGTGTATTTATTTATGTACAAACATCAATTTAAACAAATAAATGCATGATAAATACAAAAATGGTTTGAAAAATATTTTTTATATTTTTAATATTATGAGAAAAAATAAATAAGTCAGAAATAACAAGAAAAAGTCAAAAAATGTTTCAAATAAGCACAATGGGCCAAGGGGGTTCAAAAGCAGAAATAGGGTGCAAATAAGAAGTCATCTCAGGCCCAGCCCAAGAAGACTTTGTCTTCAAACTTCAGACAAAACATTTGAAAAAACGCGCCTTCTCTTGCTCCAAACACAACTCCTGATTCCTGGACTTTTAGCACAAACTCATAACATGAAAAATGTTAAGCATCAAACCACAATTCTGGACATATAAAGAACTCATCCTAACTCTCAGAAATGAGAGAGAATTTCTCCATTCCTAATTCTTAACCTAACTTTTTATCAATGTTCAGACCTCAAATTCTCATAGCACAGGCAAAATAAATGGAAAGTAAAGATATGTATAGCTTCAGGGACATGAGCATGACATTTTTCATTCACAAACTTAGACCTAATTCTTCCTACATTGAGAGATAAAAGTTCATGAACTTACCTGTTCAGTTGGAATCGTGTCTGGCAATGGAGGAGCTTTCAGGGCAAGATAATGATTTGTGTAGCTTGCTTGATGTCCAGGGATGCTATTCCAACCTTTAGTTTGCTTTGAAACCAAGTGAATCGTGTTATGGCACTTCAACTGCAAAACAGAAAAATGAAAATGGTGATGTTGGTTATGGGTGTTACAGTCTGCTTCTAAGGCTTTGGACAGTTTGTATGGATGGTAGGGAAAGTGTTTGAAGTTGTTTTGGCCAAGGTGCACGATGGAAATGAGCTAGCCAAGTCCAAGTGCAGAATGCCCTATTTTTGTGCAGTTTAATGGTGATTCTGTGTTTGAGAAGGCAATGGAGATGGTTGGCTCGTGTTTCAGGTCAGGGTGGTTGTTTAGAATGTGTTTAACAAGTTTGCTTAAGTTGGTCTTGGTAGAAATGAGAGTTGGTAGCTGTTATGCAAGTTTTCTTCACCTTTAAGCAACAAAATGCCAAGTTGTTTTCTAGACTGATGGAGGCCCCCAATCTATGTTGCATACCTTAGTCTTGATCAGTGTGTTATGTTCAAAAACTTGTGCCAAAGAGATTTGTTGTGTACCTCTTGATTTGCAAGTTGACATAAAGTTTTCACTTTTCAAAAATGGACATAATGCTTTTTCTACTTATGGCTTAATTTTGCATACAATGCTTAAACACATAAAATAAGGCCTTGGCACAATGAGTTAGCATTAAATTTATGAGTGCAAATGGGATATAGGACCTGTAATCAAGGAATGCAAGCTGAGTTCAAAATGGCACAAATGTATGAACATGAAAATTGGCCATAAACAAAGTGAGTTTTTCCCAACTTGCCAAATTCGATTCTCTCTAACCATGAGGTTGTTTGATGAGTTCTTGGACATTTTGGAAAGCTTGGAATGTGTACTACAATCCATCTTCGTAATGCAAATTGAAATTCCTAGTGGAAACATGTGAAAAGTGGTCTTGAAGTTAGGCAAAAATCCTGCCTAAAATAGGTCAAAATTTTTCTAAGTTAAGAATGGTTTGGTACCTTTGTTCCAAAAATTGTAACTTGAGCTACAAGCTTCTTTTGAGGAAACTTTGTGAATCAAAGTTGTAGATTTTGCAATGGGCTACAACTTTCATGTTTTGACTTTTCCTTGAATCCAAATGCATCTTGATGAGAAAGTGGGACAAAGTTAGGAAAAAATTAGGGTTTTTCATAACTTAGAAAAATTCTAAGTTATGAAAAATCTTCATTTCAAACCCTAATTTGCAATTCTTGATTTCTTGATGAACAAGTTTCATGATTTGGCATGTTTTGATGAAAAATGAATCTTGACACTTGATTTTGACCAAAAAGTCAAAGTTTGACTTTTCAGTATACAGTCAAATTTGGCTCAGTTGACTGGAAAATTCATCTGTCAATCTTGTGTATTTGGGATCCTTTGAACTTGTTGAGCATGTCAAGACAATTCCATTGGGTCCTTGAGTCCATATGTGAGCTTGGTTTGCCATTGGCTAGGTCAAACAGTCAAAAATTGTCTTTGTGCAGTCAAAACCCTAAAAATGACCATTTTGCCCTTTTGGTGATCTGATCAAATTTCTTGTGGAGTTGTGACCCAAACTTGATCAAATGGTTCATATGAGTTCAATATGTTGATGTGGGTCAAAAATCAGGAGGTTTGACTGTCAATTGACCACAGTTGACTTTTTCCCCAATACAGTTGATTTCTAGGTCAACTGTCCAATTGACTGGGCAAAGATTGGAATCAAGGCTTGAAACTTGGTATGGATAAACTTGGGAGTCCAACATGAAGCATGAAGGTCATCTTAGGCATTTTAGGTCAAAATATCTTTGTGCAAACACAAACCCTAATTTGGGTCAACAGTGCTAGGAGAAGTCTTGAGCAGAGGAAACCCTAACTGGGTCTTGAGCTCCAAGGGTCTTGAGATTAAAAAAATGTTGAGGAATATGGGAGGGAAAATTTTGGGGTACAACAGTTGCCCCTGTTCAATCTTCTTGAACCTGAAGAGTTAGATTGGCAAGTTTGCCTTTTGTGACTCGAGGGTAAAAGGAGATTGGACACTAGAGTGCCCTGAAATATGCACTCGTATGCTGGAGTATCAGCAATGTGATAGCGGGAATGGGCTTACAGATGCCATTTGGAGATGTAGTGGATAGGAGGATGGGCTTATAGATGCCATCTGGAGACGTGATAGAACCTTGTCGGGAATGGGCTTATAGATGCCATCTGGAAGTGTTGATCGCATAAGAGATTCCTTAGCGAGAACTTGTGCACTTTGAGAAAGACAGATGTTTTCCTGGCTTGTTACAGGTGTTGATCTTCAATCTCTTCATGCAGACATGCCCTGGCTAGATACAGGTGTCGAGTCTACAATCGGTTGCTCACAGATGTGCCCTGGCTGGATACAGGTATCGAATCTGGAATTAGTCGTCAATAGATATGCCCTGGCTGGATACAGGAATCGAATCTTCAAACTCTTCAGATGTGCCCTGGATGGATACAAGAATCGAATCTGGAATTAGTCGTCAACAGATATGCCCTGGCTGGATACAGGAATCGAATCTTCAAACTCTTCAGATGTGCCCTGGCTGGATACAGGAATCGAATATGGAATTGTGACAGTTGATAGATATGCCCTGGCTGGATACAGGAATCGAATCTTCAAACTCTTCAGATGTGCCCTGGCTGGATACAGGAATCGAATCTGGAAACTGATCACTCACAGATGTGCCCTGGCTAGATACAGGAATCGAATCTGGAATTGTGACAGTTGAAGGTAGTCGTCTTTTGGATTGTCCTTTTCCCTGAAAAGGAAAAACATCAGTTGTATGCAATGTCATGATGTATGAAATGCGTGATGTCATGATGCTCACAATGAGATAGCGTTGTATGCACTTTATCATGTATGTAAGCAAGATGTATGAAACGTGAAATGTTTATGAATGTATTTTCGTCTAGGAAAATAAATCCTTGACGACCGGCCGGGGCATTAAATCCTGGGTTGACGTTGAAGAGTAGAGTTTTTCGTTTCCGCTAGGGATGATGGTTGCAAGAGTACACCGGTAGGAGAAGATGACTCCGTTGGGGAATAAACTTGTTGGAGAGATTACTCTGAGGGGAATTACTCTGTGGAAGAGATACATCGCTGAAGTTTTGACGAGAGCTTCGTTGAAGATCTCGATGGTGGACTCCGCTGGGGATAATAATGATAAACTCCGCTGGGGATTCTGTTGATAAGTTATGTTGGGGAATTTTGATGAACTCCGCTGGGGATAGGAAGAACTTCGCCGAGGGCGATCTTCCGTGGTAATTAGCTGAGGATAACCCAGTTATAAGCCCTTGTGAGGAATAACCTTTGAATGAAAACGGAGGGACGTTCGTATTCGGCAGGGGACAAGCTTCCAGAATCTACTGGGGATAAGCTTCAAGACCTGCTGGGGATATGGATTTCAATTTCCCTGGGGAAACTTTCGGACTGTACTGGGAAATGGTTCCACTGGGGTGTCTGTATTCCGCCGGGGAACAATCTTAGGTCAAGACTGCCGGGGATGCCTGCTGAGTAATGCCTATACTCTGCCGGGGAATGTTGATATCTTCCGGGGATACCCAACTTCCTTTAGGCTGGCCGTAAACTAACTCTGTTGGAAGAGTATTGCTGACTTGCTAGGGGAATAAGGTGCCTATTATAGGGTTGATGATAGACTAACTCTTCCCGGGGAGAGTATTGTTGAATCTTGTCTTACTCTGTGGGGAGTTGAGGTAACTTGGTCACATTCTTCAGTTGAATCTACCTTGGTACCTTGGCGGACAAAACAACTAGACCGCGTGGACAACTCTACATTGCCCCTATTTTTGATGTCGCATGTAATCAGTCCTTTGTTTCGTATGCAAGTATTTATGAATTAGCAATTTTAATGTCAAATGCATATATCAAAAAATGAACATTGGACGTTCTTTGCAAGACAAGACAGAAAAAGGAAAAACAATTGGCAATTTGTTTGGAAAAGTGAATTTGTATTGATTTTGAAATTTGCCGGTAAATAGGCGTTTTTGTACAAGAGGCTGACGTCCTAGTAAGAGAACGCCGCCGAATAACATAAAGTTTATACAATTTTGAAAAGGAAACAAAACAGCTATGTGAACAAAATTCCCACTGGGTTCTAACTCTGCTATCGCCTTTATGTCTTCAAGCGTCTCATCACTTTGCTACTTAGTGAAAGATGAAGCTGATTGATTGATGCCGAAGTCTGAGCCCGATAGTTGATGTCGAATTCTGGATGCAAGGTGATCCAATGAAACATAGTATTACGCTTTACCCCTAACTTTTGCCTGGACCGCCCTTTCGGGTTTTCAGTCCACCGGGATACCCATTTTTGCCCAAGCTGCCTTTTCAGGTTTTCGACTTGCCGGGTGTACAGATTCTTTTCATTTCATCCCTTATTTTTGCCCGAACCCTTT
The DNA here is from genome assembly GCA_948472305.1 of Vicia faba. Classification (NCBI taxonomy): domain Eukaryota; kingdom Viridiplantae; phylum Streptophyta; class Magnoliopsida; order Fabales; family Fabaceae; genus Vicia; species Vicia faba. Next base: position 1,266,178,363 of record OX451738.1, read on the forward strand.
TGGTTCGCCGGGAAGCCCTTATTTTTGCCCAGGTATGTCAACCTAGCGGGTCTTTTATTTATGCGTAGTATCTTTTTACTATGTCTGCATTTGCGGGGTGAGGAAGGTCGTCACCATCCATGGTGGTTAGAATCATAGCTCCTCCTGAGAAGATATGTTTAACCACAAATGGCCCTTCGTACGTAGGGGTCCACTTGCCCCGGGGATCACTTTGAGGAAGAATGATGCGCTTGATTACCAGGTCTCCGACTTGATACTCTTGTGGTCTGACCTTCTTATTAAATGCCCTGATCATCCGTTTTTGATACGTTTGACCATGACATATAGCAGTAAGTCTCTTTTCGTCAATTAGGTTTAATTGATCAAGTCGAGTCTGGATCCAGTCATCTTCACTCAAGTCCGCATCCTTCATTATCCGGAGAGAGGGTATCTGGACTTCAATCGGCAAGACTGCCTTCATGCCATAGACCAAAGAAAAGGGAGTTGCCCCGGTTGACGTTCTTGCTGAGGTACGGTACCCGTGAAGAGAAAACGGTAACATCTCGTGCCAATCTTTATAGGTCACTGTCATCTTCTGCACAATCTTCTTAATATTCTTATTAGCTGCTTCAACAGCCCCATTCATCTTCGGTCGGTAAGGAGAAGAGTTGTGGTGCTGTATCTTGAATTGCTCGCAGAGCTCAGTGATCATCTTGTTGTTAAGATTGGTACCATTGTCCGTAATGATTCTTTCCGGGACGCCGTACCGACAGATCAGGTTATGCCGAATGAAACGTGCCACGACGCTCTTGGTTACGGTGGCGTAGGAAGCTGCTTCCACCCATTTCGTGAAGTAATCAATCGCTACCAAGATGAAGCGATGCCCGTTGGATGCCGTCGGTCGGATCTCGCCGATCATATCAATGCCCCACATTGCAAAAGGCCAAGGTGCCATCAGGACGTTCAGAGGAACCGAAGGGATGTGCACCTTGTCAGCATAAATCTGGCACTTATGACAAGTTCGAGAATGTTGGTAACAGTCAGCTTCCATTGTGGACCAAAAATATCCTGCCCGAAGGATTTTCTTTGCCATGGTATGTCCACTGGAATGTGTTCCAAACGTACCTTCATGTAGTTCTACCATGATCTTCTCTGCTTCATTCTTATCCACACAACGCAGTAAAGTTGAATCATGGTTTCGTTTGTAGAGAATGTCGTTGCTGAGGAAGAATTTTGCCGTAAACCTTCTCAGGAACTTCTTGTCATTGACCGATCCGCCTTCGGGGTATTCTTGAGCTTCCAAATATCTCTTCACCTCATGATACCAGGGTTTTTCGATTACCTCTTCGGCCTCAAGATCGCAGCAGTATGCAGGTTCGTCCAACTTCCAGATAATGATCTGGGGAGCCTCGTTGTCCCATTTGACTTTGAACATTGAAGACATCGTAGCTAGTGCGTCCGCTAACTGATTCTCCTCTCTTGGGAAGTGTTCAAAAGTCACCTCTTCAAAGTGGGGGAGCAAAGTCAACACATACTCCTTGTAAGGAATAAGATTTGGGTGTTTCATATCCCACTCGCCCTTGATCTGATTGATCACGAGAGCGGAATCTCCGAAGACACTCAGAAACTTGATCCTTAAGTCGATTGCATCTTGAAGACCCATGATACATGCCTCATATTCTGCCATGTTGTTGGTGCAGTTGAAACACAGCCGGGCGGTGAGTGGAGTATGAGTGCCTTTAGGAGATATGATCACAGTGCCGACGCTGTTACCCAAAGCGTTCGAGGCTCCGTCAAAATGCATAGACCATCGGGATCCTTCCTCAGGTCCTTCATCCGGTCCAGGCACCTCACAATCAGTTACTACCATGATATCTTCGTCTGGAAATTCAAAGTTCAATGGTTGGTAATCGTCCACAGGTTGGTGTGCCAAATGATCTGCCAATACACTTCCCTTGATGGCTTTTTGAGTTGTGTATTGGATGTCATATTCTGTCAAGATCATTTGCCATCTTGCGATTCTTCCGGACAGAGCGGGCTTTTCGAATATGTACTTGATTGGATCCATTTTTGAAATCAACAGAGTAGTGTGAGTCAACATATACTGTCTCAGCCGGCGAGCAGCCCATACCAGAGCGCAGCAAGTTTTCTCGAGCAGTGAGTACCGAGTCTCACAGTCGGTAAACTTTTTGCTCAGGTAATAAATAGCGTGCTCTTTTCGGCCAGACTCGTCATGCTGCCCCAGCACACACCCCATTGAGTTGTCAAGTACTGTCAAGTATAGTATTAAAGGTCTCCCTTCCACTGGTGGCATAAGAATGGGTGGTTCTTGGAGATACTCTTTTATCTTTTTGAAAGCGGCCTGACATTCATCATTCCAACGTACTACTTGATCTTTCTTCAGTAATTTGAAGATCGGCTCACAGGTAGCAGTTAGATGCGAGATGAATCGGGCAATGTAATTCAGTCGTCCTAGAAAGCCTATGACTTCTTTCTCTGTCTTGGGAGTCGGCATCTCTTGTATGGCTTTTACCTTGGCAGGGTCCACTTGGATACCTTTGTCGCTTACAATGAAACCTAGCAATTTTCCAGACCTCACCCCAAAGGTGCATTTGTTTGGGTTCAACCTCAGTTTGTATAACTTCAATCAGTCAAACAGCTTCCGCAGATGGTCAAGGTGTTCCTCCTCAGTTTGGGACCTTGCAATCATATCATCAACGTATACTTTGATCTCATGGTGGATCATGTCATGAAATAAAGCAACCATGGCCCGTTGGTAGGTTGCCCCAGCATTTTTCAACCCGAATGGCATGACCTTGTAGCAGAAGGTGCCCCATTGAGTAACAAAGGTAGTCTTTTCCATATCTTCTGGAGCCATCTTGATCTGATTATACCCTGAGAAGCCGTCCATGAAAGAGAAAACTTTATGCTGAGCAGTATTATCAACTAGAACGTCGATATGAGGCAGAGGGAAATCATCCTTAGGGCTAGCCCTGTTCAAATCCCTGTAGTCAACACACATTCTGACTTTACCATCTTTCTTTGGCACTGGAACCACGTTGGCCACCCACTGAGGATAAGAAGTCACTGCTAGAAACCCGGCATCAAATTGCTTCATAACCTCAGCTTTGATTTTCTCAGACATCTCTGGGCGCATGCGGCGGACCTTTTGTTTCACCGGAGGGCAGTCTTCCTTGGTAGGCAGGTGATAAACTACAATGTCGGCATCCAAACCAGGCATGTCTTCGTACGACCAAGCAAAGATTTCCATGTAATCATGCAACATCTGAATCAACCGTTGTTTTACGCTGAGCTCTAGATTGGCACCAATCTTGACTTCTTTTCTATTTGTTTCAGTACCCAGGTTTACCGTTTCCACTGGCTCCTCATGCGGCTGAATGGCCCTCTCTTCCTGGAGTAGTAGTCTTGCGAGTTCACCAGGCACTTCGCAATCATCTTCACCCTCGTCTTTGGCTAAGTTGATCGGATTTTCGAAGTCATAACTGGCAGTAGCAGAGCTGTTACCAGCGAGATCCAGAGTGGATTGGAACCTGTATAAGTGAGTGTGTGTAAATATAGCTATTTTGCAATATATAAACAAAGAAAGAAAAAGAGCACAAGATTTGAAATGCAACAAACGTCCAATGTTTTGATTAATGATATATGGAAATGTCATACAAAAAGCCCTCACAAATGGAGCCACGGTGCCCCGGGTAGGACACCGAGCCAATAAAAGTTTCAACATATTGTTTGTTACAAATTGAAATCAAAAGAGTTCATTACTGCGTGACAAAAGTAATAGGTGTAAAATCTTTTGTCGTCCAGTTGCTTGGTCCATTGTTGGTTGTCGGGTAGATCCAGCTATCAAATTCCGCTTCCTCTACGTCATCCTCAATAGCATTCACTCTAGGGCTGGTGATGAACACCGGAGATTTTCCGATCCTTGCTTTGCGAACAGCCCTTTGAGCCTCTGCAGTGAAGCCCAGCCCAAACTTGTCGGTCTTTGGAGTGAAGTCAGGAAGTTGACCCCAGTTTGTGCACTCGCCTTTCTCAATTACAGCCCGGGCATCCTTCAAGGAAGCCATCTTCAAAGGAGGGTCTTCAATCACAGTTTCAGCTGATGCCAACGTTGGAGGTACCTCTTCAAAATGTTGAAAGGGAGTTTCAATAAACTCCCCGTCCATCTCAATATACCGGAATGAATTCAGATGACTAACCATGTATTCCTCCTCCCCATGCACAGTAACAATCTTCCCTTTGACAGGGTATTTGAGCTTCTGGTGTAGAGTGGATGTTACAGCCCCAGCCTTGTGAATCCAAGGTCGACCCAGCAAGCAGGAATAAGATGGACGGATGTCCATTACGTAGAATGTTGAGTCAAAGACTTAGGATCCCACACGAATAGGAATGTCTACCTCACCATGCACCATCCTTTTAGAACCGTCGAAGGCTCTAACAATGATGTTACTAGGCTTCAATTCCAGGCCCTCACAATCCAACCGGTCTAAGGCCTTCTTGGGCAATACATTCAGGGAAGAACCGGTGTCCATCAACACGTGTGCAAGAGTAGTGCCCCTGCATTCTATGGAGACATGCAGGGCATCATTGTGGTTCTTCCCCTTGGCGGTAAGATCAGCATCTGAGAAACCTAAACCATTGTCAGCGGTCAAATTAGCCACACAGTCAGTGAATTGATTTGCAGATGTCTCTTGTGGCACATGGGCTGTTTTTAGAAATGAAATCAAGGCCTTGGCGTGGGCCTCTGAGCATAGCAGCAATGATAGCATAGAGATCTTGGAGGGAGTATGCCCCAACTGTTCTACGACGTTGAAATCGCTTTTCTTAATGATTTTAAGGATTTCCTCCATCTCTTGCTGGGAGGCTTCAACAGCGGTCTTTTTTGGTGCCTCCGTCCAAGCAGGCAAATCGGTAGCAACTCCTTTGCCCCGAGCATCAGAGGACTCGGCGGCAGGGATGGACACAGGAACTTGATTTGGAAGGGAAACATGCACACTTGCGGGTGTGATGATAAGAGGTTTTCGGATAACTGGTGGTGCAATGTCAGGCGAGAAGAGCCTGCCACTGCGAGTAATTTTGGCGGGACCAGTGATGTTACTGATATTGGTACCGGTGTTGAACTCCTGCTTCACTCCAAGCACATATACATCTGCCCCATAGTGCCATGGGACAGCCTTGGTAGATTCATAGGGGAGGGGCCCCGGAACGATAATAATTATGGGTGCAACAGACATGATTTGGACTGGCTTCCTCGGGGGAGCCTTGGTAGGATTATTGAAAATTGTGACGACAAATACTTCTTCAGCGGGAACAAATGGAACAGCGGTCTTCTTGAACAGAATCTCCTTACTATCCATCAGGCTTTGGATGCCTGATTTCAGCAGTGGACAGCCGGTAGGGGTAACAGCACACAGGAGGCAACCCTTGCTACAACCTGGAAATAAACTGGCCAGCAATAGGTTCCTCTTAACAGTCAATAGAGGGGTAGCAACATCATTCACCGAAACAGCATACAAATCTTCATCAACAGCATTTACTCTATGCTGGGGCATAGGAGCAGTCATAATGTTAGGGCTCTCAAGCGCCTCAAACTGTATTTCCTTCACATCGATAAGGTCTTGAACTTTATTTCTTAGGGCCCAACAATCATCTGTAGTATGCCCGGGGCTATCAGAATGATAAGCATAACGGGCGTTGGGGTTATATTTAGGAGATGCAGTATTCATGACCTTCGGGGCCTCTCTGATGGTCACCAAGTTGGTCGATAGCAGTTGCGGAAAGATTTGTGACAAGATCATACTCAGCCGAGTGTACGGCCTTTTGGGCCTTTCACCCCTTTGTTGATTGTACTGCTGAGGAGCAGCAACGGGCTTTGAAATCACCAATGCGTTGACGGCTTGGCGGCGTTCTGGCTTAACTTGTCTTCTAGGGCCATAAACAGCACTAGCCTCCTTTTTGAAAGGCTTCTTCTCAGTACTTGCGGAGGCACTCTTCTGAATCTTTCCTGACTTGATGCCAACTTCTATTCTCTCGCCTGTTAAGATCAAATTTGTAAACCCAGCGGAGGAGTTACCAATTAGATGATTGAAAAATGGACCAGACAAGGTCCCTAGAAACATGTCAACAAGTTCACGGTCAGTCAAAGGAGGTTGCACCCTGCCGGCCAAATCTCTCCATTTTTGCGCATATTCTTTGAATCCTTCGCCCGTCCCCAGTGACATACCCTGAAGTTGGGTACGCGTGGGAGCAAGGTCAGAATTATACTGATATTGTTTGTAAAAGGCGGTGGCCAAGTCTTCCCAGTTTCGGATACTGGTTCCATCCAGCTGATAGAACTACTCCAGTTGAGCCCTAGAAAGGCTATCTTGAAAGAAATGGATCCAAAGGTTTTTGTCCGAAGTGTAAGGTTGGATCATCCTTACATAGGACCTGAGATGCATTTTTGGACAGGACAGCCCGTCATACCTCACAAAAACCGGCACTTTGAACTTTGGTGGAATCACAATTCCGGCAACTAAACCCAAGTCTTCGAAATCCAAACCTGGAACTCTCTGCAGCTCCATAGCTGCCAACCTGTCTTCTAAACCTTTGTACTTGTCATCAGTCGGAGGGTATTGTTGATCAGAGTAGTCTTCGTCCTCCTCAGCCTCTTCTTCTTCCATATCAGACTCGGAAGGTACTGCAGCCGCATTCCCTTTACTGGTTCCCTCCTCAGAAGTAGGGGAAATTCAAGCACTCTTCGGGCTTCTCCTTCAAACCTTCTCCCTAAAGTAGCCACTCCGACTCTCTTTTTCTTCTTTTTTACTTGGTCTTTGTTCCCCAGTAGGGTCTTTAGATCCTCCTGACCCTTAGCCAAGGTCATCAGGAGTTGTTGAAACTGCGCATTCTGAGATTGCAAGTCCTTGACTGTTTGCTCGAGATCCATCTTACTGAAATAAACAGCAGAAAGATAAGGAAACCTGGTGTAGAGACCTGCCTATGCACATGATGAATGGTATGCTTATGTATGCAATGCATTCAAGGATTTAGAATATTCAAAATTGTTGCAGACAAAAAAGAACGCACGTCATATTAATAAGAAGAAATTTGTTAGTACATAAATGCCCCATGGGCCAAATATTACAAAAACAACTTCTCAAGGTAAAAAGACGTTGCGCATCCTCTTTGGTGCGATGTAGGTGTTGAGGGTCTCTTGCTCATGGAGTCGGCGGGTGAGCTCTAGAACCTTCTTCTCGCTGGCGTAGAAGCTGGCTTCAAAGGTGTTCCGTTCCTCCTTGAGTTGGATCCAACTCTTCTGCATCTCTTCCCACGATGTAGGCATGTCAGGATATAGGATGGTGTAGGGAACCTCTCCTTCCTTGACGGGCTCTTTAATCACAGGGAGAACATGAGGATAAGGCATCATTAGACTCTGGGCTCGGGCTCGTACCCATTTGAGGTAAGGCTCAAGAGGGATGGAGTTCTTGTGCCCCAGTGTCTTGCTGTCAACCTTGTTAGGCATCCTCCAAGCTCTGATGAATCTTTGGCGAAGTCCTTGTGCATCGTTGTTGAAGTCAAAAACTAGGTCAGGAATCAACATGTCGTGAGGGCCATCCCTCCGTGCATATCCAAATTTCCTCAAAGACAGACAAGGGTTGTAGGTAATGCCCCCTCTAATTCCAAGTAATGGAACATTAGGGAACTCTCCACAACGATCGACGATGATGACATTTTCTCTGGACCGAGAACACCAATGTACATCAGAGTGAGTAAGAGTCATCAACCGTTGGGACCACCTTGAGCCTTGGTCATTCTTCAAGATAGATTGTGGAAGGTGCGAAATAAACCACCTTGCAAGGAGAAGAGTACAGCACATGAGAACACCCCTCTTTCTCATTGTTCGAGTGTAAAATGAGTGAAAAATGTCCCCAAGCAATGTTGGTATTGGATTTCTGGACAAGAAGATTTTGACAGCGTTAACCTCTACAAGCTGGTCAGGATTTGGGAACAGGACCAACCCATAGATAAGGAGTGCCACAATTTCTTCAAAGGCTTGTAGGTCCAATGAGTTCCAACACTCTTGTGCCTTCTCAAACAAGAATTTGGCTAAGAAACCTTTGACACCGCTTCTAGTTTCCCAATTCCCCTTGATGTCAGAAGGCTGTAGATGTAGTGCTCGAGCAACATCTTCAGGCTTTGGTTCCTTTTCCGTACCGTTGAAAGGTAGTTGATTAAGGATAGGAATTCTCAGGAGTTGAGAAAACTCCTCCAAAGTGGGCACCAACTGGTAGTCGGGGAAAGTGAAACAGTGATGAAGAGGGTCAAAGAATTGGAACAACACCTTCATCATGTCCTCTTCAATGTTGGTGTTGACTAAGCTGAGCAGTCTACCATGTCTTTCACTGAAGGGAGAGCTTTCTGGAATCCTTGATGTGAGCTCCTTGAGTTGAGGAGGGATTCTCACAAGGTTGACTTGGATGGTTTTTCTGTGAGGAACTTCCATGACCTACAAAACAAGAACAAAGATGAAGATCTAAACCCTTGAAACGATTAGTGCATGCACATGATGCTTTATGATGTTCATGATGTATGCACAAACATATGTACAAGCAAATCACACCAAACCCTAGTTTCAGGCTTGCATGGGGTTTCATAGGTAAGTACCCTCTTGAGTGTAGTTGGCTTAAAAACCTGTCCTATAAATAGTAACCGGGTTCTAAGGAGCTCAATATCACTGGATTGTTTTCATTGTTCATTGTTTTGGTTTAACCACTTAACTAGCGACCAAAATATTCCAAGAAAACAACCCTCAATGAGTGTAGTATCGAGTATCTACCAACTTCGGATTGCACCAAAGCCGGTCATCTCACTACTCCTAATAAAAGGCCAAGATGGTCAAGTAAAGGTTCTAGGTCATTAGTGCTTGGTGACATCACTCAGCGGCCCCGTACTCTCCTTGATTGAACTCAAGGGTTACCGGTACTCACAAATATGTCGCACTAATATAGCTATTGCTTCGACCGTGTCGGTATACCCCGCACAGTTTCCACAACGTATTGCTATCTATGAATGTTTCCCAAAATCCGGGTGTAGGATTGCAAACCCAAACAAAAGAGCCAAGATATAAAGCAATCAAATCAAACAATCTAGTCATGCAAGAGGGTGATCTAAGCCCTAAGGTTACTCCACTTTTAAAATTTTTCCCTAGCAGAGTCTCCAGTTCTGTGATACGGTGGGAGAACTGACTAGGATTTTGCGTTTGTTTTCACAAATGTTTCAGTTGAGCAAGAGTCGCCACCGACTTTTTATTTTATCCTAAGGAAAGGTTAAAAAGCACAGCAAAAACCTTTGAGATGTTTTCTTGGGTTCGGGGAGTAGATTATAGAAAGGGAAGGTATTAGCACCCTTTCTATCCATGGTTATCCATGGGCTCTTAGTTACTTGCTTAGATCAACTTGCCTTGATTTTCAATTGTTTGAAATGGTGCTTTGTGTGTGTGGGTTTGTAAATGTTTTGAAAAGAGGCCAATGAGATGGCAACCTTTGTAATGATCCATGTTGGGATGTATACAAAGGTGTATGTATTTTGAAAAGGTTTTCAATGTTTTCGAAAGTTTGTTTTGAAAGCGTATTGATGTGTGTTTTGAAAAATAGGCAAGTGTTTTGTTTTGCAAGTTGGCAAGTAACCAAGAGCTATCTCCCCTAAATTTCTCAAAGATCTTTGTTATGCTCTAACCCTTTTAACAATTTTGTTCCACCATTGTATTTGGTGGACAATCTTGTGTTAGGATGTGAAAGGGACGGGCGCGGGTCATCGTTTAGACCATAATTACAATGGTGCCAAGTATCTTTGGGCAATTTTTCCTTTGAGGGACTTGATCATTTTTAGGCAACTTTCGAAAGCGTCATCGAGGGACTATGATCATTTGAATTGTTTTGTTTTTCCCAAAGAGACCTAACATGCAATATGGCCCATTTATTGAAGGCAACAAGTGGAATACCCTAGGGGTGTAAGTGTGATTAGTGTTGTTCATTTCCATGCTTGTTTATCTTGAATTTAGGTCAAACTATTTTTGGTTAATTGATTTGCATACAAAACCCTAATTCTAGCATGGCATAATTAGAAAGCTTTAAAGTGCGAAAAATAAAGTTCCTAAATTATTACAACACAATATATGGGAAGGGGGGTACAAATGTTCAAATGGGGATATTTTGGCAAGAATTAAATCCTAAGCTATTACATCAAATTGGAATTTTGCAAGGTATTTATTTACACAATATTCAAATAAAATAAAGTAAAATAAATATGCAAAATGAAAAAAAAAGGTTTTTCATATGTATGTAAATAGTATTTATCATATATCAAATAAATAAATAAAAGTATTAATTTTTGGGCATTTTTATGTTTAGGGCAAAACCCTAATTTTGCTAAAATAAAAAGATATTAATTATTTAATAATTACAATATTTATTAGTTATGTACACAAAATAAATAAAAGAGAAGTATATTTGTCAAAAAGGTATTTTTAATGTTAAATATTAATAAAAATAAAAATGTATATATTTTGTATTTTTATCCTAAATATTCTAATAAATATATATGTATTTGTATTATTTACTAAATATATTAAATATGTACAAAATAATAATATTTAATATTTACAAAAAATGTATTTTTTTATAAAGTGTTTTCAAAAGATAAAATAAAATAAAAATCAGAAAATAAATATATTTGTATTATTTTTAGTTACTTTAAATAAAAGTATATTTGTGTATTTATTTATGTACAAACATCAATTTAAACAAATAAATGCATGATAAATACAAAAATGGTTTGAAAAATATTTTTTATATTTTTAATATTATGAGAAAAAATAAATAAGTCAGAAATAACAAGAAAAGTCAAAAAATGTTTCAAATAAGCACAATGGGCCAAGGGGGTTCAAAAGCAGAAATAGGGTGCAAATAAGAAGTCATCTCAGGCCCAGCCAAAGAAGACTTTGTCTTCAACCTTCAGACAAAACATTTGAAAAAACGCGCCTTCTCTTGCTCCAAACACAACTCCTGATTCCTGGACTTTTAGCACAAACTCATAACATGAAAAATGTTAAGCATCAAACCACGATTCTGGACATATAAAGAACTCATCCTAACTCTCAGAAATGAGAGAGAATTTCTCCATTCCTAATTCTTAACCTAACTTTTTATCAATGTTCAGACCTCAAATTCTCATAGCACAGGCAAAATAAATGGAAAGTAAAGATATGTATAGCTTCAGGGACATGGGCATGACATTTTTCATTCACAAACTTAGACCTAATTCTTCCTACATTGAGAGATAGAAGTTCATGAACTTACCTGTTCAGTTGGAATCGTGTCTGGCAATGGAGGAGCTTTCAGGGCAAGATAATGATTTGTATAGCTTGCTTGATGTCCAGGGATGCTATTCCAACCTTTAGTTTGCTTTGAAACCAAGTGAATCGTGTTATGGCACTTCAACTGCAAAACAGAAAAATGAAAATGGTGATGTTGGTTATGGGTGTTACAGTATGCTTCTAAGGCTTTGGACAGTTTGTATGGATGGTAGGGAAAGTGTTTGAAGTGGTTTTGGCCAAGGTGCGCGATGGAAATGAGCTAGCCAAGTCCAAGTGCAGAATGCCCTATTTTTGTGCAGTTTAATGGTGATTCTTTGTTTGAGAAGGCAATGGAGATGGTTGGCTCGTGTTTCAGGTCAGGGTGGTTGTTTAGAATGTGTTTAACAAGTTTGCTTAAGTTGGTCTTGGCAGAAATGAGAGTTGGTAGCTGTTATGCAAGTTTTCTTCACCTTTAAGCAACAAAATGCCAAGTTATTTTCTAGACTGATGGAGGCCCCCAATCTATGCTGCATACCTTAGTATTGATCAGTGTGTTATGTTCAAAAACTTGTGCCAAAGAGATTTGTTGTGTACCTCTTGATTTGCAAGTTGACATAAAGTTTTCACTTTTCAAAAATGGACATAATGCTTTTTCTACTTATGGCTTAATTTTGCATACAATGCTTAAACACATAAAATAAGGCCTTGACACAATGAGTTAGCATTAAATTTATGAGTGCAAATGGGATATAGGACCTGTAATCAAGGAATGCAAGCTGAGTTCAAAATGGCACAAATGTATGAACATGAAAATTGGCCATAAACAAAGTGAGTTTTTCCCAACTTGCCAAATTCGATTCTCTCTAACCATGAGGTTGTTTGATGAGTTCTTGGACATTTTGGAAAGCTTGGAATGTGTACTACAATCCATCTTTGTAATGCAAATTGAAATTCCAAGTGGAAGCATGTGAAAAGTGGTCTTGAAGTTAGGCAAAAATCCTGCCTAAAATAGGTCAAAATTTTTCTAAGTTAAGAATGGTTTGGTACCTTTGTTCCAAAAATTGTAACTTGAGCTACAAGCTTCTTTTGAGGAAACTTTGTGAATCAAAGTTGTAGATTTTGCAATAGGCTACAACTCTCATGTTTTTACTTTTCCTTGAATCCAAATGCATCTTGATGAGAAAGTGGGACAAAGTTTGGAAAAAATTAGGGTTTTTCATAACTTAGAAAAATTCTAAGTTATGAAAAATCTTCATTTCAAACCCTAATTTGCAATTCTTGATTTCTTGATGAACAAGTTTCATGATTTGGCATGTTTTGATGAAAAATGAATCTTGACACTTGATTTTGACCAAAAAGTCAAAGTTTGACTTTTCAGTATACAATCAAATTTGACTCAGTTAATTGGAAAATTCATTTGTCAATCTTGTGTATTTGGGATCCTTTGAACTTGTTGAGCATGTCAAGACAATTCCATTGGGTCCTTGAGTCCATATGTGAGCTTGGTTTGCCATTGGCTAGGTCAAACAGTCAAAAATTGTCTTTGTGCAGTCAAAACCCTAAAAATGACCGTTTTGCCCTTTTGGTGATCTGATCAAATTTCTTGTGGAGTTATGATCCAAACTTGATCAAATGGTTCATATTAGTTCAATATGTTGATGTGGGTCAAAAATCAGGAGGTTTGACTGTCAATTGACCACAATTGACTTTTTCCCCAATACAGTTGATTTCTAGGTCAACTGTCCAATTGACTGGGCAAAGATTGGAATCAAGGCTTGAAACTTGGTATGGATAAACTTGGGAGTCCAACATGAAGCATGAAGGTCATCTTAGGCATTTTAGGTCAAAATATCTTTGTGCAAACACAAACCCTAATTTGGGTTAACAGTGCTAGGAGAAGTCTTGAGCAGAGGAAACCCTAACTGGGTCTTGAGCTCCAAGGGTCTTGAGATAAAAAAAATGTTGAGGAATATGGGAGGGAAAATTTTGGGGTACAACACCTGCAAAGCACAGGAAACCAGTCAATTAGGGAGAAAATCCATATGCTCTCCATAACTGACAATAAGAAGGGCACGACAAGCCGAGTCATACTCCACACACGATTAAAACGTTGAGGATTCGAACGAAGGTTTGGTATCACCTTCGCGACGCCAAGATGCCACGATAAGTCGTCCTACATACTGCCTAAATGGGCCAACATCCCGGCCAGTCACGAGTACGTCGACCTAAGCCATGGATATGACGAGCAATATCATGAATCCTAAACCTAGAACTATGAGTTTTCCGAGCACTATCACGAGTTAGGCGCCCTGAATCATGAAGATCCCGGGCAGCATTGCGAGTCACACGCCTAAACTATACGTTTACTGGGCACAAACATGCGTTTACCGGGCATAAACATGGATATGCCGGGCAAAAATACGAATGTATCGGGGCTAATCCCATACGCAGATTTTCTAACATACAAACAATGGAAAAAATCATCTACCACAGAGAAAAACATGAGGGATGAGACGCTTGAAATCGGGAAAGAGGTACGGCGGCAGAGAAGAAAATCGACAGCGGAAAGCACGGTGGTCCTATGAAAATCTGGAAAAAAATAGGAGCAGCAAAGGCAAAGGAAGGAGGAGAAGCGCGAAGAGGAAAAACATATTATGGGACCCAAGTATCCTATTTATAGTGATAATGTTGAATACGAAACGTCACCCCGAGGAACCACGAACTTCCCTCCTCGACGCATAGCTCCCCTAGGCAATAATGACCCTATCTTCAATAGGGTGGTGTCACGGTTCCCAAGGGTTGCCTCGTGTACTCAACGAACACAGCCCGTCGAGAGTCCCCCGAGCACTCCTCGAAAGGAATTATCTCACGAGCGCGACACAGGGGAAGCTCCTCAAGCAACCACGGGGAACCAAATCTCCTGGCCGAGCGTGAGGCCCCGTGACAAAGGCGACCTGAGGTCAAGTCATAACTCCTGCTCCAGGAGCCACGACTTGGGGGGCTCCTGTTCTGGACTGGGCCCGGGTTGGCCCAAGAGCAAGAATGAAGGCCCAATCCAAATGGCTCTACAGGGGGCGCGCCGACCAAGAAGCTACAGCCGTGCCCGCCACTACCCGCAAACACAACGTCCTTGACCTCATACAATCCAGCTCGAGTCCAGCTCGAGCACCCCTCTCGAAGGGCAAACTATGACCGTTACACCATCACCTGAACTCCGAAAAGACCGCGTCCTCGTCTGTCCGTACTTCTCGCATAGCACCCAGGAAGGAGACCACATGTGGGTCCCCACTACACACGTAGAACCTGGCAGTTCCTGTATTGGGCCAATCTTGGTCGGCCCAATGAAGGGACCTTGGCCCAGCGCTGAGGGTTATAAATACCCTCTGTTCCAAGAGGGTCAGGTATTCATTCTCTTACCCATATACACATTTTTTACCTGCTCGTGCTACCACTCACTTTAGCATCGGAGTGCCTTGCAGGTACCCCCCCCCCCCCCATCTCGTTCAACTTCAGCTCGGAGCCAGTCGTGCCGATCCAAGTCTGATCAGGTAAAATCAAATATCATCCAAGATCCATCCAATTCCTTTCTTATGCTTCTTCAATACCTGCAAAAATTTACTTTCTTGATCAAAATAAAGTTTAGAAGAATTTATAACCGGAAGTTTTTCATTCATCTCTAAATATGCATATTTAAGATTTTCAGGAATTAGCTTCAGCTCTCGGGAAGGTGGTTGTTTGATGGATGATTTGTTTTGGGCATCCAGAGTGTTGAGAGCTTCATCCACATGAACAACTTCATTTGCAACCTCATCTGCAGTAAGAATGTCAACTTGCAAGGCGGCCTCAATTTCAGCACAAACAGAGCAAATTTTAATATCAGTACAAACATCACAAGAGTAAACATCATCAAAATCAGATAATGATGGAAAATCAGCTGCAAATAAATCAGTACAAGTATCATCAACAGTCTCAGAAAGCAACTCTATTGGAAAAACAGAATTCTCTTCCAAGGGTTGTTGGTTAGATCCTTGAGCTTGTTGCATGATATTCATCAAAGAGGCAAGTTGTTCAATATGTATTTGCAAAGTCTGGAGAGTAGAATCTATTTGTTGTTCATACTTGAGATTATTTGCAGCCATTTGTTTGACAATATCCTCTAGCGAAGGTTCAGAAGGTTCTGAGCACACAACCTGGAATTCCTTCAGATGCTTATGCGGATCCTCACCTGTAAGACTATTAAGCTTTGACAACAAGTGTATTAAATTAGATTTTGATTCAAAAGGTGTATCAGCTGCAGGATAGTCAATACATAAACCATTATAGCTCACATCAAGGCCAGCCAACTGCCTCAAATTTCTTTGTTCAGCCATATTATCAATAAACACAAAAATACCAACTATGTCCGAAATAGACAAAAACAAATAGAAAGAAGGAAAACAATTAAAATAAATTCAAAAAAATACAAAAACACCAAATATAATCTAATGAAGCAAAATAAGAATTTTAAGAATTTTTCTGGATTTTTTCGACACTATGAAAACAGTAAAAAATTATTTAAAATTATTTTTTCGTCGATTTTTTTCTGAACTTCTGAAAAAAATTCAGAGCAAATCGAAACAGTAGGTTTCAAACCTACCTGCTAGGCTGAAAAACTATACTGCAGCCGAAATTGCAACCCTAAAAATCAACAAACACAACGAAAAAAACAAGAAAAAAAGCAAGAACATTACCTATGACTAAAATATTAATTAATAACAACAAGAATCCCCAACAACAACGCCAATTTGATTCGCTGTCGCACACAGATCAAAAACGAATATTTTGTAAAATGCAGTATAGCGACAATGGCTCGAGTCGTATCGCAAGGATTCTTGATTTTATTATTAACTAATCGAAATATAATAGGGGGTAGGTTTTAGGATTGATTCATAACACAAAATAAGTGATTAAAATAAGTGATTGTAAAAATAAGTCGATCTACTGTTTTCAGGTTCCTGCTAATCATTGGTTTTTAACTTATCAATTCCCTAAGCGGCTTCGACCTCTATTCAATTTCAATACCAATTGACAAACGCAATAGATATAAAATAGATTGAATTCTCATTCCGAATTAAGCAAACGGATTAATACAATCGTGAATTAAGGAAACACGATATAAAACGCGATTTAACGACTAAGCGACATAAACAATGATTAAAGATTAGGAATACAATCATACAAATTTAATCACGACATTCCATGAAATAACAGATTAAGCAAATGTAATTTCATAAAATAGAATTGAAAGAGAAACGAAATTGAATTGATAAATTAAAAATCTCAAAGCATCGGAATACGATTACAGTAGATCAACTCTGGATGATTAGTTCTTCATTCAAGCGTAAAAGCAAAAATGTATTTTTTGTCTCTAATGAAAAAGGTATGTACGAAATTAATACAGCGGCTGCTAGGTATAGCAAAGACAAGGATTTGGTTCATAACCCAACTGGGTCGAAAACATAACCCAGGCCCAAAATAAACGATCCAAAACTTAAATATAAAATGCTGCAACTTCAACGAATTTTATGGTCTTGCTACATTCCGATTCAGCTCTCGACTTCTGAATCAAAATCATAGCTCTTTCTCTTAGCTTTCCAACGACTAGTAGCGTGCCTCATTCCGACTTCCGTAGCTCAAGTTATGAATTTATTCGTGCAGACTGCTAATGCTGAAAATAAAGTGCGAAAATCAAATAAGAGTAGAAATAAACTAAAATAGAAAAATACTATAAAATACAAAAATAAGCTAAACAAACCATGAAAATGCATAAGTACAATCATGGAAGAATGTGCATCAAAATACACTGATCAATGTGTTTTTGAGAGTTACACCCGTGACTGGTGTTGGGCGAGCATTAAAGTCTAAGAAGCCCGCTCCTCATTTTATTGGTCTATATCAAATTTTGGACAGAGTTGGAAATGTTGCTTATAGAGTGGCTTTACCGCCTAATCTTTCGAATTTGCACGATGTGTTCCATGTGTCACAACTCCTGAAATATATTTCAGATCCATCTCATGTGATTCATATGGATGATGTGCAAGTACAAGATAATCTTACTGTGGAGATGATGCCTGTACAAATCGCAAATCCTAAAATGAAGACTCTAAGAGGCAATGAGATTGCTTTGGTGAAAGTAGTCTGGTTAGAAGCTGCCGGAGAAAGCATGACGTGAGAGTTGGAAAGCAAGATGCGGGACTCCTATCCTGAGTTGTTTGAATAAGGTGAATTTTCGAGGACGAAAATATTCTAAGTGGGGGAGAGTTGTAAGCTCGTTAATTTAATTAATTATTTAATTATTTTTGGATTATTTGTTGAAAAGTTGTGAGATGTTGAGAATTGTTGGAATAAGTTGTTAGATTATTATTGATTAATTAATTAGTTGATTAATAATAATAATAATAATAATAATAATGTTGGAAAATTAATGGAATAATTATGTTGGGCTTATTTTATTGGTTGGAAGTAGTAAAGTAGGGGTGTGTAGCTTAGGCCCAATAGAATTGATGTTATAAGGTTAAGCTGACACAAGGATTTGATTTAGTTGGAGTATAAGAAGTCTTGTGCGTGACCGTGAAAGTTGTGCAAAAGAGGAGTAAGGTTACACGATTATCGAGTAAAGTTGCACAGTTGTCGAGCAGAGCAAAGCAAGGTTGTCGACCGGAATTTTGTAGAGCAACCTTCAATCCCGGTAAGGGTGGGGTTCTGACCTTATAATAGGATTGATGGTGATCGTTATGTGGGAATTTGTCATATTTATGACTGTTGTACGTTGATGTTCTGGATCTGTGTTAAAATTTGCCCATTTATTCATGTTATGTGGTTTAGGGAGTTACCGTGTGACTGCCTTATATGATTAGTGAACATGTTATTGAAGTCGGCCGTTAGTCGTGTTGTAGGCGTTTTGAGTTGTATGTATAATTGCCCGATAAAATCGATGGATAGGTTAGTGTAGATTATTACATGTTGATATGGTCATTAGGTTGTTGTATCTTCCAAGCGGTTGGCAAGAAATTAGTAAATTATTATTGTGGTCATTTTAGGAAGTTTTCTGCGTGACTGTCTTGTACAATTAATGAATCTGTTGATAGGAAATATAGTTGCCCGTTGTTATGGTATTCCAAGCGGTTGGCTGGAAATTATGGGTTGTATTGATGTGGTCGTTATGACGTTGTATTGTTCCATGCTATTGGCCAGAATTAGTGGTCGAGGAGGATGCTGATGGTGTTAGGTTCCGAGCGGCATTTAAGCTGCAAGGTGTGTCGGGGAATATATGTGTTGGATGTCGAGCGACATTAGGCTATAAGGCATGTTGAGGAGCACAATATTGTTGTCGAGTTGCACGAATTTGTAGGATATGTCGAGGAACACAAATTAGTTGTTATCCTGTCTTGGTTGTTGTGCATGTCGAGGAGCACGTAGTCTCCTATCCCTATTGCCCGTGCATGTTGTTTTGGTCGATACCAGTGTTGTGTGAGTTATTCTGAGTTAAGAAATTGTAGGTTGATGATTTATGTTGAGATGTCTCTAATTATGGGCAGATAATAAGTTGTAGGCTTATGGCCAATATTGAGTTAAATTGAATTATTGTTTTTGTTGTTATTACGCTCATGTTGTTAATGCATACATAGCATATCATGTTGGAGCTGATACTCGTTAAGTTGGCTTGGATTGGCAAAATATTAAGTTGAAAGCTTGTGCCTTGTTGATGCCTCTATTTTTTGGCAGATTTCTAAGTTGAGAATTTTACTCCATTGGTACCACATGCATGTGCATAAAAACAAGTCATATTCCATGTTGCATTCTGAGTTGTTGTGTGGATGAATTCACGATGATAATATTGTTAAATAGCTGCGAAGTGATGATTTTTATGAATTGTTTCTAATGCATTATTTATCATGCGTTCTATTATAATGTTCGATATCTCACCCCTTCTATTTGAATGTTACCCATATGTTGGTAACGTGCAGGTAATCCAGAGTGAAGGTGGTTTACCTTCAGTAGTTCGAGTCAGTGTCATTGCTCTGATACGTAACACTCGGAGGGATTAACTCTTGTTGCTTTATCGTTGTTATTACTTCAGTTGTTGAATTTTAAGTTGATTTTCGTTATGTACTTGTTATTTGGAGATGTTTCAGTTAGATAAAGATGTTATACCCTTTTAGTTGAATATTATGATTCCACTGCCTAGTTATGAAAGTTGTTGATTTTAAAAGATTAATTTATGTTGTTGTTGGTTCATCTAAGTTTAATGTGTTATGTACCTTTAATGAATGCCGTTGTTTTAAGTTGAAATTATAGCATTCTGATTTGGTTGTCGAAATTTTATAGCTATGATTTTATAATAATTGTCGGGTAGAATTGGAGTGTTACAAGGGGGAGAGTTGTTTATCTTCTTCCTCATGTACACCATGACTTCATGACTTTCTCTTGTTATCTTGATGTTGTTGTTCTATGGTGTTGAGGTTTATGGGTTGTAATAAATTTGTTTGGCTTGATGTGAAGAGATGTTGCATGTGATATCCCAACATCAATCAGATTGTGGTTATTACCTCTTGTTAAAGCCTTTTTCATATTCTGTCTAAAAAGTGGGAGAGGAGAATACAATTTGTGTATGTGTTGAGATTCTCTTGTGCCAAACTTGTGTGTGCATCTTTTAAGGGGGAGAGAATATGTGTTGGACTGTCATGAAGCAGTCATTTTATGGATCGTGTGACATCTTATGAGAAGACAGTGAAGACTGAAGACTGTTAAAGATATGAAGACTAAAAACACTACTTCTGGTGTTTATAGGTTTCTGCTGATTTGTATTGATTAATCTTTGCTCTTAATGTAATTTATGAATCTTAAATATGCAGCGAAAATGTAAATTAGTTTTAGCCGAAATAAGCCAAAGCAAAAGATTGTTAATTCTCTGAATTATGTAATTGGCATTATGTTTGGTAAAACTAATAGAGCAACAATATGTTAGATAGGATGTATTTACTTGCTAACAGGAGCAGGTTGTGTAAGAAGTCTCATCTTATGTTTGGACAAGTTAAGTTGAAGTATTTCAACATCTGGAGCAACATGTCAAATAAGATGTCATATGAAGGAGCATACATCGCTGTGCCTGAGCTGAAGTGATATGTTTATTCTGTTAAGTCACAATGACATGATATATTTTAGGATATTATATTATCCTATGTGGCGTTGTTTTATAGGTCATGAAGAATCAAGTTAAAATATTGAAGATTATGCAGTTTCTAATTATGGAGATAATTTAGGAAACTAATGATTGAAGACCTATTATTATGCAAAATCTCTTGCAAACTTGTAATAGCCGATGAGTTGTGATTGAAGGCCCAAATCTAGTTGAGTTATAGGTTATAAATAGAAGCTTTGTAACCTAGTTTGAGTACCATTCGAAAATATAAAGATATAATTATTATGACTGAGTCTGTAGCCACTCTCTAGGAGAGTTGGTATAAGTGAACCACTCGGATTATGAGATGGTCACTATGTTCTCCTCGAAGTTGTGAAGCAAGAGTGAGTATTGTTCTTGGAGGAAGCTTGTAAGCAACTCCAAGTTGGTGTTCTTAGTTAAGAGGAAAGCTGTAAAGGTGAGAGTTTAGCTTTAGGTCTTGGCTAGGTATTGTCATGGAAGTGTGTCTTTCTGTTTTTTGTATTTGAAGTGTGATCTTCATATAGGTAGAAAGTCATCAATACAGTAACTAGGATTGAGACTGTTAGACATCATTGCGGTGATTGGAGGTGAGATGAGATTTCTCATATCTAGGGAGGACCTAGGTAGAAGTTGTACATAGTAATGATTAAGTCAGAAGTTGTAAACGGGAGAATATAATTTTGAATTGATATTGTCTAGAGGATTTCCTTTCTGGCTTGGTATGTCCCTAGAGTATGTGTTGGTTTATACTGAACTGAGTTAACAATGTTGTGTGTACTTTACTTTTTAGTATCTATTTTTAACTGTTTATTCCTTGTCATGATGTTTGTAACAGACTACATATCTTTATATTTTATAGGACATCTGATTTTGCTATACCTAAATTTCAACAAATATTGAAAAAGCAAAAGATTTAAACAAATTGTCTCTATACTACATCAACTTGGCTATTAAAGAAATGGATAAGAAAAGGTAACAACTATTTAATTGGTTTACGCATCCATGTTTTTAATTTTCTCACATGCTTTAGTCTCGTGATAAATTATAATAAAAATAGTTGTTAAACTTTTAAAAAACTCTTTTCTGCGATTAACTCAAATCAAAGTATCTATTTAACCTTCCTTCTAGATGTGATCTAGTCATACTCGACCAACATTGGTTAAGCTAGATTTCCCCCCCACATACTACCATAACGAAGGACATAAACCACACAAACAACCTCCAAGAAGGTTTAATCATCAAATGATTCCTTAGATCAAATTTAGAGTAGAAAGGCTTCTAAAGGCAAGCTTCATCTAAAATGCTTGATAATTTACATGGCAATCTAACATGATATCCCTGATCAAGAAAAATTGACAAGTCAGAGTTTTTATCCACTACAAAAACCTTAATTTGGCTACTATATAGAACGAGTATGAAATTCCAACAACAAACATATTAATTGATGATGCAGGTAGCCAGGACGGCACAATTGCATTTATGTTGTTGTTTGTTGACTGCTAATTGAGGGAAATTTTCGAATTATTTTTAAGGGAAATTGGTTTTTTTTAACTTTTTTTTGGACATAATATAAAAGTAGAAGTTTTGGATGAGGTTCATATCACGTGTTTGCCATTTTCCTAAGCATTTCATGTGTTTTTTGTTTCAATATTATCTTTGCATTGCTTCTTTGCAGATCTGCAAACCACCCTTCTTCATCATTTTTCTTCCAAAATATTCATCGTTCTTTACCTACCTCTGCCAAGTTCATATATTTCTTCACCTTTTTCATCCAATCGTATCTATTCTTCACCTTAATCTTCATGCACTGGAAAAGAAAATACCGTGCATGTTTTTAGTGACAATGGTAGCAACTATGTCTTGGTAGGTAAGAATGTTCTACGTTGTTGCTTTCTACCAATGTGATAAATATCATTAGTTACTCATCTATATAATTTTTTGGTCCTTGGAAAATATTTAGAAGAGAAATATCCTAGACTCTATTGGACTTCGTGTGCGGCAGATTTTGTGGATTTAATGTTAGAAGACATGATAAATATGTCTATTTTTAAGAGGGCCGTAATAAGAGGAAAATTCTTACTAAATTCATCTACAACCGTACCACAACCTAGGGGTGTTCGCGGTGCGGTTTGGGCGATTTTGAAACAAAAAATCACCCGAACCACAAGATAAAAAAATGTGCGGTTCGATTTGGTTCGGTTGGCTTTTAAAAATAAAACCGAACCAAACCAAACCAAACTAATGCGGTTTAGATTGGTTCGGTTGGTACGGTTTTTTATAAAACAATTATTTAGCCATACACACATATATAGAGAAAAATATAATTTTGTGTTTAATCGTTCATACATTACCATAAAAAATTTCTAATTGTCAAAATAAGTTTATAATTTATTACATAAAATTGCGTATTATAATTTTATCTAAATCTAAAGAATGATATACATAAGATTGCATTCTTAAATAAATATTATACAAAGAATACGATAAAATATATTTTATGAGAATAGTATTTATAAATGAATAATATTTCATTTTTTATGATTTGTAAATTAAAATACATATCATACAAAGAATATGATAAAATATACACATAATACATGTTGGTTTCTCTAAAGAATTAAAGAAATATATTGGTTAATAAGATTTAATAACATAATGCGGTTTGGTTCGGTTTGGTTCGGTTTATAAAATACAAACCGCAAACCAAACCAAACCACGCGGTTCCATTAGAAAATGACTCAAACACATCCGAACTAAATGCGGTTTTTTGCGGTTTCGATTTGGTTCGATTCAGTTTTGCGGTTTTCTATTGGGCCGGTTTGGTTTTGAACACCCCTACCACAACCTTTAACATAATGACAATGTTCATTGAAGGAGCTAAATTGGTTAAGAGTGGAGTTACAAAAGGTCGGCAACAACATTCCTTACACTTTAAAAATTGTATAAACTGAAATTCTCTTCGCCCGGTGGAAAGATGTTAGAAACAATGTGTTTGACACGATAATCATGTAACACAGAATAATAGAAAAATATAAATAATATAGGAACTGGTAATCTAGTTAGGTGAAAAATCACCTACGTATGGATGACGTTAACCTAATGAAAGAAAATTCACACTTAATAGTTCGAAATAAAAATTGGTCTTAATTAAACTCTACTGATCCAATGCTTCTTTTCTTAATAATACATGTGAATTTCTATTCAAAACTCTGTATAGAAAGAACTCCATTCTTAATAGTTAGAAGTACAATTGGTCTTATCTGAACTCACTTTTTTCAGTGCCGCTTTCGTAATACTACCCGTGAAGATTTGATCAGGATTCTCCCAAAATCTGAGACACCTCTCACTTTCACTCAAACACTCTCCCAAATATTTGAACAATTACAAAAATATAATAATGATGAAGCAAAATTACAACTCAAAATAAAACTCTATTCCTATGAATATGAATGTCATTGGCGAATAGAGTCTAACAACATAAAATTAAAAACAAAAAGATTCAACTAAAAAATCTCCTATAAAGTAGATTTTTTCTCTGAAGTTCTAAGTCTTCACAAAGGAGATGAACTCCTTATATAATAGAAACGATCCAAATCCAAAAGTCCACAAGGTTTCTTCATGAATTCGACTGCAATCTCAAAAGTACACAAACCAATCTCCCACTATAATGATTGAAAACATCATTGGTTAAATCTTGAATAAAATTAGAAATCTTGAAATATCATTTTGAATAAACTAATTATGATAAAAACTTTCTTATTCTAGAAAATACAGTTTCAACAATCTCATGATTGTATACATAAGGAAACAAATCATTAATCCGAAAAACACAAAGATTAATCTTCAATAATGTTGATTTCCAAACTTGATTAATCCCTTTTAAATTTAATTTGAATTTTGATTATAACAAAATAAATCTTGCTGTATTTGAGTTGACATCTTTCCACATAGATCATGGAGCATTTGAGTTGACATTTTTCCACATAAAATAATTATGAATCTTGAACAAATCAAATAAGATATTTACTTGATATAAATCATAATTCCAATTTCTCAAGTAAAAGATTCAGAGTAAATCTCTTTATTAAATCAAATTCAATCTTGTTTCCAAAAGCACTTAATCAATCAAACCTTGATTGGATATAAAAAGAAAAGAAAATCCTTTAAATAAATCAACTCCAAATATTTTAATAAATGCAACTCCAAATCTCTTGTTTAAACCATATTCAATTAAGATCTTCTCCAAATAAATATATAATTTAATCAAATCTTTTACCAAACCGATTTAGATTAAAATGTTTCTTTCTAAACGCAACTTCAACAAACTTTTGAAAGAAATAAAATTGAACAAATCTTGAATAAAATATGAAGTGAATTAGTACTCAATTTGTATAGCACATGCGCCAAGATGTCAAGTAACATGTTCCAGACATCTTGTTCAATTAATTATCTACGGGCATTATCCAATCAAATCTTTCTTTCAAAGAAACTTCAGCTAAAACTTGGACAGAACAAACTTGAACCAACTCTAGTAATAACCTCTAGAATCAAACACAAAACCAAATGAACTAAGATATGCCCAACAGCATTTGCGACATCTTACTTTCCATTTTGCCTATAAAAATAAGTCAATCCAAATATATAATCCAAATATAATAACATAAAATAAAAAACAATCTTAGAAGAATGTTTGGATTAGAAGCATGGTCTTAATAAAAATAAGCCAATTCAAATATAATAACATAAAATAAAAAACAATTTTGACAATAAGTTTGTGATTTTATGTTTTGTTTTTTATCTGTGTCTTAATGAACTAAAATCAAGATTTTGTACAAATTGATAATGTATTACATAACCAATATACATATAGTTCAAAAGGCATATAAACTTGTCTCAAATACAACTTTGTGTGATGTCTCAAAATATAAAATAAAATACATCATAGTTAAATTAATAAGATGGTTCATGTCTACAAAGCCAGAAGGCATAACAAGATGTCAAAATACATCATAACTAAACCATATTGAAAATTCACTAAGATGTTTAATGTCTACAAATCCAAAGGTTATTTTAGACCACTTCCTTCTCCTGTGAGATTTTTGCATTTAAGGACCTTTGTTATATCACTTCTCTTAAACTCTAATTTCCTTGCAACTTTTAGTTTGGTTTTCTTTTTCTGCATAATACAAACATCAAAATATTAGGGGAATATTTTGATGTAATAATTGCAAGAGCTCAAGTGGTTTAAGTAACTCAAATGGTTTAAGAGTTGTAGGAGTTGCATAAACAACTACCTCACGTATATCATGTTTAGTAGTCGTAACAGGTGCTGACAAAATATAATCAGGTGCAGAAAGAGTTATACAAGAGTCATGTGCAGCATTAGGAAGATGTGCTATTTGAAATGTTGGAACATGTGCAGTTTGGAATTCTTGCGCTCCAAGATTTACAACCTAGTGATTGACCATTTAAGTCCTTATTAGTTACAACTCTTTATTTCCTCTCAGCTTCTGCAAAATCAAATAAGGAGAAATACAATTTTATCTTCCTTTCACTTTTACAACCTTAAAATCATCTTACAATTATATTGAGGGGATGCTTAAACGGTTAAACACATCCACAATTCATTTAGTATATTGCATCAGCCAACTTGATAACCTACAGTATGCACATGCTAATCTATACTTAAGTTGTCTGGGAGGCTTTTACGTATTCAAATCGAAAAATAAGTTACAATGTGTAGTTTGTAACCTACAGAAAAGGGTTATGACACCTTAAAAGTTAGGACTTAAAAAACACATCTTGACAAAGAACCATCTTTGAGCTGGCCAAGATGCAGAAGAGAAACTTGGCAAGATCCCAACTCTGACTTTAAGATATAAGGGAACTGTTCCGCTGATCATTCTGTTTTGAAATGATAGATCCTATAGCCAGGATCAACTAGGGATTGGAACAAGAATCGATATATGAGATCAATCAACAACCTTTGGGGTGTGTCCAACGCTGTCGAAGCTATCTTGAGGTCCTTGAGATGGAGAATACTGGCTCGAAGCACTCTCATCTATGATGATTCTATCACTCATCACCGAATGCTTGCCCTTCCTTCCTCCAGACATGGAATCCTACATAAATCAACACGAAAGTTTATACTCCGATACAAGTTTGGTTTCTTAACATATATTTATAATCTTTGTAGCAAGCACCGACACTTATGATTGAAGGTTTATTCAGCGTTGGTCATTGAAATGACACTGACAAGTGTGATTATTGACCACATTCAATTAATACATTTTCTCAAATTATTGTTGTTGATGTTTTAGTGCCGTGTCTGTCTCAATGGTTCATACTTTATAATCTACCTGTTGTGTTGATGATCCAGGCATCTTAAGTTCAAGTTCTGTAGCTACATCAGGAGAAACACTACATCTTTTGGCATCATTAGGTCTTCTATGACCGGGTGACTTGTTCCGCGACTCTTTTCGATTCAACACGCGCGATGTAGAGGCATACTGAGTTGATGGCATCTCTATCGGAGGGTTAGCGGGAGCCGAGAATGGAATATACATTGAGCACATACTTGGAACATGCCCAGGATTTTGGTTTCCAAAGTAGGGAAAAGGTTGCATATGTGGGTGAATGGAAACTGGAGGAGGAGGGATTGGCATAGGAACTGGATATGGATAAGGGCTACTCATAACAACAGAAGCGTCCATTGCAGTCCATGGAGGCATGACTCTAACTCTCTGCTGATACTGCGAATTAAGATTTTGTATATCAGATTTTAACGACGCTTTCTCTTCCCGGAGTTCATTCTTTTCTTGAACTAGCTGTGAATACAAAATCAGCTGAATAAATGATCTGCACACAGTTACAAAGTTAATCTTGTAGACAAAATGAACAAATTATAAGAACCTTACTTCGCGCGACTCTTCAGAAAGTGCTTTATGTTCTGTTTTCAGCCTATCAACTTCAGCAGTTATGTCTTTCAACACTTGAATTGTCTCCGAGATAATGGTTGCTTTGTCGTTCCGCGGTCTATCAGGATCTGCATCATGTACAACAAACATAAATATTTCAACAGTGTAACAACTACCAATTAAATTCATACATTTTCTTCTAAACCTACAACAACCACTACAAATCCTATCGGAAATCTGATAGCAGATAGTCCAACTAATCTTAAACCAGACTCATAGATATCATGTTAAGAAATATGGTTGAGCCTATAAAACAGACTTGTATGGTGAGTATTGCTTTCACTTCTAAGCACGTGTTCATGTCATATATTGTCTGATGTGAAACTCTTAGTATAATCAATTCTAATAGAGCAACCAAACAATTCTCGGTGCTCCAAACGTGAAACCAAACACACAAAAAGACGAATTGACCGACCTAACGCGTTTCCCAATTCATGAAACTGATCATTCAACCGATCCCTCCTGATTTTCTCACGGTCAGCCTTCTGAACTTTTCTAGCAACAGTTGGATCATGAGATTCCACCTCACTCCTCTCCCTACACAGACACAAACAGTTAATCCGTTACACATGTCGGAAAACCGTAACCGTAATAACGGTCTTATGATATTAAAGCAACAAAAATCGAAGCATAAACAAACGAACTTTAACTTACCTGACAGTGTCTTTGCGATTGGTGATGATGTGTGGCGGAGGTGAATCTGGCGCCACCGTAGAGGATGGAGTTTTGGAGGAGTTTAGCGGCGGTTGATGATGCAGTTGATTCATGTTGTTAGTATTGCGGTGAGAATTGAAGTGTGGTATGAATTTAATATTTAGAGTGGGGAGAAAGTGGAGATGGCAATGCACGCGTATTCAGCTTGTGTCTTCCACGAGCCAATCTCCAACCAATATCCAAACCAAACACATGTTCTTTATTTTATTATTATCAATGTAAAACAAATTTCTACATAACATTTCAAGAATTTTTTTTAACCATAATCAAGTATTAAAAAATATATATATAAATAATCATGTTTCAAGAAAAATTACCCAAATAACTATATTTTAAAAAACTCCATAATAGAGGCGTCAAGTGAGATGACGCATGCACCTAAATTTAAGAAGGAGGCGTCAAGTGAGATGACGTCTAGGTGCAACATGTTTGCCCTAAGCCATCTCAGATGGCGCCTAGGTGCAATTGAAGTGCATTTTTTTTTTGCTTTCTATTTTAAATACGAGATAATAGGTAAATAATATAGCTTTACGAAACTTCGACTTTTCATTAACAAAAAACGATTACATAATAAAAAAACATACATATTAATTAGTGGTCCCCCGAAACTCGATAACGACCCGTGGTTCCACATCTGTGTTCTCGCCTATCTCGTGGTGAGTTTCGTCGATTTTCCTGCTGCATTTGGGTGGATGGTCCAGCGAAGTCAATGCGTTCAGGATCCATGAAATCGATCAGATCACCATATCTGGAAGATCTGCTTTGGTACAGTCGGTTACTCATGCCCTCAAAGTTTGGTCGTCTTGGTGAGGGTGGTGTTCCATGGATGGTCTATAGCACTGGTCGTCTAAGTAAGGGGGTAAAAAGGAAATGAATCTTGGGGTGTTTGATATTGCGACTGTTTGGAGCTATGGTGATGTGGTGGTTGATGGTAAGTTGGGTCGGTTGAGTCATATTCTTCAGGAAATCCCAAATCAGGGCTAAGGTGAAATGATGAGGGGCCCACATTGGGATATGGAGAAGATTGGAATTATGTGTGGGGCATGTGGGTGTATTGGCATTGCGGTTGAGATTGGGGTTGCGTGTGGGGCATATGGGGGTATTGGTATTGAGGTGGTGATTTTGGTTGGGTGTGGGACATATGAGTGTATTTGTATTGAGGTGGTGATTGGGGTTGGGTGGTTGTGGATCTGTATCGTCGGGGTGGTTGGTGGGAGGTTGATGTGTGTTGGGTTTATTGTTGGGAATTTGAGGTTTGTGCCCATTGTGTTCGTGGGTCAACCAAATATCTCGGATGAGACACGTGCATTTATGAGTTATTAACTGATATGTACCAATCAAAATATTGATTTGTGTGTCGCATATTATTCTGGTTAAGGAAAACAGGAAATTGCAAGACATGTTGGTGACACCTATGCCACATGTTACACCATTCTGGAGCAAAATCTTTCCAAATAGTAAGACCACATTGAGCACCGATCCTTTTGAGATGCCAGGGAGACAAACAAGTTAGATCGCATGGTATCTCTTGATGCATTCCGAGCTGCATCTTGACACGGTCATTGTGGTGCATCTCCACAATGTTGAACCGTATGATTGTAGTCTTTGCAGCCCAAACTGCTGCATCCTCGGGATTTGATTCGTGGTCCAAACCCAAATATGGTCTCTAGATAAATTGTGGATAAAATTAAATTAGCATAATGAAAACGTAAAAAATAAATAATTTAAAAGTAGAAAAATTCAAAGGTACCACGTACATCATCCGGGCCAAGGTGATTCAATAGATTACGATATAGAGCGACATTGAATCTTGGGTTCTTGTCGTAATCCATATCCGTCACACAGTACCTAAAGGAATCGTAAAATAGTTTATTTTAAACATATATTTGACAAAAGGATGAATAGTAAATTATTTAAGTTCTTGACTTACTTTGTTGCGTATGGGAAAATGAATGTGTTGTTGTTGACAGGGTTTAGGGACTCCATTCTCCACCAATCTCAGGCTTTGAGTAAGAAAGCGTATCCATAAAAAGTTCATTTGTTCTTTGTTGCATTTTTACACAAAGAACTGTATAGAGACTACAAGAAAAAGAAATATTAGTCAGGGGTATTTGTGAGGTGTTTTGCCCCTCACTAAAATGAACATTTTTGTGGAGATAAACCCCTCGCAATTGGTAAATCAGAAAACAAAATATAAAAAATTAATGGCGTGGGGAAACCCGTCGTAATTCATGAAGAGGGAATTTTGAATTTTAAAAATTTCAACCGCTTTACATTTTGCGAGGGGTAAAATAATACAAAATTAAATAGTAGCATTTGCTTGGGTAACCCCTCGCAAATTGCCACTACTGCCCAGACTGTCAAAATTACTTTTGTAATTTGCGAGGGGCATCCCCTGTGAAATTCTGAACGTTAAGTTTCCGAGGAGCATCCCCTCGCAATTGGCACTATGGTATAGTCAAATTAGCCAGAACATGTACAAACGTGCAGGCTTTGGAAATATAAAATGCATTTTGCGAGGGGCACCCCATGGCAATTTGTAACCGTTGGATTTGCCACGGGTGCCCCCACGCTATTTTCATTATATATGTAAACCTGATGTCCTTCTCTTTCTTCCACATTTTCTGCCCCTTCCATATTTTTCCTTCCCCTTTCATTACACAATATTATCTCCTTATATTTCTTCCAATATTCCATTGTTTCTTCATCTTCTCTCCTCAAGGTAATTTTTTATATGATTTTATATTTAATTTATATTGTTTTGTTTATATAACATATTTATTAATAATTTTAATTTTCGTTTTTTTATTTAAGGTTTTATTGTGTTCATCTTCAAATTTACAGTGTTCATCTTCAAGGTACCAAAAAATTATGTTTTATTTATTTATTAAAATGACTTTGTGATATAATTATTGTAAAAAAAATTTATTAAATATTATTTTTTAAACACAGTTTTTATATGATATAACTGTTTAAATATAACTAGAAATTAATATGAATTTTTTTATAATTTATTTTAAAAAAACAGAATAAATAATAATAGTTAAAAAATAAAACAGTGTTTAAAAATAATTTTGTGAAGTATTATAATTTTTTAAAAATAATAATATAAAAAAGTTTAAAAATAATAGTTAAAAAACAACTTAAATATTTAGTTTAAAAATAGTATATTTTTTAATACGATTTTTTGTTAAATATTTAGTTAAAAAACAGTTTTATAAAAAACAATATTAAAAACAGTATTAAAAAATAGTTTTATAAAAAACAGTATTAAAAACAGTTTTATAAAAAAAAAGTATTAAAAAACAGTTTTATTAAAATATCAAATATTGTTATAGAAAAAACAGAATTAAAAATATTTTTATTTTTTTTTAAAATGGTATAAGAAAGATTAATAAAACAATAATGTTTTTTTTATAAATTAAGTTTATTAATATATTGTATTGTTATTTTGAAAAAATATTAATTTGGGAGAATGAAATTAATTTTTAAAGTTATAATATGGTAAATATATTTATATATTCTTTTAGTATAATAAGTTACTTATTATGAATGATATAATTTATGTTTAGTATTAAAAATAAGTTTATGTTTTAATATATTTTTATGTGTGTTAGTAAACATCATAATATTTATTTAGAAAATAATAAGTAAATATAGCCTTTAAGAAAAAAGAAAGTATTTTTTTTTTAAATATATCATATGATAAATATATTTATATAGTCTTTAATAACTTTAGAGAAAAAAATCTATTTTTTAGAAGGTACAATATAGTAAAATATTTATATGCTCATTTAAAAAAGATGTCCCTAAGAAGTATATTCCTAAAAAACTATTTTTTAGAAGGTACAATAAGTAAATATATATAATTTAGAGAGAAAAACTATTTTTTAGAAGGTGTAATATGGTAAATATATTTATATACTCATTTAAAAAAGATATCCTTAAAAAGTATATTTTCAAGATTAAAAATATGTTTAAAAAGTATTTTAATTAGAATAAATAGGTAGATATATTATTTGGTGAAATATATATTTAAAAAGTATGGTTAAATAAATTTCAAAAATATTATTAAAATTAGGTAGATATATTGTATGAATAAATGTTTAACTAGAGTAGATATATTGTATTGAATATTATGAAATCAATAATTAGTTTTATGCAATGTTTTAAAACCCAGACCGGTGATCGACTCGATAAAGTTACTGGGTCACTAGGTTACTGGTCGGACCAGTGGGTCACTGGTCAGACCGCATGGCTTTTGATCCGATTTCTATAAAAAATATATTCATTATCTGAAATTTATAAATATAATAATATAGAAAATTATAAATTCAAATAATTTAGAATAAACAAAAGTATTAGTAACAATCAAAATAAGTCATAGAAACTTAATGTAGCAAATTATAAATTCAAAGAAGTGATAGAAACTTAACAATTCATAAGTTATAGTATTATTAATAAGTCACAAAAATCCATACTCAACGATCCATAATTTTTTTATGTCTATGAAGTCAAATTGTCATAATCTTGATATTCATATCCATCTTCAACTTCATTGTCTTCTCCACCAACTTCATCTTATCTGGTGTTGCTTTTTTCTTGATTCACAGTATCAACAATAGTATCTTGTGCATTACCCATATCTCCATCTTCATCCTCATCTAAATCTATTTGATCTATAACAATATTTTTAAAAAAAATTAACAAAAAAAAATTTAGAGATGGTAAATATGAGACATTAAATTGATTCACAATCACAAACTATATTATGCTCATATTAGAACATACCGAAAGGCGTGGTTTGAAAAGACCAACGCGATTGAAAAGGTATATGGAATCTGGGAGGAGTCATACAAAGAAGTTATGCGCTACCTGCATGCACCTCAGACGTATTCTCTGGGAACTGTTTATATTATGGAAACATTACCAGCGTACACCCCAGATGGTACTCATGTCACCGGAAATGGAATATTCAGTTGACTGTTCTGGGCTTTTCAACCTTGCATCACAGGGTTTGCGTCATGCAAACCTATTATTCAAATTGATGTAATGTGGTTGTACGGGAAATACAAAGGCATGCTACTGATGGCAGTTGCACAAGATGGAAACAATAACATTTTCCCAATTGCCTTTGATCTAGTCGAGGGAGAGGCTGGTAGTGCTTGGAGTTTCTTTCTCAGGAATCTCCGAACACACGTGGCTCCTCAACCTGATCTCTGTTTGATCTTAGACAGACATGCATCTATTGAGAGTGCATACAATAATCCTACAAACGGTTGGCATGACCCTCCTTCTACGCATGTCTACTACATTAGACATATCGTACAAAATTTCATGAGGGAGATCAAAGACAAGGCTCTTAGGAAAACAATTATGAACGTGGGGTATGCATTAACACAACCTTCGTTCAAAAACTATCGCAACAAGATCAGATTCTCAAATACGAATGCAGGTAGGTGGATCGATAATATTTCGGCGGAGAAATGGACAAGGTCATACGACAATGGAAAACGATGGGGCCACATAACAACAATTCTTATCGAATACATGAACGGTGTATTCAAAGGCATATGAAACCTCCCAGTAATCGCTTTGGTCAAATCAACATATTTTAGGATGGCTTCATTGTTTGCCAAAAGAGGTGAAATATGGCATGCGGTCTTACAATCGGGACAACTATGGAGTGAAAGTTGCATGAAGTATATTAAGGTAGAAAGTGCCAAATCTAACACCCATCTGGTTATAAGGTTCGACCGACACAACCACAACTTTACTGTCAAAGAGAAAATCAACCACAATGAGGGGCTGCTAAGACAAGAGTATAGGGTTATACTACCATGTCGTTGGTGCGATTGTGGCAAGTTTCAAACCTTTCGTATTCCTTGCTCTCATATCATTGTGGCATGTATGTATACTCATCAAGATGTATTACAACTTTTATCTCCCATTTACAAGTCTGAAACCTTGCTCGACGTATACAACAATGGCTTCCTATTGGTAGCCAAACCTGATTATTGGCATGCATACGACGGGGAAATAGTATGACACAACTATCAAATGCGAAGGAATAAAAAGGGTCGTCCCAAATGCAAGTGTATCACAACTGAAATGGACTCCATTGACAAGCTAGAAATAAAGTGCGGTTTATGTCGTCAGGTCGGACACAATCGAAAAAATTGTCCCACTCGGGCTACAAGCTCGACAACATAAAAATTATGCAAACCAATTGCAATTTTTTAAGTTCTAAATATTACTGTTTTGCATTAAGAGCATTTGTTACAACAAACCATACGTAAACAACAAATAAAAACAAAATATAACGTCTAAGAAATTACAATCGTCAAAACAATTTCATCTGGGCCATGCATCATCACCATTACGTCTCCGTCTGTTCTGACTTCCTCCAACCAAAAATTAGGTCTTCCAGTTGCAAGTGAGGTGGTTGTTCTTCTTCTCTGGATCATTCTAATTTGTTCCCTAGCCTCGATGTCTCCCTCTAGCCATTGTATCAACTCTCTCTTCAGGCGCTCCATGGAGTGAATGTGCCAAAATTTCATTTTCATCAGAAGTTTGGTGGCCGAGAAAATAATGTATCCATCTCTGGTGAAAATTATGAGAGATGTCATGACGCAAATAATAGAGAAAAAACAAGAAGACAGTGCGAGAAAGTGTGAAGAATAACGGAGAAATGAGTGATTTATTTATAGAAAACACAATTGCATGTAGTAGCCAAGTGAGATGGCATCTCCTCTCCTTTTTATAGTGCATGTGCCATCTCACTTGGCTAAAATAAAATGCATGCGCCAAGTGAGATGGAACCTAGGGCAAAAAGGTGACTGCATGCACCATCTCACTTGGCTCCTCCATTGTGGAGTTTTCTGAAACATGGTTATTTTGTAATTTTCTCTGAAACATAGTTATTTGTGTATTTTTTTCAATACTTGGTTATTTCTAAAAAACTCACATCCAAAACCAATTTATTGTCTTTATTTTAACAAAAAAACATTTTAAGTTAAAATAATAAAATTTAAAATGATTATGAGTTGTGAGAGAGGAGAAAATTACAAGAAGAAGAGTTTCTCTAGACATTTTTACTATGAAAGCTAAATGTTTATTTATGTTGATATGTGTCAAGTGGTAGCAGTTGGAAGGTGATGGTTATGTGTTGTATTCACAATCATGAACTAGCTATGAATTTAGATGGTCATGACATATTAGGTCGTTTAAAACATAATGAAAGAGAGTTTGTGAATGACATGATAAATTATAATATGATTCTTAGGTACATAGTTGTTGTTTTAGAAGATAGAGATATAGAAAATCTGACGAGCATTACACAAGTGTATAAGGCTCGATCTGCATACAAGACGAGTGCAAGAGAGGTTCATTGTCTGAAATGCAACATCTAATAAGTCTAATTTATAATGAGAAATACATATACTGGATCAGAAATAGAGACATATCAAATATTATTGGTGATATCTTTTGGACACATCCTGATTCAAATAAGTTATTGAACATATTTCATTTGATGTTGATTTTTTATTATACTTACAAAACAAACAGGTATTGTATTCCTAAAAAATATAAATTTTCCTTTATTAGATTCTGTAAGTTGTTGATTAAATTTCATATTGTGTTGATTATTGACTGTATATATAAACAAATAGGTATTTTATCCTACTACTCAAGATTGTTGGTGTTACGTCAACGAAGATGATGTTTTTAGTTGGATTTGTCTATTTAGAACATGAAAGAGAGCAAAACTTCACATGGTAAATAGAGAAGTTGAAAGAGTTATTCACGTTCGAGAAGTTGCTACCAAAGGTTAAGGTGACAGACAATGAACTTCACATGGTAAATAGAGAAGTTGAAATAGTTCTTCGCGTTCGAGAAGTTACTACCAAAGGTTAAGGTGACAGACAATGAACTTGCATTGATGAATGCCATGGAACTTGTGTTACCATCATCAATTTATCTGTTGTGTGTGTTCTATATTTCAAAAAATATTAGTATGAAGTATAAGGAGTGTGTCGAATCTAATAGGCAATAGTATGTTATAGATCTATGGAACAAAGTCATGTATTGAAATAAGGAGTCTGAGTTTGTGGTGAAGTAGATATAAATATCAATAGAAAGGGGGGGTTGAATGGTGACCCCTTTAAAATCTCACTTTTAATTGTTGAAACAAGCTTTAGAAAAATAAACAGTGAATATATTCAATGATTAAAGTGTTTCTAGTGTGTGAGTTGTGTATAAATGAGCAAACTTTAAATAAAAGAGTTTAATAAAGAACAAACAAAGATTTATTCTGGTTTACCAAACTTGGCTACTCCACTCTCCACGTTTCGTGAAATTTTTCATTTAATGATTAATATCTTTTTTGATATTTTTCTTACACCAAGATGTATTTTCTTTAGCCTCACTAGACTTAAAATGCTGATTATGAAGCTTCAACATGCTTATACTGTCATACAAGTTCAAATTAACTTAATGATATACAAAGATATAATAAATTTGATTTGAGTATCAGATTTACAATTTGACAAATAAAAAAAATATTCAGAAGTTGTGATTTTAAGAAAATACTCTTTTAAATGTTGATTTTTGATTCTAAGTGAATAATTTTATAAGAGAATAATAATTGTTGGAGTGATATGAGAATTTTTTTTTCACTTGAGAATTTCTATGAAAGGTTGAGTGAGATTGAAGAGTATTTGACTTGTACTTCCTCATAAAAGAACTATTTGAGAGGATATGATTTTATGACAAATATACTTAAAAATGAAGATTCTTCATTATGAAAATATGATTTTAGTGAAAATGATGAATGGTGTTTTTTGGTCTTTGAAATTCTCTTGGAATTAATATATATACTTGTAATGTTGCCCTTAATAAATACTTGTAATTACAAGATTGCCATTATTATTTATAGTTTTGCCATTGTTATTCTAAATGTCATCAGCAGATTTACAACTTTGCCATTCTTTAAAAATCTAATACTCCGTTTGGGATAAAAACTTGATATTATTTAAATGGTGCAAAATTACAAGAACGCCATTTAGATTTTCTAAATACTCAATATAATGTAGAATTACGAAAACGACATTATGTGATTTATTTCTTTGTCACTCTTAATATTTTATGCTCCTTTTAAAATAGGATTAAATATACAACATTCTAGATAAATATACAATGTTAATTATTCTTTGCAGTTGAATGAGCTGTTGGTTTATTTACGCTGCAGACTAAAATATATTAAGCTTTTCAACTACACTATCATCAGTAAAAATAAAAGAGTATCATCCATTTAATTTGTGTAACTTTTTCTTTTTTTTCTTCATGGCATTTAAGTTTCTCTGAACCATAATTATGTATTTAGTTGTTATAATAGGAAGAAACAAGTCACTACTAGTATGCGTGCAACAACAACTATAACAATAAAAAGTTCCATATAAAGCATAGAAACTCATCTGATAAATGACTCCTTATATTCTATTTCAATAACCAAATGAATGGATATCCACTTTCTTATGAGCCTCTGCAATGCGTTGTCAATGCTTTGTGAAGGTTACATTAGGTTTCCCAAGTGGCTTGTATGTGTTACTCAAATGTTTGAAGCATTATGTAAAAATTAAAGTGTTTATAAATGACTTTTTCACATTACACTACGATTATTATATCTTAATACTTAATAATTAATTTATAAAATAATTATATTAATAAAAATTTTATTTATTAAAGTATTATTAAAAGTATTAAAAAATAATAATCCATGTGAATTTTTAAAAGTAATTAAAAAATAAAAAAAATTTACCTAGGATATATTACAGGGAGACTCAAATAGATCATAATTTTAATTATATTTACACAAAAATTTATCATCTTCTTTTTGATATAAAGTTTCGGCTCCCCATCAATTTATTCATAAAAATTTATGATTTTATTTATTTTGTATTTTAATTTTAAAATATTTCTCCCTTAATTATTCTCCTCATTTTATCATCATACAAAAAGAAATGGGAAATACATACAATACCATGGAGAAAGAGATGAAATTTTTTGAGACAAATGCACATAAATAAATCTGATATAAATAGCAAGTGTGAGTAAGTGGGGAAATAGTCTCACATTGGATAAGAATGTGGAGACTTAAGCATATATAAGTGGGAGAATCCACTCACCTATTACCTTAAGATTTTAGGTGGAGAAGTGGTTTGTCTCTCTCAAAGGTGCTTATTCCTACACTATGTATCAATGCTCCTAGTATCTCCTCCCAACATGGTATCATGAGCATTTGGTTTGAGAAATGGACCAATGCACATAAGAAGTGGTGTTCCATTGCAAGATGTCAATGGCGGTACAAGTGAGGGAGCATTGTGGAATCACACTTGAGGGAGAGATAGTCCCAAATTGGATAGGAATATGGAGACTTAAGCATATATAAGTGGGAGAATCCACTCACCTATCACCTTAAGGTTTCCTACACTATGCATCAATGCTCCTAATAATCTCCCCCAACATGGTATCATGAGCCTTTGGTTCGAGAAAGGGACCGAAAGGAACTTGTATCGAAATTCGTTCAAGAAGTGGTGCGGTACAAGTGAGGGAGCATTGTGGACTCACACTTGAGGGGGAGTATTGAAATAATATAGCAAGTGTGAGTAAGTGGGGAAATAGTCTCACATTGGATAAGAATGGTGGAGAAGTGGTGTGTCTCTCTCAAAGGTGCTTGTTCCTACACTATGCATCAATGCTCCTAATAATCTCCCCCCCAACATGGTATCATGAGCCTTTGATTCGAGAAAGAGACCGAAAGGAACTTGTATCGAAATTCGCATATAAGTGGGAGAACTCACTCACCTTAAAGTTTTAGGTGGAGAAGTGGTGTGTCTCTCTCAAAGGTTCTTGTTCCAACACTATGCATCAATGCTCCTAATATTCTCCCCCCAACATTTCTTACTCTGAAATCATCTTCAATTTTTAGTTTCTTCTCATGCTCATTTATTAATTTTGGCTCAATTGAGAAATAATAATCATGTTGTTTGGATCTCCTTTAAATGATTGTGTTGTTTTAACTCTATCAGAAATATTTCCAATAATTTAATCTTGAGGATGATGTTTTATTAATTTCTAGATCTCTTGAGTATCTTGAGATGATAGAGTTTGTGTATCCTCATCACTTTGAATGTTGTCAAATATGATTGTATATCTTCTTCATCATCATACTTCTTTATTTTATAATCAAAGACATTAAATTCATCAAAAATAATATGCATATTTTCCTCTGCAATTTGATTTTTGAGATTGTACATCCTATATTTTTTGGAGGATGTAGAATATCCTAAAAATATGTCTTTGATTGATTTCGAGTCAAACTTCTTCAAACTTTCTTTGTTACTTAAAATATAACAGCTACACCCAAAAATATGAAAGTATGATATGTTTGGTTTTATATTTTTCCAAAGTTCAAATGGAGTTTTATTTATAGTATCTCTAATTGAAACACGATTCAAAACATAGCATGCAATGTTAATGGATTCGGTCCAAAATTGTTTTTCAACATTTGATTCAAATAAAAAAAATTTAGTCATTTCTTGCAAAGTTTTATTTTTTCTCTCAACAATTTCATTTTGTTTGGAAGATCTTGGGAATGATAAATCAAGATTAATTCCATTTTCATCAAAGAAATATTTAAAAGATGAAATTTTAAATGTTTTCCAATGATTACTTCTTACTGATATAATATGCAAACTTTTTTCGTGTTGAACCCTTTGCAAAAATTTTGAAATACTTCAAAAGAATTATCTTTTTGTTTTAGAAATAAAACCCAAGTAAAGTTAGAAAAATCATCAACTATCACCAAATCATATTTCTTTCCACTAAGACTTGCAGTTTTTATAAGATCATGATCAATGTGAAGAAGTTCGAGAGATCTTTTTGTAGAAATTATGTTTTTATAATAGAAATTACTCTTGACTTGTTTTACTTATAATGCAAGCTTCACAAATTTTATCTTTATCAAAACTAATTTTGAGAACACCTTTAACTAGATCAAGATTGGATCATTTTAAAATTGTCTTCATACTTAAATGACCAACCTGTCTATGCCGGATCCATTTATCTTTTTCCTATGGATATAAAACATAAATCAATTAAGAGTTCATCTAAGTCCAAAATATACATTTTTTTTGTTGATCCAGAGAAGACAGTTTTTCTCGAGGATAGTTGTTTTACTTTATACATGTTAGGTTTGAAAATAACTTCAAAGCCATTATCGTATAAGTGACTTATACTTAGTAAGTTATATTTCAAACCTTTCATGTATTGAACATTCTCAATCTTTGTAGAATAATTCTTACCAATGATATAAATACATTTAATTTTAGATTTGACACCATTTTCATATTGATCTATCATCTTTTTCTTTGAATGATAAGAATCATTTTCTATCTCCAATCATATGTCTTGAGCAACCACTGTCCAAATATCGAATTTTTTCTTGTTTTTCAGAAGATATTCCTACATCACAAGTTAGTAATGATTTGGGTACCCATATAGACTTTGGTCCTTCAAGTTAGTTTTTATGAGATGTTAAGTATTGCTAAAACACTTATTCATGATGATTCATTCGATTGCAATAAGAATATTTTCTCTTTTTCCTAAAGTAACAGTTTGATTCATGATGATGATTATTTTTTTGCAATAACAACATCTTTTTGCAAGTATTGAATCCAATTACAGCTTTATCAAAAACTCCTACTTGAGATCTCATAACTTTTTGAAAATTTTATGTAGATTTCATAAATCTAATAATATCATTAATTAGTTCTTCGATTTTGTTTTCAAAGCATTCTTATCTTTTTGAATTTCATAAGGATTTTTAGGATGAACCTCACCCGTCCCTTCATTAAAGTTCTCATGTTTCTCAGACAGTTTACAATGAGTTAGGTGTATGTATTGAATAGTTTTAAGATATTAATCATTTTTAATTTGCGGCATTTCATATTATTTTTTTATGTCATAAAATTGATTTTTTAAAGATAAATTTTTTTTAGACAAAATGTTTGAGTCATTTCACATATTATCAAACTCTATTTCAAGATGTTTACACAAAAGGCAAGGTTGAGAAAATTTTACCTCTTAAATATCTGAGTTTGCCATTAGACATGTGTTAGATTCTCCCTCTTCTAATTTTGAGTATGAAACTTTATGCATTTCCAAATTTGATTTAGCATCCACTAATTCATTTTCATTCTCAATTTACTGAGTGTGTTATGATGCTTCATCTTTCTCTTTCGTTGAGAGTGTTTTTTATTCCTAATCTTTCTATTAGAATATGTTGGCATACTTGAGGACTTTGATGCATGTACACGCTTTATTGATTTTGACATTTCTTTGTGGATATTTTCCTCCTCCACTGTTAAGTGCTTTAACTCTAGAGGCCTTGCTCTGATGGCAATTGAAGTAGATAGAAAAGTCACTAGAAGGGGGGTTAAATAGTGACCCATTTAAAACCTTGCTTTTAATTATTGAAACAAGCTTTAGCAAAATAAAATTTAACTATAATCAATGATTAAAGTGTTTAAAGTGTGAGGATTATTTATAAATAAGCAAGCTTTAAATAAAAGAGTTTAATAAAGAAAACACAAATATTTATCATAGTTTACCAAACTTGGCTACTCCAGTCTCCATGTTTCATGAGATTTTTCAATTAATGATCAATATTTTTGTTATCTTTTTTTTACACCAATATGTATTTTCTTTAGCCTCAATAGGCTTACAGTGTTGATTATGAAGCTTCACCATGCTTACAATATCATACAAGTTCAAAGTAACTTGATGATATACAAAAATAAAATAAATTTGATTTGAGTATCAGACTCACAATTTCACGAATAAATAAATATTTAGAAGTTGTAATTTTATGAAAATACTCTTCCAAATGTAAATTCTTGATCCTAAGTGAATGATTTTAAAATAGAATGATTTTTGGAATGATATGAAATTTTTTCTTTCACTTGAGAATTTCTTTGAATGGTTGGGTGAAATTTGAAGAGTATTTGATTTGCACTTCCTCAAAAAAGAACTATTTGAGAGGATATATTTTATGACAAATGTACTTATAAATGAAGATCCTTGATTCTGAGAATATAATTTTAGTGAAAATGATGAATGATGTTTTTTTTACTCTTTGGAGTTCTCTTGGAATGAATTGTTTGTTTGGAGAGAAATGGGAATAAGTATACATAGACTTCTTGATACTCCATGTTTCATGCTTCCAATATTGTCCCTAGTATATACTTGTAACTACAAGACTATCATTTTTATTTACAATTTTGGCATTGTTAGTGTAAATGTGATTTGCGGATTTACAGATTTTCTATTCTTCAAAAATCTGATAATCTGCCTTTATTCTTGATACTCTGTTGTAAGAAGATTAAATAATGTCATTGAGATGAAAATTTGATAGTCTTTGAATGGTGTATAATTACAATAATGTCATTTGGATTTTTCGTGATACTCAATATGATATAGAATTACGCAAATATCATTATGTTACTAATTTATTTGTCACACTTGATATTTTGTGCTCCTTTCAAACATATATTTTTCTTTTCTTGTAATGAATTTAATAATAAGCTTGAGAACTATTTCTTCTCCTTGATGATAAATTTTATAGATACATGTCTTATATATTTCCACTTAAGAGCACACATTTAATAACAAATAAGATCATAATTTTAATTATATTTACACAAAATTCTGTCATCTTCAAAACATCAAAAATGATTTTTACTCAATATGTGGAACACTTGAAGTATTTTCAGGTAGTATGCGTTGATATTCATTA
Organism: Vicia faba; assembly: GCA_948472305.1. Lineage (NCBI taxonomy): Eukaryota > Viridiplantae > Streptophyta > Magnoliopsida > Fabales > Fabaceae > Vicia > Vicia faba. Next base: position 1,266,221,442 of record OX451738.1, read on the forward strand.
TTTATTCAGTATATGCACCAAATGTGGTTGACACTCTATAATGAAAAGTTTGTTGTTGCATGGACTAATAGAGTCACTCATTTAGGAAATACGACAACAAACAAATAGATCCTTTGAATTTGATTGTATTACAATAATCTTTATCTATTTATAAATTCTTTTTCTATTTTTGTATTTTTTGGGCTGAGTGTGCTTATTGGAGACTCAAAAACATATTGACTACTAGACGGAGAGATTTGTGCAGAAGTTAAGATAATGTGAACACCATGTTGAAGTTAAAATTAGGCGTAATCAGAGTATCATTTCAAAAAAGTATTGCCAATATTGAGAATCAATGTAAAAATCTATTTTACTTCAGATTACACAACTTTGTATTGAGACATTGCATATATCACGTTGGAAAGGAGTTGGAAAGACTGAAATGTGTTGGTTCTGACAAAGATGCATGTGGTTGCTTTATTAGAACAACATGTGTGTTACTTTGTGCGTGTGAACTTGTAGGTCATCAAATACAAGGTGACCATATTTTGTTAGAATCTTTTCGTGTGTTTTGAAAGAAATTAAACATTAAGGAACATGAAGTCACTCAAAAAAACAATGAGACACAATTGGATTTAGAAGAAGAGTGTGAATAGTTAAAGGTGTATTTTATTACATTGGATATAATTTACATGAGGGTAGTGAATAAAAAAGTTCAGGAACTAAAACATTTATCACCAGTGAGGTACAAGACAAAAAGGGGAATAAGATGAGTACAAAGGGGTCAAGATAGTGATGTTTATCATGATCCTTTATTATGTATGTATGCTGAGGCCTAGCAAAGAAGTTAGATAGCGAAGAGTTCATGTAAAAAACTAACAACAAGTGAACCGTATAGCGAGTCTTGCACACATCTATACTTGTCTTAATTTCCTAATTTATTACATGACTACATTGAAGACATTGTAGATGTGAAATATGATGGAAATTATGGTTTTTCGTGCTATTGCATTATTACTTGGATGGGGTGAAGAGTCGTGGTATTTGACTCAGACCTAGTTAGATGGTGATGTTTATCAAAACCATCAATTGTATTCCAAGGTATTTTATGACATAGTGTGATACGGTGGGAGAACTGACTTGAGGTTTTGCATTTTATCGCAAATGTCGCGGTTAGCAAGAGTCGCCATCGACTTTTCTTTTGTCCAAAAGGAAAGGTGAAAAAGCACAGGAAAGACCTTTGAGATGTTTTCTTGAGTTCGGGGGGTAGATTATGAAAAGGGAAGGTGCTAGCACCCTTTTCATCCATGGTTTTTCATGGGCTCTTAGTTACTTGCTAGATCACTTGCTTTTGTTTGAATGTGTGCTTGTGGTGGTGATTTTTGAAAGTATTTTAAAAATGGAACTTCGTAATGGTTCTCGTTTCTATAAGAACGCCTACAAAGTGTTTGTTTCGAAAATAGTTCAAAAGTGTGTTTGTGAGATGTGTTTTTGAAAGTATTTTGAAAATGGAACTTCGTAATGGTTCTCATTTCTATAAGAACGCCTACAAAGTGTTTGTTTCGAAAATAGTTCAAAGATGATAGTGTGGGTAAAAATATTTTTGTTGTGAGCAAGCAAGTAACTAAGAGCGAATCTATCTACTCGAAAGGTCTTAAATGTGTTTTTCCTCCTCCTTTAGATGTGGCTATCTTACCATTGATTTGCTAATAAGCCCCATCGTTGGATGTGAAGGTACGGGCGTTGGGACGTTTGTATAGTCATAGAAGGTAACATATGGGACGTTTTAGCAATGTCGTTTTAGGGACTAGATCGTTTACCGAAGGCAACATCGAGGGTCATCGAGGGACTACGATCTTTTTATCGAGGGTCTTTGCTAAAATGCCCATGCTCGAGGGACATGACTATTTTCCGATAGGCAACAAGTGAGATTACCCTAGAGGTGCATGTGTGAATAATGTGTTTGATTTGCATGCATTAAGTCTTTGATTAGGGTGGCCTATTTTGTTGTTTGTATCTTGCCATACACACTTATTTACTAGCAATATATGAAAAGCAAGTAAAAGGCGGAAGGTAAAATCTAAGCTATTACATCACTTTAGGGGGATGGGGATACAATTTAACAAATGGGGATGAAGTAGGAACTAAAATATTACAACCATATCGAATGATAATGAAAAGAATGTGAAAACAGTGTAAAATAAAGGGAAAATGCACTTTTGAACTGCTATGTGTCGACCCATGCTGCTATGCATTGACATATAGCTTCTTCTGCTCCTGTAAAACAAAATTAGTTCAGTATGGGTCGACACGAAATGGGATGTGCCGACTCATGCATCTTCTTGTATCGACGTGAAACGGTATGTATCGACTCATAGGCTTTTCCAGTTTATGTTTTGTGAAATCTGTTCAGTATGTGTCGACACATAATGGGATGTGTCGACTCATACACCTTTTTGCATCGACGTGAAATGCGTATGTGTCGACTCATAGTCCTTTCCAGTCCCTGTTTTGTGACCTGAACTCAGTATGTTTCGATGCATAAGGGTCATGTGTCGACTCATACACCTTTTTTCACTAAGATGGGTCGACACATGTGGATATGTGTCGATACATCCTGCATTTTTCTGCCTTAAACGCCATTCTTTGCATACATCAGTTAGTTTTTAACATATGAATGAATAACATGAACAACAAATAAATGATTAACTTCAAAACAGTGATTGCTACATCCTATAAATAACAAAGTTAATGTATGGAAAAGGCAAGGTAAAGATGACTTACCTTAAAACTGCACTTTAGGTTTTGAAACCAAATATCCTTCAAGATGTTGTATGAACCTTAAGGAAGCTCCAACCAGCTGCTAGACTTTCCTTTTTGTTGAAGGTTACTAAACAACCTCTGTATGGTATGAAATGTTTGGATGGTTGGGCAGAACTTGCAAGGTATGAGAGGTTCAAAGGTTTGGACTTTAAAACCCAAGAGTGGAAGTTTTGTGGACTGTTATGGCTTTTGTGAATATGAGATTTTTGAGGGTTTACCAAAATATAACTTCTGTCTTTTCTCTCTATTTTTTCCAACCTTTTCCAACCTGTTTTTCCAACCTTTTCCAACCTGTTTTTCCAACCTTTTCCAACCTGTTTTTTCTCTCTTGCAACTGGCCTCTCTATTTATAGAGAAGGTTTGAGACTTGAGAAACTCAGACTTTTTGAAAATCACATGTTATGCCTTTTTTCAAATTCATAAAGACAAGCTGCTTCATGATGAAAAAAAGAGTGAATTAAGGAACTTTAGCCATGCTTTATAGGTCTTGTAGATTGCTTCTGCTGTTGAGAGATCTTTTTGTCCTCTTTGGAACAGATTTCAAGCTTTGAAAGAAGAGAGTGGTTGGAAAAGTGAAGCTTTATGCAAATGGAAATGTTGCTTTTTGCATTTCTAACCATAAATGGTATCAAGACTTGGACAAAACTTCAAATGCATGTGTAATACACTTAGGGTTTGTGTAATTGCTTGATTATGCATAGATTTGGAGAGAACATAGCATGAAAAGAGAGATCTTGTAGCTTTGGTTGGAATTTTAGTCAAGTGTTCATCACAAATCTGCCCTGTAAATCAAGAATGAATATCCAACTTCAGATCCTTGTATCTCCTAGCTCGAATATGATACATTCATGCTCTTGGATGTTTTGGAAAGCTTAAAACACCCTCTATAACTTTCATGTTGGCCACTTTTGTTAAATCAAACTGGAACTTGATGAAAAATGGGCAAGAAGTTGGGATAAAAACCTAACCAAAACTGCCAAAAATTTCTCTAAGTGTTTAAATGAAAATGTCATGACTTCATGAACTTATAACTCAAAATCCAAGCACTTATAGGAGAAGTTGTGTAAAGCAATGTTGTAGATATCATGGAGATCTACAACTTTCATGTTGAAAGTTTCCCTTGAACTGTCTTGCATCTTGGTGAAAGAATGGCATGAAGTGATGGAATTATCATGTATAAAAACACTTAGAAAATTTCTAAGTCTTGGAAATCTTGACTTTTCAAGTTGACTTTTGACTTTCTCAACTTCTTGATGATCAAGCTTGATATTTTTGAATGTCTTGATGAAATTTGATCTTTGGAATGTAATGTTGACCAAAAAGTCAAAGTTTGACTTTCTAGTATGCAATTGACCATTTTGACCTTGTGCCAATTTCAAACCTAAATTGATGTATCAGTGCTGCAAACTTGACGTCGTAGAAGATCTTGTGAGAAAATCCTTGAGAAATAAGAGGGCAAATTTTGGGGTACAACACATAGTCTCTGAAGTTATAACTTTTTTACAAGTAGATAGATAGGGTGTTAAGGATCATTGAAAATGGATGACGGTTCCTAATATGGATTACCTAATTGCTTCTAGGTATACTATGATATTGGTATCATTGTTCAAGAACCTAAACATCACTTTCTTCCCACTAGTCATATCTCTAATCATGTCTGCGAGTAAACATAAGCTTATTGCAGTTGGTTTTGTTAACAATAGTCATTTGGATCATGTGAGGTTGAAATTGGGTTGTCTATTGCCTCATATCACTGACCGCTAGAGACAAAATTGTAGTAAAGGTGCAAGAACATTGGAAACAACATATGTGAGATGTATAAGCTTTGGGTAGAAACTGAGAAGTAAATATACTTAGATTTGTATTCATATTGTCGTACACTATCTAGGATTAATGCATCTTTTGGTCCCTTAACTTAATTTATCATTTCGTTTTGTTCTCTTAACTAAAAAATATTACATAATAATCCCTTAAAAAAAGTTTGGTTACACAAAAAGGTCCTTTATGTTAATTTATTTTTGGAAAGAAACATTAAATTTGACTATGTGGAAATGTTGATGTAATTTTATTTTATGAACGAGATTTTTAGTTTTATTACTTAACTTATTATTTATTTTATTACTTAACCTATTTTTAGTTTAATTATTGAAAATATTTTTAGATTGAACCATTTTATATTTGGAAACACTTTAGATAGAAACCCTAGGTTAGCCACCACCCCCTTTATCTCTCCCCCCTTCTCTCTTTCTCTCTTCTCCTTCTTCCACCACCATAACCCGTAATCTCCTTCTTTCTTTCTCTATTCTCCTTCAATAGATACCAAATATTCAAAGATCTGATGGAGATCTGCACTCTAATAGGATAAGACCTTTTTCCTATCTTTCTCATATTTTAGATTGTTCCTATGGTTAACTTTCATTTATTCATTGTTTCCCTCACTATTATAAAATATACCTTTGGTAACACAATATTACTATGACCGTTTAAACAATTGTAGTAATAACTCATTTTCGCGCGCCTGAATTTTTAATATTTTATTAAAATACATTTAATCACGGTCATATGACACAACTCTTATGGTATATTGAAGAGTACTTGCTTCGATTTCCAACACCAACAATTTTTCTTCTTTTCGTTACAAAAAGGATTATCATTATACTCTTATAAATATACTAAAATAAAAATAATTATCACCACGATTAATACTAGAAACTGTTGTGAATAATTCCTACTTATTATCACAGTTTTTGTTAACAACTGTGGTGATAAGTTATATATATATATATATATATATATATATATATATATATATATATATATATATATATATATATATATATATATATATATATATATATATATACACTTTATCTTTCTTCTTATTCATAAGCTTTCTTCCATTTTTCTCAAAACAAAACCCTAAAATCTCTCTCTTCTACAAGCAGGGAACTCTTCCTCAAAAGCTTCTTCAAACTAAAAGGTAATCAAGTTCTTCCACTTTTCATATTTGTTCCATGTATGACATTAGTTCTTCTTAAAAAGGGTTTTTCATTTGGCATGATATTCTTGTATTTTATTTGGGTGACGTTCCATGTATGATGTTAATGTCATGATGTTTATATTTTGAAATCTAGTTTAAGAGTTTATGTTTCTAAATCTGATTACAGTTTATGTTTTCCAAATCTCTTTACATTTGCCATGGTGTTTTTTTGACTTCTAGGAAAAGTGAATGAAGAAAATTAAATTAAGAAAGCACATAATATGGGTGTGGTTCACATATAGTTTGGGTTGCTATGGAGAAACAGTATAAGAAGTATGATTCTATTGTATAAACTTCATCCACCTTGTATTTTTTCTTTATAACAACATAAAGTATATCAACTTCAATATTAATTCCACGAATCTTTTCAATAAAAAGGTACGTTCATGAAACATTTTATGTTCTATGTTGTTGTTATTTTGTTGATAAAAGGTATGTTGTTGAATTGTGTTGTTGTTTTGTTGATAAATGTTATTGTTGATAAAATTTTCTTAGAACAAGAATAAAACATTGCTAAGTGTGAGCTATTGGATCTAACTCTATTGGGTCAAAGGGTAGCTTCGTGGTTCGATAGTTCAACATGAGTTTAGCAGGTCGTTGAAGTCTGCTCACATGTTGTTGTCGAAGACCTACATGTTGTAGTCGAAATATGTTTAAGTATGTAGCTGCCGAGAATAATAAAATACAACCATGATAGAGAAAGCCCACAATGCAATCTTGTTAAGCCTTGGTGATAATGTTCTTAGACGGGTATCAAAGTAGATGACGATATCAGGGTTATGGGTAAAACTTAAAAGTTTGTACATGACCAAATTGTTGGTAAATCGACTCTACCTGAAGCAGGCTTTGTATTCATTCAAGATGATTAAAGACAAATTATTGGCTGAGCAGTTGGATATGTTCAACAAGTTAATTCTTAATCTTTAAAATATTGATGTGAAGATGTATGATGAAGATCAAGAATTTTTGTTGTTGTGCGCTTTTCCCAAATCACATGCTCACTTCAAAGAAACCCTCTTGTATGAAAGAGAGTCCCTGGCCTTTGAAGAAGTTCAATCAGCCTTGTATTCTAAGGACTTGAATGAACAAAAGGAGCATAAACCTTTGATGGTTGGTAAAGGTTTGGTTGTTAAAGGAAAATTCTTACGAAATGATTGTAAGTTCGACAAGAAGAAAGGAAAAAGTCAGCAGAAGTCTTATATTGGAGAGGCATCTGGTATTCGATGCTATCACCGTAAGAAGGAGGGTCATACAAGAAAAGTGTGCCTGAACGCCTGAAAGATCATAGAGATAAGGATAATGTGCTGAAGTGGTCAAGTGACAAGCAAAAAGTAAAGTATTATTTTACCGGGTGATATTTAGGTTATATCGTATCATGTCCACTGAGATTGATTATCGAGTCGCCATTCGACAAATCATTCATTAATGAGTCTAGGGGTTGAATGAAAGGGTAAAAGTTATCAACAAAAATTAAATGTATAAAAAGGAAAAAGGAATAACTTATCAAGCATGCATATAATCCACTCCTCGCAGACTTAAACCTATCGACCTGTTATACTCAACCTGCAATACTGCTCAATGTCACCATGTATCACTCACAACCTAAGTCATTTCTAACCCAAATTGAGAGGTCGACTGTATCACCGCGATAGTGATCTCTCAACCACCTCAACAACACAAAAGTCAACCGTGCTAATTGCATCAATAATCTCTCAAAGCGACACAACCAGTACAGAGACATTAATCACAAACATCCAAGTGAATATTAGCTCTAAATCCATCTCTAGAATCCATAAACTAACAGACTATCATCCAAGATAAGAATTCAAGCAGTATATGTCTATAACACCCCAAATCCTGAGCACAGAGCAAAAATCTAAGACAATAATCGATAAAGATTTGTAAAGTAATTTATATAAAGCCAAGGGTGACAAATATACATAAGATCAAAGTAAATACATATACAAACCCAACAAAATAGGTAATACACAAGAAAAAAGAAAAATGGACCGCAGATCTACCAGTTTGATAGTGTCGATCGAAGAGAAATCCACCCTAGATCATCCGTATGCAAGCTCCACAGTTGTTATCTAAGCTAATCCTAACAAAATTAGAGGTTTATGGAGTTAGGAGTAAAAACTTCCCCAAAACCATAACCTAAAAATGAACTAAACTGAAGTTTATAAAAAAAAAATTTGTAGACCGCACTAAGCACGCTAGCCGCGCTAAGAGGGCTTCACTTAAATTCACTAAACCACCTTAGAGTGTGCTAAGTGGGCTCAGACCATGTTTAGCATGCTCGCCTCTTCCAAACTTTCCTCTTCATCTCCCAGGGTGCGCTAAGCGCCCACAGACCGCGCTTAGCCCCGTCTGCAACACATATTTTTGTTTATTTCTTCCAAAAGTGCCTATCTAGAGTCATGCCTTAGACACCTTATTCCTCGATGCTCCAAATACACAAAAGTTACTACAAAAATACATTAAAACTATCAAATGATACATAAATGAATCATAAATACAACTATACACTAATTATACATATGTACACAAAAGTCGGGTTTATTCAACCGAAGTTAACAATAAAGAGTTGATAAGTGCAAAAAAAAGTATATGCAAAAATAGCTACAATTTTCACTTATCAAACACTCCCCAACTTGAACTTGTTTGTCCCTAAACTAGAAACAAACAACTCGAAGAAACACATATGATCAACCAAAGAATCACGAATCAATAATTTTTGAAAACATAAAACAAATGCAATTGTTCAAATGAAAAATAATACACACAAAGTAAACACTTACCATTAAACTACGACTATAACATAAACAGTAAACAAATGCTAAATAAAAAAATCATGCCAAACATTTTAAAAAAACACTAGTTCATAAATGAATCTCATATAGAAAAATCAATCATCGGTAGATGACAGACAAACACACAAAAATGAGGTATTTTCACTCATCCAACAACCTTGCAAACAAAAGATTAAATTATACACTCATCCAAAAATCATGTTGAAGACATAAAAGCAAGAATCACAAGGAACTTTCAAGGTTGTAATGTAGTTTGGTTAACAAATAAGGGATAAGTCCTAAAGCTAATCGAAACAAAGACTTGTCTTAACCTAAGGGAGTGATCAACTCCCAAAAGACTCAAGCAACACAATTTTAATCAAACTTCTTCTTCATTCCAAATTTCTCAAATCAATCACAATACTTATTCGCACAATTATTCGAACTCTTTTTGTTTTTTCTTGTTCAAAGCTTTTTCATTTTTTTCTTTCTTTTTCTTTTCTTTTCTTTTTCAAATATTTTTTTTTTATATTTTTCTTTCTCAACCTCATAGCAATCAACCACAAGTGCACAATCATTTTTCTCCCCAACTTGAATTCAACCGACATTATCATGTGAATACTCCCTAGTTTCTAAGGCAAGGTAAAAATTCATATAACAACCAAAAGTTGAGGGCTCAAGAAAAAAACAACAATCAAAATCCATACAAAAAGTGAAATCAATACTTATAGACAAGAATCAAATTCGAAGAATATAGACAATGAAAAAAATGCTCAAAGGGGTTACGAACGACCATACACTCACAAGGACAATTGGATATTTGGTTAGATAGTTGTGCTCAAAATGAAACAAAAATGCATTGATCCTTTTCATACTTTCATATAATCAACACAAACAAAAGATTAAGCATAACAAAATCTAATTAAAACAAGAATTGCGGCCTCCAGCATATGTGAACAATGGAACGTGTTTTGGGCAGGCCCAACGGCTATAGTGGGCCAAGTATGACCTCCTCCTTCGCACGGCCCGTGCGACCGCGACCCGGGATCCCCCACCCTCGGTCGGGCACCATCAATCGTTCGCCATCCTGGACTAGTACTAACCTACGACAATCAACGAGCGCCTCTCAGTATGTCCGACCTCAAGTCGACCAGACAACCAGGAATCGACCAGACCTCTGCCCGTAACCTACCTCCTCCTCGGAACTAACGACTAGTTGCGAGCATACCTTCCTGGTTTGACCAAGTCTTGACAGTTACCTATTTTTGCGGACCCATATATCTAGGCCCAAAAATAGGGACCAATGTCCAAGCGCCAGGGGCACTATATAAACCCTCACTTATGTGAGGGCTATGTATCAAATATTGACTATTCATCACTAAAACCCTAATACTTTGCTTGTATCTCTTTTAGCTCTCACACTTACTTGATCGTCAGAGTGCCTTGCAGGTATAACTCCCCTTTTTCCTCCTCGACTTTCCAGCCCGTCTGAAGATCATCATCTGGCCACCTTGCAGGTTTTAATCAATCGGTAAGATTAGTGGCGTCGACTGTGGGAAACTATCTTCCCCATTTTTTATTCCCAGAATCTGAAGACCAAAGATCCTCTTCATTCATCAATCATGGTCGATCACGGTGATCACCACCTATCTGGAAAGGTTGTGCTCTCCCCGACACGCAAGACCGACAGAAGCCAAGAACATTCTCACCTTGGGGATAACTTTGGTGCCCGTGATGGACATATTATATCCCCGGATTCCAAAGATGCTGATTACGATAATAATCTATTCTTTGACAAACTGTTTCCCAAGAACCCCATCGAAGACCAGCCAAAGATTCTGCAACCGGTCCCCATTCCGTTAAACGTCGACCCAACCATAGCAGTACTGATCGCTGCCCTTAACCGAAACAACTCCCTCATCCTCTAGCAGAGCAAAAGGATGGGGGCTCTAGAGCAGAAAAAGTCAAAGTCTCCTCCTCGAAGACTCCGATGACATAACTCCTCCAACATATCACCTCCCCGAGAGGGGCGTCCTCTAAGAAAGGAAAAATTTGACCTTTCTTTCTGCAAGAAGCATAATCGAGCATCTCCCAAGAAGGATAAAGATTCTTCGCTTCCCAATAAGACAAAGAGAACCTGAAAAGATGATTACAACAGGTCATTATCACCCATACCGAGGCGACAAGGGCAGAGCCCCTCCCCTCAACGAGATGATAATGCTCGACAAGGAAGAAACCATCACTCCCCGTCATCAACGCTAAAAAGACCGATGATAACGAGCCCCACGACCCTTTATTGAGAGAAATTATGGAGGCACAACTCCTGGTCAGGCTCGAGAAGCCGCCCCTGTTGGGATCCTACGATAGTACGACTGATCCAGATGACCATATATAAGACATCGACACCCTACTTGATTACTGAGGCGTGAAGGGTGAAATCAAATGTAGATTGTTACCGAACACTCTGAGAAAAGGTGCCATGGCTTGGTACAAGAGCTTGCCCTTGAATCTATCACTTCTTAGAAACAATTGGGAAAGATATTTTCGAGGCACTTCATCGCCTCCCATCGGCATCCAAAATCAGAGGCTTCACTTGAAGCGATTATCCAGGGCAAAGAGGAATCTCTACATGCATATATCAAGCGCTTCAACAAAGAATCCGTACATATCTCGACAATCGATGCCATGAAGAAGTACCTTCTTGAACAAGGGCTCCGTCCCTGCAGCGACTTCGTGAAGGATGTGGGCATCAGAACTCTAGCCACGCTCGACTCCCTCCTCCTCAAGGCTCAAGCGTACATTCATTATGAGGAGAAAGAAGCGGCCAAAAATGATAGGGATTCAAGGCACCGAGAGACTGCCAAACTCTCGAGAAGCGGCAAGCCCTCGACATCCCGTCGGGAAGGAGAGAGAAAGTGGGAAGTCAGATCCAGAGACTCTAAAGATTACAAGGGGTCTGCTGGTCGGTTCCACGACTACACCTCTCTGACCACTTCAAGAGAATGTATTTTATTCAAATGCGCCAAATCTGAATTTAAACAGGTTGGTGTGCGCTTTCCTCGCCAGACACCCTCCAAGCCCGAAACCGACAAGAGCAAGTTCTGTAGGTTCCACAAAAGCCATGGTCACAACACCGACAATTGCATCCATCTCAAGTGTTGTACCCCAAAATTTTCCCTCCCTCTTATTCAAGACATTCTCCTAGCATTCTCAAATGCTCAAGGATGCTCAAGAATTGATTAGACAAATTCTCCTCCTAAGCAAAGGGTCCACAACTAGGGTTTCATCTTTCACAAGGAAATTTGGGTCTTTAAAGTATCAAATGGAATTCATGGTTTCTTATAGGTCTCCAAGAATGCTCATACCAAATTTCATGCCTTGCATCACAACATTGCTCAGGCAATTGCTCAAATAACTAAAAATCAACTGTATTGGACAAAAAGTCAATTATGGTCAACATACAGTCAAAATTTAAGATTTTTGGTCAACATAAATATTTTGAAATCACATTCATCATTTGATCAAGGGTTGATCATGATTCTTCAAGGAAAACTCTCAAATCATCAAAAGTCAAAAGTTGCTAAATTAGGGTTTCCCTTAGGAGAAGTCAACTGAACTTTGACCAAGCATAACTTTCATATGCTTCATCATATTTTCCCCAACCAAATCTTATTTTGAAGAAAAATCAATTCTATACATCGTTGTCGCTCTAAGCTCAAGTCCAAAAAATGCTTCATTTGAGAGATATGGGTCAATACATTATAGGTCATTTCAAAAGTCAACAAAAAGACACTTTTTTCAAGGAAATTTACATCATGATAAAGTCTTCAAATGCAAAAATTATAAACATAGAGATTATAGAGGACACCTTCGGCTTTCCAGAAAGTCCAAGATCACTTTCAAAGGATGAAAATTGAGAGAGTTATGACCAGTGAAAGCTGGGAAGTTTTGAGCAAATGCATGAAGTTTAAATTGAGCAAACTTGATATTTTGGGTTATTGGGTCATTGCTTTAAAGTACAAGTGTGTATTACACTCCTTATACACATCAGATCTTGTTCATGTACCTCTTGATCTATTTTATTTTAATTATTTTTGATTTATTCATTAATAATTCAAAATAAATAAGATAAAAATACAAGGCTTGTCAACAAAGGTCCAAGCCCATATATTTTCACCTAATTCCATGTTATATAATCTCCATCATTCATACATAAGAGAACATAAAACCTTGTGCTAGAAAACAACTTCCAAAAATTCCAAAAAAAAGAGCAAAAATAGGGCAAAGCAAGAAACCTATTTGCAACCGTTTTCAAAGCATTCAAATCCTCTCAATCAATCAATCTCTGAAGTGGTATAGGGTAAGAATGGATCATACTTAATGACCAAAAGTGCATGAAACAAGCATCCTAAGCATGGTCGATTTACATGTTTCTGTGAATTTCGTGTTTTTCTTTTTACTATGCTTTAATTAAAACTAATGTTTGCATTGTGTTTCTGAGACATAACAATGCAGGTTTGAACCCTTGCATGAGTTCCATGATGCCAGAATCGTGCATCCCCATTCTTACACCAATTTGCCTTATCTTGTTCATATCTCTTTCTACAGGATGATTTATCCAAAACTAAGGCCACCAATAGATTCATGAGGGTCAATTTAGGGGGGTAGGGTCCTTTTTATGCATTAACGTGTTCTATTTTGTAGGTTTCGAAAAATAACTCACCAGAGAAAACGACCAGAGCTAGGGCTCCGGCGCCTCTGTGGTCCACTTTTAAAATATATTTTTTCATTTCTATTTGGTACACGGATGAGGGCATAGTACCGCTGGTCAAGGCGTTGAGTTGTGAGCGTAAGGGTGTGTGTTTGATCCCGACGCTTTACCATATTTTTTTTTATTTTTCCAATTTATGCATGTTTTATGTATAATATGCAGCGCTTAGTTCCTAACACAACCAGCGCGTTGGCTGGGTGGCAAGCAAGTCAGTATGAAGGCTAGAGGGCGTGGATTTAACACCCACCCCATGCAGTTTTACATTTTTCTTTTTAACCTTATTTCTTTTAATTATTAACCCTAACTTTTTCCTTAACCCTAATTATTTTTCTTAATCACCTATCAATCTATTTTAATCCTTTTTTCAAAACTGTAATAAATTAGGTTTAGGTTTTTAATCAATACTTAATTTTGATATTTTTTATTTACTAATTAATTAAGTTAATAAATACTTTCTTAAATTAAAATTAATTAGACTTTAGGATTTTTTATTAATTAAAATTAATTAGATTTATCGTTTTAAATTTTTAATTAATATCAAATTAATTTCATAAAAAATCACATTCAAACATTTTTTTTAAACATTTTTTATTTCACATTTAAATTCCTAGAGAAATTGTATAGGTCGCGCGACTTTCTCTTGTAATAGTTTAAATTTATCTTTCCGCATTTTTTCTATTATGTAACTGTTTACAGGGTGTAATAGTCTAAGGTTTAATTTCCGCATCTTTTTTTATGTAATTTCCCCAAAGCCGTGTAATAGCTTAGAATTTACTTTCCGCACCTTTACCTTTTTGTATATATTATACTGCTAGTAATTAGACGTGTATGGCAAGATTAAAAACAAATGATAGCTAACCCTAATCAAAGATAAACATAACTGAAAACAAATCATTCTCACACTCGTACCTCTAGGGTAACCTCCCTTACTGAATTCGGAAAAAATAGTCATGTCCCTCGAACATGGAGACGCTTTAGCATTGTCCCTCGATTAGAAAAGATTGTAGTCCCTCAATGAGCCTTTCGAATGTTGCCTTTGGTAAATGATCTGGTATCTTATGAAATTGCTAAAGTGGTCCTACGAGTTTCCTTCAATGACTATACGATGACCCGCGCCTGTCTGTTCGCATCCAACGATAGGGCCTCTTACTAACTAATGGTAGGTGTGATATGGTGGGAGAACTGACTTGAGATTTTGTGTTTATGTTCGCAAATGTTGCGGTTTAGCAAGAGTTTCCACCGACTTTTCTTTTATCTAATAAGGAAAGGTGAAAAAGCACAGGAAATACCTTTAGAGATGTTTTCTTGAGTTCGGGGGTAGATTATGAAAAGGGAAGGTATTAGCACTCTTTTCATCCATGGTTTTCCATGGGCTCTTAGTTACTTTCTAGATCACTTGCTTTTGTTTGAATGTGCTTGCGGTGTCATTTTTGAAAGTATTTTGAAAATGTAACTTTGTAATGATTCTCGTTTCTATAAGAACGCATACAAAGTGTTTGTTTTGAAAATAGTTCAAAGAGGTGTTTGTGATATGTATTTTTGTAAGTGATTTTGAAAACGTCTTTGCAACGATTCTCGTTTCTATAAGAACGCGTACAAAGTGTTTGTTTCGAAAATGTTTCAAAGTGGAAGTGTAGGTGTATGAAAAGTTTTTGTTGTGAGCAAGCAAGTAACCGAGAGCGAAACTACCTACTCAAAAGGTCTTAGATGCATTTTTCCTCCTCCTTTAGATGTTGCTACCTTACCATTGATTTGGTAAGAAGCCCCATCGTTGAATGTGAAGGGACGAGCGTTGGGTCATTGTATGACCATGATAGCAATGTTGTGAGATGACTTAGCACTTTTCTTTAGGGACTAAGATCATTTCGTAAGGCAACTTTGATAGCATCATCGAGGGACTATGATCTTGTATTTTTTTTATTTGTTTGTGCTAAGACATCCCACATGTATAACATGGCCATTTTTGTAAGGCAACAAGTGAGATTACCCTAAGGGTGCATGTCTGCAAAGTATGTTTGATTTGCATGCATTTTGTCTTTATTAGGGTGGTCTATTTTGTCGTTTTCATGTCTTGCCATACACATCCTAATTACTAACAATATATGAAAGCAATAAAAGCGCAAAAAGTGTAAAGTCCTACGCTATTACAATGTTTAGGGGATGGGGTATACAAGTTTATGAATGGGGATTGCAAATGAAAATAAGTCCTAAATTACTATTACAACCATATTGAAATGCATAAGAATGTACAAGAAATGTGAAATGAACTTGTTTAGAAAATGTTTTTGTCTTAAGGAAATAAAATAAAAGAAAATATTTTTATATTTTTCATGTTAATAAAAAAAAGATGAGAAGGAAAATAAATGCAAAAATAGAAACAACGTGTCGCTGAAAAAATGAAGTCAGAGGTTTTGACCCTGGCACGCTGCAAAATAGAAACCTGTTAGTGAAAATGTATAAGGTCAGAAGTTCTGAACCCACTGGGAACACAATAGTTTTCAAAAGTTCTGATACCACTGGCAACTAAACAGACTTCAGAAGTTCTGATACCACCAATAATAAAACAAGCTTCAGAAGTTCTGATACCACCGCCAGAAATTGGTCTCTCTCTATGCTAGTCGAAACATTTGTAATTTGGTTATTTCTCCACAAAATAAAAGACATGCACAGAATAGTTATAGCAGGTGGCACAACGTTTCAGAAATAGGAAACATCGGTACTATAAATCAGAGGCACGTATGAATTTACTAATCCTAATTCTAAGTTTTAATTCCTTCAAGAGGTTCTGAACTGATTTACTCCCTACTTAGGCAGACAGAAGGCATGAAAATCTCAGAAAATGCATGACACCAAAAACCTGATATCTACATTGTATCTGAGCATGTAAATCTGGTAATGCTTAAATAATGTGGTGAGGGTCAGCAGAAACTTACCTTGCAGTTGGAAGAAGTTCTGTGAATCGGAGTTAACCTTAACTCTGATGAGACTCTGAACAGTTTCTTCACGTACTCAGTAAGCTGGAAGTTTTCAACTTCTGGGGATGGCAAGGAGGTGATGTTCTGATTTCTTTGAGTGGATGGATGGAAGGTGTATATTAATATGAACACAGAAGTTTAGGTAGTTTCCAACGTGTGGATCAGAAACTGTGTGAGTGGTTTTTAGTTAAGAAATAATTGAGAACAAGTAGAGTTTTGAATGCATGGAATCAAAAGTTAACAAGGCTTTATGTGTTGTGTTTACAGTTCTTAGAACTCTTGGAATTTTGACAGGGGTTCAAGGCTTTTTTTGCTCAAAATTTTGACTTTTTTTACAAAATTTTCTCGCTCTCTTCTCAGTGACCAATGGTGTTCTATTTATAGGAAAAGTTTTGTGGGTTTGAAAATGTCAAGTAGCGCCAACATCATACGCTAGATGCTGGCCTGCTCTTGAAGCAAGTTCCAAAAAGGTGTGATAGTTGACAGTTTATTTTTAGCTTAGGCTGGATTAACAAGCAGGATTAAGGAAAAGTGAACCCACAAGTAAAAAGTAGCGCATGGACCCTTACCTAATTCTGTACAAAAGTATTTCTATGCTACATGTGGAGAGATCCTTTGGACAAAGACTCAAAAGTGGTTGTGAGCATTAATGAGCATTAAATGATGATGAGATTTGTCAAAATCAGAAATCTTGTAATGTGAGATTTTGCATCATTGCTTAATTCTAGATCAGAAGTTCCATTTAGGACGAACACCCAACTTCTGATCTTTGTACCTTGTTGCCTCAGCATGCTCTGAAGGATTCCTCGGGTTTTCCAGTAACCTTCTTTGATTTACTTTTGAAAACTCTGGATTAAAAGTTCTGCTTCAGCGCAACATCCAATCTTCTGATCCTCTTACCTTCTGGCTCCAGCATGTTCTGAAGGAGCTTTCAGGATTCATATTACGCTTATTACCTTTTTTATATTACCCTAGAAAACTCTGACTTAATTTATGTGGATGCTGAAAAGCCATGATCTGACTGAAGACTATGTGTTGAACCAAGTTTACAACTTCTGACTGCACCTGCCTGGAGGCTGGCTCAGAAGTTCTAAAGTGTCATTTTTCTTAAATACTTAGAAAAAATCCCAAGTATTTAGAAATTTGGCTTTTCCATAGTAAATTTAACTTTTGAACTTTTTGATGATACAAACTTCATAATCCAACATGTCTTGATGAAATATGATTTCAGATATTTGATTTTGATCCAAAAGTCAAAGTTTGACCTTTTAATGTGAAAATGACTATTTTGCCCTAGCAGGCGACTTTCTTGAAACATTTGTAATTCAAAGCTCGAGATTGGATGAAAGTAAACCTGAGGATCCAGGGTGATTTCTTGAGAAATTGAGAGGGCAAATTTTGGGGTACAACAACTTCCCCTGTTCAATCTTCTTTAACCTGAAGAGTTAGATTGGCGAGATTTTCCATTTGTGACTCGAAGGTGGAAGATGATTGGACACTAGAGTGCCCAAAAATTTGCACTCGGCGGCAATAGGAGGAATGAGCTTAAAGATGCCATTTGGAGAGGTGATAGAATCTTGTTGGAGACAAGCTTGTAGATGCCATCCAAGAATGCTTGTTGAAATTTAATTCGTAAGTTGAATATCAGAATAGCGTCCGTGTCTAGAGTGTATCTGAACTATACCAAAGGTTGGATCTGTACTGTATCAAGAGGTTGATTCTAAATGAGTATCAGAACGGTACCCATGTTTGGAGCGTATCTGAACAGTATCCGAAAGTTGTATCTGAATGAGTATCAGAATGGCATCCGTGTCTGGAATGTATCCGAACTGTATCTGAATGAGTATCATAGTGACATCCGTGTCTGGAGCGTATCTGGATTGTATCTGAATGTTGAATCTGAATGAGTATCAGAATGGAATCTGTGTCTGGAGCATATCTATATTGTATCTGAAAGTTGAATCTGAGTGAGTATCAGAATGGCATCCGTGTCTGGAGCGTATCTGAATTGTATCTGAAAGTTGAATATGAATGAGTATCAGAATGGCATCTGTGTCTGGAGCGTATCTGAACTGTATCTGAAAGTTGAATCTGAATGAGTATCAGAATGGCATCCGTGTCTGGAGCATATCTAAACTGTATCTGAAAGTTGAATCTGACTGAGTATCAGAATGGCATCCGTGTCTGGAGCGTATCCGTATTGTATCATGATTGCATATTGTTAATGGTAGTTGTTAATCTTATCCTGAAAAGGGTAAAATGGTAGTTGAAACACCAAGTCATGTTTGCATGAAATGTATGATGCAATGTACTTTCTTTATCAATGTTTATGATATATGGATGCAATGTATGCTCCTGTGAGCTAATTTGTTGTATTGCTATTTGATTGAGAAAAATAAATCCCTGAATGCTGCTGGGGATATGTGAATTTTCATGTCTTGAATTTGAAGAATTGGTGAACTTTTGTCAAGAGAAGTAAATTTTGTTGTGAAGGCAGTGCCATATACTGCTCGTAAGATCTGCTTGGGGAATCCTGAGAAATTTGACGATTTCTACTGGGGATTAATAACTTGAAATTTTGTTCCGTTGGAGATTTAAATGATGTACTGTGGGGATTTCTTGGATAATAATCTAGAGGTATTTCCCTATCCATTCGAACCATCAGTAATTGTCTCTCTCATTTTGTTTATTTGTAAACGGTAATTATGTTCAAATGCATATGTTCATCAATGAATCATTGGACGTTTTTGCAAACAAAACACAAGCGTAAAGAAAAGACAAATAGTTTTTGAAATTTCAAAGGGATATCTTTGTATTGACTTTGAGTAAGTATTTTTTGTACAAAAGGGACAAACATTCTAGTAAGAGAATGCTGTCATAAAACAAGAAAAATTTATACAGATAAAGATAGCTATGTGTAATAATCCCATGGGGTTCCTGTTATGCTATAGCCTTCGCATTCTCCGAGTATCTTGTCTATTTGTTGCTTCGTTCGAAGATGATTGAATTGATCAGAAACTTCGAGTTTGTCAATAGAAGCCAAAGGTTGTCCGTCAAGTGATCCGACGGGACATAGTCATACGCTTTAATTCCCTAACTTTTTCCTGGACCACCCTTTTGGGTTTTCAGTCCACCGAGATACCCTTTTTTTCCCAAGTCGCCCTTTCGGGTTTTTAACTTGTCGGGTGTACATATTTTTTCATTTTATCCCTAATTTTTGCCCGAACCTTTTGGTTCGCCGGGATGCCCCTTATTTTGCCTAGGCGTGTCAACCTAGCGGGTCTCTTATGTGTAGTATCTTTTGACTATGTCCGCATTTGCAGGGTGTGGCAGATCATCGCCATCCATGGTGGTCAAGATCATTGCCCCACCGGAGAATATGTTCTTGATTATAAATGGTCCTTCATAGGTAGGAGTCTATTTGCCCCTGGGATCACTTTGTGGCAAAATGATACGTTTGATCACTAGATCTCCAACTTGATATACTTGACGCCTAACTTTCTTGTTGAAAGCCTTGATCATCTGCTTTTGATACATATGACCATGGCAAACAGCAGTAAGCCTCTTTGCATCAATTAAGTTCAGTTGATCAAGTCGAGTCAAGATCCAATCGTCTTCATTCAAACCGACATCCTTCATAATTCTCAGAGAGGGGATTTGAACCTCAATAGGAAAGACAACCTCCATGCCGTAAACCAAAGAATAAGGTGTTGCCCCACTTGATGTGCGAGCCATGGTACGGTACCCGTGGAGAGCAAATGGTAGCATCTCATGCCAGTCTTTGTACGTGACTATCATCTTTTGTATGATCTTCTTAATGTTTTTATTCGTAGCTTCGACAACACCATTCATCTTTGGCCGATAGGGGGAAGAATTGTGATGCTGAATCTTGAATTGCTCGCACAAGGCGGTGATCATAGTGTTGTTAAGATTTGTACCATTGTCAGTGATGATCCTTTCCGGGATACCGTACCGGAAAATGAGATTTTGCTTGATGAAGCGGACAACAACATTCTTAGTAACAGAAGCGAAGGAAGTCGCTTCGACCCACTTTGTAAAATAGTCAATGGCCACTAGGATGAAACGGTGTCCACTGGAGGCTGTAGGCTTGATCTCTCCAATCATATAAATTCCCCACATAGAAGAGGGCCAAGGAGCCGTCAAAACATTCAGAAGAACCGAAGGTACGTGCACCTTGTCAGCATAAATTTGACACTTATGACAGGTCCGAGAGTGTTGATAGAAATCTGCTTGCATGGTAGACCAATAACAGCCTGCCCGTAGGATTTTCTTCGCCGTCGTATGCCCACTGGAGTGGGTGCCAAAAGTACCGTCATGTAATTCAGCCATGATCTTTTCAGCTTCAACCTTATCCATGCACCGAAGCAAAATGGAGTCATGATTGCGTTTGTACAAGATACCATTACTAAGGAAGAAATTAGTAGAGAATCTCCTTAAGAACTTCTTATCATTGATTGAAGCTCCTTCTGGATATTCTTGAGTCTCGAGATACCTCTTGACCTCATGAAACCAAGGTTGGTCCACTACCTCTTCAATATTAATCTCGTGACAATGAGCTGGTTCATCCCTTCGTTCGATGGTGATCTGGGTAGCCTCGTTATCCCAATTAAGTTTAAACATAGGTGACATTGTGGCTAGAGCGTCTGCTAGCTGATTTTCTTCTCGCGGGAAATGCTCGAAGGTAATCTTCTCAAAATGTGGTAGGAATATCAAAACATGTTCTTTGTAAGGGATAAGGTTTGGGTGTTTGGTGTCCCATTCCCCTTTGATCTGACTGATGACCAAAGCTGAGTCTCCAAATACGTCTAAGGATTTGATTCCCAAGTCTATGGCAGCTCTGAGACCAAAGATGCACGCTTCGTATTCCGCCATGTTGTTTGTACAATTGAAGCAAAGTCTGGCAGTAAAGGGAGTATGACACCCTTCTGGAGATATGAGTACAACGCCGATGCCATTACCAAGTGCATTAGATGCTCCATCAAAGAACAGGGTCCATCGGGATCCTTGTTCAGGTCTATCATATGGCCTTATTTCTTCACAATTGTCTAATGTCATGATGTCTTCATCCGGGAATTCAAACTTCATGGACTGATAGTCTTCTACAGCCTGATGAGCAAGATGATTAGCTACCACACTGCCCTTTATAGCTTTCTGGGTAGTATACTGTATGTCGTATTCTGTTAGGATCATCTGCCACCTAGCTATTCTCCCAGACAAAGTAAGCTTTTTGAAGATGTACTTTATCGGATCCATCTTAGATATCAACAAGGTAGTATGAGTCAGCATATACTGTCTTAGCCGGCGAGCAGCCCATGCCAGAGCGCAACAAGTTTTCTTGAGCAGTGAATATCTAGTTTCAGAGTCAGTAAACTTTTTGCTCAGGTAGTAAATAGCATACTCTTTTCGGCCAGACTCGTCATGTTGCCCCAATACACACCCCATTGAGTTTTCTAAAACAGTCAGATACATAATCAACGGTCTTCCCTCGGCTGGTGGCATCAAAACAGGAGGCTCTTGTAAGTACTCTTTGATTTTGTCAAAGCAACCTGGCATTCATCATTCCATCTGACCACTTGATCTTTCTTCAATAGTTTGAAGATTGGCTCACAAGTAGCTGTTAGGTGAGAAATGAATCTGGAAATATAGTTCAAGCGTCCCAAGAATCCTCTGACTTCCTTCTCAGTACGAGGAGCAGGCATCTCTTGTATTGCTTTAACTTTGGTAGGATCGACTTCAATACCCTTGTTACTGACGACAAAACCTAAGAGTTTACCGGACTGTACTCTGAATGTGCACTTGTTTGGATTCAACCTCAACTTGTACTTCTTCAGTCTCTCAAACAGCTTTTGTATGTGATCTAAGTGCTCTTCTTCTGTTTGTGATCTGGCTATCATATCGTCTACGTAGACCTCTATTTCATGATGTATCATGTCATGAAATAAAGCTACCATGGCGCGCTGATAGGTTGCTCCAACATTCTTTAGTCCGAACGACATCACCTTGTAGCAGAATGTGACCCACTGTGTGACAAATGTTGTTTTCTCCATGTCCTCAGGTGCCATTTTGATTTGGTTGTAACCTGAGAATCCGTCCATAAAGGAAAACACTTTGTGTTGGGCCATATTGTCAACCAGGATATCGATGTAGGGGAGTGGAAAATCATCTTTAGGGCTCGCCCTATTCAAATCTCTATAGTCCACGCACATTCGTACTTTGCCGTCTTTTTTAGGTACGGGAACAATGTTGGCAACCCATTGAGGATAAGAAGTGACAGCCGAGAATCCAGCGTTGAATTTCTTCATGACCTCCGCTTTGATCTTTTCTGACATATCAGGTCTCATGCGGCAGACTTTTTGTTTTACTGGCGGACAATCTTCTTTTGTTGGCAGACGATGTACCACAATGTCCGTATCAAGTCCTGGCATGTCTTCATATGACCAAGCAAAGATCTCAACATAATCATGCAACAGCTGAATCAGACGCTCCTTGATACTAGGCTCCAGATTGACACCCACCTTGACCTCTTTTTTATCCTCCTCAGTACCCAGGTTGACTGTACCCACAGGTTCCTCGTGAGGATGAATAGCTCTTTCCTCTTGTCGTAGTAGTCTGGCCAGTTCCCCTGGTACTTCATAATCTTCCTCACCTTCGTATTCGGCTTGGAAGATTAGATCCTCACAGTCACAAAAGGCCATAGCAGTATCGTTACCCATGGGATCCAGAATGGGGTACCTGCATTTGTGAGTGTGGGTGTGTGTAAGGGTATAGCCATCCTTAAAAAATAAAATGTAAAAGAAAGACAATGAGCATAAAAATTTGTATGCGAAAACGTCCATGATTCATTAAATGTCATATGAAGATGAAATAATAACCCTTACAAATGGACCATTGTGCCTCGGGCAAGACACAAGGTTTTAAGTGTGCGAATTGTTTTTGAATATTACAAGTCTAACCAAAATGTAGAGATAAATTACTGAGGGATGAAAGTTATTGGGACAAAGTCTCTGGCCCCCAATTGCGAAGTCCTCCGCTGACAGTTGGAAATATCTAATCCTCCAAGCTGTAGTCCTCTTCACCATATTCGACCACATTGACCTCCCGATTGCTAATCTTCAAGGGTGGCTGTTGCACCCAAAAATTTGCCCTCTCATGTTTTCCAAAGTCTTCCCCCTGCCTGGTTGATCACAAACTCTTGCCTAAGGAAAAAGAAGATTTTTGAGTGGTACTTCAAATACCTTTTGATTGGCATCCTGAAAGACACTTCGATTGACATTCTGGACAAGCATTTCGATTGGTATCCTGAAAGACCCTTCGATTGGCATTCTGAAGGAGTATTTCGATTGGCATTATGGACAAGCATTCAATTGGAATTATGTCAAGGCAATTTCGACAGGCATGTCAACCATGTCCTTTGATTGGCATGAACAACACCTTTTGATTGGCCTGTTAGCAGAGCCTTTCGATTGGAATCCTTCGATTGATATTTGGGACAGGCCCATTCAAAGGGTACGCAGGGAGTCCATTCGAAAGAGGCAAATCAGGACTAATCGAAGAGCATGGCCTGAAAGCATTCGAAATTCAAGCGTCCAGGTTCATTCAAGGGACACGAATGTTTCAAAAGAGGAAATAATTTAATGTGTTTGATTTTTGTCCAGAGCGTCAAAGGCCTGTTTTAATGGCTGTCCCTTGCCATTACTGCACCCTCACACCCCTATAAATACAAAGGCCAGCATACATTACCAACACAAAAAAATCACACGAAAATCATAGAATGAAAATTATACACACACAAAAAAATCTGCAGGAGAACAAAACATTGGAGAGACGCTGCCCAGAATTTTCCAAGCCAAAGCAGTCCCTCAGATCGAAGGTGCCTACGCCCAAAAGCCCTCAAATCAAAAGTTCCTACATCCAGGAAGTGCCCAGATCGAAAGTGCCTACATCCAGGAAGTGCCCAGATCGAAAGTTCCTGCGCCCAGAAGTGCCCAGATCGAAAGTGCCTGCGCCCAGAAATCCCAGATTGAAAGTGCTCCCATCCAGCCAGTGCCCAAATCGAATACTCAATCTGCAGGTAAGAAAGGGTAAATTTTCCAACCTTACATTTGCATAAACACATTATTACTTGTTGTTACCTTTGATTTGCCATCTTAGACAGGATCGAAAGGCCTGGGTTTGGCACCCAGGTCACATTTTTCGTGTGCTAACATTTGCTGCAGATTTAGCCTGAAGAGACCCCAACAAGTGCAGGATCTAAGGGCCTGGGATTCAATACCCAGGCCCTGCATTTTTGTTTCGCTCACATACTTTTACAGGTATAACATCCCAGATCGAAGGAGAGCCCTTCTCTCGATCGAACCCATTAGCATGCTGGATCGAAAGAGGCATCTCATCCCTGGATCGAAAGTCATGACCTCCATGATCGAAGGGAAATCCTCTTCTCTGGATCGAAGGCTACTCACGCCTTATTGTCTGGCCCAATCGAAAGGACCAGGACCCTCTCTGGACCGAAGCAGTCCATTCCCTCCCTGGGTCGAAACTCCTTTTTTCCCTGGATCGAAGGATCCCTCCTGCACTTTATTTTTTTTGTTTTTATTTTCATAAACTTCTTTTTATCTTTTTAATTAACATTAAAATAAAATAAAAATCACAAAAAAACATTAGGTTAGTTTTTATTCAAATTAATTTTGTAAACAAATTAATTAATTATTTTAACTTCATTTTATCAATTTAAAATAAACTAGACTTAGGAGTATTTAATTCAAATATCTTCTTAATCAAAAACAACCAAAAAGATTTTCTTATTTACTTAGAAATCTCTTAGACGTCTCTTTTCCTTGTTTTACGCGCGTTTATTTTATTGTAATTGCCTATTGGGATGTAATAGCTTAACTAAGACCCTTTACTGCTTTATTCCCCCCAATTTTGGACATGTAAATAATCCCCCTCCCTGAAAGCCTTGTAATAGTGTAGGATTTACAATTTTCGCACTTTAAATTCCTGTACATATATTAACTGCTTAGATGTATGCTAACTAGGATTGCATGACAAGATTAACTCTTAACTTAAAATCAACAGTAGATCACCATGACATGCAAGAATAAAATAACTTAAAATTGACACACTTGCACATGCCACTCTTAGGGTACACCTCACTTGGTTGCCTCGAACATGGTCATTAAGTATAGGATGTTTTAGAGGTCGTCCTTTTGTCCCAAGATCATAAGTTGCCTCGAAACGGTTGCCTCGGAAAAATGATCTAAGACATTAGGATTACCACTAAAGCGTCCTAATGTTGCTTTAGTGACCACACGTCCCTTAAACCGAATTGACCCGGAAAACTCCAATGATGGTGCTACCTACTCCTCAATAGTGGGATAGCACTGTCTAAAGGACAGTTGCACAGTTTAATTCCTTTTTGAGTAGGTAGATGTTCTTAAGTACTTGCTCTCTTTTAAAACAAAACAAAACTTTTCTCACTTACACCTTTCGAACAAAGTTTTCAAAAACACTTCATACACTCTTGAGGACAGAAGCAAGATTTAAAATGAAGTTTCAAACAAAACTCTTTTCAAAACCCACAATCACAAAGAAAAGCAAACTTTTGAAAACATAGTGAGCAAGTACCTAAGAGCCCGTGGATAACCACAGATAGAAAGGGTGCTAACACCTTCCCTTTCTATAATCTACCTCCCGAACCCGAGAAACATCTCGAAAAGGAATTTTTCTGTGCTTTTGTCCTTTCCCTTGTTGGATAAAATAAAAGACGGTGGCGACTCTTGCTTACCGCGACACTTTGCAAAAACAAACACAAACGCGAACCAGCATTCAAAAAACAGTCAGTTCTCGTTCCCATCGACCACAGAACTGGCGACTCTGCTGGGGAATAATTAATAAGTGAGGTATACCTTGGGATTAGATCACTTGTGTTTTCAATTGTATTGCTTTGTATGCTTTTAATTTTGTGGGCTTGTATTGGAGTTCTATAGATCCTAACCCGGATCTGGGGGTACCCTTTTTAGGTAAGTAGCAACAAACTGTGAGGGAACTGTGCGGGGTATACCGACATGGTTGAAATAGTAGCTACGTTGATGTGGCACTTTGGTGAGTACCGGTAACCCTTGAGTTAAGTCAAGGAGAGTACGGGGCCGCCGCATGGTGTCGTGAAGCATCAATTGACCTTAGAACCTTACTTGACCATCTTGGCCTTTTTTAGGGGTAGTGAGATGACCGACTTTGGTGCAGTCCGAAGTTGGTAGATACTCGATACTACACTCATTGAGGGTTGTTTTCTTGGAATATTTTGGTCGCCAGTTAAGTGGCTAAACCAAAACAATGAATATAGAAAACAATCCAATGATATTGAGCTCCTTAGAACCCGGTTACTATTTATAGGACAGGTTTTGAGCCAACTAAACTCAAGAGGGAAATACCTATGAAACTCCATGCCAGCCTAAACTTAAGGCTATTTGTGTGACTTGTGTGCCTTCAAATCTGAACTACTTGCACATTCTTGTTATCTGACAACATGAGTTCCTTGCAGGTTTTGTTTACAGTCCTTATCCAATAATTTGGACTTATTGCAGGGCTTACTTACATCACCTTACACTTTTGCATACCTGTACATAACATCATAACATCATACCATAGCATTTTTCCTTAACCATTTCAAGGATCTCAAAGGTTTGTGATGCAGGTTATGGTAAATCAAATGTCCAGCAAGGGGCAAAGGGGATTTATTTTCCTCTAACCAAGTTTTTCTAGAAATCCAAGCATGATAACTTGAGTCAGGGGATACGACCCACTCGATATGGTGAGCTTGACTCTTGAAGAAGGACTCTCAGCAACATGAAGTTCCTTCAATCAAGCTACCAGATTCAGATTCTAACAGTTTCTTGTTTACCCCGCGAGATCCTTGAAAACATTGCATACATATATCATACATATCATAACAGGTCTTCTAATACAGGTCTCTCATGTTCTCGCTGTTTATTGCAGCAATGGCTTTCCAACCAGACAACCAAGATCTCCGGGCTCAAAACGCCCAACTTCAAGAAATGTTCTTGAACCTATCCCAGGGGCAAGAAGAAATAAAAGCTCTCCTCACAAGGGGCTTGGTCCTAGGGAATCCAGGAGGCATCAGGAATGATCAGTTGGAAGGGCTACAAATTGAGTTGGCAATAATGAAGATCCAGGTGATGAGACAACTGGTGGGCCAGATGGCTCTCATTCAAGACTTAGCTCAAAGACAAGAAGAGCTCAGGGTCCTCGTCAACAAGTTGCTTCAAAATAACTGAGTGGGGCAAACAACTAGGGTTGAAGATCAAGTCATCATTCAACCACCTTTGGGGCAAGAAGACAAGGGAAAAGCTCCTCGGCTTGCTTCGGGGTCACAAGCCCAGCATCAACCTCACCAAAAGCAACGGGTTGACCGGAGGCAATTTACCAAGCTCAACATGCCGCTGTATCAAGATTTACAACACCTGTTAAGATTGAATCTGGTGACATTAAGGGACCCTCCTAAGAATCCCAACACAACCTCCCCAAGGTACAATCCTGATGCAAGGTGTGCATACCATTCTGACAGTCCTGGACATGACACCAACGACTGTTGGACTTTGAAGAACAAAATTCAAGACCTGATTGATGAGGGAGTATTGGAATTCACACAAGATGGTCAGGCTGAGTTCTTCTACCATCCCTCCAAGGTTCACCATTTGAAGTGACAAGTACTGAGACGAGAAGACTTTTGTTCATTTGAATTTTCAAGTTGTAATCTCTTTGTTATTCAAACAATTATCCATTAATGCCAAACTTTGTTTCATTAATGCATCGCATATGTTTGTTTTGATTTGATCCAATCATTTTCATTACATTTAAACTATGTTTTTTACTCACTTTATGACATTCAACTCTTGCTAAAAGTTACAAGCCTTTAGAGGGAGGATGACGAAACAATGCCATAATCTCATACATTATGCTTTTGGACAGACCTTGCTGACGATGTACAGGCATTTCTTTCAAATCCTAAACATTGGAGTTATAAGGAAGATAATCCCTAGTCAACCCCTTCGAGCCAAAGAAGTAGGAGTTTTATGTTTTTAAACAAATTGAAACCTTTGATTTAAACCTGGGGCAGGGTAGTCTCTCAGTTAATTCAAAAGATGTGCATTGAAGTCGCAAAACTCTCAGTTCATAATACAACGAACGACATCAAAAGCATTCCTCTGGAATCAAAAGATAGTGGTGGTTCCTTATCTCATAGGCAGTCAATCTCTCAAAAGAGAAAAGCCCACTGAGCCAAAATCTATAAAGGAGGCTTAAGAAAGCTGGGGCATCCCGCTGACTGTAATCTCGAAAACAAGAACAGTCAGGCAAAATTTAGGGATAACAAATCAAAAGAACGAGGTCGCTAAAAATCCTCAATAACATGAAAAAATGTTGCAAAAATGACTTCCTTCCAACAAATTCAACTTGTGTGAACCATCACCAAAAACGTCGTTCCAGACTCATTTGGAGTTCAAATGCACAATTAACTGAGTTTAGGATTGAAGAACATCACGAAGAGTGGGTGGGTACAAATATACTTTGAGACTTTATCCTTTGTTTCTTAAACCGTGAACCAAGCCACGTTACAACCCTTCAAAAGTCCTAACTGAAGCATGGGTTAGTTCGAAAGCATACTGTTACAAAAGGTATCCTGACTCCTGTAAGGCTTTGCCCTAAATCTTGTGTTGAATTTGTCTTATAAAAAAAAGTTTTCTGCTAAAAAACACACTTTTCAAAACTTCGAGACAAGCATAAACTTTGCATTATTTGAATATCACTGTTTGCATTTGGCTATTTGTTTGACAGCGGAGAAATTCACACAACGAATATCCGATGAACGAAAACCCTCTCAGTGAACAAAATCACTTCAAAAAGGATGACACTTCCAATCAAGGGGCGTGGAATGATCATTGTCCATCACCTGGGGCAGTCCAATCAAGATTCCAGGACATCTCTGAAGAAGTGAGTAACCAGAGGCAAGTCTCCATCTCCGTCACTTGGGGCATTGAACGTCAATCTTAGTGAAAGGTTACGTACAGTCAAACATTTCCTGGCAGTGTCGCAAACACTCGCTGCTAGGGGCAATGACAAATCTCCCCAGATCCTTCTCATAGGATGACTCCCAGCAAGGGTTTAATCTCTGAAAACCTTTCCTCAACTGAATCCACCTCAAGAATCCTCGAGGACTTCCCCCAACAAAGATGTCACCTCTCTAGCAGACTGACGACAGGGTTTATTTCCCCAACAACACCAGGATTCCCCAGCTTGAGTTTGCCTCCCCGACTACTACAAATCAAAGGACCACAACTCCTCTTCCCCAGTAGACTACTCTGCAATCCCCAGCAAGTTACTGTGAAACCTGGACCCGACCAGATGTCAGTTTAACTTTGACTCCCCAGTAGAGCAACAGACAACCGAGACTCCTGAACTTGTTCCCCAAGAACGAATCAATACTCTCCACAGAGTTCACAACTTTCCCCAACGGAGTTCTCCTCAACAAAACAAGGATCCTCAGTGGAAACATTCTAAGAAAAGTTTGAAGATATACCTACTTTTCAACAACAGTCCGGGATTTAATAACTCCCCAACGCTTGTCAAGAATTTATTCTCCAAGAAAAAATTACATTTCAACAACATTCATAACATGTGCATACAAAATGCATATAATATAAATCTCATTTATTTTGAGAACATCATTACACAATGCATACATCATGACATTGCATACAACTAACTCTTTACCTTTTCAGGAAAGATCGATCAACAGATAAAAGTCATTACCTTTTGGAGTAGCAGTCGTCAAAGATTCCTTCATCATCCTGTTGAGGTAGAAGTCATCCAAGATTCCTTCATCATCCCGTTGAGGTAGTAATCGTCAAAGATTCCTTCACCATCCCGTTGAGGTAGTAATCATCCAAGATTCCTTCACCATCCCGTTGAGGTAGTAATCGTCCAAGATTCCTTCATCATCCTACTGAGGTAGAAGTCATCCAAGATTCCTTCATCATCCCGTTGAGGTAGTAATCGTTAAAGATTCCTTCATCATCCCGTTGAGGTAGTAATCGTCAAAGATTCCTTCACCATCCCGTTGAGGTAGTAATCGTCCAAGATTCCTTCACCATCCCGTTGAGGTAGTAATCGTCCAAGATTCCTTCATCATCCTGCTGAGGTAGAAGTCATCCAAGATTCCTTCTTCATCCCGTTGAGGTAGTAATCGTCAAAGATTCCTTCACCATCTCGTTGAGGTAGTAATCATCCAAGATTCCTTCATCATCCTGCTGAGGTAGTAATCGTCCAAGATTCCTTCATCATCCTGCTGAGGTAGAAGTCATCCAAGATTCCTTCATCATCCTGCTGAGGTAGTAATCGTCCAAGATTCCTTCATCATCCTGCTGAGGTAGAAGTCATCCAAGATTCCTTCATCATCCTGCTGAGGTAGTAATCGTCCAAGATTCCTTCATCATCCTGCTGAGGTAGTAATCGTCCAAGATTCCTTCACCATCCTGCTGAGGTAGAAGTCATCCAAGATTTCTTCATCATCCCGTTGAGGTAGTAATCGTCCAAGATTCCTTCATCATCCTGTTGAGGTAGTAATCGTCCAAGATTCCTTCACCATCTCGTTGAGGTAGTAATCGTCCAAGATTCCTTCACCATCCCGTTGAGGTAGTAATCGTCCAAGATTCCTTCATCATCCTGCTGAGGTAGAAGTCATCCAAGATTCCTTCATCATCCTGCTGAGGTAGTAATCGTCCAAGATTCCTTCACCATCCCGTTGAGGTAGTAATCGTCCAAGATTCCTTCATCATCCTGCTGAGGTAGAAGTCATCCAAGATTCCTTCATCATCCCGTTGAGGTAGAAGTCATCCAAGATTCCTTCATCATCCCGTTGAGGTAGTAATCGTCAAAGATTCCTTCACCATCCCGTTGAGGTAGTAATCGTCCAAGATTCCTTCACCATCCCGTTGAGGTAGTAATCGTCCAAGATTACTTCATCATCCTGCTGAGGTAGAAGTCATCCAAGATTCCTTC
Organism: Vicia faba; assembly: GCA_948472305.1. Classification (NCBI taxonomy): domain Eukaryota; kingdom Viridiplantae; phylum Streptophyta; class Magnoliopsida; order Fabales; family Fabaceae; genus Vicia; species Vicia faba. The sequence continues at coordinate 1,266,252,918 of OX451738.1, forward strand.
ATCATCCCGTTAAGGTAGTATTCGTCAAAGATGCCTTCACCATCCTGCTGAGGTAGTAATCGTCCAAGATTCCTTCATCATCCTGCTGAGGTAGAAGTCATCCAAGATTCCTTCATCATCCTGCTGAGGTAGTAATCGTCCAAGATTCCTTCATCATCCTGCTGAGGTAGAAGTCATCCAAGATTCCTTCATCATCCCACTGTTGTAGTAATCGTCCAAGATTCCTTCATCATCTGTTTGGAGTAGCAATCGTCTCAGATTCCTTCATCACACATCATTATCAAAAAAGACCTCCTCTGGTTAGATTTATTTCTCCCAGTTAATGACAGGCAATCGGAGACCTTCAAATAACAGTCCAGATATGATCCAGATTCAGATGTAATTCTGTCACTCATTCAAATACAGTCTAGCAATTGCCCCTGGATGGCATCTTTAAGCCCATCTCCAATGACTATCCATTACCTCTCCTGCATATGGCATCTATAAGCCCATCCTCCTACCAACCATCTCCAAATGGCATCTGTAAGCCCATTCCCGATGTCACAATGCTGATACTACACCATGCGAGTGCAAATTTCTGGGCACTCTAGTGTTCAATTATCTTCCACCTTCGGATCGCGAAAGGCTAGAAAGCCAATCTATATCCTCAGGTTTAAGAAAATTGAACATGGGCAACTGTTGCACCCCAAAATTTGCCCTCTCATGTTTTCCAAAGTCTTCCCCCTGCCTGGTTGATCACAAACTCTTGCCTAAGGAAAAAGAAGATTTTTGAGTGGTACTTCAATTACCTTTCGATTGGCATCCTGAAAGACACTTCAATTGACATTCTGGACAAGCATTTTGATTGGCATCCTGAAAGACCCTTCGATTGGCATTCTGAAGGAGTATTTCGATTGGCATTATGGACAAGCATTCGATTGGAATTATGTCAAGGCAATTTCGACAGGCATGTCAACCATGTCCTTCGATTGGCATGAACAACACCTTTTGATTGGCCTGTTAGAAGAGCCTTTCGATTGGAATCCTTCGATTGATATTTGGGCTAGGCCCATTCGAAGGGTACGCAGGGAGTCCATTCGAAAGAGGCAAATCAGGACTAATCGAAGAGCATGGCCTGAAAGCATTTGAAATCCAAGCGTCCAGGTTCATTCAAGGGACACGAATGTTTCAAAAGAGGAAATAATTTAATGTGTTTGATTTTTGTCCAGAGCGTTAAAGGCCTGTTTTAATGGTTGTCCCTTGCCATTACTGGACCCTCACACCCCTATAAATACAGAGGCCAACATACATTACCAACACAAAAAAATCACACGAAAATCATAGAACGAAAATTATACACACACAAAAAAATCTGCAGGAGAACAAAACATTGGAGAGACGCTGCCCAGAATTTTCCAAGCCAAAGCAGTCCCTCAGATCGAAGGTGCCTACGCCCAGAAGCCCTCAAATCAAAAGTGCCTACATCCAGGAAGTGCCCAGATCGAAAGTGCCTACATCTAGGAAGTGCCAAGATCGAAAGTGCCTGCGCCCAGAAGTGCCCATATCGAAAGTGCCTAAACCCAGAAATCCCAGATTGAAAGTGCTCCCATCCAGCTAGTGCCCAAATCGAAGACTCAATCTGCAGGTAAGAAAGGGTAAATTGTCCAACCTTACATTTGCATAAACACATTATTACTTGTTGTTACCTTTGATTTGCCATCTTAGACAGGATCGAAAGGCCTGGGTTTGGCACCCAGGTCACATTTTTCGTGTGCTAACATTTGCTGCAGATTTAGCCTGAAGAGACCCCAATAAGTGCAGGATCTAAGGGCCTGGGATTCAATACCCAGGCCCTGCATTTTTGTTTCGCTCACATAATTTTGCAGGTATAACATCCCAGATCGAAGGAGAGCCCTTCTCTGGATCGAACCCATTAGCGTGCTGGATCGAAAGAGGCATCTCATCCCTGGATCGAAAGCCATAACCTCCATGATCGAAGGGCAATCCTCTTCCCTGGATCGAAGGCTACTCACGCCTTACTGTCTGGCCCAATCGAAAGGACCAGGACCCTCTCTGGACCGAAGCTGTCCATTCCCTCCCTGGGTCGAAACTCCTTTTTTCCCTGGATCGAAGGATCCCTCCTGCACTTTATTTTTTTTGTTTTTATTTTCATAGACTTCTTTTTATCTTTTTAATTAACATTAAAATCAAAAAAAATCACAAAAAAACATTAGGTTAGTTTTTATTCAAATTAATTTTGTAAACAAATTAATTAATTATTTTAACTTCATTTTATCAATTTAAAATAAACTAGACTTAGGAGTATTTAATTCAAATATCTTCTTAATAAAAAACAACCAAAGAGATTTTCTTATTTACTTAGAAATCTCTTAGACGTCTCTTTTCCTTGTTTTACGCGCGTTTATTTTATTGTAATTGCCTATTGGGATGTAATAGCTTAACTAAGACCCTTTACTGCTTTATTCCCCCCAATTTTGGACATGTAAATAATCCCCCTCCCCGAAAGCCTTGTAATAGCGTAGGATTTACAATTCCCGCACTTTAAATTCCTATACATATATTAACTGCTTAGATGTATGCTAACTAGGATTGCATGACAAGATTAACTCTTAACTTAAAATCAACAGTAGCTCACCATGACATGCAAGAATAAAATAACTGAAAATTGACACACTTGCACATGCCACTCTTAGGGTACACCTTACTTGGTTTCCTCGAACGTGGTCATTAAGTATAGGATGTTTTAGAGGTCGTCCTTTTGTCCCAAGATCATAAGTTGCCTCGAAACGGTTGCCTCAGAAAAATGATCTAAGACATTAGGATTACCACTAAAGCGTCCTAACGTTGCTTTAGTGACCACACGTCCCTTAAACTGAATTGACCCGGAAAACTCCAACGACGGTGCTACCTACTCCTCAATAGTGGGATAGCACTGTCTAAAGGACAGTTGCACAGTTTAATTCCTTTTTGAGTAGGTAGATGTTCTTAAGTACTTTCTCTCTTTTAAAACAAAACAAAACTTTTCTCACTTACACCTTTCGAACAAAGTTTTCAAAAACACTTCATACACTCTTGAGGACAGAAGCAAGAGTTAAAATGAAGTTTCAAACAAAACTCTTTTCAAAACCCACAATCACAAAGAAAAGCAAACTTTTGAAAACATATTGAGCAAGTACCTAAGAGCCCGTGGATAACCACGGATAGAAAGGGTGCTAACACCTTCCCTTTCTATAATCTACCTCCCGAACCCGAGAAACATCTCGAAAAGGAATTTTTCTGTGCTTTTGTCCTTTCCCTTGTTGGATAAAATAAAAGACGGTGGCGACTCTTGCTTACCGCGACACTTTGTGAAAACAAACGCAAACGCGAACCAGCATTCAAAAAACAGTCAGTTCTCGTTCCCATCGACCAGTGGCCCTCCAGCACGGGAACGGCGTACAATCTTCTGAGCACTTGAAGTGAACCCTAAGCCAAACTTGTCAGATTTATACGGAATATCCGGAATTTTCCCCCAGATGGTGCATTCACCCTCTTCCACTACTGCCTTGGCGTCCTTCAGAGATGACATTCGGAGCGGAGGTCTTGTAATCTTGGGAATCTGGGACACAGCTTTGGTCACTGCTACCCCTTGGGGGACCTCTTCGAAGTGTTGAAAAGGAGTTTCAATGAACTCGCCGTCCAATTCCACATACCTGAAGGAATTGAGGTGGCTAATCATATATTCTTCCTCTCCGTGGACAGTGATAATCTTTCCTTGGACCGGATATTTCAGCATCTGGTGTAGTGTAGAGGTGACAACGCCAGCATTATGGATCCATGGTCGTCCTAGAAGACAGGAGTAAGAGGGGAGGATGTCCATTACATAGAAAGTTGAGTTGAAAGTTTGAGTTCCAACCTTTAAGGGGATATCCACCTCCCCGTGGACCATCCTCTTTGAGCCATCAAATGCCCTTACGACTATGTTACTGGGTTTCAGCGTCAGTTCTTCGCATTCTAGTCTGTCGAGAGCTTTCTTCGGTAAAACATTCAAAGATGAGCTAGTGTCCACCAAGACATGGGCCAGAGTAGTGCCTCTACATTCCACAGAGACATGCAATGCCTCGTTTAAAGGGGTAAGAAAACACTTAGAAGGGGGTGGGGGGTTGAATAAGTGACTCTTTTTCTTTTCAAAACAAAGCTCAACAATAATGGAAATACAAGGTTATTTTTATCCCAGTTCGTTTGAACTCAAACTACTCCAGTCCACCCGTCAAGGTGATTTCGCCTTTCTCAACAAAGACTTAATCCACTATAATCAACTGATTACAAACACACAACAACTGTTGTGACTAACAATGCACAAGTAATCTTACAAGTGACTAACACCACTAAGACTTAAATCTAGTCCTAGTCTACTTGAGAAATCTGACCAAACTTGTTCTCTCAAGGAACAATATGAAGAGTTTAATCTTTACAGATAGTGAAATAAAGTTTGCTTCTAATCAAGCTATATCACAACTGTGATTTTTCACTTAGAATAAATTGCACAAAGTGTATGAACAAAGAGTTTGTGAGCCCAGAATTTTTCACGTAGTTTCTTGCTTCTTTTTGAAATTGATTGGTTAGTTGGCTTGCAATAAATGTACTTCTATATATAGTAAGAACAAAAAGACCGTTTCTGCCTTCAAAAAGTGGAGAGCATTAAATGCTTGCATGTTTCCTTGTACTATTCCATTTTCCAAGAACTAGCGTAGACACTTGAGTGCATACAACCGTCTTTGCATTAAATGAGCAAACGACACTTGTAAGAACATGTTTCCTGAAGCTTGACAAGACAAGTTGGATTTTTCATTCTTTCAGAACCTGCTTCAACGTCTTAAATTCAGAACATGCTTAGCTTATCTTCTAAACAATGCTTTACTTGCTAAGAACTTGATCAGCGCTTGCTTTCAAAAAAACTTCTGAACATCACTTGCTTTCAAGTAATCTTCTGAACAAGGAATCCTGCTAAGTGTTAGAAGATGCAATTAAAATAGTTGTCTTACCAGAGTCAGCATCAGCAGTTGCACTTAAAGCAAATAGTTCTTTCATTTAAAGAACTTTCTTCATATAATTTTTAGCTCAGCACATCAAAATGCTTCTGTCAGAACATTATCTGAAACATTCAAAAACGTTCACCAGAGTATAAATTATCTAAAATATAATTTATTGTTATCATCAAAACTCTGAGATAGATCAGAACTAATCTTGTTCTAACAATCTCCCCCTTTTTGATGATGACAAAAATTGTTCAGATATAGAAATAAAATATAATAAGAGATAAGAATCTCCCCCTGAAATGAATATTTCTATATATAAAACTTCCTGAGATTATTTATCAGAGCATTGAAAATATCTTCTTGGATTTCTTCAGAACTTCTTTTGAAGATAATGTTCAGCTGAATTACTCTTCTAGAGTTTAAGTGATACCTGCAAAAATTCTTTTGCACATAGAAAGAAATCTTGAATTTTGTTAGAATGTTTGAGACTTAGTCCCAAAACTGTTAATCAGAGATTAGATCAAAATACTCATTTTCTCCCCCTTTTTGGCATAATCAAAAAGTGTATATATATATATAAAAAAAATAGTTGAAGAGCTTAAAAGTTTTCATAAAATAGCCAAAAGGTATCCAGAAGTACAAAACAACAAACAAAAGACAAGAAACAGACAAACACTGGGATTTCTTAGTAACAAGGGCCATAAGCAGATTTTTGATCTCAGAAGCAGACTCCTCTTGTTTCATCATCCATGTTCTGATTTCTTGGTTTGTCTGGTCTTGCTTAAGCAAGCGCTCATGAATGACTTCATTCTACCACTTGAGCTCATTCATAGTATCCATTATAAGTGAAGTAGGAGAAGAGGATGACGAAGCTTCAGCAGAAACAGCCTTTGGAGCAGCAAACGTGGAGTCAAAACGAATAAATGTTGAAAGCAGAGTGCCCATATCCATCACAAGAGTTGGCACTGGTTCAGGTGCTGCCTTTGCAGAAGGTTGATTCAACAGAACAATTGCCAGAGGATTTGAATCTTCATAGGATTCTTTAGATTCATCTTCTGAGATGTCCATTTCATCAGCTGGAGCATCAACAATCATCAAAGAAGACTTCTTGTTCCAGACATCAACAACTTCTGATTGAAAGGCATGCAGATGCTTGGAGAAGTTTTCAATCACCTGAGAGTGACATAAATCTTGCAGCTTTAGTGACTCAGCATCAAAAGTTCTTCTGAAAGATTCCCACAAAAGATCTGTTGCAGTTGGGTTCACACTTCTAGAGCTGTCTTCCTTCAGCAGATTCAACCATGCTTGAACTTCTGTTAAAAAATTCTGAAATAATATATTTACATCTGGATAAACAGGTTTTGGGATAGCCTTCTTGAAATTTTTTGTTTTTCAAAAATTGTAGAGATTCAAAATCCACTACAGTTCTTAAAAAGTTAGCAAGTTCAGAATTTGTTGTCGGTTAAGGAGTGGCTAAATGGTCAGGTTGTTCAGGTTGTTCAAAAGGGTCAGTTGTTGCTGATTGATCATGAGGTTCAGAGGGTTCGTGAGTTGGTGATGGTTCAGATTGTTCATGAGTTTGGTGTTTTGGAATGTGAGGTGGTGAAATCACTGGTGAGTCAGGAGTTGGAAGTTGTGGTGAAGTTGGTGGTGTGATATCAGGTGAAATAATTATTGTATTTTCAGCAGTGGGAATGGGGTTCTGAGTTTGTGATCGGTTCATGGCAAAAATGTTTTCAGAAGGTAGGTTGAATGGAGGCTTTAGAGTGGCCAGAGGTTCATTGATTCCTGGTATTCTCCAAGAGCCAGCATCATACCATCCAGTAGGTCTGGGTGATAATGGTCTGGGAGGAGGTCTTGAAAAGTGTTCAGTAGGAATTGGTTGAGAAACAGGTGGTTCAGAGGGTTCTGAGTGAGATGGTTCTGAATGGGTTTCAGAGTGTTCATCAGAGTTAAAGTCACTCAAGTATAATAATACTTGATTTCTTTGAGGGTTGTCAGCAAGAGGGTCAGAGGGTATGGTCAGGTCAATATCAACATCTATATCACCTATGGTTTGGGGTTCAGCAGATGAAGATATATTGACAGAATTATAAACAGTAATAGTTTCAGCAGGTTTACCTGATTTTTTCTTCTTCTTCTGAGGTGTGGCAGAAGGTCCTTCAACTGCTTTCCTCTTCAAAGGTTTCTGAAGAACAATATCTGGAGCAGCTTGATTTCTTCTTTGGAGCCAAGTTGGATCAATAGGTGTTCCAGTCTCTTTACAGATTTCAATGTAGTGCAGGATGATACGTGGATGATCACCTGAGTTGAACAGAGGGAAATCAACAATAGGTATCCTTATTCTCTTCACAGTAGCTGACACATACGGAGTTGGTTCCACCAGCAACTTGTCAATAATTTTCCTCTTCACTAAATTCTTCCTAGTCATAGTCTTTCCACAAGTAGGCTCTAGCTCCCCCAGAAGATTAGCTTCATCTAGGTGAGCAATCAGACCATTCTCAGTCAGAATGTCTGAAATTAATCTACCCATAGGAATCCAATTCCTTTTGGATTTGGGATTTTTCATCCTTTCATCTTCCCTAGTCTCTTTTACATGATTCTAGAGATGTTCAAACATCAAATAAGGCAAATCAATTTTTACATTTGTTCCAAGGCAGAAAAACAAGTATTGTTGATCACCATTAATGTAACTGGAGATCTGGTTTCCTTCCTATGGTGAATACACCCATTGATTATTCTTGCCCAAATTTTGTACTTATCTTTCAAGTCCCTGACTTTAGAAGATCCTTTACCATTTGTGAAAATTTCTGAGTAGACCTTTGACATTTCCATTCTTCCACTTGGCATACCTATTACTCCAAGTCCTTTAAAACCTAGCAACTTTCTGATTTGATTTTCAGTAGTGGAGATTTCCTTACCCATTACGAAAGAGAGGATAACTTTAGGGGTTGCAATTTCATGTATCCAGAATTCCTTCACAAGGTGTGGAAAAACTGGACCAACAAGACGGTCAAAAAAGTTTTCCCAACCTTGAAACTTAACAGCAGGAATCAAATCAAAACCATTTTCTCTTAGATTCTCAAAATCCACCATTAACTCACTTAACACTTCCAAGCTATCTACAGGAATAAGAGTTGTTCCCTCAGGCACGATGTATTTCTCAGAGTGGATGTTCTCATAATGGGTAGAGGAGGAAGCCATTTGAGCTCTTAGAGTTGAGAGATGAAAAAGGGTTTTAGAGAAAAAGTACAGAAACATTTGAGTTTTGAAGGAGACGGTAAAAAATGAAAAAGAGTTTTTTCAAAAGTATTTATATGAAAAAGTTTCAGAAATAGGTTTAGAAATAAAACTGTAAAAATTTTTTTTAAAGAATTTAAAACGAATCTCAGCATTACAAGCATTTAATGATTTTGCCAAAATTAAGGGAAAACGTGAGATTAGCTAATCATAACAGTTACCTAGAACGACGTCAGTAGCTTTTGCACGCATGACCTTTCAGAAACACACCACGTGTTCATCTCCTGAAGGTTGCATGGGACAGTTGTTTGTTCTAATGAATTTCTGAACTATACTTAGAAATGAAACGTTAGAACATTTCAGAGCTTTTCATATAGCTTCTGATGAAACTTCTCTTCTAACTTCTGAAGAGTTGTTAATCAGAGCATTCATTTCAGAACATTCTGAAGTCAAACACAAAAAATAAATATTATTTTATTCAGGACATAATTCCATACAAATGTTTTTCAAAATGAAATTAAATCTATCTTCTGAAAGGGGTTTGGTAAAAATGTCAGCCCATTGATGGTCTATTTTTACAAAAATTAAATTTAAAATTCCCTTCTGAATATAGTCCCTTATAAAATGATATTTAATTTCAATATGTTTAGCTTTAGAATGTAAAATTGGATTCTTAGAAAGACAAATAGCAGAAGTATTATCACAGAAGATAGGAATCTTACTTTCATAAAGATTGAAATCTTCTAGCTGACTTTTCATCCAAATCATCTGAGAACTACATCCAGCAGCGGATATATACTCAGCTTCTGTGGTTGAAAGTGCAATTGTTTCTTGCTTCTTGTTGTACCACGAGATAAGATTGTCACCTAGAAACTGGTAGCTTCTAGAGGTGCTCTTTCTTTCAATTCTATCTCCAGCAAAGTCAGCATCACAATAACCTACTAGTCTGTAATCTTGTGATCTTCTGTAATACAAACCCAGATTAGTAGTACCTTTCAGATACCTAAGAATTCTCTTAACAACAGTTAAGTGAGATTCTCTAGGATCTGATTAGAATCTAGCACATAAACACACGCTGAATAGTATATCAGGTCTAGATGCAGTCAGATAGAGAAGGGATCCAATCATACCTCTATAGAGCTTCTGATCTACCTTCATACTTACCTCATCTTTTCCCAGAATGCAGGTTAGATGCATAGGTGTCTTGGCATCTTTTCTTTCTGACATTTGAAATTTCTTCAGAAGTTCTTTAACATACTTCGTCTGATGTATGTAAGTACCTTCTAGAGTCTGGTTGATTTGAATTCCCAGAAAGAACTTCAATTCTCCCATCATGCTGATTTCAAATTCTGCTTGCATGGTCTCAGCAAATTCTTTTCCAAGGGAGATATTAGAGGTTCCAAAAATTATATCATCAACATAAATTTGAAAAATTAAAATATCATTTTTAAATGTCTTTCTGAAGAGAGTTGTGTCCACTTTCCCTCTGGTAAAATATTTTTCTAAAAGAAAATTACTCAGACGATCATACCAAGCTCTGGGAGCTTATTTTAAATAGTACAAAGACTTTTTTAATTTAAAAACATATTATGGATGTTTTGAATCATTAAATCCAGGAGGTTGATGGACATAAACTTCTTCTTCAATATAGCCATTTAAAAATGCACTTTTAACATCCATTTGATATAATGAAATGTTATTTTGCACAACAAAAGAAATTAATAATCTAATAGACTCTAACCTGGCGACTGGGGCAAAGGTTTCATTATAGTCAATTCCTTCTTGATGACTATAACCCTGTGCAACCAGTCGTGCTTTGTTTCTGATCACCTCTCCTTGCTCGTTCAGTTTGTTTCTGAAAACCCATTTGGTTCCTATAATGTTGAATCATTTGGGTCTTGGAACTAGATCCCATATATCATTTCTGGAGAATTGATTGAGTTCTTCTTGCATTGCTAAGATCCAATCATTATCTTCCAGAGCTTCATCAATAGAAGTTGGCTCAATCAGAGAAACCAAACCAAACAATGATTGTTCATTGATTCTGAGAGAGGATCTTGTTCTGATGGGATCTTCTTTTCTTCCAATGATTACGTCTTATTTGTGAGCAGAAGAGATTCTAGGAAACCTTTTCTGAGTGGGTTGATCAAAGATTCTGAGGTTGTCCAGAGCATTGTCAAGAGGATGATCTTCTGAGTCTTCCTTTGCTTATGAGTCTTCCTTTGCTTCTGAAGTTTCAGAGTTTGAGGGATGATCTTCTGTACCTACAGAAAAATCAATTTGCTTGGGCTGTTGCTAGCCAAGCTTATCATCAAACCTGACTTTGATTGATTCTTCAACAATCAGAGTTTCTGTGTTGTATACTCTATAGCCTTTTGATCGTTCAGAATATCCAAGCAGAAAATACTTTTGTGCTTTAGAATCAAACTTGTTCAGAGTTTCTTTAGTGTTCAGAATAAAACAAGTACATCCAAAAGGATGGAAATAAGAAATGTTGGGTTTTCTGTTTTCCCACAATTCATAGGGAGTCTTTTCAATTATAGGTCTTATAGAGATTCTATTCTGAATGTAACATGTTGTGTTCACAGCTTCTGCCCAAAAGTGCTTTGCCATATTAGTTTCATTGATCATGGTTCTGGCCATTTCTTGTAATGTTCTATTCTTTCATTCTACAACTCCATTTTGTTGGGAAGTTCTAGGACAATAAAAATTGTGAACAATACCATTTTCTTTAAAATATTTTCAAAATAATGATTTTCAAATTCACCACCATGATCACTTCTGAATTTTATAATTTTAAAATCTTTTTCGTTTTGCACTTGGTTACAGAAGTCAACGAACACAGAATGTGACTCATCCTTGTGTTTTAAAAACTTTACCCATGTCCATACTTCTTGCCTCTGATGGATGTAGTTTTAACTGGCCCAAATAGATCAATATGAAGTAATTCTAATGGCTTAGAGGAAGAGACAACATTTTTGGATTTAAAGGAAGGCTTTGAAAATTATCCTTTTTGACATGCTTCGCACAGAGCTTCTGAGTTGTACTTCAGATTGGGAAGTCCTCTGACTAAATTTAATTTATTTAGTTGAGAGATTTTTCTTAGACTGACATGTCCCAATCTTCTCTGCCATACCCATTGCTCATTTCTAACAGACAAAAGGAATTTAACATTCTGAGATTTAAGATCTGATAAATCAATTTTGTATATGTTGTTCTTTCTCTTGCCAGAAAAGAGGATTGATCCATCTTTTTGACTCACAACTCTATAGGAGTTTTTATTTGAGGATAATGTCATAACCATTGTCACTTAATTGACTTATGGACAACAGGTTATGAGCTAATCCTTCTGTTGTACCCCAAAATTTGCCCTCTCATTTTATCAAGATTTCCCCTCACAAGACTCTTTGGACTCCAAACAGAATTAGGGTTTGCTCTGCTCAAGACATCTCTTTGCATTGTTGACCTGAAATTAGGGTTTGATATTGCACAAGGATTTTTGGACTATAAATGCTCAATGTGACTTTCATACTTCATGTTGGACTTATAAGATTGCCCCTACCAAGTTTCAAGCCTTGAATCAAATTTTTGCCCAGTCAATTGGACAATTGACCTAGAAATCAGTTGTATTGGGAAAAAGTCAAATGTGGCTAATTTACATATCAACATTATAGGATCATATGAACCATTTCATCAAGTTTGGACCACAACTCCTCAAGAAATTTGATCAAATCATCAAAAGGGCAAAATGGTCATTTTTAGGGTTTTGACTGTATAAGGGCAATTTCTGATTTTTCACCTAGCCAATGGCAAATTGGGTTCAAAAATGGATTCAAGGACTCAATGGCATAATCTTGACCTAATCACAAGGTTCAAAAGATCTCAAAAGCATTGGATTGACATATGAATTTTCCAGTCAACTGATCAAAAATCAACTGTACACTGAAAAGTCAAACTTTAAATTTTTGGTCAAAATCAAGTGCCAAGGGTCATTTTTCATCAAGATGTGTCAAAACATGAAACTTGTTCATCAAGAAACCTAATTTTGCAAATTAGGGTTTTAAAATGAAAATTTTCATAACTTAGAAATTTTCTAAGTTATGAAATTTTCTCATTTTTTCCCAACTTTGCCCACCTTTTTCTCCATGATGCAATTGGATTCAAACAAAACTTACAACATGAAAGTTGTAGTCCTCCACAAAATCTAAAACTTTGATTCAAAAAGTTTTCCAAAAATATGCTTGATCTCAAGTTATGATTTTTGGAATAAGGGTCCAAAAACATTCTAACTTAGTGAAATTTTGCCCTAGTTTAGGCAGGATTTTGACCTATCTTCATGGCAATTTTTCAAATAGTTCCACTTGTAATCTCAAAATTAATTTCAAATATGGATTGTAGATCATGTTACAAGCTTTCCAAAATGTCTAAGAACTCTCCAAAATCATTTGTGGTTAGGGAGAATCGAAGGTTTGAATTTGGCAAAAAGTCACTTTGATCCATGGCATTTTTCATGTTGCTACAAATTGCAAATTCTATCCAGCCTTACTTGTACTTGCTCAGAGGTCTTTAAACCCTTCCACACTCAAAAATTGAATTCAAACTCAATGGTTTAAGGCATTATTCTGATCAATGGAAGTTTACACAAGGGTTTAATCCATTTTTGGCAAAAAGGCAACAATGTTATTTTCATAAAGCACAACTTTATGTCAACTTGTTTCCCTTGAGCCTTGAACCCGTCTCTTTGAAGCAAACAAGCTCCATAAACTTAGGCAAAGGTACAACAATCTTGTGCATGCTTGGAGCTAGCCTGTACAGGCCTGCCTTTTATCATTTCACACTTTTCTTAAAAGCCAAGTCAACTTGTAAAAACAAAGAGAACTTTGGTATCTGATAAAACCAACTCTTGTAACCACTCAAAACAAGTTTTGCATATTGCCTTAAGTCAGAAGCACGAGCTAACCACTTCTCAAGCCTTCCAAAACACCAAAACACCAAAAACTTGTAAAACAGGGAAGCTTCTGCAGTTGCACCTCCATCTCACAAACCACCTATGCGTTTTGTCCCAAACCTTTTCCAACACACTCCGTACAACCCATCTAAGCTCTCCCAACCATTGGCCAGTGACTGTAACTCCATTTACAAGCTTCACCATTTTTAAATTCTTCTTGTGCAGGTTGACTTCTACAGGCTCATTCAAGCACACTCAAAGAAAACTAAGCATTGGGGAAGGTCAGAGGAAGTTCAAGCAAGCTCCCAAGCATCTCAGGCCTCATTGAAAACCTCCACATTGCCATACTCAAGTTCAACTGAAGCAGGTATTTTCCAACTTTTTATCTCTCTATTTAGGAATCATTAGGCTTAAGTTTGTGAATAAAAAATGTAGTACTCATTGCCCTTAAGCTGTACATATGCATAGATTTCATTTAAGTTAACTGTGTTGAGAGAATTTGATTGATGAAATTTCTGAAAAAGTTAGGTTAGAAATTAGGGCCAGAGAAATTCTCTCTGGTCTTTGAGAGTTAGATTAAGTTCTTTATATGGTTGGAATCGTGTTGAAAAATACTATAACTTTTGTGTTGTGAGTTTTTGCTTTAGAGCACGTATGCAGGAGTTAGCCATTTGTACATGAACGCGCGTTTTTTGTTTGGTCAGAGGTTGAAGATGAAGCAAGTGGGCTGGGCTTGGTTTCTCCTTGCTTTTGACACCCCCTGACTTTCTATTTGCACCCCTCAGCCCATTTGTTTATTTTTTGCATATTTTTCTATTTCTTTTTCATTTCTGACTTTATTTTATTTTTTCTAAACTTTAAAAATTACCAAAAATATTTTATTTAATTTTCACATTTTATTTTATTATTTTTATTATTTTTTAGACATAGAAATAATTATTAAATAGTATATACTTTTATTTTCTTTAATAAAAACTTGTAAATAATATAAACAATATTTTATTTTATTTTTTAGTATTTATATATACTTAAATAATATTTTCTCACATTCTTTTTATTTTTCAACATTTGTATATATTTTATTTATTTTGTTGTACATAAATAAATAATACATAATATATATATATATATATATATATATATATATATATATATATATATATATATATATATATATATATATATATATATATATATATATATATATATATATATATATATATATATATATATATATATATATATATATATATATATATATATATATATATATATTCTTAAAACAAATTAGGGTTTCCACCCTTAATAAAAATAATCTTTTATTTTATAATTTTTAATGCATTAAATAGTTTATTTTTACATATATAAAAATAATACAAAAAAACATTTTTTGCATATTTATAATATATTGCATATTTATTTAATTGTCCATTTAAATATTTGCTTATTTATTATTTGAACAAAGAATTCAATTTGGTTGTAATAATCTTAGGATTTTAATTTCTTGCAAATAATCCCCTATTCAAAATTGTATCCCCCTCCCATATCAATGTTGTAATAGCTTAGATTACTTTTACACATTTATTGCTTTCAAATATGTCATGATAGAGATTAGGGATTGTATGCAATATTCAAAATCAAAACAAATAGCTAGACCTAATACAAGACATAAAAACATGTAAATTGATAACACAATGCACACATGCACCCCTAGGGTTTCATCCACTTGTTGCCTTTAAAATGACCATGGTATGCATGTTGAATATCTTGGAAAAACAAAAACAAAACGAAAGATCATAGTCCCTCGATGACGCTATCTTGGTTGCCTATACAAGATGATCTAGTCCCTCAAACAAAAAACTTGCTAAGATATTTAGCACTATTGCTATCATGGTCAATACGATGACCCGCGTCTGTCCCGTTTAACATCAAAACACAAGTTTGTTTACCAAATACAATGGTAAAACAACAATGTGAAAGGGTTAAAAATGTGTAGGAAAGATCTTTGAGTAGATAGGGTAGACAACTCTTAGTTACTTGATCAAAACTTGCAAACATCCTTGCTAATTTCAAACACACATCACAACACAATTTCAAAACATTTCCCAAAACAAACTTTCAAACAATGAAACATTTTTCAAAAGACAATACACCTTTGTATACATTCAAACAAGAATCATTATAAAGGTTGCCACAATGATGGCCTCTTTTCAAAATACTTTCAAAACCATACACAAAGCACCATTTCAAACAATTGAAAAGCAAAAGCAAGTGATCTAAAACAAGTAACTAAGAGCCCATGGAAAACCTTGGATGAAAAGGGTGCTAGCACCTTCCCTTTTCATAATCTACCCCCCGAATCCAAGAAAACATCTCAAAGGTCTTTCCTGTGCTTTTTGACCTTTCCTTTGGATAAATAAAAAGTCGGTGGCGACTCTTGCTAAACCGAAACATTTGCAAACACAAACGCAAAACCTCAAGTCAGTTCTCCCACCGCATCACAGAACTGGCAACTCTGATGGGGAATATAATAAAAGTGGGGTTACCTTAGGGTTTAGATCACCTTTACATGCTTATCTTGCTTGATTTGATTGCTTTACATTTGGTTCTATTGTTTGGGTTTGAAATCCTCTACCCGGATTTGGGAAACATTCATAGGTAAATAGCAATACGTTGTGGAAACTGTGCAGGGTATACCGACATGGTTGAAGCAATAACTATATTAGTGCGATATATTTGTGGGCACCGGTAGCCTTTGAGTTAATCAAAGAGAATACGGGGCCGCTGAGTGATGTCATGAAGCACTAATGGACTTTTAGAACCTTTACTTGACCATCTTGGCCTTTTTAGGGGTAGTGAGATGACCGGCTTTGGTGCAGTCCGAAGTTTGTAGATACTCTATACTACACTCATTAAGGGTTGTTTTCTTGGGATATTTCGGTCTCCAGTTAAGTGGCTAAACTGAAATAATGAACACAGAAAATAATCCAGTGATATTGAGCTCTTTAGAATTCGGTTACTATTTATAGAACAGGTTGAGCCAACTAAACTTCAAGAGGGTACTTACCTATGAAACCCCATGCAAGCCTGAAACTAGGATCTTGTGTGATTTGTTTGTACATATATACTTGTGCATAACATCATAACATCATGAAACATCATGTGCATCCACTAACCGTTTCAAGGATTTGGATCTTCATCTTTGTTCCTGTTTTGTAGGTAATGGATTCACTTCACAGGAAAACAATCCAAGTCAACCTTGTGAGAATTCCTCCTCAACTCAAGGAGATTGCTTCCAAGATTCCAGAGAACTCTCCATTCACCGAGAGGCATGGTCGTCTTCTCAACTTAGTCAACACCAACAATGAGGAAGACATGGTGAAAGTTCTCTTCCAGTTCTTTGACCCCCTACACCATTGTTTCACATTTCCTGATTACCAGCTTGTGCCTACTTTGGAGGAATTTTCTCAACTCCTGAGGATTCCTATTCTCCATCAACTACCCTACAACGATACAGAAAGAGATCTAAAGCCCGAAGATGTTACTCAAGCCTTACACTTGCAACCATCTGATGTCAAAGGTCATTGGGAAACCAGGAGTGGTGTCAAGGGATTCTTGGCAAAGTTTCTGTTTGAGAAAGCTCAAGAATGCTGGAATTCTTGGGATTTATAAGCTTTTGTGGAGATTGTAGCTCTTCTCATCTATGGGTTGGTCTTGTTCCCAAACCCTGATCAGCTTATAGATGTGAATGTTGTCAAGATTTTCATATCTCGGAATCCTGTGCCTACATTGCTTGGGGACATCCTACACTCATTTCACACACGAACAATGAGGAAAATAGGTGTTCTCATGTGTTGTACTCCTCTTCTAGCAAGGTGGTTTATTTCTCACCTTCCCCAATCAGTTTTGAAGAATGAGCAAGGTTTGAGGTGGTCACAACGATTGATGACCCTTACACATTCAGATGTTCATTGGTGTTCTCGGTCCTGAGAAAATGTTATCATCATTGATCGTTGTGGGGAATTCCATAATGTCCCATTACTAGGCATTAGGGGAGGCATTACCTACAACCATTGCTTGGATCTGAGACAGTTTGGGTATGCCCGAAGGGATGGCCCACATGACATGCTGATTCCAGACTTGTTTTTTGACTTCGACAACGACGATCAAGGACTTCGACAAAGGTTTATCCGAGCTTGGAGGATGCCCAACAAAGTGGACAGTAAGACCTTGGGACACAAGAATTCCATCCCCCTTGAGCCTTACCTCAAGTGGGTACGAACTCGCGCCCAAAGTCTTATGATGCCTTACCCCTACATTCTTCCTGTGATCAAAGAGCCTGTTTTGGAAGGAGAGGTTCCATACACCCTCCTACATCTTGACATGCCAACATCACTTGAATATTTGCAAAGGAGTTGGATACAGCTCAAGGGAGAATGCGATACATTTGAAGCCCAATTCTACGCCAGTGAGAAGAAGGTTTTGGAACTTACTCGCCAACTTCACAAAGAGGAGACTCTCAACACCTACATTGCACCGAAAAGGATGTGCAACGTCTTTTTACATTAGAATTTTGTATTATTATTTTGCCCGTGGGGCATTTGATGTACTAACAAATTCTTCTTATTAATATGACGTGTGTTCTTTTTGTTTGCAACAAATTTGAATTCCTGAATCCTTGAATGCATTACATGAATAACATATCATTCATCATATGCATAAGCAGGTCTTCACACCAGGTTTCCTTATCTCTCTGCTGTTTATTTCAGCAAGATGGATATAGAGCAGACGGTTAAAGACTTACAAGCGCAGAATTCACAGTTCCAGCAACTACTCATGACCTTGGCAAAGGGTCAGGAGGATCTCAAAACCTTGATAGAAAAGGAAAAGGAGAAAAATAAAAAGAAAAGAGTTGGTGTGGCTACTTTGGGTAGAATATTTGAAGGCCGAGCTAGAAGAGTCCTTGATTTCCTCTCAACATCTGATGAAAGGGCAGGAAAGGGAGCTGCAGTGCAACCTGAGTCTGAGAAAGAAGAAGAAGAAGAAGAGGATGAAGATTATTCTGAGCAACAGTACCCACCTGCATATGACAAGTACAAGAATCTGGAAGAGCGTCTGGCAGCCATGGAGGTACACAGGGTGCCTGGGCTGGACTTTGAAGATCTAGGGCTGGTTTCTGGGATTGTCATTCCCCCTAAGTTCAAGGTACCTATATTTTCTAAGTACGACGGTCTGTCTTGTCCAAAGATGCATCTGCGATCTTACGTCAGAAAAATCCAACCGCATTCTTCTGATAAGAATTTGTGGGTCCATTTCTTCCAAGACAGTCTTTCGGGGACGCAGTTAAATTTGTTTTACCAGCTAGAGATATCTGATGTGCATAACTGGGAGGATTTGGCTGCCGCCTTCTACAGACAATATCAATATAATGCGGATCTAGCACCAACCCGTACTCAATTACAGAGTATGGACATGGTATCAAATGAAGGCTTTAAGGAGTATGCCCAAAAATGGAGAGACTTGGCTGGAAGGGTGCAACCACCATTGTCTGAGAGGGAGCTTGTTGATATGTTTTTGGGGACCCTGTCAGGTCCATTTTTCAATCACCTGATAGGAAGTTCGTCTGCGGGGTTCACCGAGTTAATTCTGACTGGTGAAAGGGTTGAAGCAGGAATCAAGAGCGGTAAAATTCAAAAGGATGCATCTGCTTCCACTGCCGTCAAAAAGACCTTTCCAGCCAAGAAAGAGGTATCAGCTGTCTATTCTAAAAGAAGTCAAGGAAGAGTTAAGTGCCGGCCAGCGGTGGGGGCTGTAATGATTCTGAAGACTGCAGATGATCAGCCTAGAAACAATCAACCCATAACCAACCAAGCAAGGGTGGAAAGGCCTGCACGGAAATTCACTCGGATCAATATGACACCTGCTCATGTTCTCCCTCATCTGTTGAAGTTAAACCTTGCAAGTTTGAAAGAGGCGCCGAAGAATCCGAATACATCCTCACCTTACTACCATGCTAATGCCAAGTGTGCTTATCATTCTGACAGCCTAGGGCATGACACCAACAATTGTTGGTCCCTCAAAAATAAAATCCAGGACTTGATAGATGCTAAAGAGGTGGAATTCGACGCCCCCGAAAAGCCTAATGTGATTTCTGCTCCAATGCTAAAACATGGTCACAATGTCCATGTTGTTGAAGAAGATATTTATGTTTCTACCGTTGATGATTTGATGACTCCGTTACCAATAATCAAGGTGAATCTGTTGAAAGCCGGGATTTTCCCGGGCTGTGAAAAAGATTGCTACCTTTGTTCGTCCTTACAATCCGACTGTCCGTTGTTGAAGTTAGGCATCCAATGCCTAATAGATAATCAAGAAATCCTCTTTTAGAAAACTCCTATTACTCCGACTCCTCTCAACGATGTTGCTATAATTACCATTTCCGCCAATCTTTCCAAGGTCTCCAAAATACCTGTTAAGATTACATCCGATCCAAAGATTATACCTCAGAAGATAACTATGTCGGGGCATATCCCATACAAGTCCAACAAATCAATACCATGGAATTATGGAGGAGAGATCTTCTACCACGGTGTTAAGCAGATTGAATCAGTTGAAGAAAGTTCCGATGAAGAGACTCCTGACATAGGAAATATTGTCGGGACAAGTAAAATCACCCGCAGCGGAAGAATTTTATCTCCGGAGATTGCCCCTCCAAGGGCGATCTTCGGACCCTCAAATGCTCCTAAGGTTACTCCTGTGCCGGTCAACATATCTGTGCGAATTCCAATTATTGAAGAAATTGTTACTCCCGTAGTTGTACCCTCTGCTGTTGCTGCTGATAAAGGTAAGGGGATCCAAGAAGTGCCCGTCAGGACGAGGGCTCATCCTTTGGTCATCCCCGAGACCACTCAAAAAGAAATGGAGGAAATTTTAAAAATAATTAAGAAAAGTGATTATGATGTCGTAGAACAACTGGGGCAAACCCCTTCAAAAATCTCTATGCTGGCCCTTTTGCTCTGTTCTGAAGCTCATGCCAAAGCTTTGATCAAATTCTTAAATACGACCCATGTGCCCCAGGAAACCTCCGCGGATCAATTTCAAGAATGTGTAGCTAGCCTGACAGTAGACAACAGTTTAGGGTTCTCCAATGCTGATCTAACAATCAAAGGGAGAAAGCATAATGACGCCCTGCATGTCTCGGTGGAATGCAGAGGGACTACTCTGGCACATGTTCTGGTAGACACTGGTTCATCGCTGAACGTCCTACCAAAGAAGGCATTGGATAGGCTAGATTGTGAAGGCCTAACTTTGAAGCCCAGCAACATCATTGTCAGAGCCCTTGATGGTTCCAAGCGGATGGTCCACGGGGAGGTGGACATCCCAATTAAAGTGGGTACTGAGACATTAAATTCCACATTCTATGTCATGGACATCCGTCCCTCCTACTCGTGCTTGTTGGGAAGACCCTTGATTCATCATGCTAGAGCTGTTCCTTCAACTCTGAACCAGAAGCTCAAATACCCTATTCAGGGGAAAATTGTGACAGTTCACGGTGAGGAGGAATACATGATAAGCCATCTTAATTATTTCCGCTATGTGGAATTGGATGGTGAATTCATCGAAACCCCCTTTCAGCATTTTGAGGAGGTAGCTCAGGAAATTGCAGCGGTGCCTTCTGCACCCATCATTACCAAACCTGTGTCTCGAATGTCATCCCTCAAAGATACGAAGGCTGTGATTGAAGAAGGAGGAAGCACGATATGGGGGCAACTTCCCAATTTTCCTTTCAAGTCTGATAAATTCGGCTTGGGTTTCACTGCTGCTAGTCAGAAGGTTGTACGTCGCTCCCAGGCTGGAGGACCACCAGTGAAGATCACTCATCATGGAGTCAGTGCTTTGGAGGATGGTGAAGAGGAGAGCAACCTTGAAGACTGGATTTTCCTTACCGTTAAAGGAGGCTTGTGCAATTGGGAGGCAAAGGACTTTATTACCATTACTTTCATCAATCAGTAATTTATCTTTCAAACATTTCTGTTGGTTTGCAATAATTCCTAAACAATTCGTACACTTTTTACCTTATGCCTTACCCGAGGCATATAGGTCCATTTGTAAGGGTTTGATTTTTCATCTTCATATGCCATTTTAATGAATCATGGACGTTTTCACATATAGACTTTTATGTTCGTTTTCTTTCTTTTTGCATTTTATTTGTTTAAAAGGTGGCTATCCCTTACACACACCCACACTTACAAATGCAAGTACCCATCCACTCTGGATTCCATGGGTAACAATTCTGCTATGGCCTTCAGTGACTCTGAAGATCTGGTCTACCATGCCGAATACGAGGGTGATGAAGACTGTGAAGTGCCTGGAGAATTGGCTAGACTGCTACAACAGGAAGAAAGGGATATTCTACCTCATGAGGAGCTGTTAGAGACAATCAACTTAGGTACTGAGGAATACAGAAAAGAAGTTAAAGTGGGTGCCAACCTAGAGCCAAATATCAAGGAGCGTTTAGTTCAACTATTGAATAAATATAATGATATCTTTGCCTGGTCCTACGAAGATATGCCAGGACTGGATACAGATATTATGGTTCACCGTCTCCCTACAAGAGAAGACTGTCCACCAATTAAACAGAAAGTCCGCCGAATGAGGCCCGATATGTCTGAAAAGATCAAAGCTGAAGTGATGAAGCAGTTCAATGCTGGCTTTCTTGCTGTTACTTCCTATCCACAATGGGTTGCTAACATTGTGCCTGTGCCTAAGAAGGACGACAAAGTCAGGATGTGCATGGATTACAGAGACTTAAACAGGGCTAGCCCTAAAGATGACTTTCCACTACCGCACATTGACATCCTGGTAGATAATACAGCTCAGCACAAGGTATTTTCTTTCATGGATGGATTTTCAGGGTACAACCAGATTAAAATGGCCCATGAAGACATGGATAAAACTACCTTTGTTACACAGTGGGGTACGTTATGTTATAAAGTGATGCCATTCGGACTGAAGAATGTCGGGGCAACCTATCAACGCGCCATGGTGGCCTTGTTTCATGACATGATACATCATGAGATAGAGGTCTACGTAGACGACATGATAGCCCGTTCACAAATAGAAGAAGAACACCTCGACCATCTGCAAAAGCTGTTTGTCAGGTTGAAAGAGTACAAGCTCAGACTAAACCCTAACAAGTGCACTTTCGGAGTCAGGTCCGGTAAACTCTTGGGATTCATTGTCAGTAACAAAAGGCATCGAGGTTGATCCTACCAAAGTCAAAGCTATAAAATAAATGTCTGCCCCTCGCACTGAGAAGGAGGTTAGAGGTTTCTTGGGACGCCTAAAATACATTGCAAGGTTCATTTCTCACCTAACATCTACCTGTGAACCAATCTTCAAGTTGTTGAAGAAAGATCAGGTGGTTAATTGGAATGATGATTGTCAAGTTGCTTTCGATAGAATCAAGGAATATTTACTAGAACCTCCTATCTTGATGCCTCCCGTCGAAGGAAGACCTCTAATTATGTATCTGACTGTCTTGGAGAATTCAATGGGGTGCGTACTGGACCAACATGATGAGTCTGGCCGAAAGGAGCATGTCATTTATTACCTTAGCAAAAAGTTTACCGACTGTGAGACCCGCTACTCACTGCTCGAGAAAACTTGCTGCACTTTGATATGGGTTGCTCGCCGGCTAAGGCAGTATATGTTGACACATACCACTTTGCTGATCTCTAAGATGGATCCGATCAAGTACATCTTCGAGAAGCCTGCTCTATCCGGAAGAATCGCTAGATGGCAGATGATCCTCACCGAATATGATATACAGTACACGACCCAAAAAGCTATAAAGGGGAGTGTGCTAGCCGATCATCTGGCCCATCAAGCTGTCGAAGATTACCAATCGATGAGGTTCGACTTCCCCGACGAGGATATCATGACTTTGAGAAACATTGAAGAGAACAGACCGTATGACGGACCTGAACAAGGATCCCGATGGACCCTGTACTTTGATGGTACCTCCAACGCACTTAACAACGGTATCAGCGCGGTACTTATCACTCCCGAAGGTTACCACACACCTTTCACCGCCAGACCCTGCTTCAGCTGCACTAACAACATGGCCGAGTATGAAGCTTGTATCTTTGGTCTCAAGGCTGCTATTGACTTGGGAATCAAATCTTTGTTTGTATTTAGGGACTCAACTTTGGTTATCAGTCAAATCAAAGGAGAGTGGGATACTAAACATCCAAACCTCATCCCTTACAAAGAACATGTCCTGACATTGTTACCAGATTTCGAGCAAATTACCTTCGAGCATTTCCCGCGAGAAGAGAATCAGCTAGCAGATGCGCTAGCTACAATGTCATCCATGTTTAAACTTAACTGGGATAATGAGGCTCCCCAAATCACCATTGAGCGGATGGACGAACCTGCACATTGTCACGAGATCAATACCGAAGAAGTAGTGGACCGACCATGGTTTCATGACGTCAAAAGGTATCTCGAAACACAAGAATACCCCGAAGGAGCTTTAGTCAACGACAAAAAGTTTCTGAGGAGGTTCTCAGCTAAGTTCTTCTTTAGCAATGGTGTCTTATACAAGCGCAATCACGATTGCATTCTACTCCGTTGTATGGACAAGGCTGAGGCTGAACAGATTATGGCTGAGCTGCACAATGGTACCTTTGGCACCCATTCTAGCGGACATACGATGGCTAAGAAGATTCTACGGGAAGGCTATTACTGGTCTACCATGGAAGCTGACTGCCATCAACATTCCCGTACATGCCATAAATGTCAAATCTACACTGACAAGGTACACATACCTCCAGTTCCTCTCAATGTCTTAACATCTCCTTGGCCATTCGCGATATGGGGAATCGATATGATTGGAGAGATCAAACCTACAACATCCAATGGACACCGTTTCATCCTGGTGGCCATTGATTACTTTACCAAGTGGGTCGAAGCAGCGTCCTTCGCATCCGTTACAAAGAATATGGTTGCCCGCTTCATCAAGCAGAACCTCATTTGCCAGTATGGTCTCCCCGAAAGGATTATCACTGACAACGGTACAAACCTGGACAACACTATGATCACCGCTCTGTGTGAGCAGTTCAAGATTCAACATCACAATTCATCTCCCTATCAGCCAAAGATGAACGGTGTTGTCGAAGCTGCGAACAAAAATATCAAGAAGATCATTCAAAAGATGACAGTCACTTACAAGGACTGGCATGAGATGTTACCGTTTGCTATGCACGGGTACCGTACCACGGCACGAACTTCAACTGGGGCAACACCTTATTCTTTGGTATACGGCATGGAAGTTGTCTTATCTATCGAGGTTCAGATTCCCTCCTTGAGAATCATGAAGGATGTTGGTTTGAGTGAAGACGATTGGATTCAGACTCGGCTTGATCAACTTAAATTGATTGACGAGAAGCGACTTACTACTGTTTTCCATGGTCAGACGTATCAAAAACGGATGATCAAGGCTTTCAACAAGAAAGTCAGACGCCAGACATATCAAGTAGGGGATATTGTAATCAAGCGGATCATCTTGCCGCAAAGTGATCCCAGGGGCAAATGGACTCCTACCTATGAAGGACCATTTATGATCAAAAACATCTTTTCTGGTGGGGCAATGATCCTGACCACCACGGACGGCGATGACCTGCCGCACCCTGCGAATGCAGACATAGTCAAAAGATACTACGCATAAACGACCCGACAAGTCGAAAACTAGAAAGGGCGACTTGGGAAAAAAATGGGCATCCCGGTGAACCGAAAACCCGAAAGGGCGTTTCAGGAAAAAATTAGGGATAAACAAAAAAAATCTGTACACCCGGCAAGTTGAAAACCCGAAAGGGCGACTTGGGCAAAAAAGGGTTTCCTGGTGGATTGAAAACCCGAAAGGGCGGTCCAGGAAAAAGTTAGGGAATTAAAGCGTATGACTATGTCTCGTCGGATCACTTTATGGACAATCTCTTCACCAAACAAGCTCCTGGCTTCTGATCAATCCAGTCATCTTCGGACGAAGCAGCAAATGGACAAGATATCCAGAGTTACGAAGGCTATAGTAGAATGGGAACCCCATGGAATTTTACACATAGCCATCTTTCTTTGTATAAATTTTTCTCAATTTTTATGACAACATTCTCTTACTAGGATGTTTGTCTCCTTTGTAAAAAATACTTACACAAAGTTAATACAAAGATACTTCAAAGTGCATAAAAATATTTGCCTTTCTTTTTCTTTACACTTATGTTTTATTTGAAAACGTCCAATGATTTATTAAATGAGCATATGCATTTGAATATAATCACCGTTTACAAATAAACGAAATGTACAAGAACAATTACTGACAGGTTGAAAGTATGGGAAAACGTCTTTAGGCTATTCCGAGAGAAACCTCCCGCAGTACATCATCTGGATCCCCAGTGGAGCTAAACCTTGAAAAACATATACCCGACGGAATTAAATTTCAAAATCCTCGCCAGAGTCGAAACTTCAAACTCCCAATCCCCGGCAGAGCCATATTTCAAACCTCTAATTCCCATCAGAGTTAAAATCCCCAGCGGAGCAAAATCTTTGGGTCATGGATCCCTAGCGAAGATAAAACCTTCTTCCCCAGCGAAGTCAATTTTCCAACTACCAATTCACAACGGAAACCATCCAGTTTCTCTAGACTCCCCAGTAAGTTATCTTAAAATCTGAGAAATCCCCCCAGATAACAGTTAACTTTTATCCCCAACTAAGGATAATTCCCCAATATATTGGCATACAAGCCAAGCTCCTGACTTTTTTCCAAAAAAAACAGGAAAAAACCTCTTCCCCCAGAGTCCTGATCTCCCCAGAAGAGTAGCTACTCTCCAGCAGTATAACTATTCCCCACAGAGTTCCTAATCTCCAACAGAATAAAGATTCTGATTCTTAGCTCTCCAATTTGAAGTCCCCAGGGATTTATTTTCCCCTAGCAGATTGAAGATCCTCAGTCTGGATTCCCCAGTAAAGTTACCCGAGTATCCATGACTCCCCAGCACGAGCTTGTCAAAAATTTTAATCCCCTACAGATCGAAGATTCTCATTCTCACTTCTCCAGTAAAGCCTCCAAGGTTTCAATTCCCCAGAAGATTGAAGTTTCTCATTCTTATTCTCCGCAGAAGCCATCTGAGTTTTCCTTATTCTCCAGCAGATCAAGGTTTTCTTTTGTCTGATCCCCAGTAGAGGTCTTCAGAGTTTCCCTATTCCCCAGCCGAGTAAGGATTCCCATTGGTGTACTCCCCAGCTATAGTCATCAAAGTTCTTTGGATTCCCCAAGCAGGTTTCTCGAACAGACTTAATGGATTCCCACATCCCCGCAGAGTTTGTCAAAGTTATTGTTAACCCCCACAAGTTGCCAAGGATTTTCTATCCCCAACAATGGTCCAAGGATTTCTCATCTTCAGCAATCAAAGATTTTGAATCTCCAGCAGTGGTCATGGATTTATTCTCCCCGGCAGTAGTCAAGGATTTTATTATCTCCCGCTATCAAGGATTTATTTTCCTCAGCTAATCAGCTTACATGCACATACATTACATTCATATATCATAAACATTGATAAAACACATTTTATTGCATCATACATGTCATGCAACATAACTTTGTGTTTCAGCTAACATTTTACCCTTTTCAGGATAAGATTAAAAGCTACCTTTAACAAATATTCAAAGATTTTAGATACAGTACGGATACACTCCAGACGCGGAAGTCATTCTGTTACTCATTCAGATCTCTTATTCAGATACAGTATGGATGCACCGCAGACACAGAGGTCATTCTATTACCCATTCGGAATTCAAAGTCAAGATACAGTACGGATACGCACCAGACACGGATGCCATTATGCCACTCATTCAGACTTCAAAAATCAGATACATACTAGATACGCTCCAGACCCGGAAGCCATTCTATTTCTCATTCAGATTCAACTATCAGATTCAACTATCAGTTTCAAGTTCAGATACACTCCAGACACGGATGTCATTCTGTCACTTATTCAGATCCCAGTTACAGTTCAGATATGCTCCAGACACGGAAGTCATTCTGCTACTCATACAAATCTCAAGTTCAGATACAGTCCATATACGCTCCAGACACGGTAGCCATTTTGTCACTCATTCAAACATTTCCCCAGCCCAGAGATGCTCCATACATGGATGTCATTCTGTCGTTTATTCAGATTTCAGATTCAGATACAATACAGATACACTCCAGATACGGTAGTCATTCTGACATTCATTCAAGAATCAAATACAGTTACAGCTCAGATACGCTCCAGACATGAACGCCATTCCATTGCTCATACAAATTCAATCTCCAGATACAACTCAGATACGTTCCAGATACGGATACCATTCTGATGCTCATTCTCCTAATTTTTAATAAACATTTTGGATGGCATATTTAAGCCCATCTCTAGCAAGATTCTATCATCTCCAAATGGCATCTTTAAGCCCATTTCTTCAACTAAATTTTGATGAGTGCAAATTTATGGGCACTCTAGTGTCCAATACTCTTTTACCTTTGAGTCGCGAACGACAAACTCGTTGATCTAACTCTTCAGGTTCAAGAAGATTGAACAGGGGCAGCTGTTGTACCCCAAAATTTGCCCTCTCATTTTATCAATATTTCCCCTCATAAGACTCTTTGGACTCCAAACAAAATTAGGGTTTGCTCTGCTCAAGACATCTCCTTGCACTGTTGACCTGAAATTAGGGTTTGATATTGCACAAGGATTTTTGGACTATCAATGCTCAATGTGACTTTCATACTTCATGTTGGACTTATAAGATTTCCCCTACCAAGTTTCAAGCCTTGAATCAAATTTTTGCCCAGTCAATTGGACAGTTGACCTAGAAATCAGTTGTATTGGGAAAAAGTCAATTGTGGCCAATTTACAGTCAAACCTCATGATTTTTGATCCACGTCAACATTATAGGCTCATATGAACCATTTGATCAAGTTTGAACCACAACTCCTCAAGAAATTTGATCAAATCATCAAAAGGGCAAAATGGTCATTTTTAGGGTTTTGACTATATAAGGGCAATTTCTGATTTTTCACCTAGCCAATGGCAAATTGGGTTCAAGCATGGATTCAAGGACTCAATGGAATCATCTTGACCTAATCACAAGGTTCAAAAGATCTCAAAAGCATTGGATTGACAGATGAATTTTCCAGTCAACTGATCAAAAATCAATTGTACACTGAAAAGTCAAACTTTGACTTTTTGGTCAAAATCAAGTTCCAAGGGTCATTTTTTATCAAGATGTGTCAAAACATGAAACTTGTTCATCAAGAAACCTAATTTTGCAAATTAGGGTTTTAAAATGAAAATTTTCATAACTTAGAAATTTTCTAAGTTATGAAATTTTCTCATTTTTTCCCAACTTTGCCTAACTTTTTCTCTAGGATGCAATTGGATTCAAACAAAACTTCCAACATGAAAGTTGTAGTCCTACACAAAATATACAACTTTTATTTACAAAGTTTTCCCAAAATATGCTTGGATCACAAGTTATGAATTTTGGAATAAGGGTCCAAAAACTTTCTAACTTAGTGAAATTTTGCCCTAGTTTAGGCAGGATTTTGACCTATCTTCATGGCAATTTTTCACATAGTTCCACTTGGAATCTCAAAATTAATTTCAAATATGGATTGTAGAGAATGTTACAAGATTTCCAAAATGTCCAAGAACTCTCCAAAATCATTTGTGGTTAGGGACAATTGAAGGTTTGAATTTGGCAAAAAGTCACTTTGATCCATGGCATTTTTCATGTTGCTACAAATTGCAAATTCTATCCAGCCTTACTTGTACTTGCTCACAGGTCTTTAAAACCTTCCGCACTCAAAAATTGAATGCAAACTCAATGGTTTAAGGCATTATTCTGATCAATGGAAGTTTACACAAGGGTTTAATCCATTTTTGGCAAAAAGGCAACAATGCTATTTTCATAAAGCACAACTTTGTGTCAACTTGTTTCCCTTGAGCCTTGAACCCGTCTCTTTGCAGAAAAAAAGCTCCATAAACTTAGGCAAAGGTAAAAAAATATTGTGCATGCTTAGAGCTAGCCTGTACAGGCCTGCCTTTTGTCATTTCACACTTTTCTTAAAAGCCAAGTCAACTTGCAAAAACAAAGAGAACTTTGGTATCTGATAAAACCAACTCTTGTAACCATTCAAAACAAGTTTTGCATATTGCCTTAAGTCAGAAGCACGAGCTAACCACTTCTCAAGCCTTCCAAAACACCAAAACACCAAAAACTTGCAAAACAGGGTAGCTTATGCAGTTGCACCTCCATCTCACAAACCACTTGTGCGTTTTGCCCCAAACCTTTTCCAACACACTCCATACAACCCATCTAAGCTCTCTCAACCATTGGCCAGTGACTGTAACTCAATTTACAAGCTTCACCATTTTTAAATTCTTCTTGTGCAGGTTGACTTCTACAGGCTCATTCAAGCACACTCAAAGCAAACTAAGCATTAGGGAAGATCAGAGGAAGTTCAAGCAAGCTCCCAAGCATCTCAGGCCTCATTGAAAACCTCAACATTGCCATGCTCGAGTTCAACTGAAGCAGTTATTTTCCAACTTTCTATCTCTCTATTTAGGAATCATGAGGCTTAGGTTTGTGAATAAAAAATGTAGTACTCATTGCCCTTAAGTTGTACATATGCATATATTTCATTTAAGTTAACTGTGTTGAAAAAATTTGATTGATGAACTTTCTGAAAAAGTTAGGTTAGAAATTAGGGCCAGAGAAATTCTCTTTGGTCTTTGAGAGTTAGATTAAGTTCTTTATATGGTTGGAATCGTGTTGAAAAATGCTATAATTTTTGTGTTGTGAGTTTTTGCTTTAGAGCTCGTATGCAGGAGTTAGCCATTTGTATATGAACGCGCGTTTTTTGTTTGGTCAGAGGTTGAAGATGAAGCAAGTGGGTTGGGCTTGGTTTCTCCTTGCTTTTGACACCCCCTGACTTGCTATTTGCACCCCTAAGCCCATTTGTTTATTTTTTGCATATTTTTCTATTTCTTTTTCATTTTTGACTTTATTTTATTTTTTCTAAACTTTAAAAATTACCAAAAATATTTTATTTAATTTTCACATTTTATTTTATTATTTTTATTATTTTTTAGACATAGAAATAATTATTAAATAGTATATACTTTTATTTTCTTTAATAAAAACTTGTAAATAATATAAAAAATATTATATTTTATTTTTTAGTATTTATATATACCTAAATAATATTTTCTCACATTATTTTTATTTTTCAACATTTGTATATATTTTATTTATTTTATTGTACATAAATAAATAATACATAATATATATATATATTTTCTTAAAACAAATTAGGGTTTCCACCCTTAATAAAAATAATCTTTTATTTTATTATTTTTAATGCATTAAATAGTTTATTTTTACATATATAAAAATAATACAAAAAAACATTTTTTGCATATTTATAATATATTGCATATTTATTTAATTGTCCATTTAAATATTGGCTTATTTATTATTTGAACAAAGAATTCAATTTGGTTGTAATAATCTTAGGGTTTTAATTTCTTGCAAATAATCCCCTATTCAAAATTGTATCCCCCTCCCATATCAATGTTGTAATAGCTTATATTACTTTTACGCATTTATTGCTTTCAAATATGTCATGATAGAGATTAGGGTTTGTATGCAATATCCAAAATCAAAACAAATAGCTAGACCTAATACAAGACATAAAAGCATGTAAATTGACAACACAATGCACACATGCACCCCTAGGGTTTCATCCACTTGTTGCCTTTAAAATGGCCATGGTATGCATGTTGAATATCTTGGCAAAACAAAAACAAAACGAAAGGTCATAGTCCCTCGATGACGCTATCTTGGTTTCCTATACAAGATGATCTAGTCCCTCAAACAAAAAACTTGCTAAGATATTTAGCACTATTGCTATCATGGTCAATACGATGACCCGCGTCTGTCCCGTTTAACATCCAAACACAAGTTTGTTTACCAAATGCAATGGTAAAACAATAATGTGAAAGGGTTAAAAATGTGTAGGAAAGATCTTTGAGTAGATAGGGTAGACAACTCTTAGTTACTTGATCAAAACTTGCAAACATCCTTGCTAATTTCAAACACACATCACAAGACAATTTCAAAACATTTTCCAAAACAAACTTTCAAACAATGAAACATTTTTCAAAAGACAATACACCTTTGTATACATTCAAACAAGAATCATTACAAAGGTTGCCACAACGATGGCCTCTTTTCAAAATACTTTCAAAACTATACACAAAGCACCATTTCAAACAATTGAAAAGAAAAAGCAAGTGATCTAAAACAAGTAACTAAGAGCCCATGGAAAACCATGGATGAAAAGGGTGCTAGCACCTTCCCTTTTCATAATGTACCCCCCGAACCCAAGAAAACATCTCAAAGGTCTTTCCTGTGATTTTTGACCTTTTCTTTGGATAAATAAAAAGTCGGTGGCGACTCTTGCTAAACCGAAACATTTGCGAACACAAACGCAAAACCTCAAGTCAGTTCTCCCACTGCATCACACCTTCTACTAATAAAACATTAGAGATAGAAGGAAGGTTACAGTTTCCAATGGTTCCAGAACCAATAATCTTCCCTTTCTGATTACCTCCAAACTTCACGTCTCCTCCAGCTTTAAATTCCAGGCTTTGGAACATAGACCTTTTTCCCGTCATGTGTCGTGAGCACCCAGAGTCCAGGTACTATGACTGGTGTCTCAATTAAGTTGTTAATGACATCTGCAACAAATATTATTTTATCCTTAGGTACCCATATCTTTTTGGGTCCTTTTGGGTTAAAGTGTTTAAAGTTCTGTTTGAACTTTGGGTTAGCATAAGAGTTTCCAGAATGTGATGTATATTTTATATCATGTGAGTGTCCAAACTTGAATTGTTTGTTCAGAAGTTTATAAGTGAAAGTCATCTTAGCAACAGGTTTTGGTATGTATGTCTCCTTCCCTTTGGGAGGGTCATATCTAATTCCTCTTCTGTTTTTCCCACTAACCCCATAGATCATTGAATCCATTTTGCTTCAATCTATGCTTTTAGCTAGGAAAGTTTGAAAGCTATAGTCATATTCTTTCAGAATATCTTTTGAACTAGACACAGATTCTGAACTAGAAATTTTTTGAACATTTTAAATTTCTTCTTTAAGTTTAAAATTATTTTCTAAGAGTTCAGATTTTTTTTGCTTCATGTTTCTCAATATCAGATGCAAGACTCTTCTTGAGTTTCTTGTATTTGATTTTGAGCTTACTATAGTTTTCCAGAAGTTCTGATAAACTATCAGCAAGTTCATTTCTAGTGAATTCAAAAAATACCTATCTTGGTTCTGACTCACAGTCTGAGTCATCTGATGTGGTAGCCATCCGAGCTAGGTTGGCATTCTCATTGTTGTACCCCAAAATTTACCCTCCCTTTTTTTTCTTTTTTCACAAGAGATCACAGCTTCGGGCTTTTCCTGACTTTTCAGATTGGCTCAAGAATCGATCAAACAGACTTTTCTTATCAATCAGACAAAATTAGGGTTTCCATTGATTTTGAATCAGTTCAAGCAGATTATTAGGGTTTGGTTGAGTTTGGCTCAGGGTTTGATCAAGAAGACGCTTCTTTGACAATAAATCCAGAATTAGGGTTTGCACACGCATTCTCAAAAGGAATTGAGTCCACAGTTCTTTTCAATCGACTGTTACATTGTTTTGACGCTTGCTCAAGATTGCTGTTTGTTTTTCAAAGTCTAAACATCTGGGATAGAAACTGAGGCTTCTGATTGAGAGTTTGAAGTGTTGGTTTAATCAGTGAAGTGAAAGGCGTATGGCCGTTTGTTTGTTTAACTGTGCAATGCTTTTGGTTATTTGGAACGCCGGACGTTTGTTGATTATTTATAATTTCTAAGTTAAAATTATTGGGATAACTTCTAATTATTATAATTCAAGAAATTTAAGTAATTAAATAAACAAGTGCAGAAGAATTAAAAGAGATATCTGACAAAAAAGATTTTTATTCATTTTCAATTGTTGTTACAAATGTTTATTTGATACAGTAAATTTATTTACAGTGTTACATTGACGTTTATTACAATGATTAAAAATAAATTAAATCTATATCCTAAGTTGCTTGAAGTCTTCATCTTCTACTGCTGCTTCCCTTGCCCCAATTGGTGTTTACCTGCAAAGCCAGAAAAGGAGAAGTCAAACACAATTAATTGGAATAGCATTTTCAGACAGTTAATCAAAAACTCATCATTAAACGTGTTGGCCGGAATCAGTTTGTTCGTCCTCTCTGCAAATCGCAAGAAGATGTCTCCTCTTGGTTCACAAAGAGGGAAGTAAAATGTTTGCAAGCATATATTAAGCAAAATGCACAAAGCTGCATAAATTCAAACTGTCAAAGAGGCAAACCAAATTGCAAATTGAACAAACAAGTTGCACAATGCACAAAGGAAAATAAAACTGTCAACCAAACTAGGCAAACCAAACTGTCAAAGAAAGGCAAACTAAGCTGTCAACAAAACTGTCAATAAAGCTGTCAAGGAAGATATCAAAACAGAAAAACTGTCAAGAAAGATATCAAAACAGAAAAGCTAACACTAAGCCATCAAGCTGTCAATGCAGAAGAAAGTACAAAATGCAGAATGAAAACCAAATTGCAAGCAACTTGTCAAAATCTCTTCATCACTTTCCAACCAACACCTTTTCAGAAAATAAGCACTTTAAGCAATATAATATGCTTTAATAGAGAGAGAAAAGAGAGAGAGAAGTAGAGGCTTACAGTTTTTCAGGCAGGCTTAGAGATAAATAAATATAACAAATCAGAATAGTTCAAGGGGGGGGGGGGGGGCAGAACACATAAAGAAAAATATACCACAAACTGTAAACACACAACAAGCCTGTAACCTCCAAGCCTGCTTTCAAGCAAGCAAACCAAGCTTGCCTGCATAAGCTACAACCAGAAGCAAACCTGCATAAAACCTCCAGTCTGCTTCAAGCCTACTTCAAGCAAGCAAATTTGCAAGCCTGCCTATAGCCCTGTCAAAAACATACAAAAACCAAGCAACTTGCATATCAACCTGTTTGCCTCAAGCCTATATCCTAAACAACATTCAACATGCCTCAAGCCAAGCATAACAAGCACAAACCCTGAAGCCTAAGGCAACAAGCCCTGAAGCTGTAAACACATAGCCCAAAAACCTATTACAATCACAAGCCTGTTTCAGCCTGCCTAAAAAACCTGTCAAACTGCACAAGCTTTCCTCAAAGAAGCAAGCCTCCAAGCCTAAAAAACAGTTATCAGGACAAAAACTGAAACAAAAATCTCAGGATCAAGATTCATCATTGAAAGCTCACCCAAAGCCAAGAGAAAAAGAAGAAGTCATAAGTGAAATAATAACCACATTCTCATATTCAATATCACCATCATTGAAAAAATAGCCAACAAAACGCCTCAGAACATGTTCATCATAGGCTAAACAGAAGCACAAGTATCTCAGAATCAAATTCAACATTGAAAGCAAATCAAGTCAAAAGAGAGGGAAACTCCAAAGCAAAGTCCATCACAGAAGCAAGTATTTAGAAGAAGAAAAGAAGATGCAGAAGTGAAGTATCCTAGGGTTTTCAGAGACACTATCATCATAAAACCATTCAAGGAAAACTAAAAGATACAAGTACCAGGAAGCCAGCATCATTGCCACGTGTCTCCCGCCTCCAGCCACCGGTGAACACCTCCTGTCCAAATCCTCCGCCTCCTCCCAAAGCAGAAACCCTAAGGTATCAATTCCTCTTCCTTTTGTCTCTACATCTCATAATCCAAACACAAATAACACAAAGATTAATAGCATGCAAGAGTAAAAAATTTGAAAACCCTAAAACGCGATAGAACGATGATACCTTGTTGAAACATCACATTGTACGAACGCGGGAAGGGAAGATGGATGGTGGCGTCTGGTAGCCTGAGGCGAGGAGAGGAGGCATCAGAAGCCATGTATGAGAAAGGATGAAGATGAAGACGAAGAAGAAAAGAGAGAAGCGGCGTCGTTCGTTCATGAACAAACCCTATTCTGAAGCAAGACAACTCAAACCCTAAACAAAAAATTGTCAAACGCGTGTTGGGCATGTCCCTTGAAATAAACCACAAGCCCAACTGATTCTGGCACATACACCCCCCCTTTCTTTTGAATCTGTTTGTTTTTGTTGTTTGGGCCAAGCATTTCCTCTAAAAGCCCATTTAATCTCTTACTTTCTTTTATTTCAAACCAATACTTTTTTTTACTACCATCACCTTATTTTCTTTTTATGACCTAAATTCCTTTTGGGTAAATAA
This sequence comes from Vicia faba, assembly GCA_948472305.1. Taxonomy (NCBI): domain Eukaryota; kingdom Viridiplantae; phylum Streptophyta; class Magnoliopsida; order Fabales; family Fabaceae; genus Vicia; species Vicia faba. Next base: position 1,266,288,542 of record OX451738.1, read on the forward strand.
AAATACATTAACTTTTTGCACAAAATTTTCTTAATGTTTATTACATTTTAAAAAATACATAAAAATAGAGTTTACTAAGTTAAATAATTTTCTTGTGTTAAAACTTTTTTAATTAAAACTTTTGTTTATATATCATTAACAAAAATACAAAAAATAATAAAATACTTAATTTTGCATTAGGTTAATATTTTGATCACTTGTAAATAATCATGTGCATCATACTTTGCTTTTGATTCCTTTTTATTCTTATATTTTACATTGAGAATGTGACGATTCGATTTGGTTGTAAATAATGACACTACTATTCTGACGAGACTCATCCCCATTTGCAAACATTTGTACCCCCATCCCCGGATACTTATTTGTAATAGCTTAGACTTTAAATTCCCGCAATTTATCACTTTCCATATACTGTATATTAATTAGGGTTTGTATGCGAAGATTCAAAATCAACCGCTAGATAACCTAATACAAGACAAATGCATGAAAATCAATATACAAATCACACTTGCACCGCTAGGGTAATCCCGCTTGTTGCCTTCAAAAATGGGCCATGGTTGCATGTTGAGTACTTTGGAAAAACAAAAACAAACAAAATGATCATAGTCCCTCGATGACGCTATCTTGTTGCCTAAGCAAAATGATCATAGTCCCTCAAGAAGATTGCCAAAAATACTTGACACTATTGCATTCATGGTCTAAACGATGACCCGCGCTCGTCCCGTTAACATCCTAACACAAGGTTGTTCACCAAATACAATGGTGAAACAACACTATTAAAAGGGTTAAAACATGAGAAAGATCTTTGAGAAATTTAGGGTAGATAGCTCTTAGTTACTTGATCAAACTTGCAAAACACACTTGCCTACTTTCAAACACACTTCACAAACACAACTTCAAAACAAATTTTCAAAAAAAACATTGAAACATCTTTTCAAAAAGACAAACACCTTTGTAAAACATTCGAGTAAAGAATTGTTACAATGGTTGCCTAGACAAGGCATTTTTCAAAACATTTTCAAAACCACACACATAAAACTCCATTTCAAACACATGAAAAGCAAAGGCAAGTGATCTAAAACAAGTAACTAAGAGCCCATGGATAACCATGGATGAAAAGGGTGCTAGCACCTTCCCTTTTCATAATCTACCCCCCGAACCCACGAAAACATCTCAAAGGTCTTTCCTGTGCTTTTTGACCTTTCCTTAGGATAAATAAAAAGTCGGTGGCAACTCTTGCTAAACCGAACAAGTGTGAATACAAACGCAAAACCTCAAGTCAGTTCTCCCACCGTATCACAGAACTGGCGACTCTGCTGGGGATTATTTCTAAAAGTGGGGTTACCTTAGGGTTTTAGATCACCTTTACATGCTTGCTTTGATTGCTTTGATTGCTTTACTTTTTGGGTTCCTTGTTTGGGTTTGTTTAATCCTACACCCGGATTTTGGGGCACCTTCTTAGGTAAATAGCAATAAACTGTGAGGGAACTGTGCGGGGTATACTGACATGGTTGAAGCAGTAGCTATGTTAGTGTGACATATTTGTGAGTACCGGTAGCCCTTGAGTAGTCAAGGAGAATACGGGGCCGCTGAGCGATGTCATGAAGCACTAACGAACTCTTAGAACCTTACTTGACCATCTTGGCCTTTTTAGGGGTAGTGAGATGACCGACTTTGGTAGAGTCCAAAGTTGGTAGATACTCGATACTACACTCATTGAGGGTTGTTTTCTTGGAATATTTTGGTCGCCAGTTAAGTGGCTAAACCAAAACAATGAACACAGAAAATAATCCAATGATATTGAGCTCCTTAGAACCCGGTTTCTATTTTAGGACAGGATGAGCCAACTAACTTCAAGAGGGTACTTACCTACAAACCCCATGCAAGCCTAAACCTAAGGACTTGTTTGCTTTGTGTGAATATGACTGTCTGTATATACACTTACTTGCTTTCGCATACATGTACATAACATCATAATATCATACCATAGCATTTTCAATAACCATTTCAAGGATCTCGAGGGTCTTTTGATGCAGGGTCACGTTGAACCAGACGTCTGCCAAGGGGCAAGAGGTTTTCTCCTCTAAACAAATGCCATCAAAGATCAAGTGCAACAACTTGAATCAGGGGCTATGACCCACTTGACATGGTGAGCTTGATTCTCGTGGAAAGACATCCACTGATACAAAGTTCTCCAATCAAAGATGTTGATCGAAGTTCGACCTCTAACATTTTCTCGTGTTTACCCCGAGAGATCCTTGAAAACATGCATCCACATATCATGCATTGCATCATAACAGGTTTCCCTTTTCAGGTTTCCTTATTCTCCTACTGTTTATTTCAGTAGAGATGGCTCTGGAGCAGACTATCAAGGACATCCAGGCTCAAAACGCTAAACTTCAAGAGATGTTCTTGAACCTATCCAAGGGACAAGAAGAGGTCAAGGCGCTCCTCACCAGGGGCATGATCGTGGGAAATCCTGGGTATGACAGAGATGACCAGTTGGAGCTACAAATTGAGATAGCCATATTGAAGGGGGGACTGGAGATTCAGACGGCTCTCATCCAGGACTTGGCTCAAGGACAAGAAAAGCCCAGGGTTCTCGTCAATAAACTGCTTCGAGATAACCAAGTGGGGCAGACAATTGGGGCTAAAGATCAAATAATCATTCAACCTTTTCTGAGACAAGAAGACAAGGGAAAAGCTCCTCAAGTTGCTTCAGGGTCACAAGCCCAACAACATCTTACGCCTGCTTAACAAAGACAGGGGCATCAGCGTAAGAAAGTTGCGCCTAAAAGACAATTCACCAAGATCAACATGTCACTGGGTCAAGCGCTACAACACATGTTGCAGGCAGGGCTTATTACATTGAAGGCTCCTCTCCGGAACCCAAATACTTCTGCTCCTACCTATCATCCCAATGAAAGGTGTGCATACCACTCCTATAGTCCTGGACATGACACCGACGACTGTTGTGCTTTGAAAAACAAGATTCAAGACTGGATTGACAATGGAGTGCTGAAATTCATGCCAGATGGCGAGATGAAAATCTTTCGTTAAGGGTTTCTCCACCAGAAATGACAAAGCTCGAACTAAGAGACTTTTGTTCCATTTGAATTTTTCAAGTTGTAATTTCTTTTGTTATTCAAACAATTAGTTGTTGATGTCAAACTCTGTTTCATTAATGCATTACATATGTTTGTCTTGAATTCATTCATTCGTTTTCACTATTCTTATGCTTTCTTTATGATATTTAACTCTTGATAAAAAGCTACAAGCCTTTAGAGGGAGGATGATGAAACAATACCATGATCTCATACAGTATGCTTTTGAATAGACCTCGCTGACGATGTACAAGCATTTCTTTCAAATCCTAAACACTGGAGTTATAAGGAAGATAATCCCTAGTCAACCCCTTCGAGCCAAAGAAGTAGGAGTTTTCTGTTTTAAAACAAAATGAAACCTTTGATTTAAACCTGGGGCAGGGTAGTCTCTCAGTTAATTCAAAAAAAAAGGATGCGAATTAAAGTCGCAAACTCTCAGTTCGTAATACAACGAACGACATCAAAAAAAAAACATTCCTTTGGAATCAAAAAGACAGTGATGGTTCCCTATCTCATAGACAGTCATTACCTCTCAAAAGAGAAAAGCCCACTAAGCCAAAACCTACAAAGGAGGCTTAAGAAAGCAGGGGCATCCCGCTGACTGTAATCTCGAAAACAGGAACAGTCAGGCAAAAGTTAGGGATAACAAATCAAAAGAAAGAGGTCATTACAAATCCTCAACAACATGAAAAATGTTGCAAAAGAAAAAGGAGATGATGACTGCCTTCCAAATTCAACTTGTGTGAACCATCACCAAAAAAAGTCGTTCCAAATTCGAATAGAGTTCGACGCACAATCAACTGAGTTTAGGATTGAAGAACATCATGAAGAGCGGGTGGGTACAAACATACTTTGAGCCTTTATCCTTTGTTTCTTAAACCGTGAACCAAGCCACGTTACAACCCTTCAAAAGTCCTAATTGAAGCATAGGTTAGTTCGAAAGCATACTGTTACAAAAGGTATCCTGACTCCTGTAAGGCTTTGCCCTAAATCTTGTGTTGAATTTGTCTTATAAAAAGTTTTCTGCTAAAAAACGCATTTTTCAAAACTTCGAGACAAGCATAAACTTTGCATTATTTGAATATCGTTGTTTGCACATGGTTATTTGTTTGACAGCGAAGAAATTCATACAGCAAATGTTCAGAGGAACGAAAGCCCTCTCAGTGAGCAAAATCACTTTAAAAAGGATGACACTTCCATTAACAAATATCCTATCAACAAGGGGGCATGACATGTCACTATCCAGCACACCTGGGGGCAGTCCAGTCAAGATTTCAACAAATCTCTCAATTACAGATTAACCTAGGGCAAGTCTTTGTCACCATCACTTGGGGCATTTAAACGTCAATCTCATCAAAGGGTTACGTGCAGTCCAAGTGTCCTGGCAATATCACAAGCATCTGATACTAGGGGCAGTGATGAAACCTCTCTGAAATCTTTCTGGAAAAAAATTCAAGTGTTCTCGAGAAGTTCATCACCTCTCTAAGCAGACCTGCAGTCATGGGTTTATTTCCCCAACATTTGTCAAGGATTTACCCTCCAAAGTAAAATTACATTTCAAGTTGAAAGGTCGTTCAAAATTTCCTGCATTACCTGCTGGAAGTTACGATCATCATCAGAGATTCCTTCACGTTTTGGAGTAGTAATCGTCAAAGATTCCTTCATCTTTTGGAGTAGTAATCGTCAAAGATTCCTTCATCTTTTGGAGTAGTAATCGTCAAAGATTCCTTCATCTTTTGGAGTAGTAATCGTCAAAGATTCCTTCACCTTTTGGAGTAGTAATCGTCAAAGATTCCTTCATCTTTTGGAGTAGTAATCGTCAAAGATTCCTTCATCTTTTGGAGTAGTAATCGTCAAAGATTCCTTCATCTTTTGGAGTAGTAATCGTCAAAGATTCCTTCATCTTTTGGAGTAGTAATCGTCAAAGATTCCTTCATCTTTTGGAGTAGTAATCGTCAAAGATTCCTTCACCTTTTGGAGTAGTAATCGTCAAAGATTTCTTCACCTTTTGGAGTAGTAATCGTCAAAGATTCCTTCATCTTTTGGAGTAGTAATCGTCAAAGATTCCTTCATCTTTTGGAGTAGTAATCGTCAAAGATTCCTTCATCTTTTGGAGTAGTAATCGTCAAAGATTCCTTCATCTTTTGGAGTAGTAATCGTCAAAGATTCCTTCATCTTTTGGAGTAGTAATCGTCAAAGATTCCTTCATCTTTTGGAGTAGTAATCGTCAAAGATTCCTTCATCTTTTGGAGTAGTAATCGTCAAAAATTCCTTCATCACCTGCTGGAATTCAAGAGCGTTCAAAATTTCCTTCATCACCTGCTAGAAGTTGCGGTCATTATCAAAATTTCCTTCATCACCTGCTGGAAATTACAACCACCAACAAGATAACGGACAACTGAAAATATGTTTCTCTCAAGAATGAAGACTCTCATCCTTGAAACCTCAGAAGATTGAATGAAGATTCTCATTCTCAAAGCGGCATACAACCTAAACCTGAACTTCTTCCAGACAGGAATAAGCTTTTTTCAGAATCCTGAGTTTTACTCTCTGACAGGATAGCTACCCTTCAACAGTATGGCTATTTCCCACAGAATTCTTATCCCCCAAGCAGAATGAAGACTCTCATTCTCAATTCCTCACAGAGTATTCGGATATTCCCCAGTGAAGATCTCCTCAAAACAGGAATCCCCAGTAGATTGGCATACAACCCAAGCTCCTGATTCCCCAACAGTGGTCCTAGAACTTCTCATTTTTAACGATCAAAAGATTCTTGCAATCCCCTACAGCAGTCAAGGATTCACTTTCCCCGGCAGCAGTTAAGATTCTATTATCTCTGGCTATCCAGGATTCATCTATCCTCAGCAAGACAGCTACTCAGCTTACATGCGCATCCATTTCATTCATATCATAAACATTGATATAACATATGTATTGCATCATACATTTCATGCAACATAACTTTGTGTTTCAGCTAATATTTTACCCTTTTCAGGATAAGATTAATAAAGCTTCGACTTCTGAAAACAGTTTACAGATTCTCCAAACACAGATGTTAATCTATCGCTTGTTCAGACTCAACTTTTGAAAACAGTTTACGGACGCTTCCCAACATGGATGCTGATCTATTGCTTATTCAACTTCAAGACTTATGAAAACAGTTTACGGATTCTCCAAACACGGATGTTAATCTATCGCTTGTTCAGACTCAACTTTTGAAAACAGTTTACGGACGCTTCCCAACATGGATGTTGATCTATTTCTTATTCAACTTCAAGACTTTTGAAAACAGTTTACGGACGCTTCCCAACATGGATGCTGATCTATTGCTTATTCAACTTCAAAACTTCTGAAAACAGTTCACGGGTTCTCCAGATACGGATGTTAACCTATCGCTTGTTAAGATTCCAAGACTTCTGAAAACAGTTCACGGGTTCTCCAGATACGGATGTTAACCTATAGCTTGTTCAGATTCCAAGACTTCTGAAAACAGTTTACGGGTTCTCCAAATACGGATGTTAACCTATCGCTTGTTAAGATTTAAGACTTCTGAAAACAGTTTACGGATTCTCTAAATATGGATGTTAATCTATCACTTGTTCAGACTTAACTTTTGAAAACAGTTCACGGGTTCTCCAGATACGGATGTTAACATATTGCTTATTCAACTCCTCAACTACTGAAAACAGTTTACGGATGATTCCAAACATGGATGTCAATCTATTGCTTATTCAGACCCCCGGTTCAGAGATGTTCCAAACAGGGATACCTTTCTGATACTCGTCCACTCACCTACAGCATTCTTGGATGGCATCTTTAAGCCCATCTCCGACATACGGTTCAACAAACATTCTTGGATGGCATCTTTAAGCCCATCTCCAAATGGCATCTTTAAGCCCATCTCCGACAAGATTCTGTCACATCTCCAAATGGCATCTTTAAGCCCATTCCCTCTACCATCACATCACCGAGTGCAAATTTCTGGACACTCTAGTGTTCAATCATCTTTCACCTTCAAGTCACAAATGGCAGATTCGCCAATCTAACTCTTCAGGTGTAAGAAGATTGAACAGGGGAAACTGTTGTACCCCAAAATTTGCCCTCCTTTTTTTTCTTTTTTCATAAGAGATCACAGCTTCCGCTTTTTCCTGACTTTTCAGATTGGCTCAAGAATCGGTCAAACAGACTTTTCTTATCAATCAGACAAAATTAGGGTTTCCATTGATTTTGAATCAGTTCAAGCAGATTATTAGGGTTTGGTTGAGTTTGGCTCAGGGTTTGATCAAGCAGACGCTTCTTTGAAAATAAATCCAGAATTAGGGTTTGCACACGCATTCTCAAAAGGAATTGAGTCCACAGTTCTTTTCAATCGACTGTTACATTGTTTTGACGCTTGCTCAAGATTGCTGTTTGTTTCTCAAAGTCTAAACATCTGGGATAGAAACTGAGGCTTCTGATTGAGAGTTTGAAGTGTTGGTTTAATCAGTGAAGTGAAAGGCGTATGGCCGTTTGTTTGTTTAACTGTGCAATGCTTTTGGTTATTTGGAACGCCGGACGTTTGTTGATTATTTATAATTTCTAAGTTAAAATTATTGGGATAACTTCCAATTATTATAATTCAAGAAATTTAAGTAATTAAATAAACAAGTGCAGAAGAATTAAAAGAGATATCTGACAAAAAAGATTTTTATTCATTTTCAATTGTTGTTACAAATGTTTATTTGATACAGTAAATTTATTTACAGTGTTACAATGACGTTTATTACAATGATTAAAAATAAATTAAATCTATATCCTAAGTTGCTTGAAGTCTTCATCTTCTACTGCTGCTTCCCTTTCCCCAATTAGTGTTTACCTGCAAAGCCAGAAAAGGAGAAGTCAAACACAATTAATTGGAATAGCATTTTCAGACAGTTAATCAAAAACTCATCATTAAACGTGTTGGCCGGAATCAGTTTGTTCGTCCTCTCTGCAAATCGCAAGAAGATGTCTCCTCTTGGTTCACAAAGAGGGAAGTAAAATGTTTGCAAGCATATATTAAGCAAAATGCAAAAAGCTGCATAAATTCAAACTGTCAAAGAGGCAAACCAAATTGCAAACTGAACAAACAAGTTGCACAATGCACAAAGGCAAACAAAACTGTCAACCAAACTAGGCAAACCAAACTGTCAAAGAAAGGCAAACTAAGCTGTCAACAAAGTTGTCAAGGAAGATATCAAAACAGAAAAACTGTCAAGAAAGATATCAAAACAGAAAAGATAACACTAAGCCATCAAGCTGTCAATGCAGAAGAAAGTACAAAATGCAGAATGAAAACCAAATTGCAGGCAACTTGTCAAAATCTCTTCATCACTTTCCAGCCAACACCTTTTCAGAAAATAAGAACTTTAAGCAATATAATATGCTTTAATAGAGAGAGAAAAGAGAGAGAGAGAAGTAGAGGCTTACAGTTTTTCAGGCAGGCTTAGAGATAAATAAATATAACAAATCAGAATAGTTCAAGCGGGGGGGGGGGGGGGGGGGGGGCAGAACACATAAAGAAAAATATACCACAAACTGTAAACACACAACAAGCATGTAACCTCCAAGCCTGCTTTCAAGCAAGCAAACCAACCTTGCCTGCATAAGCTACAACCAGAAGCAAACCTGCATAAAACCTCCAGCCTGCTTCAAGCAAGCAAATTTGCAAGCATGCCTTTAGCCCTGTCAAAAACATACAAAAACCAAGCAACTTGCATATCAACCTGTTTGCCTCAAGCCTATATCCTAAACAACATTCAACCTGCCTCAAGCCAAGCATAACAAGCACAAACCCTGAAGCCTAAGGCAACAAGCCCTGAAGCTGTAAACACATAGCCCAAAAACCTGTTACAATCACAAGCCTATTTCAGCCTGCCTAAAAAACCTGTCAAACATCACAAGCTTGCCTCAAAGAAGCAAGCCTCCAAGCCTAAAAAACAGTTATCAGAATAACAACTGAAACAACAATCTCAGGATCAAGATTCATCATTGAAAGCTCACCCAAAGCCAAGAGAAAAAGAAGAAGTCAGAAGTGAAACAATAACCATATTCTCAGATTCAATATCATCATCATTGAAAAAATAGCCAACAAAACGCCTCAGAACATGTTCATCATAGGCTAAACAGAAGCACAAGTATCTCAGAATCAAATTCATCATTGAAAGCAAATCAAGTCCAAAGAGAGGGAAACTCCAAAGCAAAGTCCATCACAGAATAATCATCAAAAGCATCACAGAAGCAAGTATTCAGAAGAAGAAAAGAAGATGCAGAAGTGAAGTATCCTAGGGTTTTCAGAGACACTATCATCATAAAACCATTCAAGGAAAGCTAAAAGATACAAGTACCAGGAAGCCAGCATCATTGCCACGTGTCTCCCGCCTCCGGCCACCGGTGAACACCTCCTGTCCAAATCCTCCGCCTCCTCCCAAAGCAGAAACCCTAAGGTATCAATTCCTCTTCCTTTTGTCTCTACATCTCATAATCCAAACACAAATAACACAAAGATTAATAGCATGCAAGAATAAAAAATCTGAAAACCCTAAAACGCGATAGAACAATGATACCTTGTTGAAACATCACATTGTACGAACGCGGGAAGGGAAGATGGATGGTGTCTTCTGGTAGCCTGAGGCGAGGAGAGGAGACATCAGAAGCCATGTATGAGAAAGGATGAAGATGAAGACGAAGAAGAAAGGAGAGAAGAGGCGTCGTTCGTTCATGAACAAACCCTATTCTGAAGCAAGACAACTCAAACCCTAAACAAAAAATTGTCAAACGCGTGTTGGGCCTGTCCCTTGAAATAAACCACAAGCCCAACTGATTCTGGCACATACACCCCCCCTTTTTTTTGAATCTGTTTGTTTTTGTTGTTTGGGCCAAGCATTTCCTCTAAAAGCCCATTTAATCTCTTACTTTTTTTTTTATTTCAAACCAATACTTTTTTTTACTACCATCACCTTATTTTCTTTTTATGACCTAAATTCCTTTTGGGTAAATAAAAATACATTAACTTTTTGCACAAAATTTTCTTAATGTTTATTACATTTTAAAAAATACATAAAAATAGAGTTTACTAAGTTAAATAATTTTCTTGTGTTAAAACTTTTTTAATTAAAACTTTTGTTTATATATCATTAACAAAAATACAAAAAATAATAAAATACTTAATTTTGCATTAGGTTAATATTTTGATCACTTGTAAATAATCATGTGCATCATACTTTGCTTTTGATTACTTTTTATTCTTACATTTTACATTGAGAATGCGACGATTCGATTTGGTTGTAAATAATATTTGGACACTACTATTCTGACGAGACTCATCCCCATTTGCAAACATTTGTACCCCCATCCCCGGATACTTATTTGTAATAACTTAGACTTTAAATTCCCGCAATTTATCGCTTTCCATATACTGTATAGTAATTAGGGTTTGTATGCGAAGATTCAAAATCAACCGCTAGATAACCTAATACAAGACAAATGCATGAAAATCAATACACAATTCAAACTTGCACCGCTATGGTAATCCCGCTTGTTGCCTTCAAAAATGGACCATGGTTGCATGTTGAGTACTTTGGCAAAACAAAAACAAACAAAATGATCATAGTCCCTCGATGACGCTATCTTGTTGCCTAAGCAAAATGATCATAGTCCCTCAAGAAGATTGCCAAAAATACTTGACACTATTGCATTCATGGTCTAAACGATGACCCGCGCCCGTCCCGTTAACATCCTAACACAAGGTTGTTCACCAAATACAATGGTGAAACAACACTGTTAAAAGGGTTAAAACATGAGAAAGATCTTTGAGAAATTTAGGGTAGATAGCTCTTAGTTACTTGATCAAACTTGCAAAACACACTTGCCTACTTTCAAACACACTTCACAAACACAACTTCAAAACAAACTTTCAAAAAAAACATTGAAACATCTTTTCAAAAAGACAAACACCTTTGTAAAACATTCGAGTAAAGAATTGTTACAATGGTTGCCTAGACAAGGCATCTTTTTCAAAACATTTTCAAAACCACACACACAAAACACCATTTCAAACACATGAAAAGCAAAGGCAAGTGATCTAAAACAAGTAACTAAGAGCCCATGGATAACCATGGATGAAAAGGGTGCTAGCACCTTCCCTTTTCATAATCTACCCCCCGAACCCACGAAAACATCTCAAAGGTATTTCCTGTGCTTTTTGACCTTTCCTTAGGATAAATAAAAAGTCGGTGGCGACTCTTGCTAAACCGAACAAGTGCGAATACAAACGCAAAACCTCAAGTCAGTTCTCCCACCGTATCACACTCATCTTCATAATCAAATTCAACTTCAGAGGATTCTGAGTCATCCCAGGTTGCCATCATCCCTTTCTTTTTACCAAACTTTTTCTTTGGTTTTTCTTTTTGAAGTTTTGGGCAATCACTTTTGTAGTGACCAGGTTCTTTGCATTCATAACAAATGATCTCTCTTTTGTTTGACTTTTTGTGTCCAGAAGATTCTGGTCTATCTTCTGACTTCTTGAAGTTCCTGAACTTCTTCTGTTTGTGCTTCCACAAATGATTGATCCTTCTGGAGAGCAAGGATAGTTCGTCTTCTTCTGACGCTGATTCTTCAGAGTTTTCCTCTTCAGCCTGAAAAGCGTTAGTATCAAATTTCTTAATTGATTTAAGGGCAAGAGACTTACCTTTTTTTTAGGCTCGTGCTCATCAAGTTCTATCTCATGACTTCTGAGAGAGCTAATGAGTTCCTCCAGAGACACGTTGTTCAGATCTTTTGAAACTTTGAAAGTAGTGACCGTTGGTGCCCATCTTCTGGGTAAGCTTCTGATGATCTTTTTAACATGATCTGCTTTAGTATATCCCTTGTTCAAAACTCTCAGACCAGCGATCAGAGTTTGAAACCTAGAGAACATTTCTTCTATAGACTCACTTTCTTCAACTTTGAAGGCTTCATACTTCTGAACTAAAGCCAGGGATTTAGACTCCTTCACTTGAGTGTTTCCTTCATGAGTCATTTTAAGAGGCTCAAACATATCACACGTTGTATCTCTATTTGTGATTTTGTTTCATATTCTACTTTAGAGATATCATTTAGAAAAATATTTCTAGCTCTATGATGATTTTTAAAATCAGCTTTTTGTTGTCTATCCATTTTTTTTCTATCAACTTTGTTTCCTTCTGAGTCTGTAGGATGTGTGTAACCATCCAAGAATATATCCCATAGATCACTATCATGACCTAGAAAGAAATTTTCTAGTCTATCTTTCCAGTACTCAAAATCTTCTCCATCAAATACAGGAGGTTTGTTGTAACTATTGTTGTTTTGTTCAGCGACCATTGTGTTTTCTTCAGGATCTTTTCCTGACACGGTTAAGTGTTGTGCTCAGAGTCAAGCTCTGATACCAATTGGAGGGGTAAGAAAACACTTAGAAGGGGGGTTGAATAAGTGACTCTTTTTATTTTCAAAACAAAGCTCAACAATAATGGAAAGACAAGGTTATTTTTATCCTGGTTCGTTTGAACTCAAACTACTCCAGTCCATCCGTCAAGGTGATTTCGCCTTTCTCAATAAAGACTTAATCCACTATAATCAACTGATTACAAACACACAACAACTGTTGTGACTAACAATGCACAAGTAATCTTACAAGTGACTAACACCACTAAGACTTAAATCTAGTCCTAGTCTACTTGAGAAATCTGACCAAACTTGGTCTCTTAAGGAACAATTACAAGAGTTTAATCTTTACAGATAGTGAAATAAAGTTTGCTTATAATCAAGCTATATCACAACTGTAATTTTTCACTTAGAAGAAATTGCACAAAGTGTATGAACAAAGAGTTTGTGAGCCCAGAATTTTTCACATAGTTTCTTGCTTATTTTTGAAATTGATTGGTTAGTTGGCTTACAATAAATGTCTTTCTATATATAGTAAGAACAAAAATACCATTGCTGCCTTCAAAAACTGGAGAGCATTAAATGCTTGTGTGTTTCCTTATACTATTCCATTTTCCAAGAACTAGCGTAGACACTTGAGTGCATACAACCGTCTTTGCATTAAATGAGAAAACGACACTTGTAAGAACATGTTTCCTGAAGCTTGACAAGACAAGTTGGCTTTTGCATTCTTTCAGAACTTGCTTCAACGTCTTGAATTCAGAACATGCTTTGCTTATCTTCTAAACAATGCTTTGCTTTCTAAGAACTTGATCAGCACTTGCTTTCAAATAAACTTATGAACAACACTTGATTTCAAGTAATCTTCTGAACAAGGAATCCTGCTAAGTGTTAGAAGATGCAATTAAAATAATTGTCTTACTAGAGTCAGCATCAGCAGTTGCGCTTAAAGCAAATAGTTCTTTCATTTAAAGAACTTTCTTCATATAATTTTTACCTCAGCACATCAAAATTCTTCTGTCAGAACATTATCTGAAACATTCAAAAATGTTCATCAGAGTATAAATTATCTAAAATATAATTTATTGTTATCATCAAAACTCTGAGATAGATCAGAACTAATCTTGTTCTAACATCGTTGTGCTTTCTTCCTCTTGGGAATGATAAATCAATATTAATTCCATTTTTATCAAAGAAATATTTAAAAGATGAAATTTCAAATGTTTTCCAATGATTACTTCTTACTGATATAATATGCAAACTTTTTACGTGTTGAACCCTTTGCAAAACTTTTGAAATACTTCAAAAGAATTATCTTTTTGTTTTAGAAATAAAACCCAAGTAAAGTTAGAAAAATCATCAACTATCACCAAATCATATTTCTTTTCACTAAGACTTGCAGTTTTTATAGGATCATGATCAATGTGAAGAAGTTCGAGAGATCTTTTTGTAGAAATTATGTTTTTATAATAGAAATTACTCTTGACTTGTTTTAATTATAATGCAAGCTTCACAAATTTTATCTTTATCAAAACTAATTTTGAGAAAACCTTTAACTAGATCAAGATTGGATCATTTTAAAATTGTCTTCATACTTAAATGACCAATCTATCTATGTCGGATCCATTTATCTTTTTCCTATGGATATAAAACATAAATCAATTAAGAGTTCATCTAAGTCCAAAATATACAATTTTTTTGTTGATCCAGAGAAGACAGTTTTTCTCAAGGATAGTTGTTTTACTTTATACATGTTAGGTTTGAAAATAACTTCAAAGCCATTATCGTATAGGTGACTTATACTTAGTAAGTTATATTTCAAACCTTTCATGTATTGAACATTCTAAATCTTTGTAGAATAATTCTTACCAATTATATAAATACATTTAATTTTAGATTTGACACCATTTTCATATTGATCTATCATCTTTTTCTTTGAATGATAAGAATCATTTTTTATCTCCAATCATATGTCTTGAGCAACCACTGTCCAAATATCGAATTTTTTCTTGTTTTTCAGAAGATATTCCTACATCACAAGTTAGTAATGATTTGGGTACCCATATAGACTTTGGTCCTTCAAGTTAGTTTTTATGAGATGTTAAGTATTGCTAAAACACTTATTCATGATGATTCATTCGATTGCAATAAGAATATTTTCTCTTTTTCCTAAAGTAACAGTTTGATTCATGATGATGATTATTTTTTTGCAATAACAACATCTTTTTGCAAGTATTGAATCCAATTACAGCTTTATCAAAAACTCCTACTTGAGATCTCATAACTTTTTGAAAATTTTATGTAGATTTCATAAATCTAATAATATCATTAATTAGTTCTTCGATTTTGTTTTCAAAGCATTCTTATCTTTTTGAATTTCATAAGGATTTTTAGGATGAACCTCACCCGTCCCTTCATTAAAGTTCTCATGTTTCTCAGACAGTTTACAATGAGTTAGGTGTATGTATTGAATAGTTTTAAGATATTAATCATTTTTAATTTGCGGCATTTCATATTATTTTTTTATGTCATAAAATTGATTTTTTAAAGATAAATTTTTTTTAGACAAAATGTTTGAGTCATTTCACATATTATCAAACTCTATTTCAAGATGTTTACACAAAAGGCAAGGTTGAGAAAATTTTACCTCTTAAATATCTGAGTTTGCCATTAGACATGTGTTAGATTCTCCCTCTTCTAATTTTGAGTATGAAACTTTATGCATTTCCAAATTTGATTTAGCATCCACTAATTCATTTTCATTCTCAATTTACTGAGTGTGTTATGATGCTTCATCTTTCTCTTTCGTTGAGAGTGTTTTTTATTCCTAATCTTTCTATTAGAATATGTTGGCATACTTGAGGACTTTGATGCATGTACACGCTTTATTGATTTTGACATTTCTTTGTGGATATTTTCCTCCTCCACTGTTAAGTGCTTTAACTCTAGAGGCCTTGCTCTGATGGCAATTGAAGTAGATAGAAAAGTCACTAGAAGGGGGGTTAAATAGTGACCCATTTAAAACCTTGCTTTTAATTATTGAAACAAGCTTTAGCAAAATAAAATTTAACTATAATCAATGATTAAAGTGTTTAAAGTGTGAGGATTATTTATAAATAAGCAAGCTTTAAATAAAAGAGTTTAATAAAGAAAACACAAATATTTATCATAGTTTACCAAACTTGGCTACTCCAGTCTCCATGTTTCATGAGATTTTTCAATTAATGATCAATATTTTTGTTATCTTTTTTTTACACCAATATGTATTTTCTTTAGCCTCAATAGGCTTACAGTGTTGATTATGAAGCTTCACCATGCTTACAATATCATACAAGTTCAAAGTAACTTGATGATATACAAAAATAAAATAAATTTGATTTGAGTATCAGACTCACAATTTCACGAATAAATAAATATTTAGAAGTTGTAATTTTATGAAAATACTCTTCCAAATGTAAATTCTTGATCCTAAGTGAATGATTTTAAAATAGAATGATTTTTGGAATGATATGAAATTTTTTCTTTCACTTGAGAATTTCTTTGAATGGTTGGGTGAAATTTGAAGAGTATTTGATTTGCACTTCCTCAAAAAAGAACTATTTGAGAGGATATATTTTATGACAAATGTACTTATAAATGAAGATCCTTGATTCTGAGAATATAATTTTAGTGAAAATGATGAATGATGTTTTTTTTACTCTTTGGAGTTCTCTTGGAATGAATTGTTTGTTTGGAGAGAAATGGGAATAAGTATACATAGACTTCTTGATACTCCATGTTTCATGCTTCCAATATTGTCCCTAGTATATACTTGTAACTACAAGACTATCATTTTTATTTACAATTTTGGCATTGTTAGTGTAAATGTGATTTGCGGATTTACAGATTTTCTATTCTTCAAAAATCTGATAATCTGCCTTTATTCTTGATACTCTGTTGTAAGAAGATTAAATAATGTCATTGAGATGAAAATTTGATAGTCTTTGAATGGTGTATAATTACAATAATGTCATTTGGATTTTTCGTGATACTCAATATGATATAGAATTACGCAAATATCATTATGTTACTAATTTATTTGTCACACTTGATATTTTGTGCTCCTTTCAAACATATATTTTTCTTTTCTTGTAATGAATTTAATAATAAGCTTGAGAACTATTTCTTCTCCTTGATGATAAATTTTATAGATACATGTCTTATATATTTCCACTTAAGAGCACACATTTAATAACAAATAAGATCATAATTTTAATTATATTTACACAAAATTCTGTCATCTTCAAAACATCAAAAATGATTTTTACTCAATATGTGGAACACTTGAAGTATTTTCAGGTAGTATGCGTTGATATTCATTATTTATTCAGTATATGCACCAAATGTGGTTGACACTCTATAATGAAAAGTTTGTTGTTGCATGGACTAATAGAGTCACTCATTTAGGAAATACGACAACAAACAAATAGATCCTTTGAATTTGATTGTATTACAATAATCTTTATCTATTTATAAATTCTTTTTCTATTTTTGTATTTTTTGGGCTGAGTGTGCTTATTGGAGACTCAAAAACATATTGACTACTAGACGGAGAGATTTGTGCAGAAGTTAAGATAATGTGAACACCATGTTGAAGTTAAAATTAGGCGTAATCAGAGTATCATTTCAAAAAAGTATTGCCAATATTGAGAATCAATGTAAAAATCTATTTTACTTCAGATTACACAACTTTGTATTGAGACATTGCATATATCACGTTGGAAAGGAGTTGGAAAGACTGAAATGTGTTGGTTCTGACAAAGATGCATGTGGTTGCTTTATTAGAACAACATGTGTGTTACTTTGTGCGTGTGAACTTGTAGGTCATCAAATACAAGGTGACCATATTTTGTTAGAATCTTTTCGTGTGTTTTGAAAGAAATTAAACATTAAGGAACATGAAGTCACTCAAAAAAACAATGAGACACAATTGGATTTAGAAGAAGAGTGTGAATAGTTAAAGGTGTATTTTATTACATTGGATATAATTTACATGAGGGTAGTGAATAAAAAAGTTCAGGAACTAAAACATTTATCACCAGTGAGGTACAAGACAAAAAGGGGAATAAGATGAGTACAAAGGGGTCAAGATAGTGATGTTTATCATGATCCTTTATTATGTATGTATGCTGAGGCCTAGCAAAGAAGTTAGATAGCGAAGAGTTCATGTAAAAAACTAACAACAAGTGAACCGTATAGCGAGTCTTGCACACATCTATACTTGTCTTAATTTCCTAATTTATTACATGACTACATTGAAGACATTGTAGATGTGAAATATGATGGAAATTATGGTTTTTCGTGCTATTGCATTATTACTTGGATGGGGTGAAGAGTCGTGGTATTTGACTCAGACCTAGTTAGATGGTGATGTTTATCAAAACCATCAATTGTATTCCAAGGTATTTTATGACATAGTGTGATACGGTGGGAGAACTGACTTGAGGTTTTGCATTTTATCGCAAATGTCGCGGTTAGCAAGAGTCGCCATCGACTTTTCTTTTGTCCAAAAGGAAAGGTGAAAAAGCACAGGAAAGACCTTTGAGATGTTTTCTTGAGTTCGGGGGGTAGATTATGAAAAGGGAAGGTGCTAGCACCCTTTTCATCCATGGTTTTTCATGGGCTCTTAGTTACTTGCTAGATCACTTGCTTTTGTTTGAATGTGTGCTTGTGGTGGTGATTTTTGAAAGTATTTTAAAAATGGAACTTCGTAATGGTTCTCGTTTCTATAAGAACGCCTACAAAGTGTTTGTTTCGAAAATAGTTCAAAAGTGTGTTTGTGAGATGTGTTTTTGAAAGTATTTTGAAAATGGAACTTCGTAATGGTTCTCATTTCTATAAGAACGCCTACAAAGTGTTTGTTTCGAAAATAGTTCAAAGATGATAGTGTGGGTAAAAATATTTTTGTTGTGAGCAAGCAAGTAACTAAGAGCGAATCTATCTACTCGAAAGGTCTTAAATGTGTTTTTCCTCCTCCTTTAGATGTGGCTATCTTACCATTGATTTGCTAATAAGCCCCATCGTTGGATGTGAAGGTACGGGCGTTGGGACGTTTGTATAGTCATAGAAGGTAACATATGGGACGTTTTAGCAATGTCGTTTTAGGGACTAGATCGTTTACCGAAGGCAACATCGAGGGTCATCGAGGGACTACGATCTTTTTATCGAGGGTCTTTGCTAAAATGCCCATGCTCGAGGGACATGACTATTTTCCGATAGGTAACAAGTGAGATTACCCTAGAGGTGCATGTGTGAATAATGTGTTTGATTTGCATGCATTAAGTCTTTGATTAGGGTGGCCTATTTTGTTGTTTGTATCTTGCCATACACACTTATTTACTAGCAATATATGAAAAGCAAGTAAAAGGCGGAAGGTAAAATCTAAGCTATTACATCACTTTAGGGGGATGGGGATACAATTTAACAAATGGGGATGAAGTAGGAACTAAAATATTACAACCATATCGAATGATAATGAAAAGAATGTGAAAACAGTGTAAAATAAAGGGAAAATGCACTTTTGAACTGCTATGTGTCGACCCATGCTGCTATGCATTGACATATAGCTTCTTCTGCTCCTGTAAAACAAAATTAGTTCAGTATGGGTCGACACGAAATGGGATGTGCCGACTCATGCATCTTCTTGTATCGACGTGAAACGGTATGTATCGACTCATAGGCTTTTCCAGTTTATGTTTTGTGAAATCTGTTCAGTATGTGTCGACACATAATGGGATGTGTCGACTCATACACCTTTTTGCATCGACGTGAAATGCGTATGTGTCGACTCATAGTCCTTTCCAGTCCCTGTTTTGTGACCTGAACTCAGTATGTTTCGATGCATAAGGGTCATGTGTCGACTCATACACCTTTTTTCACTAAGATGGGTCGACACATGTGGATATGTGTCGATACATCCTGCATTTTTCTGCCTTAAACGCCATTCTTTGCATACATCAGTTAGTTTTTAACATATGAATGAATAACATGAACAACAAATAAATGATTAACTTCAAAACAGTGATTGCTACATCCTATAAATAACAAAGTTAATGTATGGAAAAGGCAAGGTAAAGATGACTTACCTTAAAACTGCACTTTAGGTTTTGAAACCAAATATCCTTCAAGATGTTGTATGAACCTTAAGGAAGCTCCAACCAGCTGCTAGACTTTCCTTTTTGTTGAAGGTTACTAAACAACCTCTGTATGGTATGAAATGTTTGGATGGTTGGGCAGAACTTGCAAGGTATGAGAGGTTCAAAGGTTTGGACTTTAAAACCCAAGAGTGGAAGTTTTGTGGACTGTTATGGCTTTTGTGAATATGAGATTTTTGAGGGTTTACCAAAATATAACTTCTGTCTTTTCTCTCTATTTTTTCCAACCTTTTCCAACCTGTTTTTCCAACCTTTTCCAACCTGTTTTTCCAACCTTTTCCAACCTGTTTTTTCTCTCTTGCAACTGGCCTCTCTATTTATAGAGAAGGTTTGAGACTTGAGAAACTCAGACTTTTTGAAAATCACATGTTATGCCTTTTTTCAAATTCATAAAGACAAGCTGCTTCATGATGAAAAAAAGAGTGAATTAAGGAACTTTAGCCATGCTTTATAGGTCTTGTAGATTGCTTCTGCTGTTGAGAGATCTTTTTGTCCTCTTTGGAACAGATTTCAAGCTTTGAAAGAAGAGAGTGGTTGGAAAAGTGAAGCTTTATGCAAATGGAAATGTTGCTTTTTGCATTTCTAACCATAAATGGTATCAAGACTTGGACAAAACTTCAAATGCATGTGTAATACACTTAGGGTTTGTGTAATTGCTTGATTATGCATAGATTTGGAGAGAACATAGCATGAAAAGAGAGATCTTGTAGCTTTGGTTGGAATTTTAGTCAAGTGTTCATCACAAATCTGCCCTGTAAATCAAGAATGAATATCCAACTTCAGATCCTTGTATCTCCTAGCTCGAATATGATACATTCATGCTCTTGGATGTTTTGGAAAGCTTAAAACACCCTCTATAACTTTCATGTTGGCCACTTTTGTTAAATCAAACTGGAACTTGATGAAAAATGGGCAAGAAGTTGGGATAAAAACCTAACCAAAACTGCCAAAAATTTCTCTAAGTGTTTAAATGAAAATGTCATGACTTCATGAACTTATAACTCAAAATCCAAGCACTTATAGGAGAAGTTGTGTAAAGCAATGTTGTAGATATCATGGAGATCTACAACTTTCATGTTGAAAGTTTCCCTTGAACTGTCTTGCATCTTGGTGAAAGAATGGCATGAAGTGATGGAATTATCATGTATAAAAACACTTAGAAAATTTCTAAGTCTTGGAAATCTTGACTTTTCAAGTTGACTTTTGACTTTCTCAACTTCTTGATGATCAAGCTTGATATTTTTGAATGTCTTGATGAAATTTGATCTTTGGAATGTAATGTTGACCAAAAAGTCAAAGTTTGACTTTCTAGTATGCAATTGACCATTTTGACCTTGTGCCAATTTCAAACCTAAATTGATGTATCAGTGCTGCAAACTTGACGTCGTAGAAGATCTTGTGAGAAAATCCTTGAGAAATAAGAGGGCAAATTTTGGGGTACAACACATAGTCTCTGAAGTTATAACTTTTTTACAAGTAGATAGATAGGGTGTTAAGGATCATTGAAAATGGATGACGGTTCCTAATATGGATTACCTAATTGCTTCTAGGTATACTATGATATTGGTATCATTGTTCAAGAACCTAAACATCACTTTCTTCCCACTAGTCATATCTCTAATCATGTCTGCGAGTAAACATAAGCTTATTGCAGTTGGTTTTGTTAACAATAGTCATTTGGATCATGTGAGGTTGAAATTGGGTTGTCTATTGCCTCATATCACTGACCGCTAGAGACAAAATTGTAGTAAAGGTGCAAGAACATTGGAAACAACATATGTGAGATGTATAAGCTTTGGGTAGAAACTGAGAAGTAAATATACTTAGATTTGTATTCATATTGTCGTACACTATCTAGGATTAATGCATCTTTTGGTCCCTTAACTTAATTTATCATTTCGTTTTGTTCTCTTAACTAAAAAATATTACATAATAATCCCTTAAAAAAAGTTTGGTTACACAAAAAGGTCCTTTATGTTAATTTATTTTTGGAAAGAAACATTAAATTTGACTATGTGGAAATGTTGATGTAATTTTATTTTATGAACGAGATTTTTAGTTTTATTACTTAACTTATTATTTATTTTATTACTTAACCTATTTTTAGTTTAATTATTGAAAATATTTTTAGATTGAACCATTTTATATTTGGAAACACTTTAGATAGAAACCCTAGGTTAGCCACCACCCCCTTTATCTCTCCCCCCTTCTCTCTTTCTCTCTTCTCCTTCTTCCACCACCATAACCCGTAATCTCCTTCTTTCTTTCTCTATTCTCCTTCAATAGATACCAAATATTCAAAGATCTGATGGAGATCTGCACTCTAATAGGATAAGACCTTTTTCCTATCTTTCTCATATTTTAGATTGTTCCTATGGTTAACTTTCATTTATTCATTGTTTCCCTCACTATTATAAAATATACCTTTGGTAACACAATATTACTATGACCGTTTAAACAATTGTAGTAATAACTCATTTTCGCGCGCCTGAATTTTTAATATTTTATTAAAATACATTTAATCACGGTCATATGACACAACTCTTATGGTATATTGAAGAGTACTTGCTTCGATTTCCAACACCAACAATTTTTCTTCTTTTCGTTACAAAAAGGATTATCATTATACTCTTATAAATATACTAAAATAAAAATAATTATCACCACGATTAATACTAGAAACTGTTGTGAATAATTCCTACTTATTATCACAGTTTTTGTTAACAACTGTGGTGATAAGTTATATATATATATATATATATATATATATATATATATATATATATATATATATATATATATATATATATATATATATATATATATATATATATATATATATATACACTTTATCTTTCTTCTTATTCATAAGCTTTCTTCCATTTTTCTCAAAACAAAACCCTAAAATCTCTCTCTTCTACAAGCAGGGAACTCTTCCTCAAAAGCTTCTTCAAACTAAAAGGTAATCAAGTTCTTCCACTTTTCATATTTGTTCCATGTATGACATTAGTTCTTCTTAAAAAGGGTTTTTCATTTGGCATGATATTCTTGTATTTTATTTGGGTGACGTTCCATGTATGATGTTAATGTCATGATGTTTATATTTTGAAATCTAGTTTAAGAGTTTATGTTTCTAAATCTGATTACAGTTTATGTTTTCCAAATATCTTTACATTTGCCATGGTGTTTTTTTGACTTCTAGGAAAAGTGAATGAAGAAAATTAAATTAAGAAAGCACATAATATGGGTGTGGTTCACATATAGTTTGGGTTGCTATGGAGAAACAGTATAAGAAGTATGATTCTATTGTATAAACTTCATCCACCTTGTATTTTTTCTTTATAACAACATAAAGTATATCAACTTCAATATTAATTCCACGAATCTTTTCAATAAAAAGGTACGTTCATGAAACATTTTATGTTCTATGTTGTTGTTATTTTGTTGATAAAAGGTATGTTGTTGAATTGTGTTGTTGTTTTGTTGATAAATGTTATTGTTGATAAAATTTTCTTAGAACAAGAATAAAACATTGCTAAGTGTGAGCTATTGGATCTAACTCTATTGGGTCAAAGGGTAGCTTCGTGGTTCGATAGTTCAACATGAGTTTAGCAGGTCGTTGAAGTCTGCTCACATGTTGTTGTCGAAGACCTACATGTTGTAGTCGAAATATGTTTAAGTATGTAGCTGCCGAGAATAATAAAATACAACCATGATAGAGAAAGCCCACAATGCAATCTTGTTAAGCCTTGGTGATAATGTTCTTAGACGGGTATCAAAGTAGATGACGATATCAGGGTTATGGGTAAAACTTAAAAGTTTGTACATGACCAAATTGTTGGTAAATCGACTCTACCTGAAGCAGGCTTTGTATTCATTCAAGATGATTAAAGACAAATTATTGGCTGAGCAGTTGGATATGTTCAACAAGTTAATTCTTAATCTTTAAAATATTGATGTGAAGATGTATGATGAAGATCAAGAATTTTTGTTGTTGTGCGCTTTTCCCAAATCACATGCTCACTTCAAAGAAACCCTCTTGTATGAAAGAGAGTCCCTGGCCTTTGAAGAAGTTCAATCAGCCTTGTATTCTAAGGACTTGAATGAACAAAAGGAGCATAAACCTTTGATGGTTGGTAAAGGTTTGGTTGTTAAAGGAAAATTCTTACGAAATGATTGTAAGTTCGACAAGAAGAAAGGAAAAAGTCAGCAGAAGTCTTATATTGGAGAGGCATCTGGTATTCGATGCTATCACCGTAAGAAGGAGGGTCATACAAGAAAAGTGTGCCTGAACGCCTGAAAGATCATAGAGATAAGGATAATGTGCTGAAGTGGTCAAGTGACAAGCAAAAAGTAAAGTATTATTTTACCGGGTGATATTTAGGTTATATCGTATCATGTCCACTGAGATTGATTATCGAGTCGCCATTCGACAAATCATTCATTAATGAGTCTAGGGGTTGAATGAAAGGGTAAAAGTTATCAACAAAAATTAAATGTATAAAAAGGAAAAAGGAATAACTTATCAAGCATGCATATAATCCACTCCTCGCAGACTTAAACCTATCGACCTGTTATACTCAACCTGCAATACTGCTCAATGTCACCATGTATCACTCACAACCTAAGTCATTTCTAACCCAAATTGAGAGGTCGACTGTATCACCGCGATAGTGATCTCTCAACCACCTCAACAACACAAAAGTCAACCGTGCTAATTGCATCAATAATCTCTCAAAGCGACACAACCAGTACAGAGACATTAATCACAAACATCCAAGTGAATATTAGCTCTAAATCCATCTCTAGAATCCATAAACTAACAGACTATCATCCAAGATAAGAATTCAAGCAGTATATGTCTATAACACCCCAAATCCTGAGCACAGAGCAAAAATCTAAGACAATAATCGATAAAGATTTGTAAAGTAATTTATATAAAGCCAAGGGTGACAAATATACATAAGATCAAAGTAAATACATATACAAACCCAACAAAATAGGTAATACACAAGAAAAAAGAAAAATGGACCGCAGATCTACCAGTTTGATAGTGTCGATCGAAGAGAAATCCACCCTAGATCATCCGTATGCAAGCTCCACAGTTGTTATCTAAGCTAATCCTAACAAAATTAGAGGTTTATGGAGTTAGGAGTAAAAACTTCCCCAAAACCATAACCTAAAAATGAACTAAACTGAAGTTTATAAAAAAAAAATTTGTAGACCGCACTAAGCACGCTAGCCGCGCTAAGAGGGCTTCACTTAAATTCACTAAACCACCTTAGAGTGTGCTAAGTGGGCTCAGACCATGTTTAGCATGCTCGCCTCTTCCAAACTTTCCTCTTCATCTCCCAGGGTGCGCTAAGCGCCCACAGACCGCGCTTAGCCCCGTCTGCAACACATATTTTTGTTTATTTCTTCCAAAAGTGCCTATCTAGAGTCATGCCTTAGACACCTTATTCCTCGATGCTCCAAATACACAAAAGTTACTACAAAAATACATTAAAACTATCAAATGATACATAAATGAATCATAAATACAACTATACACTAATTATACATATGTACACAAAAGTCGGGTTTATTCAACCGAAGTTAACAATAAAGAGTTGATAAGTGCAAAAAAAAGTATATGCAAAAATAGCTACAATTTTCACTTATCAAACACTCCCCAACTTGAACTTGTTTGTCCCTAAACTAGAAACAAACAACTCGAAGAAACACATATGATCAACCAAAGAATCACGAATCAATAATTTTTGAAAACATAAAACAAATGCAATTGTTCAAATGAAAAATAATACACACAAAGTAAACACTTACCATTAAACTACGACTATAACATAAACAGTAAACAAATGCTAAATAAAAAAATCATGCCAAACATTTTAAAAAAACACTAGTTCATAAATGAATCTCATATAGAAAAATCAATCATCGGTAGATGACAGACAAACACACAAAAATGAGGTATTTTCACTCATCCAACAACCTTGCAAACAAAAGATTAAATTATACACTCATCCAAAAATCATGTTGAAGACATAAAAGCAAGAATCACAAGGAACTTTCAAGGTTGTAATGTAGTTTGGTTAACAAATAAGGGATAAGTCCTAAAGCTAATCGAAACAAAGACTTGTCTTAACCTAAGGGAGTGATCAACTCCCAAAAGACTCAAGCAACACAATTTTAATCAAACTTCTTCTTCATTCCAAATTTCTCAAATCAATCACAATACTTATTCGCACAATTATTCGAACTCTTTTTGTTTTTTCTTGTTCAAAGCTTTTTCATTTTTTTCTTTCTTTTTCTTTTCTTTTCTTTTTCAAATATTTTTTTTTATATTTTTCTTTCTCAACCTCATAGCAATCAACCACAAGTGCACAATCATTTTTCTCCCCAACTTGAATTCAACCGACATTATCATGTGAATACTCCCTAGTTTCTAAGGCAAGGTAAAAATTCATATAACAACCAAAAGTTGAGGGCTCAAGAAAAAAACAACAATCAAAATCCATACAAAAAGTGAAATCAATACTTATAGACAAGAATCAAATTCGAAGAATATAGACAATGAAAAAAATGCTCAAAGGGGTTACGAACGACCATACACTCACAAGGACAATTGGATATTTGGTTAGATAGTTGTGCTCAAAATGAAACAAAAATGCATTGATCCTTTTCATACTTTCATATAATCAACACAAACAAAAGATTAAGCATAACAAAATCTAATTAAAACAAGAATTGCGGCCTCCAGCATATGTGAACAATGGAACGTGTTTTGGGCAGGCCCAACGGCTATAGTGGGCCAAGTATGACCTCCTCCTTCGCACGGCCCGTGCGACCGCGACCCGGGATCCCCCACCCTCGGTCGGGCACCATCAATCGTTCGCCATCCTGGACTAGTACTAACCTACGACAATCAACGAGCGCCTCTCAGTATGTCCGACCTCAAGTCGACCAGACAACCAGGAATCGACCAGACCTCTGCCCGTAACCTACCTCCTCCTCGGAACTAACGACTAGTTGCGAGCATACCTTCCTGGTTTGACCAAGTCTTGACAGTTACCTATTTTTGCGGACCCATATATCTAGGCCCAAAAATAGGGACCAATGTCCAAGCGCCAGGGGCACTATATAAACCCTCACTTATGTGAGGGCTATGTATCAAATATTGACTATTCATCACTAAAACCCTAATACTTTGCTTGTATCTCTTTTAGCTCTCACACTTACTTGATCGTCAGAGTGCCTTGCAGGTATAACTCCCCTTTTTCCTCCTCGACTTTCCAGCCCGTCTGAAGATCATCATCTGGCCACCTTGCAGGTTTTAATCAATCGGTAAGATTAGTGGCGTCGACTGTGGGAAACTATCTTCCCCATTTTTTATTCCCAGAATCTGAAGACCAAAGATCCTCTTCATTCATCAATCATGGTCGATCACGGTGATCACCACCTATCTGGAAAGGTTGTGCTCTCCCCGACACGCAAGACCGACAGAAGCCAAGAACATTCTCACCTTGGGGATAACTTTGGTGCCCGTGATGGACATATTATATCCCCGGATTCCAAAGATGCTGATTACGATAATAATCTATTCTTTGACAAACTGTTTCCCAAGAACCCCATCGAAGACCAGCCAAAGATTCTGCAACCGGTCCCCATTCCGTTAAACGTCGACCCAACCATAGCAGTACTGATCGCTGCCCTTAACCGAAACAACTCCCTCATCCTCTAGCAGAGCAAAAGGATGGGGGCTCTAGAGCAGAAAAAGTCAAAGTCTCCTCCTCGAAGACTCCGATGACATAACTCCTCCAACATATCACCTCCCCGAGAGGGGCGTCCTCTAAGAAAGGAAAAATTTGACCTTTCTTTCTGCAAGAAGCATAATCGAGCATCTCCCAAGAAGGATAAAGATTCTTCGCTTCCCAATAAGACAAAGAGAACCTGAAAAGATGATTACAACAGGTCATTATCACCCATACCGAGGCGACAAGGGCAGAGCCCCTCCCCTCAACGAGATGATAATGCTCGACAAGGAAGAAACCATCACTCCCCGTCATCAACGCTAAAAAGACCGATGATAACGAGCCCCACGACCCTTTATTGAGAGAAATTATGGAGGCACAACTCCTGGTCAGGCTCGAGAAGCCGCCCCTGTTGGGATCCTACGATAGTACGACTGATCCAGATGACCATATATAAGACATCGACACCCTACTTGATTACTGAGGCGTGAAGGGTGAAATCAAATGTAGATTGTTACCGAACACTCTGAGAAAAGGTGCCATGGCTTGGTACAAGAGCTTGCCCTTGAATCTATCACTTCTTAGAAACAATTGGGAAAGATATTTTCGAGGCACTTCATCGCCTCCCATCGGCATCCAAAATCAGAGGCTTCACTTGAAGCGATTATCCAGGGCAAAGAGGAATCTCTACATGCATATATCAAGCGCTTCAACAAAGAATCCGTACATATCTCGACAATCGATGCCATGAAGAAGTACCTTCTTGAACAAGGGCTCCGTCCCTGCAGCGACTTCGTGAAGGATGTGGGCATCAGAACTCTAGCCACGCTCGACTCCCTCCTCCTCAAGGCTCAAGCGTACATTCATTATGAGGAGAAAGAAGCGGCCAAAAATGATAGGGATTCAAGGCACCGAGAGACTGCCAAACTCTCGAGAAGCGGCAAGCCCTCGACATCCCGTCGGGAAGGAGAGAGAAAGTGGGAAGTCAGATCCAGAGACTCTAAAGATTACAAGGGGTCTGCTGGTCGGTTCCACGACTACACCTCTCTGACCACTTCAAGAGAATGTATTTTATTCAAATGCGCTAAATCTGAATTTAAACAGGTTGGTGTACGCTTTCCTCGCCAGACACCCTCCAAGCCCGAAACCGACAAGAGCAAGTTCTGTAGGTTCCACAAAAGCCATGGTCACAACACCGACAATTGCATCCATCTCAAGTGTTGTACCCCAAAATTTTCCCTCCCTCTTATTCAAGACATTCTCCTAGCATTCTCAAATGCTCAAGGATGCTCAAGAATTGATTAGACAAATTCTCCTCCTAAGCAAAGGGTCCACAACTAGGGTTTCATCTTTCACAAGGAAATTTGGGTCTTTAAAGTATCAAATGGAATTCATGGTTTCTTATAGGTCTCCAAGAATGCTCATACCAAATTTCATGCCTTGCATCACAACATTGCTCAGGCAATTGCTCAAATAACTAAAAATCAACTGTATTGGACAAAAAGTCAATTATGGTCAACATACAGTCAAAATTTAAGATTTTTGGTCAACATAAATATTTTGAAATCACATTCATCATTTGATCAAGGGTTGATCATGATTCTTCAAGGAAAACTCTCAAATCATCAAAAGTCAAAAGTTGCTAAATTAGGGTTTCCCTTAGGAGAAGTCAACTGAACTTTGACCAAGCATAACTTTCATATGCTTCATCATATTTTCCCCAACCAAATCTTATTTTGAAGAAAAATCAATTCTATACATCGTTGTCGCTCTAAGCTCAAGTCCAAAAAATGCTTCATTTGAGAGATATGGGTCAATACATTATAGGTCATTTCAAAAGTCAACAAAAAGACACTTTTTTCAAGGAAATTTACATCATGATAAAGTCTTCAAATGCAAAAATTATAAACATAGAGATTATAGAGGACACCTTCGGCTTTCCAGAAAGTCCAAGATCACTTTCAAAGGATGAAAATTGAGAGAGTTATGACCAGTGAAAGCTGGGAAGTTTTGAGCAAATGCATGAAGTTTAAATTGAGCAAACTTGATATTTTGGGTTATTGGGTCATTGCTTTAAAGTACAAGTGTGTATTACACTCCTTATACACATCAGATCTTGTTCATGTACCTCTTGATCTATTTTATTTTAATTATTTTTGATTTATTCATTAATAATTCAAAATAAATAAGATAAAAATACAAGGCTTGTCAACAAAGGTCCAAGCCCATATATTTTCACCTAATTCCATGTTATATAATCTCCATCATTCATACATAAGAGAACATAAAACCTTGTGCTAGAAAACAACTTCCAAAAATTCCAAAAAAAAGAGCAAAAATAGGGCAAAGCAAGAAACCTATTTGCAACCGTTTTCAAAGCATTCAAATCCTCTCAATCAATCAATCTCTGAAGTGGTATAGGGTAAGAATGGATCATACTTAATGACCAAAAGTGCATGAAACAAGCATCCTAAGCATGGTCGATTTACATGTTTCTGTGAATTTCGTGTTTTTCTTTTTACTATGCTTTAATTAAAACTAATGTTTGCATTGTGTTTCTGAGACATAACAATGCAGGTTTGAACCCTTGCATGAGTTCCATGATGCCAGAATCGTGCATCCCCATTCTTACACCAATTTGCCTTATCTTGTTCATATCTCTTTCTACAGGATGATTTATCCAAAACTAAGGCCACCAATAGATTCATGAGGGTCAATTTAGGGGGGTAGGGTCCTTTTTATGCATTAACGTGTTCTATTTTGTAGGTTTCGAAAAATAACTCACCAGAGAAAACGACCAGAGCTAGGGCTCCGGCGCCTCTGTGGTCCACTTTTAAAATATATTTTTTCATTTCTATTTGGTACACGGATGAGGGCATAGTACCGCTGGTCAAGGCGTTGAGTTGTGAGCGTAAGGGTGTGTGTTTGATCCCGACGCTTTACCATATTTTTTTTTATTTTTCCAATTTATGCATGTTTTATGTATAATATGCAGCGCTTAGTTCCTAACACAACCAGCGCGTTGGCTGGGTGGCAAGCAAGTCAGTATGAAGGCTAGAGGGCGTGGATTTAACACCCACCCCATGCAGTTTTACATTTTTCTTTTTAACCTTATTTCTTTTAATTATTAACCCTAACTTTTTCCTTAACCCTAATTATTTTTCTTAATCACCTATCAATCTATTTTAATCCTTTTTTCAAAACTGTAATAAATTAGGTTTAGGTTTTTAATCAATACTTAATTTTGATATTTTTTATTTACTAATTAATTAAGTTAATAAATACTTTCTTAAATTAAAATTAATTAGACTTTAGGATTTTTTATTAATTAAAATTAATTAGATTTATCGTTTTAAATTTTTAATTAATATCAAATTAATTTCATAAAAAATCACATTCAAACATTTTTTTTAAACATTTTTTATTTCACATTTAAATTCCTAGAGAAATTGTATAGGTCGCGCGACTTTCTCTTGTAATAGTTTAAATTTATCTTTCCGCATTTTTTCTATTATGTAACTGTTTACAGGGTGTAATAGTCTAAGGTTTAATTTCCGCATCTTTTTTTATGTAATTTCCCCAAAGCCGTGTAATAGCTTAGAATTTACTTTCCGCACCTTTACCTTTTTGTATATATTATACTGCTAGTAATTAGACGTGTATGGCAAGATTAAAAACAAATGATAGCTAACCCTAATCAAAGATAAACATAACTGAAAACAAATCATTCTCACACTCGTACCTCTAGGGTAACCTCCCTTACTGAATTCGGAAAA
The DNA here is from genome assembly GCA_948472305.1 of Vicia faba. NCBI lineage: Eukaryota > Viridiplantae > Streptophyta > Magnoliopsida > Fabales > Fabaceae > Vicia > Vicia faba. Next base: position 1,266,319,786 of record OX451738.1, read on the forward strand.
AATAGTCATGTCCCTCGAACATGGAGACGCTTTAGCATTGTCCCTCGATTAGAAAAGATTGTAGTCCCTCAATGAGCCTTTCGAATGTTGCCTTTGGTAAATGATCTGGTATCTTATGAAATTGCTAAAGTGGTCCTACGAGTTTCCTTCAATGACTATACGATGACCCGCGCCTGTCTGTTCGCATCCAACGATAGGGCCTCTTACTAACTAATGGTAGGTGTGATATGGTGGGAGAACTGACTTGAGATTTTGTGTTTATGTTCGCAAATGTTGCGGTTTAGCAAGAGTTTCCACCGACTTTTCTTTTATCTAATAAGGAAAGGTGAAAAAGCACAGGAAATACCTTTAGAGATGTTTTCTTGAGTTCGGGGGTAGATTATGAAAAGGGAAGGTATTAGCACTCTTTTCATCCATGGTTTTCCATGGGCTCTTAGTTACTTTCTAGATCACTTGCTTTTGTTTGAATGTGCTTGCGGTGTCATTTTTGAAAGTATTTTGAAAATGTAACTTTGTAATGATTCTCGTTTCTATAAGAACGCATACAAAGTGTTTGTTTTGAAAATAGTTCAAAGAGGTGTTTGTGATATGTATTTTTGTAAGTGATTTTGAAAACGTCTTTGCAACGATTCTCGTTTCTATAAGAACGCGTACAAAGTGTTTGTTTCGAAAATGTTTCAAAGTGGAAGTGTAGGTGTATGAAAAGTTTTTGTTGTGAGCAAGCAAGTAACCGAGAGCGAAACTACCTACTCAAAAGGTCTTAGATGCATTTTTCCTCCTCCTTTAGATGTTGCTACCTTACCATTGATTTGGTAAGAAGCCCCATCGTTGAATGTGAAGGGACGAGCGTTGGGTCATTGTATGACCATGATAGCAATGTTGTGAGATGACTTAGCACTTTTCTTTAGGGACTAAGATCATTTCGTAAGGCAACTTTGATAGCATCATCGAGGGACTATGATCTTGTATTTTTTTTATTTGTTTGTGCTAAGACATCCCACATGTATAACATGGCCATTTTTGTAAGGCAACAAGTGAGATTACCCTAAGGGTGCATGTCTGCAAAGTATGTTTGATTTGCATGCATTTTGTCTTTATTAGGGTGGTCTATTTTGTCGTTTTCATGTCTTGCCATACACATCCTAATTACTAACAATATATGAAAGCAATAAAAGCGCAAAAAGTGTAAAGTCCTACGCTATTACAATGTTTAGGGGATGGGGTATACAAGTTTATGAATGGGGATTGCAAATGAAAATAAGTCCTAAATTACTATTACAACCATATTGAAATGCATAAGAATGTACAAGAAATGTGAAATGAACTTGTTTAGAAAATGTTTTTGTCTTAAGGAAATAAAATAAAAGAAAATATTTTTATATTTTTCATGTTAATAAAAAAAAGATGAGAAGGAAAATAAATGCAAAAATAGAAACAACGTGTCGCTGAAAAAATGAAGTCAGAGGTTTTGACCCTGGCACGCTGCAAAATAGAAACCTGTTAGTGAAAATGTATAAGGTCAGAAGTTCTGAACCCACTGGGAACACAATAGTTTTCAAAAGTTCTGATACCACTGGCAACTAAACAGACTTCAGAAGTTCTGATACCACCAATAATAAAACAAGCTTCAGAAGTTCTGATACCACCGCCAGAAATTGGTCTCTCTCTATGCTAGTCGAAACATTTGTAATTTGGTTATTTCTCCACAAAATAAAAGACATGCACAGAATAGTTATAGCAGGTGGCACAACGTTTCAGAAATAGGAAACATCGGTACTATAAATCAGAGGCACGTATGAATTTACTAATCCTAATTCTAAGTTTTAATTCCTTCAAGAGGTTCTGAACTGATTTACTCCCTACTTAGGCAGACAGAAGGCATGAAAATCTCAGAAAATGCATGACACCAAAAACCTGATATCTACATTGTATCTGAGCATGTAAATCTGGTAATGCTTAAATAATGTGGTGAGGGTCAGCAGAAACTTACCTTGCAGTTGGAAGAAGTTCTGTGAATCGGAGTTAACCTTAACTCTGATGAGACTCTGAACAGTTTCTTCACGTACTCAGTAAGCTGGAAGTTTTCAACTTCTGGGGATGGCAAGGAGGTGATGTTCTGATTTCTTTGAGTGGATGGATGGAAGGTGTATATTAATATGAACACAGAAGTTTAGGTAGTTTCCAACGTGTGGATCAGAAACTGTGTGAGTGGTTTTTAGTTAAGAAATAATTGAGAACAAGTAGAGTTTTGAATGCATGGAATCAAAAGTTAACAAGGCTTTATGTGTTGTGTTTACAGTTCTTAGAACTCTTGGAATTTTGACAGGGGTTCAAGGCTTTTTTTGCTCAAAATTTTGACTTTTTTTACAAAATTTTCTCGCTCTCTTCTCAGTGACCAATGGTGTTCTATTTATAGGAAAAGTTTTGTGGGTTTGAAAATGTCAAGTAGCGCCAACATCATACGCTAGATGCTGGCCTGCTCTTGAAGCAAGTTCCAAAAAGGTGTGATAGTTGACAGTTTATTTTTAGCTTAGGCTGGATTAACAAGCAGGATTAAGGAAAAGTGAACCCACAAGTAAAAAGTAGCGCATGGACCCTTACCTAATTCTGTACAAAAGTATTTCTATGCTACATGTGGAGAGATCCTTTGGACAAAGACTCAAAAGTGGTTGTGAGCATTAATGAGCATTAAATGATGATGAGATTTGTCAAAATCAGAAATCTTGTAATGTGAGATTTTGCATCATTGCTTAATTCTAGATCAGAAGTTCCATTTAGGACGAACACCCAACTTCTGATCTTTGTACCTTGTTGCCTCAGCATGCTCTGAAGGATTCCTCGGGTTTTCCAGTAACCTTCTTTGATTTACTTTTGAAAACTCTGGATTAAAAGTTCTGCTTCAGCGCAACATCCAATCTTCTGATCCTCTTACCTTCTGGCTCCAGCATGTTCTGAAGGAGCTTTCAGGATTCATATTACGCTTATTACCTTTTTTATATTACCCTAGAAAACTCTGACTTAATTTATGTGGATGCTGAAAAGCCATGATCTGACTGAAGACTATGTGTTGAACCAAGTTTACAACTTCTGACTGCACCTGCCTGGAGGCTGGCTCAGAAGTTCTAAAGTGTCATTTTTCTTAAATACTTAGAAAAAATCCCAAGTATTTAGAAATTTGGCTTTTCCATAGTAAATTTAACTTTTGAACTTTTTGATGATACAAACTTCATAATCCAACATGTCTTGATGAAATATGATTTCAGATATTTGATTTTGATCCAAAAGTCAAAGTTTGACCTTTTAATGTGAAAATGACTATTTTGCCCTAGCAGGCGACTTTCTTGAAACATTTGTAATTCAAAGCTCGAGATTGGATGAAAGTAAACCTGAGGATCCAGGGTGATTTCTTGAGAAATTGAGAGGGCAAATTTTGGGGTACAACAACTTCCCCTGTTCAATCTTCTTTAACCTGAAGAGTTAGATTGGCGAGATTTTCCATTTGTGACTCGAAGGTGGAAGATGATTGGACACTAGAGTGCCCAAAAATTTGCACTCGGCGGCAATAGGAGGAATGAGCTTAAAGATGCCATTTGGAGAGGTGATAGAATCTTGTTGGAGACAAGCTTGTAGATGCCATCCAAGAATGCTTGTTGAAATTTAATTCGTAAGTTGAATATCAGAATAGCGTCCGTGTCTAGAGTGTATCTGAACTATACCAAAGGTTGGATCTGTACTGTATCAAGAGGTTGATTCTAAATGAGTATCAGAACGGTACCCATGTTTGGAGCGTATCTGAACAGTATCCGAAAGTTGTATCTGAATGAGTATCAGAATGGCATCCGTGTCTGGAATGTATCCGAACTGTATCTGAATGAGTATCATAGTGACATCCGTGTCTGGAGCGTATCTGGATTGTATCTGAATGTTGAATCTGAATGAGTATCAGAATGGAATCTGTGTCTGGAGCATATCTATATTGTATCTGAAAGTTGAATCTGAGTGAGTATCAGAATGGCATCCGTGTCTGGAGCGTATCTGAATTGTATCTGAAAGTTGAATATGAATGAGTATCAGAATGGCATCTGTGTCTGGAGCGTATCTGAACTGTATCTGAAAGTTGAATCTGAATGAGTATCAGAATGGCATCCGTGTCTGGAGCATATCTAAACTGTATCTGAAAGTTGAATCTGACTGAGTATCAGAATGGCATCCGTGTCTGGAGCGTATCCGTATTGTATCATGATTGCATATTGTTAATGGTAGTTGTTAATCTTATCCTGAAAAGGGTAAAATGGTAGTTGAAACACCAAGTCATGTTTGCATGAAATGTATGATGCAATGTACTTTCTTTATCAATGTTTATGATATATGGATGCAATGTATGCTCCTGTGAGCTAATTTGTTGTATTGCTATTTGATTGAGAAAAATAAATCCCTGAATGCTGCTGGGGATATGTGAATTTTCATGTCTTGAATTTGAAGAATTGGTGAACTTTTGTCAAGAGAAGTAAATTTTGTTGTGAAGGCAGTGCCATATACTGCTCGTAAGATCTGCTTGGGGAATCCTGAGAAATTTGACGATTTCTACTGGGGATTAATAACTTGAAATTTTGTTCCGTTGGAGATTTAAATGATGTACTGTGGGGATTTCTTGGATAATAATCTAGAGGTATTTCCCTATCCATTCGAACCATCAGTAATTGTCTCTCTCATTTTGTTTATTTGTAAACGGTAATTATGTTCAAATGCATATGTTCATCAATGAATCATTGGACGTTTTTGCAAACAAAACACAAGCGTAAAGAAAAGACAAATAGTTTTTGAAATTTCAAAGGGATATCTTTGTATTGACTTTGAGTAAGTATTTTTTGTACAAAAGGGACAAACATTCTAGTAAGAGAATGCTGTCATAAAACAAGAAAAATTTATACAGATAAAGATAGCTATGTGTAATAATCCCATGGGGTTCCTGTTATGCTATAGCCTTCGCATTCTCCGAGTATCTTGTCTATTTGTTGCTTCGTTCGAAGATGATTGAATTGATCAGAAACTTCGAGTTTGTCAATAGAAGCCAAAGGTTGTCCGTCAAGTGATCCGACGGGACATAGTCATACGCTTTAATTCCCTAACTTTTTCCTGGACCACCCTTTTGGGTTTTCAGTCCACCGAGATACCCTTTTTTTCCCAAGTCGCCCTTTCGGGTTTTTAACTTGTCGGGTGTACATATTTTTTCATTTTATCCCTAATTTTTGCCCGAACCTTTTGGTTCGCCGGGATGCCCCTTATTTTGCCTAGGCGTGTCAACCTAGCGGGTCTCTTATGTGTAGTATCTTTTGACTATGTCCGCATTTGCAGGGTGTGGCAGATCATCGCCATCCATGGTGGTCAAGATCATTGCCCCACCGGAGAATATGTTCTTGATTATAAATGGTCCTTCATAGGTAGGAGTCTATTTGCCCCTGGGATCACTTTGTGGCAAAATGATACGTTTGATCACTAGATCTCCAACTTGATATACTTGACGCCTAACTTTCTTGTTGAAAGCCTTGATCATCTGCTTTTGATACATATGACCATGGCAAACAGCAGTAAGCCTCTTTGCATCAATTAAGTTCAGTTGATCAAGTCGAGTCAAGATCCAATCGTCTTCATTCAAACCGACATCCTTCATAATTCTCAGAGAGGGGATTTGAACCTCAATAGGAAAGACAACCTCCATGCCGTAAACCAAAGAATAAGGTGTTGCCCCACTTGATGTGCGAGCCATGGTACGGTACCCGTGGAGAGCAAATGGTAGCATCTCATGCCAGTCTTTGTACGTGACTATCATCTTTTGTATGATCTTCTTAATGTTTTTATTCGTAGCTTCGACAACACCATTCATCTTTGGCCGATAGGGGGAAGAATTGTGATGCTGAATCTTGAATTGCTCGCACAAGGCGGTGATCATAGTGTTGTTAAGATTTGTACCATTGTCAGTGATGATCCTTTCCGGGATACCGTACCGGAAAATGAGATTTTGCTTGATGAAGCGGACAACAACATTCTTAGTAACAGAAGCGAAGGAAGTCGCTTCGACCCACTTTGTAAAATAGTCAATGGCCACTAGGATGAAACGGTGTCCACTGGAGGCTGTAGGCTTGATCTCTCCAATCATATAAATTCCCCACATAGAAGAGGGCCAAGGAGCCGTCAAAACATTCAGAAGAACCGAAGGTACGTGCACCTTGTCAGCATAAATTTGACACTTATGACAGGTCCGAGAGTGTTGATAGAAATCTGCTTGCATGGTAGACCAATAACAGCCTGCCCGTAGGATTTTCTTCGCCGTCGTATGCCCACTGGAGTGGGTGCCAAAAGTACCGTCATGTAATTCAGCCATGATCTTTTCAGCTTCAACCTTATCCATGCACCGAAGCAAAATGGAGTCATGATTGCGTTTGTACAAGATACCATTACTAAGGAAGAAATTAGTAGAGAATCTCCTTAAGAACTTCTTATCATTGATTGAAGCTCCTTCTGGATATTCTTGAGTCTCGAGATACCTCTTGACCTCATGAAACCAAGGTTGGTCCACTACCTCTTCAATATTAATCTCGTGACAATGAGCTGGTTCATCCCTTCGTTCGATGGTGATCTGGGTAGCCTCGTTATCCCAATTAAGTTTAAACATAGGTGACATTGTGGCTAGAGCGTCTGCTAGCTGATTTTCTTCTCGCGGGAAATGCTCGAAGGTAATCTTCTCAAAATGTGGTAGGAATATCAAAACATGTTCTTTGTAAGGGATAAGGTTTGGGTGTTTGGTGTCCCATTCCCCTTTGATCTGACTGATGACCAAAGCTGAGTCTCCAAATACGTCTAAGGATTTGATTCCCAAGTCTATGGCAGCTCTGAGACCAAAGATGCACGCTTCGTATTCCGCCATGTTGTTTGTACAATTGAAGCAAAGTCTGGCAGTAAAGGGAGTATGACACCCTTCTGGAGATATGAGTACAACGCCGATGCCATTACCAAGTGCATTAGATGCTCCATCAAAGAACAGGGTCCATCGGGATCCTTGTTCAGGTCTATCATATGGCCTTATTTCTTCACAATTGTCTAATGTCATGATGTCTTCATCCGGGAATTCAAACTTCATGGACTGATAGTCTTCTACAGCCTGATGAGCAAGATGATTAGCTACCACACTGCCCTTTATAGCTTTCTGGGTAGTATACTGTATGTCGTATTCTGTTAGGATCATCTGCCACCTAGCTATTCTCCCAGACAAAGTAAGCTTTTTGAAGATGTACTTTATCGGATCCATCTTAGATATCAACAAGGTAGTATGAGTCAGCATATACTGTCTTAGCCGGCGAGCAGCCCATGCCAGAGCGCAACAAGTTTTCTTGAGCAGTGAATATCTAGTTTCAGAGTCAGTAAACTTTTTGCTCAGGTAGTAAATAGCATACTCTTTTCGGCCAGACTCGTCATGTTGCCCCAATACACACCCCATTGAGTTTTCTAAAACAGTCAGATACATAATCAACGGTCTTCCCTCGGCTGGTGGCATCAAAACAGGAGGCTCTTGTAAGTACTCTTTGATTTTGTCAAAGCAACCTGGCATTCATCATTCCATCTGACCACTTGATCTTTCTTCAATAGTTTGAAGATTGGCTCACAAGTAGCTGTTAGGTGAGAAATGAATCTGGAAATATAGTTCAAGCGTCCCAAGAATCCTCTGACTTCCTTCTCAGTACGAGGAGCAGGCATCTCTTGTATTGCTTTAACTTTGGTAGGATCGACTTCAATACCCTTGTTACTGACGACAAAACCTAAGAGTTTACCGGACTGTACTCTGAATGTGCACTTGTTTGGATTCAACCTCAACTTGTACTTCTTCAGTCTCTCAAACAGCTTTTGTATGTGATCTAAGTGCTCTTCTTCTGTTTGTGATCTGGCTATCATATCGTCTACGTAGACCTCTATTTCATGATGTATCATGTCATGAAATAAAGCTACCATGGCGCGCTGATAGGTTGCTCCAACATTCTTTAGTCCGAACGACATCACCTTGTAGCAGAATGTGACCCACTGTGTGACAAATGTTGTTTTCTCCATGTCCTCAGGTGCCATTTTGATTTGGTTGTAACCTGAGAATCCGTCCATAAAGGAAAACACTTTGTGTTGGGCCATATTGTCAACCAGGATATCGATGTAGGGGAGTGGAAAATCATCTTTAGGGCTCGCCCTATTCAAATCTCTATAGTCCACGCACATTCGTACTTTGCCGTCTTTTTTAGGTACGGGAACAATGTTGGCAACCCATTGAGGATAAGAAGTGACAGCCGAGAATCCAGCGTTGAATTTCTTCATGACCTCCGCTTTGATCTTTTCTGACATATCAGGTCTCATGCGGCAGACTTTTTGTTTTACTGGCGGACAATCTTCTTTTGTTGGCAGACGATGTACCACAATGTCCGTATCAAGTCCTGGCATGTCTTCATATGACCAAGCAAAGATCTCAACATAATCATGCAACAGCTGAATCAGACGCTCCTTGATACTAGGCTCCAGATTGACACCCACCTTGACCTCTTTTTTATCCTCCTCAGTACCCAGGTTGACTGTACCCACAGGTTCCTCGTGAGGATGAATAGCTCTTTCCTCTTGTCGTAGTAGTCTGGCCAGTTCCCCTGGTACTTCATAATCTTCCTCACCTTCGTATTCGGCTTGGAAGATTAGATCCTCACAGTCACAAAAGGCCATAGCAGTATCGTTACCCATGGGATCCAGAATGGGGTACCTGCATTTGTGAGTGTGGGTGTGTGTAAGGGTATAGCCATCCTTAAAAAATAAAATGTAAAAGAAAGACAATGAGCATAAAAATTTGTATGCGAAAACGTCCATGATTCATTAAATGTCATATGAAGATGAAATAATAACCCTTACAAATGGACCATTGTGCCTCGGGCAAGACACAAGGTTTTAAGTGTGCGAATTGTTTTTGAATATTACAAGTCTAACCAAAATGTAGAGATAAATTACTGAGGGATGAAAGTTATTGGGACAAAGTCTCTGGCCCCCAATTGCGAAGTCCTCCGCTGACAGTTGGAAATATCTAATCCTCCAAGCTGTAGTCCTCTTCACCATATTCGACCACATTGACCTCCCGATTGCTAATCTTCAAGGGTGGCTGTTGCACCCAAAAATTTGCCCTCTCATGTTTTCCAAAGTCTTCCCCCTGCCTGGTTGATCACAAACTCTTGCCTAAGGAAAAAGAAGATTTTTGAGTGGTACTTCAAATACCTTTTGATTGGCATCCTGAAAGACACTTCGATTGACATTCTGGACAAGCATTTCGATTGGTATCCTGAAAGACCCTTCGATTGGCATTCTGAAGGAGTATTTCGATTGGCATTATGGACAAGCATTCAATTGGAATTATGTCAAGGCAATTTCGACAGGCATGTCAACCATGTCCTTTGATTGGCATGAACAACACCTTTTGATTGGCCTGTTAGCAGAGCCTTTCGATTGGAATCCTTCGATTGATATTTGGGACAGGCCCATTCAAAGGGTACGCAGGGAGTCCATTCGAAAGAGGCAAATCAGGACTAATCGAAGAGCATGGCCTGAAAGCATTCGAAATTCAAGCGTCCAGGTTCATTCAAGGGACACGAATGTTTCAAAAGAGGAAATAATTTAATGTGTTTGATTTTTGTCCAGAGCGTCAAAGGCCTGTTTTAATGGCTGTCCCTTGCCATTACTGCACCCTCACACCCCTATAAATACAAAGGCCAGCATACATTACCAACACAAAAAAATCACACGAAAATCATAGAATGAAAATTATACACACACAAAAAAATCTGCAGGAGAACAAAACATTGGAGAGACGCTGCCCAGAATTTTCCAAGCCAAAGCAGTCCCTCAGATCGAAGGTGCCTACGCCCAAAAGCCCTCAAATCAAAAGTTCCTACATCCAGGAAGTGCCCAGATCGAAAGTGCCTACATCCAGGAAGTGCCCAGATCGAAAGTTCCTGCGCCCAGAAGTGCCCAGATCGAAAGTGCCTGCGCCCAGAAATCCCAGATTGAAAGTGCTCCCATCCAGCCAGTGCCCAAATCGAATACTCAATCTGCAGGTAAGAAAGGGTAAATTTTCCAACCTTACATTTGCATAAACACATTATTACTTGTTGTTACCTTTGATTTGCCATCTTAGACAGGATCGAAAGGCCTGGGTTTGGCACCCAGGTCACATTTTTCGTGTGCTAACATTTGCTGCAGATTTAGCCTGAAGAGACCCCAACAAGTGCAGGATCTAAGGGCCTGGGATTCAATACCCAGGCCCTGCATTTTTGTTTCGCTCACATACTTTTACAGGTATAACATCCCAGATCGAAGGAGAGCCCTTCTCTCGATCGAACCCATTAGCATGCTGGATCGAAAGAGGCATCTCATCCCTGGATCGAAAGTCATGACCTCCATGATCGAAGGGAAATCCTCTTCTCTGGATCGAAGGCTACTCACGCCTTATTGTCTGGCCCAATCGAAAGGACCAGGACCCTCTCTGGACCGAAGCAGTCCATTCCCTCCCTGGGTCGAAACTCCTTTTTTCCCTGGATCGAAGGATCCCTCCTGCACTTTATTTTTTTTGTTTTTATTTTCATAAACTTCTTTTTATCTTTTTAATTAACATTAAAATAAAATAAAAATCACAAAAAAACATTAGGTTAGTTTTTATTCAAATTAATTTTGTAAACAAATTAATTAATTATTTTAACTTCATTTTATCAATTTAAAATAAACTAGACTTAGGAGTATTTAATTCAAATATCTTCTTAATCAAAAACAACCAAAAAGATTTTCTTATTTACTTAGAAATCTCTTAGACGTCTCTTTTCCTTGTTTTACGCGCGTTTATTTTATTGTAATTGCCTATTGGGATGTAATAGCTTAACTAAGACCCTTTACTGCTTTATTCCCCCCAATTTTGGACATGTAAATAATCCCCCTCCCTGAAAGCCTTGTAATAGTGTAGGATTTACAATTTTCGCACTTTAAATTCCTGTACATATATTAACTGCTTAGATGTATGCTAACTAGGATTGCATGACAAGATTAACTCTTAACTTAAAATCAACAGTAGATCACCATGACATGCAAGAATAAAATAACTTAAAATTGACACACTTGCACATGCCACTCTTAGGGTACACCTCACTTGGTTGCCTCGAACATGGTCATTAAGTATAGGATGTTTTAGAGGTCGTCCTTTTGTCCCAAGATCATAAGTTGCCTCGAAACGGTTGCCTCGGAAAAATGATCTAAGACATTAGGATTACCACTAAAGCGTCCTAATGTTGCTTTAGTGACCACACGTCCCTTAAACCGAATTGACCCGGAAAACTCCAATGATGGTGCTACCTACTCCTCAATAGTGGGATAGCACTGTCTAAAGGACAGTTGCACAGTTTAATTCCTTTTTGAGTAGGTAGATGTTCTTAAGTACTTGCTCTCTTTTAAAACAAAACAAAACTTTTCTCACTTACACCTTTCGAACAAAGTTTTCAAAAACACTTCATACACTCTTGAGGACAGAAGCAAGATTTAAAATGAAGTTTCAAACAAAACTCTTTTCAAAACCCACAATCACAAAGAAAAGCAAACTTTTGAAAACATAGTGAGCAAGTACCTAAGAGCCCGTGGATAACCACAGATAGAAAGGGTGCTAACACCTTCCCTTTCTATAATCTACCTCCCGAACCCGAGAAACATCTCGAAAAGGAATTTTTCTGTGCTTTTGTCCTTTCCCTTGTTGGATAAAATAAAAGACGGTGGCGACTCTTGCTTACCGCGACACTTTGCAAAAACAAACACAAACGCGAACCAGCATTCAAAAAACAGTCAGTTCTCGTTCCCATCGACCACAGAACTGGCGACTCTGCTGGGGAATAATTAATAAGTGAGGTATACCTTGGGATTAGATCACTTGTGTTTTCAATTGTATTGCTTTGTATGCTTTTAATTTTGTGGGCTTGTATTGGAGTTCTATAGATCCTAACCCGGATCTGGGGGTACCCTTTTTAGGTAAGTAGCAACAAACTGTGAGGGAACTGTGCGGGGTATACCGACATGGTTGAAATAGTAGCTACGTTGATGTGGCACTTTGGTGAGTACCGGTAACCCTTGAGTTAAGTCAAGGAGAGTACGGGGCCGCCGCATGGTGTCGTGAAGCATCAATTGACCTTAGAACCTTACTTGACCATCTTGGCCTTTTTTAGGGGTAGTGAGATGACCGACTTTGGTGCAGTCCGAAGTTGGTAGATACTCGATACTACACTCATTGAGGGTTGTTTTCTTGGAATATTTTGGTCGCCAGTTAAGTGGCTAAACCAAAACAATGAATATAGAAAACAATCCAATGATATTGAGCTCCTTAGAACCCGGTTACTATTTATAGGACAGGTTTTGAGCCAACTAAACTCAAGAGGGAAATACCTATGAAACTCCATGCCAGCCTAAACTTAAGGCTATTTGTGTGACTTGTGTGCCTTCAAATCTGAACTACTTGCACATTCTTGTTATCTGACAACATGAGTTCCTTGCAGGTTTTGTTTACAGTCCTTATCCAATAATTTGGACTTATTGCAGGGCTTACTTACATCACCTTACACTTTTGCATACCTGTACATAACATCATAACATCATACCATAGCATTTTTCCTTAACCATTTCAAGGATCTCAAAGGTTTGTGATGCAGGTTATGGTAAATCAAATGTCCAGCAAGGGGCAAAGGGGATTTATTTTCCTCTAACCAAGTTTTTCTAGAAATCCAAGCATGATAACTTGAGTCAGGGGATACGACCCACTCGATATGGTGAGCTTGACTCTTGAAGAAGGACTCTCAGCAACATGAAGTTCCTTCAATCAAGCTACCAGATTCAGATTCTAACAGTTTCTTGTTTACCCCGCGAGATCCTTGAAAACATTGCATACATATATCATACATATCATAACAGGTCTTCTAATACAGGTCTCTCATGTTCTCGCTGTTTATTGCAGCAATGGCTTTCCAACCAGACAACCAAGATCTCCGGGCTCAAAACGCCCAACTTCAAGAAATGTTCTTGAACCTATCCCAGGGGCAAGAAGAAATAAAAGCTCTCCTCACAAGGGGCTTGGTCCTAGGGAATCCAGGAGGCATCAGGAATGATCAGTTGGAAGGGCTACAAATTGAGTTGGCAATAATGAAGATCCAGGTGATGAGACAACTGGTGGGCCAGATGGCTCTCATTCAAGACTTAGCTCAAAGACAAGAAGAGCTCAGGGTCCTCGTCAACAAGTTGCTTCAAAATAACTGAGTGGGGCAAACAACTAGGGTTGAAGATCAAGTCATCATTCAACCACCTTTGGGGCAAGAAGACAAGGGAAAAGCTCCTCGGCTTGCTTCGGGGTCACAAGCCCAGCATCAACCTCACCAAAAGCAACGGGTTGACCGGAGGCAATTTACCAAGCTCAACATGCCGCTGTATCAAGATTTACAACACCTGTTAAGATTGAATCTGGTGACATTAAGGGACCCTCCTAAGAATCCCAACACAACCTCCCCAAGGTACAATCCTGATGCAAGGTGTGCATACCATTCTGACAGTCCTGGACATGACACCAACGACTGTTGGACTTTGAAGAACAAAATTCAAGACCTGATTGATGAGGGAGTATTGGAATTCACACAAGATGGTCAGGCTGAGTTCTTCTACCATCCCTCCAAGGTTCACCATTTGAAGTGACAAGTACTGAGACGAGAAGACTTTTGTTCATTTGAATTTTCAAGTTGTAATCTCTTTGTTATTCAAACAATTATCCATTAATGCCAAACTTTGTTTCATTAATGCATCGCATATGTTTGTTTTGATTTGATCCAATCATTTTCATTACATTTAAACTATGTTTTTTACTCACTTTATGACATTCAACTCTTGCTAAAAGTTACAAGCCTTTAGAGGGAGGATGACGAAACAATGCCATAATCTCATACATTATGCTTTTGGACAGACCTTGCTGACGATGTACAGGCATTTCTTTCAAATCCTAAACATTGGAGTTATAAGGAAGATAATCCCTAGTCAACCCCTTCGAGCCAAAGAAGTAGGAGTTTTATGTTTTTAAACAAATTGAAACCTTTGATTTAAACCTGGGGCAGGGTAGTCTCTCAGTTAATTCAAAAGATGTGCATTGAAGTCGCAAAACTCTCAGTTCATAATACAACGAACGACATCAAAAGCATTCCTCTGGAATCAAAAGATAGTGGTGGTTCCTTATCTCATAGGCAGTCAATCTCTCAAAAGAGAAAAGCCCACTGAGCCAAAATCTATAAAGGAGGCTTAAGAAAGCTGGGGCATCCCGCTGACTGTAATCTCGAAAACAAGAACAGTCAGGCAAAATTTAGGGATAACAAATCAAAAGAACGAGGTCGCTAAAAATCCTCAATAACATGAAAAAATGTTGCAAAAATGACTTCCTTCCAACAAATTCAACTTGTGTGAACCATCACCAAAAACGTCGTTCCAGACTCATTTGGAGTTCAAATGCACAATTAACTGAGTTTAGGATTGAAGAACATCACGAAGAGTGGGTGGGTACAAATATACTTTGAGACTTTATCCTTTGTTTCTTAAACCGTGAACCAAGCCACGTTACAACCCTTCAAAAGTCCTAACTGAAGCATGGGTTAGTTCGAAAGCATACTGTTACAAAAGGTATCCTGACTCCTGTAAGGCTTTGCCCTAAATCTTGTGTTGAATTTGTCTTATAAAAAAAAGTTTTCTGCTAAAAAACACACTTTTCAAAACTTCGAGACAAGCATAAACTTTGCATTATTTGAATATCACTGTTTGCATTTGGCTATTTGTTTGACAGCGGAGAAATTCACACAACGAATATCCGATGAACGAAAACCCTCTCAGTGAACAAAATCACTTCAAAAAGGATGACACTTCCAATCAAGGGGCGTGGAATGATCATTGTCCATCACCTGGGGCAGTCCAATCAAGATTCCAGGACATCTCTGAAGAAGTGAGTAACCAGAGGCAAGTCTCCATCTCCGTCACTTGGGGCATTGAACGTCAATCTTAGTGAAAGGTTACGTACAGTCAAACATTTCCTGGCAGTGTCGCAAACACTCGCTGCTAGGGGCAATGACAAATCTCCCCAGATCCTTCTCATAGGATGACTCCCAGCAAGGGTTTAATCTCTGAAAACCTTTCCTCAACTGAATCCACCTCAAGAATCCTCGAGGACTTCCCCCAACAAAGATGTCACCTCTCTAGCAGACTGACGACAGGGTTTATTTCCCCAACAACACCAGGATTCCCCAGCTTGAGTTTGCCTCCCCGACTACTACAAATCAAAGGACCACAACTCCTCTTCCCCAGTAGACTACTCTGCAATCCCCAGCAAGTTACTGTGAAACCTGGACCCGACCAGATGTCAGTTTAACTTTGACTCCCCAGTAGAGCAACAGACAACCGAGACTCCTGAACTTGTTCCCCAAGAACGAATCAATACTCTCCACAGAGTTCACAACTTTCCCCAACGGAGTTCTCCTCAACAAAACAAGGATCCTCAGTGGAAACATTCTAAGAAAAGTTTGAAGATATACCTACTCTTCAACAACAGTCCGGGATTTAATAACTCCCCAACGCTTGTCAAGAATTTATTCTCCAAGAAAAAATTACATTTCAACAACATTCATAACATGTGCATACAAAATGCATATAATATAAATCTCATTTATTTTGAGAACATCATTACACAATGCATACATCATGACATTGCATACAACTAACTCTTTACCTTTTCAGGAAAGATCGATCAACAGATAAAAGTCATTACCTTTTGGAGTAGCAGTCGTCAAAGATTCCTTCATCATCCTGTTGAGGTAGAAGTCATCCAAGATTCCTTCATCATCCCGTTGAGGTAGTAATCGTCAAAGATTCCTTCACCATCCCGTTGAGGTAGTAATCATCCAAGATTCCTTCACCATCCCGTTGAGGTAGTAATCGTCCAAGATTCCTTCATCATCCTACTGAGGTAGAAGTCATCCAAGATTCCTTCATCATCCCGTTGAGGTAGTAATCGTTAAAGATTCCTTCATCATCCCGTTGAGGTAGTAATCGTCAAAGATTCCTTCACCATCCCGTTGAGGTAGTAATCGTCCAAGATTCCTTCACCATCCCGTTGAGGTAGTAATCGTCCAAGATTCCTTCATCATCCTGCTGAGGTAGAAGTCATCCAAGATTCCTTCTTCATCCCGTTGAGGTAGTAATCGTCAAAGATTCCTTCACCATCTCGTTGAGGTAGTAATCATCCAAGATTCCTTCATCATCCTGCTGAGGTAGTAATCGTCCAAGATTCCTTCATCATCCTGCTGAGGTAGAAGTCATCCAAGATTCCTTCATCATCCTGCTGAGGTAGTAATCGTCCAAGATTCCTTCATCATCCTGCTGAGGTAGAAGTCATCCAAGATTCCTTCATCATCCTGCTGAGGTAGTAATCGTCCAAGATTCCTTCATCATCCTGCTGAGGTAGTAATCGTCCAAGATTCCTTCACCATCCTGCTGAGGTAGAAGTCATCCAAGATTTCTTCATCATCCCGTTGAGGTAGTAATCGTCCAAGATTCCTTCATCATCCTGTTGAGGTAGTAATCGTCCAAGATTCCTTCACCATCTCGTTGAGGTAGTAATCGTCCAAGATTCCTTCACCATCCCGTTGAGGTAGTAATCGTCCAAGATTCCTTCATCATCCTGCTGAGGTAGAAGTCATCCAAGATTCCTTCATCATCCTGCTGAGGTAGTAATCGTCCAAGATTCCTTCACCATCCCGTTGAGGTAGTAATCGTCCAAGATTCCTTCATCATCCTGCTGAGGTAGAAGTCATCCAAGATTCCTTCATCATCCCGTTGAGGTAGAAGTCATCCAAGATTCCTTCATCATCCCGTTGAGGTAGTAATCGTCAAAGATTCCTTCACCATCCCGTTGAGGTAGTAATCGTCCAAGATTCCTTCACCATCCCGTTGAGGTAGTAATCGTCCAAGATTACTTCATCATCCTGCTGAGGTAGAAGTCATCCAAGATTCCTTCATCATCCCGTTAAGGTAGTATTCGTCAAAGATGCCTTCACCATCCTGCTGAGGTAGTAATCGTCCAAGATTCCTTCATCATCCTGCTGAGGTAGAAGTCATCCAAGATTCCTTCATCATCCTGCTGAGGTAGTAATCGTCCAAGATTCCTTCATCATCCTGCTGAGGTAGAAGTCATCCAAGATTCCTTCATCATCCCACTGTTGTAGTAATCGTCCAAGATTCCTTCATCATCTGTTTGGAGTAGCAATCGTCTCAGATTCCTTCATCACACATCATTATCAAAAAAGACCTCCTCTGGTTAGATTTATTTCTCCCAGTTAATGACAGGCAATCGGAGACCTTCAAATAACAGTCCAGATATGATCCAGATTCAGATGTAATTCTGTCACTCATTCAAATACAGTCTAGCAATTGCCCCTGGATGGCATCTTTAAGCCCATCTCCAATGACTATCCATTACCTCTCCTGCATATGGCATCTATAAGCCCATCCTCCTACCAACCATCTCCAAATGGCATCTGTAAGCCCATTCCCGATGTCACAATGCTGATACTACACCATGCGAGTGCAAATTTCTGGGCACTCTAGTGTTCAATTATCTTCCACCTTCGGATCGCGAAAGGCTAGAAAGCCAATCTATATCCTCAGGTTTAAGAAAATTGAACATGGGCAACTGTTGCACCCCAAAATTTGCCCTCTCATGTTTTCCAAAGTCTTCCCCCTGCCTGGTTGATCACAAACTCTTGCCTAAGGAAAAAGAAGATTTTTGAGTGGTACTTCAATTACCTTTCGATTGGCATCCTGAAAGACACTTCAATTGACATTCTGGACAAGCATTTTGATTGGCATCCTGAAAGACCCTTCGATTGGCATTCTGAAGGAGTATTTCGATTGGCATTATGGACAAGCATTCGATTGGAATTATGTCAAGGCAATTTCGACAGGCATGTCAACCATGTCCTTCGATTGGCATGAACAACACCTTTTGATTGGCCTGTTAGAAGAGCCTTTCGATTGGAATCCTTCGATTGATATTTGGGCTAGGCCCATTCGAAGGGTACGCAGGGAGTCCATTCGAAAGAGGCAAATCAGGACTAATCGAAGAGCATGGCCTGAAAGCATTTGAAATCCAAGCGTCCAGGTTCATTCAAGGGACACGAATGTTTCAAAAGAGGAAATAATTTAATGTGTTTGATTTTTGTCCAGAGCGTTAAAGGCCTGTTTTAATGGTTGTCCCTTGCCATTACTGGACCCTCACACCCCTATAAATACAGAGGCCAACATACATTACCAACACAAAAAAATCACACGAAAATCATAGAACGAAAATTATACACACACAAAAAAATCTGCAGGAGAACAAAACATTGGAGAGACGCTGCCCAGAATTTTCCAAGCCAAAGCAGTCCCTCAGATCGAAGGTGCCTACGCCCAGAAGCCCTCAAATCAAAAGTGCCTACATCCAGGAAGTGCCCAGATCGAAAGTGCCTACATCTAGGAAGTGCCAAGATCGAAAGTGCCTGCGCCCAGAAGTGCCCATATCGAAAGTGCCTAAACCCAGAAATCCCAGATTGAAAGTGCTCCCATCCAGCTAGTGCCCAAATCGAAGACTCAATCTGCAGGTAAGAAAGGGTAAATTGTCCAACCTTACATTTGCATAAACACATTATTACTTGTTGTTACCTTTGATTTGCCATCTTAGACAGGATCGAAAGGCCTGGGTTTGGCACCCAGGTCACATTTTTCGTGTGCTAACATTTGCTGCAGATTTAGCCTGAAGAGACCCCAACAAGTGCAGGATCTAAGGGCCTGGGATTCAATACCCAGGCCCTGCATTTTTGTTTCGCTCACATAATTTTGCAGGTATAACATCCCAGATCGAAGGAGAGCCCTTCTCTGGATCGAACCCATTAGCGTGCTGGATCGAAAGAGGCATCTCATCCCTGGATCGAAAGCCATAACCTCCATGATCGAAGAGCAATCCTCTTCCCTGGATCGAAGGCTACTCACGCCTTACTGTCTGGCCCAATCGAAAGGACCAGGACCCTCTCTGGACCGAAGCTGTCCATTCCCTCCCTGGGTCGAAACTCCTTTTTTCCCTGGATCGAAGGATCCCTCCTGCACTTTATTTTTTTTGTTTTTATTTTCATAGACTTCTTTTTATCTTTTTAATTAACATTAAAATCAAAAAAAATCACAAAAAAACATTAGGTTAGTTTTTATTCAAATTAATTTTGTAAACAAATTAATTAATTATTTTAACTTCATTTTATCAATTTAAAATAAACTAGACTTAGGAGTATTTAATTCAAATATCTTCTTAATAAAAAACAACCAAAGAGATTTTCTTATTTACTTAGAAATCTCTTAGACGTCTCTTTTCCTTGTTTTACGCGCGTTTATTTTATTGTAATTGCCTATTGGGATGTAATAGCTTAACTAAGACCCTTTACTGCTTTATTCCCCCCAATTTTGGACATGTAAATAATCCCCCTCCCCGAAAGCCTTGTAATAGCGTAGGATTTACAATTCCCGCACTTTAAATTCCTATACATATATTAACTGCTTAGATGTATGCTAACTAGGATTGCATGACAAGATTAACTCTTAACTTAAAATCAACAGTAGCTCACCATGACATGCAAGAATAAAATAACTGAAAATTGACACACTTGCACATGCCACTCTTAGGGTACACCTTACTTGGTTTCCTCGAACGTGGTCATTAAGTATAGGATGTTTTAGAGGTCGTCCTTTTGTCCCAAGATCATAAGTTGCCTCGAAACGGTTGCCTCAGAAAAATGATCTAAGACATTAGGATTACCACTAAAGCGTCCTAACGTTGCTTTAGTGACCACACGTCCCTTAAACTGAATTGACCCGGAAAACTCCAACGACGGTGCTACCTACTCCTCAATAGTGGGATAGCACTGTCTAAAGGACAGTTGCACAGTTTAATTCCTTTTTGAGTAGGTAGATGTTCTTAAGTACTTTCTCTCTTTTAAAACAAAACAAAACTTTTCTCACTTACACCTTTCGAACAAAGTTTTCAAAAACACTTCATACACTCTTGAGGACAGAAGCAAGAGTTAAAATGAAGTTTCAAACAAAACTCTTTTCAAAACCCACAATCACAAAGAAAAGCAAACTTTTGAAAACATATTGAGCAAGTACCTAAGAGCCCGTGGATAACCACGGATAGAAAGGGTGCTAACACCTTCCCTTTCTATAATCTACCTCCCGAACCCGAGAAACATCTCGAAAAGGAATTTTTCTGTGCTTTTGTCCTTTCCCTTGTTGGATAAAATAAAAGACGGTGGCGACTCTTGCTTACCGCGACACTTTGTGAAAACAAACGCAAACGCGAACCAGCATTCAAAAAACAGTCAGTTCTCGTTCCCATCGACCAGTGGCCCTCCAGCACGGGAACGGCGTACAATCTTCTGAGCACTTGAAGTGAACCCTAAGCCAAACTTGTCAGATTTATACGGAATATCCGGAATTTTCCCCCAGATGGTGCATTCACCCTCTTCCACTACTGCCTTGGCGTCCTTCAGAGATGACATTCGGAGCGGAGGTCTTGTAATCTTGGGAATCTGGGACACAGCTTTGGTCACTGCTACCCCTTGGGGGACCTCTTCGAAGTGTTGAAAAGGAGTTTCAATGAACTCGCCGTCCAATTCCACATACCTGAAGGAATTGAGGTGGCTAATCATATATTCTTCCTCTCCGTGGACAGTGATAATCTTTCCTTGGACCGGATATTTCAGCATCTGGTGTAGTGTAGAGGTGACAACGCCAGCATTATGGATCCATGGTCGTCCTAGAAGACAGGAGTAAGAGGGGAGGATGTCCATTACATAGAAAGTTGAGTTGAAAGTTTGAGTTCCAACCTTTAAGGGGATATCCACCTCCCCGTGGACCATCCTCTTTGAGCCATCAAATGCCCTTACGACTATGTTACTGGGTTTCAGCGTCAGTTCTTCGCATTCTAGTCTGTCGAGAGCTTTCTTCGGTAAAACATTCAAAGATGAGCTAGTGTCCACCAAGACATGGGCCAGAGTAGTGCCTCTACATTCCACAGAGACATGCAATGCCTCGTTTAAAGGGGTAAGAAAACACTTAGAAGGGGGTGGGGGGTTGAATAAGTGACTCTTTTTCTTTTCAAAACAAAGCTCAACAATAATGGAAATACAAGGTTATTTTTATCCCAGTTCGTTTGAACTCAAACTACTCCAGTCCACCCGTCAAGGTGATTTCGCCTTTCTCAACAAAGACTTAATCCACTATAATCAACTGATTACAAACACACAACAACTGTTGTGACTAACAATGCACAAGTAATCTTACAAGTGACTAACACCACTAAGACTTAAATCTAGTCCTAGTCTACTTGAGAAATCTGACCAAACTTGTTCTCTCAAGGAACAATATGAAGAGTTTAATCTTTACAGATAGTGAAATAAAGTTTGCTTCTAATCAAGCTATATCACAACTGTGATTTTTCACTTAGAATAAATTGCACAAAGTGTATGAACAAAGAGTTTGTGAGCCCAGAATTTTTCACGTAGTTTCTTGCTTCTTTTTGAAATTGATTGGTTAGTTGGCTTGCAATAAATGTACTTCTATATATAGTAAGAACAAAAAGACCGTTTCTGCCTTCAAAAAGTGGAGAGCATTAAATGCTTGCATGTTTCCTTGTACTATTCCATTTTCCAAGAACTAGCGTAGACACTTGAGTGCATACAACCGTCTTTGCATTAAATGAGCAAACGACACTTGTAAGAACATGTTTCCTGAAGCTTGACAAGACAAGTTGGATTTTTCATTCTTTCAGAACCTGCTTCAACGTCTTAAATTCAGAACATGCTTAGCTTATCTTCTAAACAATGCTTTACTTGCTAAGAACTTGATCAGCGCTTGCTTTCAAAAAAACTTCTGAACATCACTTGCTTTCAAGTAATCTTCTGAACAAGGAATCCTGCTAAGTGTTAGAAGATGCAATTAAAATAGTTGTCTTACCAGAGTCAGCATCAGCAGTTGCACTTAAAGCAAATAGTTCTTTCATTTAAAGAACTTTCTTCATATAATTTTTAGCTCAGCACATCAAAATGCTTCTGTCAGAACATTATCTGAAACATTCAAAAACGTTCACCAGAGTATAAATTATCTAAAATATAATTTATTGTTATCATCAAAACTCTGAGATAGATCAGAACTAATCTTGTTCTAACAATCTCCCCCTTTTTGATGATGACAAAAATTGTTCAGATATAGAAATAAAATATAATAAGAGATAAGAATCTCCCCCTGAAATGAATATTTCTATATATAAAACTTCCTGAGATTATTTATCAGAGCATTGAAAATATCTTCTTGGATTTCTTCAGAACTTCTTTTGAAGATAATGTTCAGCTGAATTACTCTTCTAGAGTTTAAGTGATACCTGCAAAAATTCTTTTGCACATAGAAAGAAATCTTGAATTTTGTTAGAATGTTTGAGACTTAGTCCCAAAACTGTTAATCAGAGATTAGATCAAAATACTCATTTTCTCCCCCTTTTTGGCATAATCAAAAAGTGTATATATATATATAAAAAAAATAGTTGAAGAGCTTAAAAGTTTTCATAAAATAGCCAAAAGGTATCCAGAAGTACAAAACAACAAACAAAAGACAAGAAACAGACAAACACTGGGATTTCTTAGTAACAAGGGCCATAAGCAGATTTTTGATCTCAGAAGCAGACTCCTCTTGTTTCATCATCCATGTTCTGATTTCTTGGTTTGTCTGGTCTTGCTTAAGCAAGCGCTCATGAATGACTTCATTCTACCACTTGAGCTCATTCATAGTATCCATTATAAGTGAAGTAGGAGAAGAGGATGACGAAGCTTCAGCAGAAACAGCCTTTGGAGCAGCAAACGTGGAGTCAAAACGAATAAATGTTGAAAGCAGAGTGCCCATATCCATCACAAGAGTTGGCACTGGTTCAGGTGCTGCCTTTGCAGAAGGTTGATTCAACAGAACAATTGCCAGAGGATTTGAATCTTCATAGGATTCTTTAGATTCATCTTCTGAGATGTCCATTTCATCAGCTGGAGCATCAACAATCATCAAAGAAGACTTCTTGTTCCAGACATCAACAACTTCTGATTGAAAGGCATGCAGATGCTTGGAGAAGTTTTCAATCACCTGAGAGTGACATAAATCTTGCAGCTTTAGTGACTCAGCATCAAAAGTTCTTCTGAAAGATTCCCACAAAAGATCTGTTGCAGTTGGGTTCACACTTCTAGAGCTGTCTTCCTTCAGCAGATTCAACCATGCTTGAACTTCTGTTAAAAAATTCTGAAATAATATATTTACATCTGGATAAACAGGTTTTGGGATAGCCTTCTTGAAATTTTTTGTTTTTCAAAAATTGTAGAGATTCAAAATCCACTACAGTTCTTAAAAAGTTAGCAAGTTCAGAATTTGTTGTCGGTTAAGGAGTGGCTAAATGGTCAGGTTGTTCAGGTTGTTCAAAAGGGTCAGTTGTTGCTGATTGATCATGAGGTTCAGAGGGTTCGTGAGTTGGTGATGGTTCAGATTGTTCATGAGTTTGGTGTTTTGGAATGTGAGGTGGTGAAATCACTGGTGAGTCAGGAGTTGGAAGTTGTGGTGAAGTTGGTGGTGTGATATCAGGTGAAATAATTATTGTATTTTCAGCAGTGGGAATGGGGTTCTGAGTTTGTGATCGGTTCATGGCAAAAATGTTTTCAGAAGGTAGGTTGAATGGAGGCTTTAGAGTGGCCAGAGGTTCATTGATTCCTGGTATTCTCCAAGAGCCAGCATCATACCATCCAGTAGGTCTGGGTGATAATGGTCTGGGAGGAGGTCTTGAAAAGTGTTCAGTAGGAATTGGTTGAGAAACAGGTGGTTCAGAGGGTTCTGAGTGAGATGGTTCTGAATGGGTTTCAGAGTGTTCATCAGAGTTAAAGTCACTCAAGTATAATAATACTTGATTTCTTTGAGGGTTGTCAGCAAGAGGGTCAGAGGGTATGGTCAGGTCAATATCAACATCTATATCACCTATGGTTTGGGGTTCAGCAGATGAAGATATATTGACAGAATTATAAACAGTAATAGTTTCAGCAGGTTTACCTGATTTTTTCTTCTTCTTCTGAGGTGTGGCAGAAGGTCCTTCAACTGCTTTCCTCTTCAAAGGTTTCTGAAGAACAATATCTGGAGCAGCTTGATTTCTTCTTTGGAGCCAAGTTGGATCAATAGGTGTTCCAGTCTCTTTACAGATTTCAATGTAGTGCAGGATGATACGTGGATGATCACCTGAGTTGAACAGAGGGAAATCAACAATAGGTATCCTTATTCTCTTCACAGTAGCTGACACATACGGAGTTGGTTCCACCAGCAACTTGTCAATAATTTTCCTCTTCACTAAATTCTTCCTAGTCATAGTCTTTCCACAAGTAGGCTCTAGCTCCCCCAGAAGATTAGCTTCATCTAGGTGAGCAATCAGACCATTCTCAGTCAGAATGTCTGAAATTAATCTACCCATAGGAATCCAATTCCTTTTGGATTTGGGATTTTTCATCCTTTCATCTTCCCTAGTCTCTTTTACATGATTCTAGAGATGTTCAAACATCAAATAAGGCAAATCAATTTTTACATTTGTTCCAAGGCAGAAAAACAAGTATTGTTGATCACCATTAATGTAACTGGAGATCTGGTTTCCTTCCTATGGTGAATACACCCATTGATTATTCTTGCCCAAATTTTGTACTTATCTTTCAAGTCCCTGACTTTAGAAGATCCTTTACCATTTGTGAAAATTTCTGAGTAGACCTTTGACATTTCCATTCTTCCACTTGGCATACCTATTACTCCAAGTCCTTTAAAACCTAGCAACTTTCTGATTTGATTTTCAGTAGTGGAGATTTCCTTACCCATTACGAAAGAGAGGATAACTTTAGGGGTTGCAATTTCATGTATCCAGAATTCCTTCACAAGGTGTGGAAAAACTGGACCAACAAGACGGTCAAAAAAGTTTTCCCAACCTTGAAACTTAACAGCAGGAATCAAATCAAAACCATTTTCTCTTAGATTCTCAAAATCCACCATTAACTCACTTAACACTTCCAAGCTATCTACAGGAATAAGAGTTGTTCCCTCAGGCACGATGTATTTCTCAGAGTGGATGTTCTCATAATGGGTAGAGGAGGAAGCCATTTGAGCTCTTAGAGTTGAGAGATGAAAAAGGGTTTTAGAGAAAAAGTACAGAAACATTTGAGTTTTGAAGGAGACGGTAAAAAATGAAAAAGAGTTTTTTCAAAAGTATTTATATGAAAAAGTTTCAGAAATAGGTTTAGAAATAAAACTGTAAAAATTTTTTTTAAAGAATTTAAAACGAATCTCAGCATTACAAGCATTTAATGATTTTGCCAAAATTAAGGGAAAACGTGAGATTAGCTAATCATAACAGTTACCTAGAACGACGTCAGTAGCTTTTGCACGCATGACCTTTCAGAAACACACCACGTGTTCATCTCCTGAAGGTTGCATGGGACAGTTGTTTGTTCTAATGAATTTCTGAACTATACTTAGAAATGAAACGTTAGAACATTTCAGAGCTTTTCATATAGCTTCTGATGAAACTTCTCTTCTAACTTCTGAAGAGTTGTTAATCAGAGCATTCATTTCAGAACATTCTGAAGTCAAACACAAAAAATAAATATTATTTTATTCAGGACATAATTCCATACAAATGTTTTTCAAAATGAAATTAAATCTATCTTCTGAAAGGGGTTTGGTAAAAATGTCAGCCCATTGATGGTCTATTTTTACAAAAATTAAATTTAAAATTCCCTTCTGAATATAGTCCCTTATAAAATGATATTTAATTTCAATATGTTTAGCTTTAGAATGTAAAATTGGATTCTTAGAAAGACAAATAGCAGAAGTATTATCACAGAAGATAGGAATCTTACTTTCATAAAGATTGAAATCTTCTAGCTGACTTTTCATCCAAATCATCTGAGAACTACATCCAGCAGCGGATATATACTCAGCTTCTGTGGTTGAAAGTGCAATTGTTTCTTGCTTCTTGTTGTACCACGAGATAAGATTGTCACCTAGAAACTGGTAGCTTCTAGAGGTGCTCTTTCTTTCAATTCTATCTCCAGCAAAGTCAGCATCACAATAACCTACTAGTCTGTAATCTTGTGATCTTCTGTAATACAAACCCAGATTAGTAGTACCTTTCAGATACCTAAGAATTCTCTTAACAACAGTTAAGTGAGATTCTCTAGGATCTGATTAGAATCTAGCACATAAACACACGCTGAATAGTATATCAGGTCTAGATGCAGTCAGATAGAGAAGGGATCCAATCATACCTCTATAGAGCTTCTGATCTACCTTCATACTTACCTCATCTTTTCCCAGAATGCAGGTTAGATGCATAGGTGTCTTGGCATCTTTTCTTTCTGACATTTGAAATTTCTTCAGAAGTTCTTTAACATACTTCGTCTGATGTATGTAAGTACCTTCTAGAGTCTGGTTGATTTGAATTCCCAGAAAGAACTTCAATTCTCCCATCATGCTGATTTCAAATTCTGCTTGCATGGTCTCAGCAAATTCTTTTCCAAGGGAGATATTAGAGGTTCCAAAAATTATATCATCAACATAAATTTGAAAAATTAAAATATCATTTTTAAATGTCTTTCTGAAGAGAGTTGTGTCCACTTTCCCTCTGGTAAAATATTTTTCTAAAAGAAAATTACTCAGACGATCATACCAAGCTCTGGGAGCTTATTTTAAATAGTACAAAGACTTTTTTAATTTAAAAACATATTATGGATGTTTTGAATCATTAAATCCAGGAGGTTGATGGACATAAACTTCTTCTTCAATATAGCCATTTAAAAATGCACTTTTAACATCCATTTGATATAATGAAATGTTATTTTGCACAACAAAAGAAATTAATAATCTAATAGACTCTAACCTGGCGACTGGGGCAAAGGTTTCATTATAGTCAATTCCTTCTTGTTGACTATAACCCTGTGCAACCAGTCGTGCTTTGTTTCTGATCACCTCTCCTTGCTCGTTCAGTTTGTTTCTGAAAACCCATTTGGTTCCTATAATGTTGAATCATTTGGGTCTTGGAACTAGATCCCATATATCATTTCTGGAGAATTGATTGAGTTCTTCTTGCATTGCTAAGATCCAATCATTATCTTCCAGAGCTTCATCAATAGAAGTTGGCTCAATCAGAGAAACCAAACCAAACAATGATTGTTCATTGATTCTGAGAGAGGATCTTGTTCTGATGGGATCTTCTTTTCTTCCAATGATTACGTCTTATTTGTGAGCAGAAGAGATTCTAGGAAACCTTTTCTGAGTGGGTTGATCAAAGATTCTGAGGTTGTCCAGAGCATTGTCAAGAGGATGATCTTCTGAGTCTTCCTTTGCTTATGAGTCTTCCTTTGCTTCTGAAGTTTCAGAGTTTGAGGGATGATCTTCTGTACCTACAGAAAAATCAATTTGCTTGGGCTGTTGCTAGCCAAGCTTATCATCAAACCTGACTTTGATTGATTCTTCAACAATCAGAGTTTCTGTGTTGTATACTCTATAGCCTTTTGATCGTTCAGAATATCCAAGCAGAAAATACTTTTGTGCTTTAGAATCAAACTTGTTCAGAGTTTCTTTAGTGTTCAGAATAAAACAAGTACATCCAAAAGGATGGAAATAAGAAATGTTGGGTTTTCTGTTTTCCCACAATTCATAGGGAGTCTTTTCAATTATAGGTCTTATAGAGATTCTATTCTGAATGTAACATGTTGTGTTCACAGCTTCTGCCCAAAAGTGCTTTGCCATATTAGTTTCATTGATCATGGTTCTGGCCATTTCTTGTAATGTTCTATTCTTTCATTCTACAACTCCATTTTGTTGGGAAGTTCTAGGACAATAAAAATTGTGAACAATACCATTTTCTTTAAAATATTTTCAAAATAATGATTTTCAAATTCACCACCATGATCACTTCTGAATTTTATAATTTTAAAATCTTTTTCGTTTTGCACTTGGTTACAGAAGTCAACGAACACAGAATGTGACTCATCCTTGTGTTTTAAAAACTTTACCCATGTCCATACTTCTTGCCTCTGATGGATGTAGTTTTAACTGGCCCAAATAGATCAATATGAAGTAATTCTAATGGCTTAGAGGAAGAGACAACATTTTTGGATTTAAAGGAAGGCTTTGAAAATTATCCTTTTTGACATGCTTCGCACAGAGCTTCTGAGTTGTACTTCAGATTGGGAAGTCCTCTGACTAAATTTAATTTATTTAGTTGAGAGATTTTTCTTAGACTGACATGTCCCAATCTTCTCTGCCATACCCATTGCTCATTTCTAACAGACAAAAGGAATTTAACATTCTGAGATTTAAGATCTGATAAATCAATTTTGTATATGTTGTTCTTTCTCTTGCCAGAAAAGAGGATTGATCCATCTTTTTGACTCACAACTCTATAGGAGTTTTTATTTGAGGATAATGTCATAACCATTGTCACTTAATTGACTTATGGACAACAGGTTATGAGCTAATCCTTCTGTTGTACCCCAAAATTTGCCCTCTCATTTTATCAAGATTTCCCCTCACAAGACTCTTTGGACTCCAAACAGAATTAGGGTTTGCTCTGCTCAAGACATCTCTTTGCATTGTTGACCTGAAATTAGGGTTTGATATTGCACAAGGATTTTTGGACTATAAATGCTCAATGTGACTTTCATACTTCATGTTGGACTTATAAGATTGCCCCTACCAAGTTTCAAGCCTTGAATCAAATTTTTGCCCAGTCAATTGGACAATTGACCTAGAAATCAGTTGTATTGGGAAAAAGTCAAATGTGGCTAATTTACATATCAACATTATAGGATCATATGAACCATTTCATCAAGTTTGGACCACAACTCCTCAAGAAATTTGATCAAATCATCAAAAGGGCAAAATGGTCATTTTTAGGGTTTTGACTGTATAAGGGCAATTTCTGATTTTTCACCTAGCCAATGGCAAATTGGGTTCAAAAATGGATTCAAGGACTCAATGGCATAATCTTGACCTAATCACAAGGTTCAAAAGATCTCAAAAGCATTGGATTGACATATGAATTTTCCAGTCAACTGATCAAAAATCAACTGTACACTGAAAAGTCAAACTTTAAATTTTTGGTCAAAATCAAGTGCCAAGGGTCATTTTTCATCAAGATGTGTCAAAACATGAAACTTGTTCATCAAGAAACCTAATTTTGCAAATTAGGGTTTTAAAATGAAAATTTTCATAACTTAGAAATTTTCTAAGTTATGAAATTTTCTCATTTTTTCCCAACTTTGCCCACCTTTTTCTCCATGATGCAATTGGATTCAAACAAAACTTACAACATGAAAGTTGTAGTCCTCCACAAAATCTAAAACTTTGATTCAAAAAGTTTTCCAAAAATATGCTTGATCTCAAGTTATGATTTTTGGAATAAGGGTCCAAAAACATTCTAACTTAGTGAAATTTTGCCCTAGTTTAGGCAGGATTTTGACCTATCTTCATGGCAATTTTTCAAATAGTTCCACTTGTAATCTCAAAATTAATTTCAAATATGGATTGTAGATCATGTTACAAGCTTTCCAAAATGTCTAAGAACTCTCCAAAATCATTTGTGGTTAGGGAGAATCGAAGGTTTGAATTTGGCAAAAAGTCACTTTGATCCATGGCATTTTTCATGTTGCTACAAATTGCAAATTCTATCCAGCCTTACTTGTACTTGCTCAGAGGTCTTTAAACCCTTCCACACTCAAAAATTGAATTCAAACTCAATGGTTTAAGGCATTATTCTGATCAATGGAAGTTTACACAAGGGTTTAATCCATTTTTGGCAAAAAGGCAACAATGTTATTTTCATAAAGCACAACTTTATGTCAACTTGTTTCCCTTGAGCCTTGAACCCGTCTCTTTGAAGCAAACAAGCTCCATAAACTTAGGCAAAGGTACAACAATCTTGTGCATGCTTGGAGCTAGCCTGTACAGGCCTGCCTTTTATCATTTCACACTTTTCTTAAAAGCCAAGTCAACTTGTAAAAACAAAGAGAACTTTGGTATCTGATAAAACCAACTCTTGTAACCACTCAAAACAAGTTTTGCATATTGCCTTAAGTCAGAAGCACGAGCTAACCACTTCTCAAGCCTTCCAAAACACCAAAACACCAAAAACTTGTAAAACAGGGAAGCTTCTGCAGTTGCACCTCCATCTCACAAACCACCTATGCGTTTTGTCCCAAACCTTTTCCAACACACTCCGTACAACCCATCTAAGCTCTCCCAACCATTGGCCAGTGACTGTAACTCCATTTACAAGCTTCACCATTTTTAAATTCTTCTTGTGCAGGTTGACTTCTACAGGCTCATTCAAGCACACTCAAAGAAAACTAAGCATTGGGGAAGGTCAGAGGAAGTTCAAGCAAGCTCCCAAGCATCTCAGGCCTCATTGAAAACCTCCACATTGCCATACTCAAGTTCAACTGAAGCAGGTATTTTCCAACTTTTTATCTCTCTATTTAGGAATCATTAGGCTTAAGTTTGTGAATAAAAAATGTAGTACTCATTGCCCTTAAGCTGTACATATGCATAGATTTCATTTAAGTTAACTGTGTTGAGAGAATTTGATTGATGAAATTTCTGAAAAAGTTAGGTTAGAAATTAGGGCCAGAGAAATTCTCTCTGGTCTTTGAGAGTTAGATTAAGTTCTTTATATGGTTGGAATCGTGTTGAAAAATACTATAACTTTTGTGTTGTGAGTTTTTGCTTTAGAGCACGTATGCAGGAGTTAGCCATTTGTACATGAACGCGCGTTTTTTGTTTGGTCAGAGGTTGAAGATGAAGCAAGTGGGCTGGGCTTGGTTTCTCCTTGCTTTTGACACCCCCTGACTTTCTATTTGCACCCCTCAGCCCATTTGTTTATTTTTTGCATATTTTTCTATTTCTTTTTCATTTCTGACTTTATTTTATTTTTTCTAAACTTTAAAAATTACCAAAAATATTTTATTTAATTTTCACATTTTATTTTATTATTTTTATTATTTTTTAGACATAGAAATAATTATTAAATAGTATATACTTTTATTTTCTTTAATAAAAACTTGTAAATAATATAAACAATATTTTATTTTATTTTTTAGTATTTATATATACTTAAATAATATTTTCTCACATTCTTTTTATTTTTCAACATTTGTATATATTTTATTTATTTTGTTGTACATAAATAAATAATACATAATATATATATATATATATATATATATATATATATATATATATATATATATATATATATATATATATATATATATATATATATATATATATATATATATATATATATATATATATATATATATATATATATATATATATATATATATATATATATATATATATATATATATATATATATATATATATATATATATATATATATATATATATATATATATATATATATATATATATATATATATATATATATATATATATATATATATATATATATATTCTTAAAACAAATTAGGGTTTCCACCCTTAATAAAAATAATCTTTTATTTTATAATTTTTAATGCATTAAATAGTTTATTTTTACATATATAAAAATAATACAAAAAAACATTTTTTGCATATTTATAATATATTGCATATTTATTTAATTGTCCATTTAAATATTTGCTTATTTATTATTTGAACAAAGAATTCAATTTGGTTGTAATAATCTTAGGATTTTAATTTCTTGCAAATAATCCCCTATTCAAAATTGTATCCCCCTCCCATATCAATGTTGTAATAGCTTAGATTACTTTTACACATTTATTGCTTTCAAATATGTCATGATAGAGATTAGGGATTGTATGCAATATTCAAAATCAAAACAAATAGCTAGACCTAATACAAGACATAAAAACATGTAAATTGATAACACAATGCACACATGCACCCCTAGGGTTTCATCCACTTGTTGCCTTTAAAATGACCATGGTATGCATGTTGAATATCTTGGAAAAACAAAAACAAAACGAAAGATCATAGTCCCTCGATGACGCTATCTTGGTTGCCTATACAAGATGATCTAGTCCCTCAAACAAAAAACTTGCTAAGATATTTAGCACTATTGCTATCATGGTCAATACGATGACCCGCGTCTGTCCCGTTTAACATCAAAACACAAGTTTGTTTACCAAATACAATGGTAAAACAACAATGTGAAAGGGTTAAAAATGTGTAGGAAAGATCTTTGAGTAGATAGGGTAGACAACTCTTAGTTACTTGATCAAAACTTGCAAACATCCTTGCTAATTTCAAACACACATCACAACACAATTTCAAAACATTTCCCAAAACAAACTTTCAAACAATGAAACATTTTTCAAAAGACAATACACCTTTGTATACATTCAAACAAGAATCATTATAAAGGTTGCCACAATGATGGCCTCTTTTCAAAATACTTTCAAAACCATACACAAAGCACCATTTCAAACAATTGAAAAGCAAAAGCAAGTGATCTAAAACAAGTAACTAAGAGCCCATGGAAAACCTTGGATGAAAAGGGTGCTAGCACCTTCCCTTTTCATAATCTACCCCCCGAATCCAAGAAAACATCTCAAAGGTCTTTCCTGTGCTTTTTGACCTTTCCTTTGGATAAATAAAAAGTCGGTGGCGACTCTTGCTAAACCGAAACATTTGCAAACACAAACGCAAAACCTCAAGTCAGTTCTCCCACCGCATCACAGAACTGGCAACTCTGATGGGGAATATAATAAAAGTGGGGTTACCTTAGGGTTTAGATCACCTTTACATGCTTATCTTGCTTGATTTGATTGCTTTACATTTGGTTCTATTGTTTGGGTTTGAAATCCTCTACCCGGATTTGGGAAACATTCATAGGTAAATAGCAATACGTTGTGGAAACTGTGCAGGGTATACCGACATGGTTGAAGCAATAACTATATTAGTGCGATATATTTGTGGGCACCGGTAGCCTTTGAGTTAATCAAAGAGAATACGGGGCCGCTGAGTGATGTCATGAAGCACTAATGGACTTTTAGAACCTTTACTTGACCATCTTGGCCTTTTTAGGGGTAGTGAGATGACCGGCTTTGGTGCAGTCCGAAGTTTGTAGATACTCTATACTACACTCATTAAGGGTTGTTTTCTTGGGATATTTCGGTCTCCAGTTAAGTGGCTAAACTGAAATAATGAACACAGAAAATAATCCAGTGATATTGAGCTCTTTAGAATTCGGTTACTATTTATAGAACAGGTTGAGCCAACTAAACTTCAAGAGGGTACTTACCTATGAAACCCCATGCAAGCCTGAAACTAGGATCTTGTGTGATTTGTTTGTACATATATACTTGTGCATAACATCATAACATCATGAAACATCATGTGCATCCACTAACCGTTTCAAGGATTTGGATCTTCATCTTTGTTCCTGTTTTGTAGGTAATGGATTCACTTCACAGGAAAACAATCCAAGTCAACCTTGTGAGAATTCCTCCTCAACTCAAGGAGATTGCTTCCAAGATTCCAGAGAACTCTCCATTCACCGAGAGGCATGGTCGTCTTCTCAACTTAGTCAACACCAACAATGAGGAAGACATGGTGAAAGTTCTCTTCCAGTTCTTTGACCCCCTACACCATTGTTTCACATTTCCTGATTACCAGCTTGTGCCTACTTTGGAGGAATTTTCTCAACTCCTGAGGATTCCTATTCTCCATCAACTACCCTACAACGATACAGAAAGAGATCTAAAGCCCGAAGATGTTACTCAAGCCTTACACTTGCAACCATCTGATGTCAAAGGTCATTGGGAAACCAGGAGTGGTGTCAAGGGATTCTTGGCAAAGTTTCTGTTTGAGAAAGCTCAAGAATGCTGGAATTCTTGGGATTTATAAGCTTTTGTGGAGATTGTAGCTCTTCTCATCTATGGGTTGGTCTTGTTCCCAAACCCTGATCAGCTTATAGATGTGAATGTTGTCAAGATTTTCATATCTCGGAATCCTGTGCCTACATTGCTTGGGGACATCCTACACTCATTTCACACACGAACAATGAGGAAAATAGGTGTTCTCATGTGTTGTACTCCTCTTCTAGCAAGGTGGTTTATTTCTCACCTTCCCCAATCAGTTTTGAAGAATGAGCAAGGTTTGAGGTGGTCACAACGATTGATGACCCTTACACATTCAGATGTTCATTGGTGTTCTCGGTCCTGAGAAAATGTTATCATCATTGATCGTTGTGGGGAATTCCATAATGTCCCATTACTAGGCATTAGGGGAGGCATTACCTACAACCATTGCTTGGATCTGAGACAGTTTGGGTATGCCCGAAGGGATGGCCCACATGACATGCTGATTCCAGACTTGTTTTTTGACTTCGACAACGACGATCAAGGACTTCGACAAAGGTTTATCCGAGCTTGGAGGATGCCCAACAAAGTGGACAGTAAGACCTTGGGACACAAGAATTCCATCCCCCTTGAGCCTTACCTCAAGTGGGTACGAACTCGCGCCCAAAGTCTTATGATGCCTTACCCCTACATTCTTCCTGTGATCAAAGAGCCTGTTTTGGAAGGAGAGGTTCCATACACCCTCCTACATCTTGACATGCCAACATCACTTGAATATTTGCAAAGGAGTTGGATACAGCTCAAGGGAGAATGCGATACATTTGAAGCCCAATTCTACGCCAGTGAGAAGAAGGTTTTGGAACTTACTCGCCAACTTCACAAAGAGGAGACTCTCAACACCTACATTGCACCGAAAAGGATGTGCAACGTCTTTTTACATTAGAATTTTGTATTATTATTTTGCCCGTGGGGCATTTGATGTACTAACAAATTCTTCTTATTAATATGACGTGTGTTCTTTTTGTTTGCAACAAATTTGAATTCCTGAATCCTTGAATGCATTACATGAATAACATATCATTCATCATATGCATAAGCAGGTCTTCACACCAGGTTTCCTTATCTCTCTGCTGTTTATTTCAGCAAGATGGATATAGAGCAGACGGTTAAAGACTTACAAGCGCAGAATTCACAGTTCCAGCAACTACTCATGACCTTGGCAAAGGGTCAGGAGGATCTCAAAACCTTGATAGAAAAGGAAAAGGAGAAAAATAAAAAGAAAAGAGTTGGTGTGGCTACTTTGGGTAGAATATTTGAAGGCCGAGCTAGAAGAGTCCTTGATTTCCTCTCAACATCTGATGAAAGGGCAGGAAAGGGAGCTGCAGTGCAACCTGAGTCTGAGAAAGAAGAAGAAGAAGAAGAGGATGAAGATTATTCTGAGCAACAGTACCCACCTGCATATGACAAGTACAAGAATCTGGAAGAGCGTCTGGCAGCCATGGAGGTACACAGGGTGCCTGGGCTGGACTTTGAAGATCTAGGGCTGGTTTCTGGGATTGTCATTCCCCCTAAGTTCAAGGTACCTATATTTTCTAAGTACGACGGTCTGTCTTGTCCAAAGATGCATCTGCGATCTTACGTCAGAAAAATCCAACCGCATTCTTCTGATAAGAATTTGTGGGTCCATTTCTTCCAAGACAGTCTTTCGGGGACGCAGTTAAATTTGTTTTACCAGCTAGAGATATCTGATGTGCATAACTGGGAGGATTTGGCTGCCGCCTTCTACAGACAATATCAATATAATGCGGATCTAGCACCAACCCGTACTCAATTACAGAGTATGGACATGGTATCAAATGAAGGCTTTAAGGAGTATGCCCAAAAATGGAGAGACTTGGCTGGAAGGGTGCAACCACCATTGTCTGAGAGGGAGCTTGTTGATATGTTTTTGGGGACCCTGTCAGGTCCATTTTTCAATCACCTGATAGGAAGTTCGTCTGCGGGGTTCACCGAGTTAATTCTGACTGGTGAAAGGGTTGAAGCAGGAATCAAGAGCGGTAAAATTCAAAAGGATGCATCTGCTTCCACTGCCGTCAAAAAGACCTTTCCAGCCAAGAAAGAGGTATCAGCTGTCTATTCTAAAAGAAGTCAAGGAAGAGTTAAGTGCCGGCCAGCGGTGGGGGCTGTAATGATTCTGAAGACTGCAGATGATCAGCCTAGAAACAATCAACCCATAACCAACCAAGCAAGGGTGGAAAGGCCTGCACGGAAATTCACTCGGATCAATATGACACCTGCTCATGTTCTCCCTCATCTGTTGAAGTTAAACCTTGCAAGTTTGAAAGAGGCGCCGAAGAATCCGAATACATCCTCACCTTACTACCATGCTAATGCCAAGTGTGCTTATCATTCTGACAGCCTAGGGCATGACACCAACAATTGTTGGTCCCTCAAAAATAAAATCCAGGACTTGATAGATGCTAAAGAGGTGGAATTCGACGCCCCCGAAAAGCCTAATGTGATTTCTGCTCCAATGCTAAAACATGGTCACAATGTCCATGTTGTTGAAGAAGATATTTATGTTTCTACCGTTGATGATTTGATGACTCCGTTACCAATAATCAAGGTGAATCTGTTGAAAGCCGGGATTTTCCCGGGCTGTGAAAAAGATTGCTACCTTTGTTCGTCCTTACAATCCGACTGTCCGTTGTTGAAGTTAGGCATCCAATGCCTAATAGATAATCAAGAAATCCTCTTTTAGAAAACTCCTATTACTCCGACTCCTCTCAACGATGTTGCTATAATTACCATTTCCGCCAATCTTTCCAAGGTCTCCAAAATACCTGTTAAGATTACATCCGATCCAAAGATTATACCTCAGAAGATAACTATGTCGGGGCATATCCCATACAAGTCCAACAAATCAATACCATGGAATTATGGAGGAGAGATCTTCTACCACGGTGTTAAGCAGATTGAATCAGTTGAAGAAAGTTCCGATGAAGAGACTCCTGACATAGGAAATATTGTCGGGACAAGTAAAATCACCCGCAGCGGAAGAATTTTATCTCCGGAGATTGCCCCTCCAAGGGCGATCTTCGGACCCTCAAATGCTCCTAAGGTTACTCCTGTGCCGGTCAACATATCTGTGCGAATTCCAATTATTGAAGAAATTGTTACTCCCGTAGTTGTACCCTCTGCTGTTGCTGCTGATAAAGGTAAGGGGATCCAAGAAGTGCCCGTCAGGACGAGGGCTCATCCTTTGGTCATCCCCGAGACCACTCAAAAAGAAATGGAGGAAATTTTAAAAATAATTAAGAAAAGTGATTATGATGTCGTAGAACAACTGGGGCAAACCCCTTCAAAAATCTCTATGCTGGCCCTTTTGCTCTGTTCTGAAGCTCATGCCAAAGCTTTGATCAAATTCTTAAATACGACCCATGTGCCCCAGGAAACCTCCGCGGATCAATTTCATGAATGTGTAGCTAGCCTGACAGTAGACAACAGTTTAGGGTTCTCCAATGCTGATCTAACAATCAAAGGGAGAAAGCATAATGACGCCCTGCATGTCTCGGTGGAATGCAGAGGGACTACTCTGGCACATGTTCTGGTAGACACTGGTTCATCGCTGAACGTCCTACCAAAGAAGGCATTGGATAGGCTAGATTGTGAAGGCCTAACTTTGAAGCCCAGCAACATCATTGTCAGAGCCCTTGATGGTTCCAAGCGGATGGTCCACGGGGAGGTGGACATCCCAATTAAAGTGGGTACTGAGACATTAAATTCCACATTCTATGTCATGGACATCCGTCCCTCCTACTCGTGCTTGTTGGGAAGACCCTTGATTCATCATGCTAGAGCTGTTCCTTCAACTCTGAACCAGAAGCTCAAATACCCTATTCAGGGGAAAATTGTGACAGTTCACGGTGAGGAGGAATACATGATAAGCCATCTTAATTATTTCCGCTATGTGGAATTGGATGGTGAATTCATCGAAACCCCCTTTCAGCATTTTGAGGAGGTAGCTCAGGAAATTGCAGCGGTGCCTTCTGCACCCATCATTACCAAACCTGTGTCTCGAATGTCATCCCTCAAAGATACGAAGGCTGTGATTGAAGAAGGAGGAAGCACGATATGGGGGCAACTTCCCAATTTTCCTTTCAAGTCTGATAAATTCGGCTTGGGTTTCACTGCTGCTAGTCAGAAGGTTGTACGTCGCTCCCAGGCTGGAGGACCACCAGTGAAGATCACTCATCATGGAGTCAGTGCTTTGGAGGATGGTGAAGAGGAGAGCAACCTTGAAGACTGGATTTTCCTTACCGTTAAAGGAGGCTTGTGCAATTGGGAGGCAAAGGACTTTATTACCATTACTTTCATCAATCAGTAATTTATCTTTCAAACATTTCTGTTGGTTTGCAATAATTCCTAAACAATTCGTACACTTTTTACCTTATGCCTTACCCGAGGCATATAGGTCCATTTGTAAGGGTTTGATTTTTCATCTTCATATGCCATTTTAATGAATCATGGACGTTTTCACATATAGACTTTTATGTTCGTTTTCTTTCTTTTTGCATTTTATTTGTTTAAAAGGTGGCTATCCCTTACACACACCCACACTTACAAATGCAAGTACCCATCCACTCTGGATTCCATGGGTAACAATTCTGCTATGGCCTTCAGTGACTCTGAAGATCTGGTCTACCATGCCGAATACGAGGGTGATGAAGACTGTGAAGTGCCTGGAGAATTGGCTAGACTGCTACAACAGGAAGAAAGGGATATTCTACCTCATGAGGAGCTGTTAGAGACAATCAACTTAGGTACTGAGGAATACAGAAAAGAAGTTAAAGTGGGTGCCAACCTAGAGCCAAATATCAAGGAGCGTTTAGTTCAGCTATTGAATAAATATAATGATATCTTTGCCTGGTCCTACGAAGATATGCCAGGACTGGATACAGATATTATGGTTCACCGTCTCCCTACAAGAGAAGACTGTCCACCAATTAAACAGAAAGTCCGCCGAATGAGGCCCGATATGTCTGAAAAGATCAAAGCTGAAGTGATGAAGCAGTTCAATGCTGGCTTTCTTGCTGTTACTTCCTATCCACAATGGGTTGCTAACATTGTGCCTGTGCCTAAGAAGGACGACAAAGTCAGGATGTGCATGGATTACAGAGACTTAAACAGGGCTAGCCCTAAAGATGACTTTCCACTACCGCACATTGACATCCTGGTAGATAATACAGCTCAGCACAAGGTATTTTCTTTCATGGATGGATTTTCAGGGTACAACCAGATTAAAATGGCCCATGAAGACATGGATAAAACTACCTTTGTTACACAGTGGGGTACGTTATGTTATAAAGTGATGCCATTCGGACTGAAGAATGTCGGGGCAACCTATCAACGCGCCATGGTGGCCTTGTTTCATGACATGATACATCATGAGATAGAGGTCTACGTAGACGACATGATAGCCCGTTCACAAATAGAAGAAGAACACCTCGACCATCTGCAAAAGCTGTTTGTCAGGTTGAAAGAGTACAAGCTCAGACTAAACCCTAACAAGTGCACTTTCGGAGTCAGGTCCGGTAAACTCTTGGGATTCATTGTCAGTAACAAAAGGCATCGAGGTTGATCCTACCAAAGTCAAAGCTATAAAATAAATGTCTGCCCCTCGCACTGAGAAGGAGGTTAGAGGTTTCTTGGGACGCCTAAACTACATTGCAAGGTTCATTTCTCACCTAACATCTACCTGTGAACCAATCTTCAAGTTGTTGAAGAAAGATCAGGTGGTTAATTGGAATGATGATTGTCAAGTTGCTTTCGATAGAATCAAGGAATATTTACTAGAACCTCCTATCTTGATGCCTCCCGTCGAAGGAAGACCTCTAATTATGTATCTGACTGTCTTGGAGAATTCAATGGGGTGCGTACTGGACCAACATGATGAGTCTGGCCGAAAGGAGCATGTCATTTATTACCTTAGCAAAAAGTTTACCGACTGTGAGACCCGCTACTCACTGCTCGAGAAAACTTGCTGCACTTTGATATGGGTTGCTCGCCGGCTAAGGCAGTATATGTTGACACATACCACTTTGCTGATCTCTAAGATGGATCCGATCAAGTACATCTTCGAGAAGCCTGCTCTATCTGGAAGAATCGCTAGATGGCAGATGATCCTCACCGAATATGATATACAGTACACGACCCAAAAAGCTATAAAGGGGAGTGTGCTAGCCGATCATCTGGCCCATCAAGCTGTCGAAGATTACCAATCGATGAGGTTCGACTTCCCCGACGAGGATATCATGACTTTGAGAAACATTGAAGAGAACAGACCGTATGACGGACCTGAACAAGGATCCCGATGGACCCTGTACTTTGATGGTACCTCCAACGCACTTAACAACGGTATCAGCGCGGTACTTATCACTCCCGAAGGTTACCACACACCTTTCACCGCCAGACCCTGCTTCAGCTGCACTAACAACATGGCCGAGTATGAAGCTTGTATCTTTGGTCTCAAGGCTGCTATTGACTTGGGAATCAAATCTTTGTTTGTATTTAGGGACTCAACTTTGGTTATCAGTCAAATCAAAGGAGAGTGGGATACTAAACATCCAAACCTCATCCCTTACAAAGAACATGTCCTGACATTGTTACCAGATTTCGAGCAAATTACCTTCGAGCATTTCCCGCGAGAAGAGAATCAGCTAGCAGATGCGCTAGCTACAATGTCATCCATGTTTAAACTTAACTGGGATAATGAGGCTCCCCAAATCACCATTGAGCGGATGGACGAACCTGCACATTGTCACGAGATCAATACCGAAGAAGTAGTGGACCGACCATGGTTTCATGACGTCAAAAGGTATCTCGAAACACAAGAATACCCCGAAGGAGCTTTAGTCAACGACAAAAAGTTTCTGAGGAGGTTCTCAGCTAAGTTCTTCTTTAGCAATGGTGTCTTATACAAGCGCAATCACGATTGCATTCTACTCCGTTGTATGGACAAGGCTGAGGCTGAACAGATTATGGCTGAGCTGCACAATGGTACCTTTGGCACCCATTCTAGCGGACATACGATGGCTAAGAAGATTCTACGGGAAGGCTATTACTGGTCTACCATGGAAGCTGACTGCCATCAACATTCCCGTACATGCCATAAATGTCAAATCTACACTGACAAGGTACACATACCTCCAGTTCCTCTCAATGTCTTAACATCTCCTTGGCCATTCGCGATATGGGGAATCGATATGATTGGAGAGATCAAACCTACAACATCCAATGGACACCGTTTCATCCTGGTGGCCATTGATTACTTTACCAAGTGGGTCGAAGCAGCGTCCTTCGCATCCGTTACAAAGAATATGGTTGCCCGCTTCATCAAGCAGAACCTCATTTGCCAGTATGGTCTCCCCGAAAGGATTATCACTGACAACGGTACAAACCTGGACAACACTATGATCACCGCTCTGTGTGAGCAGTTCAAGATTCAACATCACAATTCATCTCCCTATCAGCCAAAGATGAACGGTGTTGTCGAAGCTGCGAACAAAAATATCAAGAAGATCATTCAAAAGATGACAGTCACTTACAAGGACTGGCATGAGATGTTACCGTTTGCTATGCACGGGTACCGTACCACGGCACGAACTTCAACTGGGGCAACACCTTATTCTTTGGTATACGGCATGGAAGTTGTCTTATCTATCGAGGTTCAGATTCCCTCCTTGAGAATCATGAAGGATGTTGGTTTGAGTGAAGACGATTGGATTCAGACTCGGCTTGATCAACTTAAATTGATTGACGAGAAGCGACTTACTACTGTTTTCCATGGTCAGACGTATCAAAAACGGATGATCAAGGCTTTCAACAAGAAAGTCAGACGCCAGACATATCAAGTAGGGGATATTGTAATCAAGCGGATCATCTTGCCGCAAAGTGATCCCAGGGGCAAATGGACTCCTACCTATGAAGGACCATTTATGATCAAAAACATCTTTTCTGGTGGGGCAATGATCCTGACCACCACGGACGGCGATGACCTGCCGCACCCTGCGAATGCAGACATAGTCAAAAGATACTACGCATAAACGACCCGACAAGTCGAAAACTAGAAAGGGCGACTTGGGAAAAAAATGGGCATCCCGGTGAACCGAAAACCCGAAAGGGCGTTTCAGGAAAAAATTAGGGATAAACAAAAAAAATCTGTACACCCGGCAAGTTGAAAACCCGAAAGGGCGACTTGGGCAAAAAAGGGTTTCCTGGTGGATTGAAAACCCGAAAGGGCGGTCCAGGAAAAAGTTAGGGAATTAAAGCGTATGACTATGTCTCGTCGGATCACTTTATGGACAATCTCTTCACCAAACAAGCTCCTGGCTTCTGATCAATCCAGTCATCTTCGGACGAAGCAGCAAATGGACAAGATATCCAGAGTTACGAAGGCTATAGTAGAATGGGAACCCCATGGAATTTTACACATAGCCATCTTTCTTTGTATAAATTTTTCTCAATTTTTATGACAACATTCTCTTACTAGGATGTTTGTCTCCTTTGTAAAAAATACTTACACAAAGTTAATACAAAGATACTTCAAAGTGCATAAAAATATTTGCCTTTCTTTTTCTTTACACTTATGTTTTATTTGAAAACGTCCAATGATTTATTAAATGAGCATATGCATTTGAATATAATCACCGTTTACAAATAAACGAAATGTACAAGAACAATTACTGACAGGTTGAAAGTATGGGAAAACGTCTTTAGGCTATTCCGAGAGAAACCTCCCGCAGTACATCATCTGGATCCCCAGTGGAGCTAAACCTTGAAAAACATATACCCGACGGAATTAAATTTCAAAATCCTCGCCAGAGTCGAAACTTCAAACTCCCAATCCCCGGCAGAGCCATATTTCAAACCTCTAATTCCCATCAGAGTTAAAATCCCCAGCGGAGCAAAATCTTTGGGTCATGGATCCCTAGCGAAGATAAAACCTTCTTCCCCAGCGAAGTCAATTTTCCAACTACCAATTCACAACGGAAACCATCCAGTTTCTCTAGACTCCCCAGTAAGTTATCTTAAAATCTGAGAAATCCCCCCAGATAACAGTTAACTTTTATCCCCAACTAAGGATAATTCCCCAATATATTGGCATACAAGCCAAGCTCCTGACTTTTTTCCAAAAAAAACAGGAAAAAACCTCTTCCCCCAGAGTCCTGATCTCCCCAGAAGAGTAGCTACTCTCCAGCAGTATAACTATTCCCCACAGAGTTCCTAATCTCCAACAGAATAAAGATTCTGATTCTTAGCTCTCCAATTTGAAGTCCCCAGGGATTTATTTTCCCCTAGCAGATTGAAGATCCTCAGTCTGGATTCCCCAGTAAAGTTACCCGAGTATCCATGACTCCCCAGCACGAGCTTGTCAAAAATTTTAATCCCCTACAGATCGAAGATTCTCATTCTCACTTCTCCAGTAAAGCCTCCAAGGTTTCAATTCCCCAGAAGATTGAAGTTTCTCATTCTTATTCTCCGCAGAAGCCATCTGAGTTTTCCTTATTCTCCAGCAGATCAAGGTTTTCTTTTGTCTGATCCCCAGTAGAGGTCTTCAGAGTTTCCCTATTCCCCAGCCGAGTAAGGATTCCCATTGGTGTACTCCCCAGCTATAGTCATCAAAGTTCTTTGGATTCCCCAAGCAGGTTTCTCGAACAGACTTAATGGATTCCCACATCCCCGCAGAGTTTGTCAAAGTTATTGTTAACCCCCACAAGTTGCCAAGGATTTTCTATCCCCAACAATGGTCCAAGGATTTCTCATCTTCAGCAATCAAAGATTTTGAATCTCCAGCAGTGGTCATGGATTTATTCTCCCCGGCAGTAGTCAAGGATTTTATTATCTCCCGCTATCAAGGATTTATTTTCCTCAGCTAATCAGCTTACATGCACATACATTACATTCATATATCATAAACATTGATAAAACACATTTTATTGCATCATACATGTCATGCAACATAACTTTGTGTTTCAGCTAACATTTTACCCTTTTCAGGATAAGATTAAAAGCTACCTTTAACAAATATTCAAAGATTTTAGATACAGTACGGATACACTCCAGACGCGGAAGTCATTCTGTTACTCATTCAGATCTCTTATTCAGATACAGTATGGATGCACCGCAGACACAGAGGTCATTCTATTACCCATTCGGAATTCAAAGTCAAGATACAGTACGGATACGCA
Organism: Vicia faba; assembly: GCA_948472305.1. Lineage (NCBI taxonomy): Eukaryota > Viridiplantae > Streptophyta > Magnoliopsida > Fabales > Fabaceae > Vicia > Vicia faba. The sequence continues at coordinate 1,266,364,112 of OX451738.1, forward strand.
CCAGACACGGATGCCATTATGCCACTCATTCAGACTTCAAAAATCAGATACATACTAGATACGCTCCAGACCCGGAAGCCATTCTATTTCTCATTCAGATTCAACTATCAGATTCAACTATCAGTTTCAAGTTCAGATACACTCCAGACACGGATGTCATTCTGTCACTTATTCAGATCCCAGTTACAGTTCAGATATGCTCCAGACACGGAAGTCATTCTGCTACTCATACAAATCTCAAGTTCAGATACAGTCCATATACGCTCCAGACACGGTAGCCATTTTGTCACTCATTCAAACATTTCCCCAGCCCAGAGATGCTCCATACATGGATGTCATTCTGTCGTTTATTCAGATTTCAGATTCAGATACAATACAGATACACTCCAGATACGGTAGTCATTCTGACATTCATTCAAGAATCAAATACAGTTACAGCTCAGATACGCTCCAGACATGAACGCCATTCCATTGCTCATACAAATTCAATCTCCAGATACAACTCAGATACGTTCCAGATACGGATACCATTCTGATGCTCATTCTCCTAATTTTTAATAAACATTTTGGATGGCATATTTAAGCCCATCTCTAGCAAGATTCTATCATCTCCAAATGGCATCTTTAAGCCCATTTCTTCAACTAAATTTTGATGAGTGCAAATTTATGGGCACTCTAGTGTCCAATACTCTTTTACCTTTGAGTCGCGAACGACAAACTCGTTGATCTAACTCTTCAGGTTCAAGAAGATTGAACAGGGGCAGCTGTTGTACCCCAAAATTTGCCCTCTCATTTTATCAATATTTCCCCTCATAAGACTCTTTGGACTCCAAACAAAATTAGGGTTTGCTCTGCTCAAGACATCTCCTTGCACTGTTGACCTGAAATTAGGGTTTGATATTGCACAAGGATTTTTGGACTATCAATGCTCAATGTGACTTTCATACTTCATGTTGGACTTATAAGATTTCCCCTACCAAGTTTCAAGCCTTGAATCAAATTTTTGCCCAGTCAATTGGACAGTTGACCTAGAAATCAATTGTATTGGGAAAAAGTCAATTGTGGCCAATTTACAGTCAAACCTCATGATTTTTGATCCACGTCAACATTATAGGCTCATATGAACCATTTGATCAAGTTTGAACCACAACTCCTCAAGAAATTTGATCAAATCATCAAAAGGGCAAAATGGTCATTTTTAGGGTTTTGACTATATAAGGGCAATTTCTGATTTTTCACCTAGCCAATGGCAAATTGGGTTCAAGCATGGATTCAAGGACTCAATGGAATCATCTTGACCTAATCACAAGGTTCAAAAGATCTCAAAAGCATTGGATTGACAGATGAATTTTCCAGTCAACTGATCAAAAATCAATTGTACACTGAAAAGTCAAACTTTGACTTTTTGGTCAAAATCAAGTTCCAAGGGTCATTTTTTATCAAGATGTGTCAAAACATGAAACTTGTTCATCAAGAAACCTAATTTTGCAAATTAGGGTTTTAAAATGAAAATTTTCATAACTTAGAAATTTTCTAAGTTATGAAATTTTCTCATTTTTTCCCAACTTTGCCTAACTTTTTCTCTAGGATGCAATTGGATTCAAACAAAACTTCCAACATGAAAGTTGTAGTCCTACACAAAATATACAACTTTTATTTACAAAGTTTTCCCAAAATATGCTTGGATCACAAGTTATGAATTTTGGAATAAGGGTCCAAAAACTTTCTAACTTAGTGAAATTTTGCCCTAGTTTAGGCAGGATTTTGACCTATCTTCATGGCAATTTTTCACATAGTTCCACTTGGAATCTCAAAATTAATTTCAAATATGGATTGTAGAGAATGTTACAAGATTTCCAAAATGTCCAAGAACTCTCCAAAATCATTTGTGGTTAGGGACAATTGAAGGTTTGAATTTGGCAAAAAGTCACTTTGATCCATGGCATTTTTCATGTTGCTACAAATTGCAAATTCTATCCAGCCTTACTTGTACTTGCTCACAGGTCTTTAAAACCTTCCGCACTCAAAAATTGAATGCAAACTCAATGGTTTAAGGCATTATTCTGATCAATGGAAGTTTACACAAGGGTTTAATCCATTTTTGGCAAAAAGGCAACAATGCTATTTTCATAAAGCACAACTTTGTGTCAACTTGTTTCCCTTGAGCCTTGAACCCGTCTCTTTGCAGAAAAAAAGCTCCATAAACTTAGGCAAAGGTAAAAAAATATTGTGCATGCTTAGAGCTAGCCTGTACAGGCCTGCCTTTTGTCATTTCACACTTTTCTTAAAAGCCAAGTCAACTTGCAAAAACAAAGAGAACTTTGGTATCTGATAAAACCAACTCTTGTAACCATTCAAAACAAGTTTTGCATATTGCCTTAAGTCAGAAGCACGAGCTAACCACTTCTCAAGCCTTCCAAAACACCAAAACACCAAAAACTTGCAAAACAGGGTAGCTTATGCAGTTGCACCTCCATCTCACAAACCACTTGTGCGTTTTGCCCCAAACCTTTTCCAACACACTCCATACAACCCATCTAAGCTCTCTCAACCATTGGCCAGTGACTGTAACTCAATTTACAAGCTTCACCATTTTTAAATTCTTCTTGTGCAGGTTGACTTCTACAGGCTCATTCAAGCACACTCAAAGCAAACTAAGCATTAGGGAAGATCAGAGGAAGTTCAAGCAAGCTCCCAAGCATCTCAGGCCTCATTGAAAACCTCAACATTGCCATGCTCGAGTTCAACTGAAGCAGTTATTTTCCAACTTTCTATCTCTCTATTTAGGAATCATGAGGCTTAGGTTTGTGAATAAAAAATGTAGTACTCATTGCCCTTAAGTTGTACATATGCATATATTTCATTTAAGTTAACTGTGTTGAAAAAATTTGATTGATGAACTTTCTGAAAAAGTTAGGTTAGAAATTAGGGCCAGAGAAATTCTCTTTGGTCTTTGAGAGTTAGATTAAGTTCTTTATATGGTTGGAATCGTGTTGAAAAATGCTATAATTTTTGTGTTGTGAGTTTTTGCTTTAGAGCTCGTATGCAGGAGTTAGCCATTTGTATATGAACGCGCGTTTTTTGTTTGGTCAGAGGTTGAAGATGAAGCAAGTGGGTTGGGCTTGGTTTCTCCTTGCTTTTGACACCCCCTGACTTGCTATTTGCACCCCTAAGCCCATTTGTTTATTTTTTGCATATTTTTCTATTTCTTTTTCATTTTTGACTTTATTTTATTTTTTCTAAACTTTAAAAATTACCAAAAATATTTTATTTAATTTTCACATTTTATTTTATTATTTTTATTATTTTTTAGACATAGAAATAATTATTAAATAGTATATACTTTTATTTTCTTTAATAAAAACTTGTAAATAATATAAAAAATATTATATTTTATTTTTTAGTATTTATATATACCTAAATAATATTTTCTCACATTATTTTTATTTTTCAACATTTGTATATATTTTATTTATTTTATTGTACATAAATAAATAATACATAATATATATATATATTTTCTTAAAACAAATTAGGGTTTCCACCCTTAATAAAAATAATCTTTTATTTTATTATTTTTAATGCATTAAATAGTTTATTTTTACATATATAAAAATAATACAAAAAAACATTTTTTGCATATTTATAATATATTGCATATTTATTTAATTGTCCATTTAAATATTGGCTTATTTATTATTTGAACAAAGAATTCAATTTGGTTGTAATAATCTTAGGGTTTTAATTTCTTGCAAATAATCCCCTATTCAAAATTGTATCCCCCTCCCATATCAATGTTGTAATAGCTTATATTACTTTTACGCATTTATTGCTTTCAAATATGTCATGATAGAGATTAGGGTTTGTATGCAATATCCAAAATCAAAACAAATAGCTAGACCTAATACAAGACATAAAAGCATGTAAATTGACAACACAATGCACACATGCACCCCTAGGGTTTCATCCACTTGTTGCCTTTAAAATGGCCATGGTATGCATGTTGAATATCTTGGCAAAACAAAAACAAAACGAAAGGTCATAGTCCCTCGATGACGCTATCTTGGTTTCCTATACAAGATGATCTAGTCCCTCAAACAAAAAACTTGCTAAGATATTTAGCACTATTGCTATCATGGTCAATACGATGACCCGCGTCTGTCCCGTTTAACATCCAAACACAAGTTTGTTTACCAAATGCAATGGTAAAACAATAATGTGAAAGGGTTAAAAATGTGTAGGAAAGATCTTTGAGTAGATAGGGTAGACAACTCTTAGTTACTTGATCAAAACTTGCAAACATCCTTGCTAATTTCAAACACACATCACAAGACAATTTCAAAACATTTTCCAAAACAAACTTTCAAACAATGAAACATTTTTCAAAAGACAATACACCTTTGTATACATTCAAACAAGAATCATTACAAAGGTTGCCACAACGATGGCCTCTTTTCAAAATACTTTCAAAACTATACACAAAGCACCATTTCAAACAATTGAAAAGAAAAAGCAAGTGATCTAAAACAAGTAACTAAGAGCCCATGGAAAACCATGGATGAAAAGGGTGCTAGCACCTTCCCTTTTCATAATGTACCCCCCGAACCCAAGAAAACATCTCAAAGGTCTTTCCTGTGATTTTTGACCTTTTCTTTGGATAAATAAAAAGTCGGTGGCGACTCTTGCTAAACCGAAACATTTGCGAACACAAACGCAAAACCTCAAGTCAGTTCTCCCACTGCATCACACCTTCTACTAATAAAACATTAGAGATAGAAGGAAGGTTACAGTTTCCAATGGTTCCAGAACCAATAATCTTCCCTTTCTGATTACCTCCAAACTTCACGTCTCCTCCAGCTTTAAATTCCAGGCTTTGGAACATAGACCTTTTTCCCGTCATGTGTCGTGAGCACCCAGAGTCCAGGTACTATGACTGGTGTCTCAATTAAGTTGTTAATGACATCTGCAACAAATATTATTTTATCCTTAGGTACCCATATCTTTTTGGGTCCTTTTGGGTTAAAGTGTTTAAAGTTCTGTTTGAACTTTGGGTTAGCATAAGAGTTTCCAGAATGTGATGTATATTTTATATCATGTGAGTGTCCAAACTTGAATTGTTTGTTCAGAAGTTTATAAGTGAAAGTCATCTTAGCAACAGGTTTTGGTATGTATGTCTCCTTCCCTTTGGGAGGGTCATATCTAATTCCTCTTCTGTTTTTCCCACTAACCCCATAGATCATTGAATCCATTTTGCTTCAATCTATGCTTTTAGCTAGGAAAGTTTGAAAGCTATAGTCATATTCTTTCAGAATATCTTTTGAACTAGACACAGATTCTGAACTAGAAATTTTTTGAACATTTTAAATTTCTTCTTTAAGTTTAAAATTATTTTCTAAGAGTTCAGATTTTTTTTGCTTCATGTTTCTCAATATCAGATGCAAGACTCTTCTTGAGTTTCTTGTATTTGATTTTGAGCTTACTATAGTTTTCCAGAAGTTCTGATAAACTATCAGCAAGTTCATTTCTAGTGAATTCAAAAAATACCTATCTTGGTTCTGACTCACAGTCTGAGTCATCTGATGTGGTAGCCATCCGAGCTAGGTTGGCATTCTCATTGTTGTACCCCAAAATTTACCCTCCCTTTTTTTTCTTTTTTCACAAGAGATCACAGCTTCGGGCTTTTCCTGACTTTTCAGATTGGCTCAAGAATCGATCAAACAGACTTTTCTTATCAATCAGACAAAATTAGGGTTTCCATTGATTTTGAATCAGTTCAAGCAGATTATTAGGGTTTGGTTGAGTTTGGCTCAGGGTTTGATCAAGAAGACGCTTCTTTGACAATAAATCCAGAATTAGGGTTTGCACACGCATTCTCAAAAGGAATTGAGTCCACAGTTCTTTTCAATCGACTGTTACATTGTTTTGACGCTTGCTCAAGATTGCTGTTTGTTTTTCAAAGTCTAAACATCTGGGATAGAAACTGAGGCTTCTGATTGAGAGTTTGAAGTGTTGGTTTAATCAGTGAAGTGAAAGGCGTATGGCCGTTTGTTTGTTTAACTGTGCAATGCTTTTGGTTATTTGGAACGCCGGACGTTTGTTGATTATTTATAATTTCTAAGTTAAAATTATTGGGATAACTTCTAATTATTATAATTCAAGAAATTTAAGTAATTAAATAAACAAGTGCAGAAGAATTAAAAGAGATATCTGACAAAAAAGATTTTTATTCATTTTCAATTGTTGTTACAAATGTTTATTTGATACAGTAAATTTATTTACAGTGTTACATTGACGTTTATTACAATGATTAAAAATAAATTAAATCTATATCCTAAGTTGCTTGAAGTCTTCATCTTCTACTGCTGCTTCCCTTGCCCCAATTGGTGTTTACCTGCAAAGCCAGAAAAGGAGAAGTCAAACACAATTAATTGGAATAGCATTTTCAGACAGTTAATCAAAAACTCATCATTAAACGTGTTGGCCGGAATCAGTTTGTTCGTCCTCTCTGCAAATCGCAAGAAGATGTCTCCTCTTGGTTCACAAAGAGGGAAGTAAAATGTTTGCAAGCATATATTAAGCAAAATGCACAAAGCTGCATAAATTCAAACTGTCAAAGAGGCAAACCAAATTGCAAATTGAACAAACAAGTTGCACAATGCACAAAGGAAAATAAAACTGTCAACCAAACTAGGCAAACCAAACTGTCAAAGAAAGGCAAACTAAGCTGTCAACAAAACTGTCAATAAAGCTGTCAAGGAAGATATCAAAACAGAAAAACTGTCAAGAAAGATATCAAAACAGAAAAGCTAACACTAAGCCATCAAGCTGTCAATGCAGAAGAAAGTACAAAATGCAGAATGAAAACCAAATTGCAAGCAACTTGTCAAAATCTCTTCATCACTTTCCAACCAACACCTTTTCAGAAAATAAGCACTTTAAGCAATATAATATGCTTTAATAGAGAGAGAAAAGAGAGAGAGAAGTAGAGGCTTACAGTTTTTCAGGCAGGCTTAGAGATAAATAAATATAACAAATCAGAATAGTTCAAGGGGGGGGGGGGGGGGGCAGAACACATAAAGAAAAATATACCACAAACTGTAAACACACAACAAGCCTGTAACCTCCAAGCCTGCTTTCAAGCAAGCAAACCAAGCTTGCCTGCATAAGCTACAACCAGAAGCAAACCTGCATAAAACCTCCAGTCTGCTTCAAGCCTACTTCAAGCAAGCAAATTTGCAAGCCTGCCTATAGCCCTGTCAAAAACATACAAAAACCAAGCAACTTGCATATCAACCTGTTTGCCTCAAGCCTATATCCTAAACAACATTCAACATGCCTCAAGCCAAGCATAACAAGCACAAACCCTGAAGCCTAAGGCAACAAGCCCTGAAGCTGTAAACACATAGCCCAAAAACCTATTACAATCACAAGCCTGTTTCAGCCTGCCTAAAAAACCTGTCAAACTGCACAAGCTTTCCTCAAAGAAGCAAGCCTCCAAGCCTAAAAAACAGTTATCAGGACAAAAACTGAAACAAAAATCTCAGGATCAAGATTCATCATTGAAAGCTCACCCAAAGCCAAGAGAAAAAGAAGAAGTCATAAGTGAAATAATAACCACATTCTCATATTCAATATCACCATCATTGAAAAAATAGCCAACAAAACGCCTCAGAACATGTTCATCATAGGCTAAACAGAAGCACAAGTATCTCAGAATCAAATTCAACATTGAAAGCAAATCAAGTCAAAAGAGAGGGAAACTCCAAAGCAAAGTCCATCACAGAAGCAAGTATTTAGAAGAAGAAAAGAAGATGCAGAAGTGAAGTATCCTAGGGTTTTCAGAGACACTATCATCATAAAACCATTCAAGGAAAACTAAAAGATACAAGTACCAGGAAGCCAGCATCATTGCCACGTGTCTCCCGCCTCCAGCCACCGGTGAACACCTCCTGTCCAAATCCTCCGCCTCCTCCCAAAGCAGAAACCCTAAGGTATCAATTCCTCTTCCTTTTGTCTCTACATCTCATAATCCAAACACAAATAACACAAAGATTAATAGCATGCAAGAGTAAAAAATTTGAAAACCCTAAAACGCGATAGAACGATGATACCTTGTTGAAACATCACATTGTACGAACGCGGGAAGGGAAGATGGATGGTGGCGTCTGGTAGCCTGAGGCGAGGAGAGGAGGCATCAGAAGCCATGTATGAGAAAGGATGAAGATGAAGACGAAGAAGAAAAGAGAGAAGCGGCGTCGTTCGTTCATGAACAAACCCTATTCTGAAGCAAGACAACTCAAACCCTAAACAAAAAATTGTCAAACGCGTGTTGGGCATGTCCCTTGAAATAAACCACAAGCCCAACTGATTCTGGCACATACACCCCCCCTTTCTTTTGAATCTGTTTGTTTTTGTTGTTTGGGCCAAGCATTTCCTCTAAAAGCCCATTTAATCTCTTACTTTCTTTTATTTCAAACCAATACTTTTTTTTACTACCATCACCTTATTTTCTTTTTATGACCTAAATTCCTTTTGGGTAAATAAAAATACATTAACTTTTTGCACAAAATTTTCTTAATGTTTATTACATTTTAAAAAATACATAAAAATAGAGTTTACTAAGTTAAATAATTTTCTTGTGTTAAAACTTTTTTAATTAAAACTTTTGTTTATATATCATTAACAAAAATACAAAAAATAATAAAATACTTAATTTTGCATTAGGTTAATATTTTGATCACTTGTAAATAATCATGTGCATCATACTTTGCTTTTGATTCCTTTTTATTCTTATATTTTACATTGAGAATGTGACGATTCGATTTGGTTGTAAATAATGACACTACTATTCTGACGAGACTCATCCCCATTTGCAAACATTTGTACCCCCATCCCCGGATACTTATTTGTAATAGCTTAGACTTTAAATTCCCGCAATTTATCACTTTCCATATACTGTATATTAATTAGGGTTTGTATGCGAAGATTCAAAATCAACCGCTAGATAACCTAATACAAGACAAATGCATGAAAATCAATATACAAATCACACTTGCACCGCTAGGGTAATCCCGCTTGTTGCCTTCAAAAATGGGCCATGGTTGCATGTTGAGTACTTTGGAAAAACAAAAACAAACAAAATGATCATAGTCCCTCGATGACGCTATCTTGTTGCCTAAGCAAAATGATCATAGTCCCTCAAGAAGATTGCCAAAAATACTTGACACTATTGCATTCATGGTCTAAACGATGACCCGCGCTCGTCCCGTTAACATCCTAACACAAGGTTGTTCACCAAATACAATGGTGAAACAACACTATTAAAAGGGTTAAAACATGAGAAAGATCTTTGAGAAATTTAGGGTAGATAGCTCTTAGTTACTTGATCAAACTTGCAAAACACACTTGCCTACTTTCAAACACACTTCACAAACACAACTTCAAAACAAATTTTCAAAAAAAACATTGAAACATCTTTTCAAAAAGACAAACACCTTTGTAAAACATTCGAGTAAAGAATTGTTACAATGGTTGCCTAGACAAGGCATTTTTCAAAACATTTTCAAAACCACACACATAAAACTCCATTTCAAACACATGAAAAGCAAAGGCAAGTGATCTAAAACAAGTAACTAAGAGCCCATGGATAACCATGGATGAAAAGGGTGCTAGCACCTTCCCTTTTCATAATCTACCCCCCGAACCCACGAAAACATCTCAAAGGTCTTTCCTGTGCTTTTTGACCTTTCCTTAGGATAAATAAAAAGTCGGTGGCAACTCTTGCTAAACCGAACAAGTGTGAATACAAACGCAAAACCTCAAGTCAGTTCTCCCACCGTATCACAGAACTGGCGACTCTGCTGGGGATTATTTCTAAAAGTGGGGTTACCTTAGGGTTTTAGATCACCTTTACATGCTTGCTTTGATTGCTTTGATTGCTTTACTTTTTGGGTTCCTTGTTTGGGTTTGTTTAATCCTACACCCGGATTTTGGGGCACCTTCTTAGGTAAATAGCAATAAACTGTGAGGGAACTGTGCGGGGTATACTGACATGGTTGAAGCAGTAGCTATGTTAGTGTGACATATTTGTGAGTACCGGTAGCCCTTGAGTAGTCAAGGAGAATACGGGGCCGCTGAGCGATGTCATGAAGCACTAACGAACTCTTAGAACCTTACTTGACCATCTTGGCCTTTTTAGGGGTAGTGAGATGACCGACTTTGGTAGAGTCCAAAGTTGGTAGATACTCGATACTACACTCATTGAGGGTTGTTTTCTTGGAATATTTTGGTCGCCAGTTAAGTGGCTAAACCAAAACAATGAACACAGAAAATAATCCAATGATATTGAGCTCCTTAGAACCCGGTTTCTATTTTAGGACAGGATGAGCCAACTAACTTCAAGAGGGTACTTACCTACAAACCCCATGCAAGCCTAAACCTAAGGACTTGTTTGCTTTGTGTGAATATGACTGTCTGTATATACACTTACTTGCTTTCGCATACATGTACATAACATCATAATATCATACCATAGCATTTTCAATAACCATTTCAAGGATCTCGAGGGTCTTTTGATGCAGGGTCACGTTGAACCAGACGTCTGCCAAGGGGCAAGAGGTTTTCTCCTCTAAACAAATGCCATCAAAGATCAAGTGCAACAACTTGAATCAGGGGCTATGACCCACTTGACATGGTGAGCTTGATTCTCGTGGAAAGACATCCACTGATACAAAGTTCTCCAATCAAAGATGTTGATCGAAGTTCGACCTCTAACATTTTCTCGTGTTTACCCCGAGAGATCCTTGAAAACATGCATCCACATATCATGCATTGCATCATAACAGGTTTCCCTTTTCAGGTTTCCTTATTCTCCTACTGTTTATTTCAGTAGAGATGGCTCTGGAGCAGACTATCAAGGACATCCAGGCTCAAAACGCTAAACTTCAAGAGATGTTCTTGAACCTATCCAAGGGACAAGAAGAGGTCAAGGCGCTCCTCACCAGGGGCATGATCGTGGGAAATCCTGGGTATGACAGAGATGACCAGTTGGAGCTACAAATTGAGATAGCCATATTGAAGGGGGGACTGGAGATTCAGACGGCTCTCATCCAGGACTTGGCTCAAGGACAAGAAAAGCCCAGGGTTCTCGTCAATAAACTGCTTCGAGATAACCAAGTGGGGCAGACAATTGGGGCTAAAGATCAAATAATCATTCAACCTTTTCTGAGACAAGAAGACAAGGGAAAAGCTCCTCAAGTTGCTTCAGGGTCACAAGCCCAACAACATCTTACGCCTGCTTAACAAAGACAGGGGCATCAGCGTAAGAAAGTTGCGCCTAAAAGACAATTCACCAAGATCAACATGTCACTGGGTCAAGCGCTACAACACATGTTGCAGGCAGGGCTTATTACATTGAAGGCTCCTCTCCGGAACCCAAATACTTCTGCTCCTACCTATCATCCCAATGAAAGGTGTGCATACCACTCCTATAGTCCTGGACATGACACCGACGACTGTTGTGCTTTGAAAAACAAGATTCAAGACTGGATTGACAATGGAGTGCTGAAATTCATGCCAGATGGCGAGATGAAAATCTTTCGTTAAGGGTTTCTCCACCAGAAATGACAAAGCTCGAACTAAGAGACTTTTGTTCCATTTGAATTTTTCAAGTTGTAATTTCTTTTGTTATTCAAACAATTAGTTGTTGATGTCAAACTCTGTTTCATTAATGCATTACATATGTTTGTCTTGAATTCATTCATTCGTTTTCACTATTCTTATGCTTTCTTTATGATATTTAACTCTTGATAAAAAGCTACAAGCCTTTAGAGGGAGGATGATGAAACAATACCATGATCTCATACAGTATGCTTTTGAATAGACCTCGCTGACGATGTACAAGCATTTCTTTCAAATCCTAAACACTGGAGTTATAAGGAAGATAATCCCTAGTCAACCCCTTCGAGCCAAAGAAGTAGGAGTTTTCTGTTTTAAAACAAAATGAAACCTTTGATTTAAACCTGGGGCAGGGTAGTCTCTCAGTTAATTCAAAAAAAAAGGATGCGAATTAAAGTCGCAAACTCTCAGTTCGTAATACAACGAACGACATCAAAAAAAAAACATTCCTTTGGAATCAAAAAGACAGTGATGGTTCCCTATCTCATAGACAGTCATTACCTCTCAAAAGAGAAAAGCCCACTAAGCCAAAACCTACAAAGGAGGCTTAAGAAAGCAGGGGCATCCCGCTGACTGTAATCTCGAAAACAGGAACAGTCAGGCAAAAGTTAGGGATAACAAATCAAAAGAAAGAGGTCATTACAAATCCTCAACAACATGAAAAATGTTGCAAAAGAAAAAGGAGATGATGACTGCCTTCCAAATTCAACTTGTGTGAACCATCACCAAAAAAAGTCGTTCCAAATTCGAATAGAGTTCGACGCACAATCAACTGAGTTTAGGATTGAAGAACATCATGAAGAGCGGGTGGGTACAAACATACTTTGAGCCTTTATCCTTTGTTTCTTAAACCGTGAACCAAGCCACGTTACAACCCTTCAAAAGTCCTAATTGAAGCATAGGTTAGTTCGAAAGCATACTGTTACAAAAGGTATCCTGACTCCTGTAAGGCTTTGCCCTAAATCTTGTGTTGAATTTGTCTTATAAAAAGTTTTCTGCTAAAAAACGCATTTTTCAAAACTTCGAGACAAGCATAAACTTTGCATTATTTGAATATCGTTGTTTGCACATGGTTATTTGTTTGACAGCGAAGAAATTCATACAGCAAATGTTCAGAGGAACGAAAGCCCTCTCAGTGAGCAAAATCACTTTAAAAAGGATGACACTTCCATTAACAAATATCCTATCAACAAGGGGGCATGACATGTCACTATCCAGCACACCTGGGGGCAGTCCAGTCAAGATTTCAACAAATCTCTCAATTACAGATTAACCTAGGGCAAGTCTTTGTCACCATCACTTGGGGCATTTAAACGTCAATCTCATCAAAGGGTTACGTGCAGTCCAAGTGTCCTGGCAATATCACAAGCATCTGATACTAGGGGCAGTGATGAAACCTCTCTGAAATCTTTCTGGAAAAAAATTCAAGTGTTCTCGAGAAGTTCATCACCTCTCTAAGCAGACCTGCAGTCATGGGTTTATTTCCCCAACATTTGTCAAGGATTTACCCTCCAAAGTAAAATTACATTTCAAGTTGAAAGGTCGTTCAAAATTTCCTGCATTACCTGCTGGAAGTTACGATCATCATCAGAGATTCCTTCACGTTTTGGAGTAGTAATCGTCAAAGATTCCTTCATCTTTTGGAGTAGTAATCGTCAAAGATTCCTTCATCTTTTGGAGTAGTAATCGTCAAAGATTCCTTCATCTTTTGGAGTAGTAATCGTCAAAGATTCCTTCACCTTTTGGAGTAGTAATCGTCAAAGATTCCTTCATCTTTTGGAGTAGTAATCGTCAAAGATTCCTTCATCTTTTGGAGTAGTAATCGTCAAAGATTCCTTCATCTTTTGGAGTAGTAATCGTCAAAGATTCCTTCATCTTTTGGAGTAGTAATCGTCAAAGATTCCTTCATCTTTTGGAGTAGTAATCGTCAAAGATTCCTTCACCTTTTGGAGTAGTAATCGTCAAAGATTTCTTCACCTTTTGGAGTAGTAATCGTCAAAGATTCCTTCATCTTTTGGAGTAGTAATCGTCAAAGATTCCTTCATCTTTTGGAGTAGTAATCGTCAAAGATTCCTTCATCTTTTGGAGTAGTAATCGTCAAAGATTCCTTCATCTTTTGGAGTAGTAATCGTCAAAGATTCCTTCATCTTTTGGAGTAGTAATCGTCAAAGATTCCTTCATCTTTTGGAGTAGTAATCGTCAAAGATTCCTTCATCTTTTGGAGTAGTAATCGTCAAAAATTCCTTCATCACCTGCTGGAATTCAAGAGCGTTCAAAATTTCCTTCATCACCTGCTAGAAGTTGCGGTCATTATCAAAATTTCCTTCATCACCTGCTGGAAATTACAACCACCAACAAGATAACGGACAACTGAAAATATGTTTCTCTCAAGAATGAAGACTCTCATCCTTGAAACCTCAGAAGATTGAATGAAGATTCTCATTCTCAAAGCGGCATACAACCTAAACCTGAACTTCTTCCAGACAGGAATAAGCTTTTTTCAGAATCCTGAGTTTTACTCTCTGACAGGATAGCTACCCTTCAACAGTATGGCTATTTCCCACAGAATTCTTATCCCCCAAGCAGAATGAAGACTCTCATTCTCAATTCCTCACAGAGTATTCGGATATTCCCCAGTGAAGATCTCCTCAAAACAGGAATCCCCAGTAGATTGGCATACAACCCAAGCTCCTGATTCCCCAACAGTGGTCCTAGAACTTCTCATTTTTAACGATCAAAAGATTCTTGCAATCCCCTACAGCAGTCAAGGATTCACTTTCCCCGACAGCAGTTAAGATTCTATTATCTCTGGCTATCCAGGATTCATCTATCCTCAGCAAGACAGCTACTCAGCTTACATGCGCATCCATTTCATTCATATCATAAACATTGATATAACATATGTATTGCATCATACATTTCATGCAACATAACTTTGTGTTTCAGCTAATATTTTACCCTTTTCAGGATAAGATTAATAAAGCTTCGACTTCTGAAAACAGTTTACAGATTCTCCAAACACAGATGTTAATCTATCGCTTGTTCAGACTCAACTTTTGAAAACAGTTTACGGACGCTTCCCAACATGGATGCTGATCTATTGCTTATTCAACTTCAAGACTTATGAAAACAGTTTACGGATTCTCCAAACACGGATGTTAATCTATCGCTTGTTCAGACTCAACTTTTGAAAACAGTTTACGGACGCTTCCCAACATGGATGTTGATCTATTTCTTATTCAACTTCAAGACTTTTGAAAACAGTTTACGGACGCTTCCCAACATGGATGCTGATCTATTGCTTATTCAACTTCAAAACTTCTGAAAACAGTTCACGGGTTCTCCAGATACGGATGTTAACCTATCGCTTGTTAAGATTCCAAGACTTCTGAAAACAGTTCACGGGTTCTCCAGATACGGATGTTAACCTATAGCTTGTTCAGATTCCAAGACTTCTGAAAACAGTTTACGGGTTCTCCAAATACGGATGTTAACCTATCGCTTGTTAAGATTTAAGACTTCTGAAAACAGTTTACGGATTCTCTAAATATGGATGTTAATCTATCACTTGTTCAGACTTAACTTTTGAAAACAGTTCACGGGTTCTCCAGATACGGATGTTAACATATTGCTTATTCAACTCCTCAACTACTGAAAACAGTTTACGGATGATTCCAAACATGGATGTCAATCTATTGCTTATTCAGACCCCCGGTTCAGAGATGTTCCAAACAGGGATACCTTTCTGATACTCGTCCACTCACCTACAGCATTCTTGGATGGCATCTTTAAGCCCATCTCCGACATACGGTTCAACAAACATTCTTGGATGGCATCTTTAAGCCCATCTCCAAATGGCATCTTTAAGCCCATCTCCGACAAGATTCTGTCACATCTCCAAATGGCATCTTTAAGCCCATTCCCTCTACCATCACATCACCGAGTGCAAATTTCTGGACACTCTAGTGTTCAATCATCTTTCACCTTCAAGTCACAAATGGCAGATTCGCCAATCTAACTCTTCAGGTGTAAGAAGATTGAACAGGGGAAACTGTTGTACCCCAAAATTTGCCCTCCTTTTTTTTCTTTTTTCATAAGAGATCACAGCTTCCGCTTTTTCCTGACTTTTCAGATTGGCTCAAGAATCGGTCAAACAGACTTTTCTTATCAATCAGACAAAATTAGGGTTTCCATTGATTTTGAATCAGTTCAAGCAGATTATTAGGGTTTGGTTGAGTTTGGCTCAGGGTTTGATCAAGCAGACGCTTCTTTGAAAATAAATCCAGAATTAGGGTTTGCACACGCATTCTCAAAAGGAATTGAGTCCACAGTTCTTTTCAATCGACTGTTACATTGTTTTGACGCTTGCTCAAGATTGCTATTTGTTTCTCAAAGTCTAAACATCTGGGATAGAAACTGAGGCTTCTGATTGAGAGTTTGAAGTGTTGGTTTAATCAGTGAAGTGAAAGGCGTATGGCCGTTTGTTTGTTTAACTGTGCAATGCTTTTGGTTATTTGGAACGCCGGACGTTTGTTGATTATTTATAATTTCTAAGTTAAAATTATTGGGATAACTTCCAATTATTATAATTCAAGAAATTTAAGTAATTAAATAAACAAGTGCAGAAGAATTAAAAGAGATATCTGACAAAAAAGATTTTTATTCATTTTCAATTGTTGTTACAAATGTTTATTTGATACAGTAAATTTATTTACAGTGTTACAATGACGTTTATTACAATGATTAAAAATAAATTAAATCTATATCCTAAGTTGCTTGAAGTCTTCATCTTCTACTGCTGCTTCCCTTTCCCCAATTAGTGTTTACCTGCAAAGCCAGAAAAGGAGAAGTCAAACACAATTAATTGGAATAGCATTTTCAGACAGTTAATCAAAAACTCATCATTAAACGTGTTGGCCGGAATCAGTTTGTTCGTCCTCTCTGCAAATCGCAAGAAGATGTCTCCTCTTGGTTCACAAAGAGGGAAGTAAAATGTTTGCAAGCATATATTAAGCAAAATGCAAAAAGCTGCATAAATTCAAACTGTCAAAGAGGCAAACCAAATTGCAAACTGAACAAACAAGTTGCACAATGCACAAAGGCAAACAAAACTGTCAACCAAACTAGGCAAACCAAACTGTCAAAGAAAGGCAAACTAAGCTGTCAACAAAGTTGTCAAGGAAGATATCAAAACAGAAAAACTGTCAAGAAAGATATCAAAACAGAAAAGATAACACTAAGCCATCAAGCTGTCAATGCAGAAGAAAGTACAAAATGCAGAATGAAAACCAAATTGCAGGCAACTTGTCAAAATCTCTTCATCACTTTCCAGCCAACACCTTTTCAGAAAATAAGAACTTTAAGCAATATAATATGCTTTAATAGAGAGAGAAAAGAGAGAGAGAGAAGTAGAGGCTTACAGTTTTTCAGGCAGGCTTAGAGATAAATAAATATAACAAATCAGAATAGTTCAAGCGGGGGGGGGGGGGGGGGGGGGGGGGGGGGGGGGCAGAACACATAAAGAAAAATATACCACAAACTGTAAACACACAACAAGCATGTAACCTCCAAGCCTGCTTTCAAGCAAGCAAACCAACCTTGCCTGCATAAGCTACAACCAGAAGCAAACCTGCATAAAACCTCCAGCCTGCTTCAAGCAAGCAAATTTGCAAGCATGCCTTTAGCCCTGTCAAAAACATACAAAAACCAAGCAACTTGCATATCAACCTGTTTGCCTCAAGCCTATATCCTAAACAACATTCAACCTGCCTCAAGCCAAGCATAACAAGCACAAACCCTGAAGCCTAAGGCAACAAGCCCTGAAGCTGTAAACACATAGCCCAAAAACCTGTTACAATCACAAGCCTATTTCAGCCTGCCTAAAAAACCTGTCAAACATCACAAGCTTGCCTCAAAGAAGCAAGCCTCCAAGCCTAAAAAACAGTTATCAGAATAACAACTGAAACAACAATCTCAGGATCAAGATTCATCATTGAAAGCTCACCCAAAGCCAAGAGAAAAAGAAGAAGTCAGAAGTGAAACAATAACCATATTCTCAGATTCAATATCATCATCATTGAAAAAATAGCCAACAAAACGCCTCAGAACATGTTCATCATAGGCTAAACAGAAGCACAAGTATCTCAGAATCAAATTCATCATTGAAAGCAAATCAAGTCCAAAGAGAGGGAAACTCCAAAGCAAAGTCCATCACAGAATAATCATCAAAAGCATCACAGAAGCAAGTATTCAGAAGAAGAAAAGAAGATGCAGAAGTGAAGTATCCTAGGGTTTTCAGAGACACTATCATCATAAAACCATTCAAGGAAAGCTAAAAGATACAAGTACCAGGAAGCCAGCATCATTGCCACGTGTCTCCCGCCTCCGGCCACCGGTGAACACCTCCTGTCCAAATCCTCCGCCTCCTCCCAAAGCAGAAACCCTAAGGTATCAATTCCTCTTCCTTTTGTCTCTACATCTCATAATCCAAACACAAATAACACAAAGATTAATAGCATGCAAGAATAAAAAATCTGAAAACCCTAAAACGCGATAGAACAATGATACCTTGTTGAAACATCACATTGTACGAACGCGGGAAGGGAAGATGGATGGTGTCTTCTGGTAGCCTGAGGCGAGGAGAGGAGACATCAGAAGCCATGTATGAGAAAGGATGAAGATGAAGACGAAGAAGAAAGGAGAGAAGAGGCGTCGTTCGTTCATGAACAAACCCTATTCTGAAGCAAGACAACTCAAACCCTAAACAAAAAATTGTCAAACGCGTGTTGGGCCTGTCCCTTGAAATAAACCACAAGCCCAACTGATTCTGGCACATACACCCCCCCTTTTTTTTGAATCTGTTTGTTTTTGTTGTTTGGGCCAAGCATTTCCTCTAAAAGCCCATTTAATCTCTTACTTTTTTTTTTATTTCAAACCAATACTTTTTTTTACTACCATCACCTTATTTTCTTTTTATGACCTAAATTCCTTTTGGGTAAATAAAAATACATTAACTTTTTGCACAAAATTTTCTTAATGTTTATTACATTTTAAAAAATACATAAAAATAGAGTTTACTAAGTTAAATAATTTTCTTGTGTTAAAACTTTTTTAATTAAAACTTTTGTTTATATATCATTAACAAAAATACAAAAAATAATAAAATACTTAATTTTGCATTAGGTTAATATTTTGATCACTTGTAAATAATCATGTGCATCATACTTTGCTTTTGATTACTTTTTATTCTTACATTTTACATTGAGAATGCGACGATTCGATTTGGTTGTAAATAATATTTGGACACTACTATTCTGACGAGACTCATCCCCATTTGCAAACATTTGTACCCCCATCCCCGGATACTTATTTGTAATAACTTAGACTTTAAATTCCCGCAATTTATCGCTTTCCATATACTGTATAGTAATTAGGGTTTGTATGCGAAGATTCAAAATCAACCGCTAGATAACCTAATACAAGACAAATGCATGAAAATCAATACACAATTCAAACTTGCACCGCTATGGTAATCCCGCTTGTTGCCTTCAAAAATGGACCATGGTTGCATGTTGAGTACTTTGGCAAAACAAAAACAAACAAAATGATCATAGTCCCTCGATGACGCTATCTTGTTGCCTAAGCAAAATGATCATAGTCCCTCAAGAAGATTGCCAAAAATACTTGACACTATTGCATTCATGGTCTAAACGATGACCCGCGCCCGTCCCGTTAACATCCTAACACAAGGTTGTTCACCAAATACAATGGTGAAACAACACTGTTAAAAGGGTTAAAACATGAGAAAGATCTTTGAGAAATTTAGGGTAGATAGCTCTTAGTTACTTGATCAAACTTGCAAAACACACTTGCCTACTTTCAAACACACTTCACAAACACAACTTCAAAACAAACTTTCAAAAAAAACATTGAAACATCTTTTCAAAAAGACAAACACCTTTGTAAAACATTCGAGTAAAGAATTGTTACAATGGTTGCCTAGACAAGGCATCTTTTTCAAAACATTTTCAAAACCACACACACAAAACACCATTTCAAACACATGAAAAGCAAAGGCAAGTGATCTAAAACAAGTAACTAAGAGCCCATGGATAACCATGGATGAAAAGGGTGCTAGCACCTTCCCTTTTCATAATCTACCCCCCGAACCCACGAAAACATCTCAAAGGTATTTCCTGTGCTTTTTGACCTTTCCTTAGGATAAATAAAAAGTCGGTGGCGACTCTTGCTAAACCGAACAAGTGCGAATACAAACGCAAAACCTCAAGTCAGTTCTCCCACCGTATCACACTCATCTTCATAATCAAATTCAACTTCAGAGGATTCTGAGTCATCCCAGGTTGCCATCATCCCTTTCTTTTTACCAAACTTTTTCTTTGGTTTTTCTTTTTGAAGTTTTGGGCAATCACTTTTGTAGTGACCAGGTTCTTTGCATTCATAACAAATGATCTCTCTTTTGTTTGACTTTTTGTGTCCAGAAGATTCTGGTCTATCTTCTGACTTCTTGAAGTTCCTGAACTTCTTCTGTTTGTGCTTCCACAAATGATTGATCCTTCTGGAGAGCAAGGATAGTTCGTCTTCTTCTGACGCTGATTCTTCAGAGTTTTCCTCTTCAGCCTGAAAAGCGTTAGTATCAAATTTCTTAATTGATTTAAGGGCAAGAGACTTACCTTTTTTTTAGGCTCGTGCTCATCAAGTTCTATCTCATGACTTCTGAGAGAGCTAATGAGTTCCTCCAGAGACACGTTGTTCAGATCTTTTGAAACTTTGAAAGTAGTGACCGTTGGTGCCCATCTTCTGGGTAAGCTTCTGATGATCTTTTTAACATGATCTGCTTTAGTATATCCCTTGTTCAAAACTCTCAGACCAGCGATCAGAGTTTGAAACCTAGAGAACATTTCTTCTATAGACTCACTTTCTTCAACTTTGAAGGCTTCATACTTCTGAACTAAAGCCAGGGATTTAGACTCCTTCACTTGAGTGTTTCCTTCATGAGTCATTTTAAGAGGCTCAAACATATCACACGTTGTATCTCTATTTGTGATTTTGTTTCATATTCTACTTTAGAGATATCATTTAGAAAAATATTTCTAGCTCTATGATGATTTTTAAAATCAGCTTTTTGTTGTCTATCCATTTTTTTTCTATCAACTTTGTTTCCTTCTGAGTCTGTAGGATGTGTGTAACCATCCAAGAATATATCCCATAGATCACTATCATGACCTAGAAAGAAATTTTCTAGTCTATCTTTCCAGTACTCAAAATCTTCTCCATCAAATACAGGAGGTTTGTTGTAACTATTGTTGTTTTGTTCAGCGACCATTGTGTTTTCTTCAGGATCTTTTCCTGACACGGTTAAGTGTTGTGCTCAGAGTCAAGCTCTGATACCAATTGGAGGGGTAAGAAAACACTTAGAAGGGGGGTTGAATAAGTGACTCTTTTTATTTTCAAAACAAAGCTCAACAATAATGGAAAGACAAGGTTATTTTTATCCTGGTTCGTTTGAACTCAAACTACTCCAGTCCATCCGTCAAGGTGATTTCGCCTTTCTCAATAAAGACTTAATCCACTATAATCAACTGATTACAAACACACAACAACTGTTGTGACTAACAATGCACAAGTAATCTTACAAGTGACTAACACCACTAAGACTTAAATCTAGTCCTAGTCTACTTGAGAAATCTGACCAAACTTGGTCTCTTAAGGAACAATTACAAGAGTTTAATCTTTACAGATAGTGAAATAAAGTTTGCTTATAATCAAGCTATATCACAACTGTAATTTTTCACTTAGAAGAAATTGCACAAAGTGTATGAACAAAGAGTTTGTGAGCCCAGAATTTTTCACATAGTTTCTTGCTTATTTTTGAAATTGATTGGTTAGTTGGCTTACAATAAATGTCTTTCTATATATAGTAAGAACAAAAATACCATTGCTGCCTTCAAAAACTGGAGAGCATTAAATGCTTGTGTGTTTCCTTATACTATTCCATTTTCCAAGAACTAGCGTAGACACTTGAGTGCATACAACCGTCTTTGCATTAAATGAGAAAACGACACTTGTAAGAACATGTTTCCTGAAGCTTGAC
This sequence comes from Vicia faba, assembly GCA_948472305.1. Classification (NCBI taxonomy): domain Eukaryota; kingdom Viridiplantae; phylum Streptophyta; class Magnoliopsida; order Fabales; family Fabaceae; genus Vicia; species Vicia faba. Next base: position 1,266,385,899 of record OX451738.1, read on the forward strand.
AAGACAAGTTGGCTTTTGCATTCTTTCAGAACTTGCTTCAACGTCTTGAATTCAGAACATGCTTTGCTTATCTTCTAAACAATGCTTTGCTTTCTAAGAACTTGATCAGCACTTGCTTTCAAATAAACTTATGAACAACACTTGATTTCAAGTAATCTTCTGAACAAGGAATCCTGCTAAGTGTTAGAAGATGCAATTAAAATAATTGTCTTACTAGAGTCAGCATCAGCAGTTGCGCTTAAAGCAAATAGTTCTTTCATTTAAAGAACTTTCTTCATATAATTTTTACCTCAGCACATCAAAATTCTTCTGTCAGAACATTATCTGAAACATTCAAAAATGTTCATCAGAGTATAAATTATCTAAAATATAATTTATTGTTATCATCAAAACTCTGAGATAGATCAGAACTAATCTTGTTCTAACATCGTTGTGCTTTCTTCCTCTTGGGAATGATAAATCAATATTAATTCCATTTTTATCAAAGAAATATTTAAAAGATGAAATTTCAAATGTTTTCCAATGATTACTTCTTACTGATATAATATGCAAACTTTTTACGTGTTGAACCCTTTGCAAAACTTTTGAAATACTTCAAAAGAATTATCTTTTTGTTTTAGAAATAAAACCCAAGTAAAGTTAGAAAAATCATCAACTATCACCAAATCATATTTCTTTTCACTAAGACTTGCAGTTTTTATAGGATCATGATCAATGTGAAGAAGTTCGAGAGATCTTTTTGTAGAAATTATGTTTTTATAATAGAAATTACTCTTGACTTGTTTTAATTATAATGCAAGCTTCACAAATTTTATCTTTATCAAAACTAATTTTGAGAAGACCTTTAACTAGATCAAGATTGGATCATTTTAAAATTGTCTTCATACTTAAATGACCAATCTATCTATGTCGGATCCATTTATCTTTTTCCTATGGATATAAAACATAAATCAATTAAGAGTTCATCTAAGTCCAAAATATACAATTTTTTTGTTGATCCAGAGAAGACAGTTTTTCTCAAGGATAGTTGTTTTACTTTATACATGTTAGGTTTGAAAATAACTTCAAAGCCATTATCGTATAGGTGACTTATACTTAGTAAGTTATATTTCAAACCTTTCATGTATTGAACATTCTAAATCTTTGTAGAATAATTCTTACCAATTATATAAATACATTTAATTTTAGATTTGACACCATTTTCATATTGATCTATCATCTTTTTCTTTGAATGATAAGAATCATTTTTTATCTCCAATCATATGTCTTGAGCAACCACTGTCCAAATATCAAATTTTTTCTTGTTTTTCAGAAGATATTCCTACATCACAAGTTAGTAATGATTTGAGTATCCATATAGACTTTGGTCCTTCAAGTTAGTTTTTATGAGATGTTAAGTATTGCTAAAACACTTAAATTCATGATGATTCATTCGATTGCAATAGGAATATTTTCTCTTTTTCCTAAAGTAACAGTTTGATTCATGATGATTATTTCTTTTTGCAATAACAACATCTTTTTGCATGTATTGAATCCAATTCCAGCTTTATCAAAAACTCCTACTTGAGATCTCATAACTTTTTGAAAAGTTTATGTAGATTTCATAAATCTAATAATATCTTTAATTAGTTCTTCGACTTTTGTTTTCAAAGCATTATTCTCTTTTTGAATTTCACAAGGATTTTTAGGATGAACCTCACCCGTCCCTTCATTAAAGTTCTGATGTTTCTCAGACAGTTTACAATGAGTTAGTTGTATGTATTGAATAGTTTTAAGATATTAATCATTTTTAATTTGCAGCGTTTCATATTATTTTTTTATGTCATAAAATTGATTTTTTAAAGATAAATTTTTTTTAGACAAAATGTTTGAGTCATTTCACATATTATCAAACTCTATTTCAAGATGTTTACATAAAGGGCAAGGTTGAGAAAATTTTACCTCTTTAGTATCTGAGTTTTCCATTAGACATGTGTTAGATTCTCCCTCTTCTAATTTTGAGTATGAAATTTTATGCATTTCCAAATTTGATTTAGCATCCACTAATTCATTTTCATTCTCAATTTACTAAGTGTGTTAATCATGCTTCATCTTTCTCTTTCGTTGAGAGTGTTTTTTATTCCTAATCTTTCTATTAGAATATGTTGGCATACTTGAGGACTTTGATGCATGTACACGCTTTATTGGTTTTTACATTTCTTGATATTTTCCTCCTCCATTGTTAAGTGCTTTAACTCTAGAGGCCTTGCTCTGATGGCAATTGAAGTAGATAGAAAAGTCACTAGAAGGGGGTTAAATAGTGACCCATTTAAAATCTTGCTTTTAATTATTGAAACAAGCTTTAGCAAAATAAAATTTAACTATAATCAATTATTAAAGTGTTTAAAGTGTGCGAATTATTTATAAATAAGCAAGCTTTAAATAAAAGAGTTTAATAAGGAAGACACAACTATTTATCATAGTTTACCAAACTTGGCTACTCCAGTCTCCATGTTTCATGAGATTTTTCAATTAATGATCAATATTTTTGTTATCTTTTTTTTACACCAATATGTATTTTCTTTAGCCTCAATAGGCTTACAGTGTTGATTATGAAGTTTCACCATGCTTACACTATCATACAAGTTCAAAGTAACTTGATGATATACAAAAATATAATAAATTTGATTTGATTATCAGACTCACAATTTCACGAATAAATAAATATTCAGAAGTTGTGATTTTACGAAAATACTCTTCTAAATGTAGATTCTTGATTCTAAGTGAATGATTTTAAAATAGAATGATTTTTGGAATGATATGAAATTTTTTCTTTCACTTGAGAATTTCTTTGAATGGTTGGGTGAGATTTGAAGAGTATTTGATTTGCACTTCCTCAAAAAAGAACTATTTGAGAGGATATATTTTATGACAAATGTACTTATAAACGAAGATCCTTGATTCTGAGAATATAATTTTAGTGGAAATGATGAATGATGTTTTTTTTACTCTTTGGAATTCTCTTGGAATGAATTGTTTGTTTGGAGAGAAATGAGAATAAGTATACATAGACTTCTTGATACTCCATATTTCATGCTTCCAATATTGTCCCTAGTATATACTTGTAACTACAAGACTATCATTTTTATTTACAGTTTTGCCATTGTTACTGTAAATGTGATTTGCGGATTTATAGATTTTCTATTCTTCAAAAATCTGATAATCTGCCTTTATTCTTGATATTCTATTGTAAGAAAATTAAAGAATGTCATTGAGATAAAAATCTGATAGTCTTTGAATGGTGTATAATTATAATAATGCCATTTGGATTTTCGTGATACTCAATATGATGTAGAAATACACAAATATCATTATGTTACTAATTTATTTGTCACACTTGATATTTTGTGCTCCTTTCAAACATATATTTTTCTTTTCTTGTAATGAGTTTAATAATAAGCTTGAGAACCATTTCTTCTCCTTGATGATAAATTTTATAGATACATGTCTTATTTATTTCCACTTAAGAGCACACATTTAATAACAAATAAGATCATAATTTTAATTATATTTACACAAAATTTTGTCATCTTCAAAACATCAAAAATGATTTTTACTCAATATGTGGAACACTTGAAGTATTTTCAGGTAGTGTGTGTTGATATTCATTATTTATTCAGTATGTGCACCAAATATGGTTGACACTCTATAATGAAAAGTTTGTTGTTGCATGGACCAATAGAGTCACTCATTTAAGAAATACGGCAACAAACAGATATATCCTTTGAATTTGATTGTATTACAATAATCTTTATCTATTTATAAATTCTTTTTCTATTTTTGTTTTTTTGGGCTGAGTGTGCTTATTGGAGACTCAAAAACATATTGACTACTAGATGGAGAGGTTTGTGCAGAAGTTAAGATAATGTGAACACCATATTGAAGTTAAAATTAGGCGTAATCAGAGTATCATTTCAAAAAAATATTTCCAATATTGAGAATCAATGTAAAACTCTATTTTACTTCAGATTACACAACTTTGTATTGAGACATTGCATATATCACGTTGGAAAGAAGTTGGAAAGGGTAAAATGTGTTGGTTCTGACAAAGATGCATGTGGTTGCTTTATTAGAATAACATGTGTGTTACTTTGTGCGTGTGAACTTGTAGGTCATCAAATACAAGGTGACCATATTTTGTTAGAATCTTTTCGTGTGTTTTGAAAGAAATTAAACATTAAGGAACATGAAGTCACTCAAAAAAATAATGAGACAAAATTGGATTTAGAAGAAGAGTGTGAATAGTTAAAGGTGTATTTTATTACATTGGATATAATTTGTATGAGGGTAGTGAATAAAAAAGTTCAGGAACTAAAATATTCATCACCAGTGAGGTACAAGGCAAAAAGGGGAATAAGATGAGTACAAAGGGGTCAAGATAGTGATGTTTATCATGATCCTTTATTGTGGATGTATGCTGAGGCCTAGAAGAGAAGTTAGATAGTGAAGAGTTCATGTAAAAAACTAACAGCAAGTGAACCGTATAGCGAGTCTTGCACACATCTATACTTGTCTCAATTTCCTAATTTATTACATGACTACATTGAAGACATTGTAGATGTGAAGTATGGTGGAAATTATGGTTTTTCGTGCTATTGCATTATTACTTGGATGGGGTGAAGAGTCGTGGTATTTGACTCAGACCTAGTTAGATGGTGATGTTTATCAAAACCATCAATTGTATTCCAAGGTGTTTTATGACATAGTCTCTGAAGTTATAACTCTGTTACAAGTAGATAGCTAGGGTGTTAAGGATCGTTGAAAATGGATGACGGTTCCTAATATGGGTTACCTAATTGCTTCTAGGTATACTATGATATTGGTATCATTTTTCAAGAACCTAAATATCACTTTCTTCCCACTAGTTATATCTCCAATTATGTCTGCGAGTAAACATAAGCTTATTGCAGTTGGTTTTGTTAACAATAGTCATTTGGATCATGTGAGGTTGAAATTGGGTTGTCTATTGCCTCATACCACTGACCGCTAGAGACAAAATTTTAGTAAAGGTGCAAGAACACTAGAAACTGTTGTGAATAATTCCTACTTATTATCACAGTTTTTGTTAACAACTGTGGTGATATATATATATATATATATATATATATATATATATATATATATATATATATATATATATATATATATATATATATATATATATATATATATATATATATATATATATATATATATATATATATATATATATATATATATATATATATATATATATATATATATATATATATATATATATATATAAGTGAAGTTATCAAGCGTCAGCATAAAATAGTCGTCACTCTCAAAACAAAACCCTAACATCTCTCTTCCACATGCAGTAAACTTGACTTCATAAGCTTCTTAAAACTTAAAGTTAATCAAGTTCATACACTTTATCTTTCTTCTTATTCATAAGATTTCTTCCATTTATCTCAAAACAAAACCCTAACATCTCTCTCTTCTACAAGCAGGGAACTCTTCCTCAAAAGCTTCTTCAAACTAAAAGGTAATCAAGTTCTTCCACTTTTCATATTTGTTTCATGTATGACATTAGTTCTTCTTAAAAAGGGTTTTTCATTTGGCATGATATTCTTGTATTTTATTTGGGTGATGTTCCATGTATGATGTTAATGTCATGATGTTTATATTTTGAAATCTAGTTTAAGAGTTTATGTTTCCAAATCTGATTGCAGTTTATGTTTTCCAAATCTCTTTACATTTGCCATGGTGTTTTTTTGACTTTTAGGAAAAGTGAATGAAGAAAATTAAATTAAGAAAGCGCATAATATGGGTGTGGTTCACATATAGTTTGGGTTGCTATGGAGAAACAATATAAGAAGTATGATTCTATTGTGTAAACTTCATCCACCTTGTATTTTTTCTTTATAACAACATAAAGTATATCAACTTCAACATTAATTCCACGAATCTTTTCAATAAAAAGGTACGTTCATGAAACATTTTATGTTCTATGTTGTTGTTATGTTGTTGATAAAAGGTATGTTGTTGAATTGTGTTGTTGTTTTGTTGATAAAATTTTCTTAGAACAAGAACAAAACATTTCTAAGTGTGAGCTATTGGATCGAACTCTATTGGGTCAAAGGGTAGCTTTGTGGTTCGACAATTCAACGTGAGTTTAGCAGGTCGTTGAAGTCTGCTCACATGTTATTGTCGAAGACCTACATGTTGTAGTCGAAATATGTTTAAGTATGTAGCTGTCGAGAATGCTAGGGTTATTAGTATGTCTAATTGGGCATGTTTGTTATGTCCAATCACTTAAGTTAGCTTGTACCCTAAGTTAGCTTGTAATGGGTATTTGTGAAAAATCCCATTAATTTAGTATGTTAGATTTATTATAAATAGCATACTAGTCTCTCATCATTGCATATATCAAATCCTAATTTACGATGAGAGGGTTATTTATTATTCTTTTGTACTTGTAATCTTGTTTAAAGAGAAAGAAAAGAATAATAGTTATAACCAATCCTTGTTGTTCTTCTTTCTTTCCTGATTCATACCTTGTGGGTTTCTTGCCTTAAAGAAACATGATATACTTTGTTCTTGGCATCATTTTTACAAAAAATTGGTGCAGTGAGAATGGAGAAGATGCTTTCAACAAAGTATGATATTGAAAAGTTCACCGGAGTGAACGATTTCGGCCTGTGGCACTTGAAGATGAAAGCCCTACTAGTTTAATAGGGTTGTTTGAAAGCGTTGAAGGGAGCGGTGACCATGGATGTTACGTTAACGGAAAAATAAAATACGACCATGATAGAGAAAGCCCACAATGAAATCTTGTTAAGCCTTGGTGATAAGGTTCTTCGACGGGTATCAAAGTAGATAACGATATCAGGGTCATAGGTAAAACTTAAAAGTTTGTACATGACCAAATCGTTGGTAAATCGACTCTACCTGAAGCAGGCTTTGTATTAATTCAAGATGATTGAAGACAAATTATTGGGTGAGTAGTTGGATATGTTCAACAAGTTAATTCTTGACCTTTAAAATATTGATGTGAAGATGGATGATGAAGATCAAGCATTATTGTTGTTGTGCGCTTTTCCCAAATCACATGCTCACTTCAAAGAAACCCTCTTGTATGAAAGAGAGTCCCTGGCCTTTGAAGAAGTTCAATCAGCCTTGTATTCTAAGGACTTGAATGAACGAAAGGAGCATAAACCTTTGATGGTTGGTAAAGGTTTGGTTGTTAAAGGAAAATTCTTGCGAAATGATGGTAAGTTCGACAAGAAGAAAGGAAAAAGTCAGCAGAAGTCTTATATTGGCGAGGCATCTGGTATTCGATGCTATCACCGTAAGAAGGAGGGTCATACAAGAAAAGTGTTCATGAATTCCTGAAAGATCATGGAGATAAGGATAATGTGTTGAAGTGGTAAAGTGACAAGAAAAAAGTAAAGTATTATTTTACCGGGTGATATTTAGGTTATATCGTATCATGTCCACTGAGATTGGTTATCGAGTCGCCATTCCATAAATCATTCATTAATGAGTTTAGCGGTTGAATGAAAGGGTAAAAGTTATCAACAAAAATTAAATGTATAAAAACGAAAAAGGAATAACTTATCAAGCATGCATATAATCCACTCCTCGCAGACTTAAACCTATCGACCTGTTATACTCAACTTGCAATACTGCTCAATGTCACCGTGTATCACTCACAACCTAAGTCATTTCCAACCCAAATTGAGAGGTCGACTGTATCACCGCGATAGTGATCTCTCAACCACCTCAACAACACAGAAGTCAACCGTGCTAATTGCATCGACAATCTCTGAAAGCGACACAACCAGTACAGAGGCATTAATCATAAACATCCAAGTGAATATTAGCTCTAAATCCATCTCTAGAATCCATAAACTAACAGACTATCATCCAAGATAAGAATTCAAGTAGTATATGTCTATAACACCCCAAATCCTGAGCACAGAGCAAAAATCCAAGACAATAATCGATATAGATTTGTAAAGCAAGTTTTATATAACGCCAAGGGTAACAAATATACATAAGATCAAAGTAAATACATATACAAACCCAACAAAATACGTAATACACAAGAAAAAAGAGAAATGGATCGCAGATCTACCAGTTTGATAGTGTCGATCGAAGAGAAATCTACCCTAGATCATCTGTATGCAAGCTCCACAGTTGTTATCTAGGCTAGTCCTAACAAAATTAGAGGTTGATGGACTTAGGAGTAAAAACTTCCCCAAAACCATAACCTAAAAATGAACTAAAATGAAGTTTATAAAACAAAATTTTGTAGACCGCGCTAAGTACGCTAGCCGCGCTAAGCGGGCTTCACTTAAATTCACTAAACCGCCTTAGAGTGTGCTAAGTGGGCTCAGACCATGCTTAGCATGCTCGCCTCTTCCAAACTTTCCTCTTCATCTCCCAGGGCGCACTAAGCACCCACAGACCGCGCTTAGCCCCGTCTACAACACATATTTTCTTTATTTCTTCCAAAAGTGCCTATCCAGAGTCATTCCTTAGACACCTTATTCCTCGATGCTCGAAATACACAAAAATACCTACAAAAATACATTAAAACTATCAAATGATACATAAATGAATCATAAATACAATTATACACTAAGTATACATATGTACACAAAAGTCGGGTTTATTCAACCGAAATTAACAATAAAGAGTCGATAAGTGCAACAAAAAGTATATGCAAAAATAGCTACAATTTGCACTTATCAAACTCTCCTCAACTTGAACTTGTTTGTCCCTAAACTAGAAACAAATAACTCGAAGAAACACATATGATCAACCAAAGAATCATGAATCAATAATTTTTGAAAACATAAAACTAATGCAATTGTTCAAATGAAAAACAATACACATAAAGTAAACACTTACCACTAAACTACGACTATAACATAAACAGTAAACAAATGCTAAATACAAAAATCATGCCAAACATTTTAAAACAACACTAGTTCATAAATGAATCTCACCTAGCAAAATCAATCATCGATAGATGACAAACACACAAAAATGAGGTATTTTCACTCATCTAACAACCTTGCAAACAAAAGATTAAATTATACACTCATCCAAAAATCATGTTGAAGACATAAAAGCAAGAATCACAAGGGATTTTCAAGGTTGTAATGTAGTTTGGTTAACAAACAAGGGATAAGTCCTAAAGCTAATCGAAACAAATACTTGTCTTAAGCTAAGGGAGTGATCAACTCCCAAAAGACTAAAGCAACACAATTTCAATCAAACTTCTTCTTCATTCCAAATTTATCAAATCAATCACAATACTTATTCGCACAATTATTCGAACTCTTTTTGTTTTTTCTTGTTCAAAGATTTTTCATTTTTTTATTTATTTTTCTTTTCTTTTCTTTTTCTCATATATTTTTTAAAATATTTTTCTTTCTCAACCTCATAGCAATCAACCACAAGTGCACAATCATTTTTCTCCCCAACTTGAATTCAACCGACATTATCATGTGAATACTCCCTAGTTTCAAAGGCAAGGTAAAAATTCATATAACAACAAAAAGTTGAGGGCTCAAGGAAAAAACAACAATCAAAATCCATACAAAAAGTGAAATCAATACTTATAGACAAGAATCAAATTCGAAGAATATGGACAATGAAAAAAATGCTCAAAGGGGTTACGAACGATCACACACTCACAAGGACAATTGGATATTTGGTTAGATAGTTGTGCTCAAAATGAAACAAAAATGCATTGATCCTTTTCATGCTTTCATATAATCAACACAAACAAAAGATTAAGCATAATAAAATCTAATTAAAACAAGAATTGCGGCCTCCAGCATATGTGAACAATGGAAAGTGTTTTGGGCAAGCCCAACGGCTAGAGTGGGCCTAGTCTGACCTCCTCCTTCGCACGGCCCGTGCGACCACGACCCAGGCTCTCCCACCCTCGGTCGGGCACCATCAATCGTTCACCATCCTGGACCAGTTCTGACCTACGACAATCGACGAGCGCCTCTCAGTCTGTCCGACCTCAAGTCGACCAGACAACCAGGGATCGACCAGACCTCTGCCTGTAACCTACCTCCTCCTCGGGACTAACGAATAGTTGCGAGCATACCTTCCCGGTTTGACCAAGTCTTGACAGTTACCTATTTTTTCGGACCCGCATATCTAGGCCCAAAAATAGGGACCAGTGGCCAAGCGCCAGGGGCACTATATAAATCCTCACTTATGTGAGGGCTAGGTATCAAATATTGACTATTCCTCACTAAAACCCTAACACTTTGCTTGTATCTCTTTTAGCTCTCACACTTACTTGATCGTCGGAGTGCCTTGCAGGTACAACTCCCCTTTTTCCTCCTCGACTTTCCAGCCCGTCTGAAGATCATCATCCGGCCACCTTACAGGTTTTAATTAATCGGTAAGATTAGTGGCGCCGGCTGTGGGAAACTATCTTCCCCATTTTCTATTCCCAGAATCTGAAGACCAAAGATCCTTTTCATTCATCAATCATGGTCGATCACGGTGATCACCACCTATCTGGAAAGGTTGTGCTCTCCCCGGCATGCAAGAACGACAGAAGCCAAGAACATTCTCACCTTGGGGATAAATTTGGTGCCCGTGATGGACATATTGTACCCCTGGATTCCATCGACGCTGATTACGAAAATAATCTATTATTTGATGAACAGTTTCCCAAGAACCCCATCGAAGACCAGCCAGAGATTCTGCAACCGGTCCTTATTCCATTGAACGTCGACCCAGCCATAGCAGTACTGATCGCTGCCCTTAACTGAAACAACTCCCTTATCCTCTAGCAGAGCAAAAGGACGGGGGCTCTGGAGTAGAAAAAGTCAAAGTCTCCCCCTCGAAGACACCGACGACATAACTCCTCCAGCATATCACCTCCCCGAGAGGGGCGTCCTCTAAGAAAGGAAAGGTTCGACCTTTCTTTCCGCAAGAAGCATAATCGAGCATCTCCCAAGAAGGATAAAGACTCTCCGCTTCCCAATAAGACAAATAGAACCTGCAAAGATGATTACAGCAGGTCACTATCACCCAGACCGAGGCGACGAGGGTAGAGCCCCTTCCCTCAACGAGATGATGATGCTCGACAAGGAAGAAACCATCACTCCCCCTCAACGCTAAAAAGACCGATGATAACGAGCCCCGCGACCATTTATTGAGAGAAATTATGGAGGTACAACTCCTGGTCAGGCTCGAGAAGTCGCCCCTATTGGGATCCTACGATAGTATGACCGATCCAGACGACCATATATAAGACATCGACACCCTACTTGATTACTGAGGCGTGAAGGGTGAAATCAAATGTAGATTGTTCCCGACCACTCTGATAAAAGGTGCACTGGCTTGGTACAAGAGCCTACCCTTGAATCTATCACTTCTTGGAAACAATTGGGAAATATAGTTTTTGAGGCACTTCATCGCCTCCCATCGGCATCCAAAATCAGAGGCTTCACTTGAAGCAATTATCCAGGGCAGAGAGGAATCTCTACATACATATATCAAGCGCTTCAATAAAGAACCCGTACATATCTCGACAATCGATGCCATGAAGAAGTACCTTCTTGAACAAGGGCTTCGTCCCTGCAGCGACTTCGTGAAGGATGTGGGCATCAAAACTCCAGCCACGCTCGACTCCCTCCTCCTCAAGGCTCAAGCGTACATTCAGTATGAGGAGAAAGAAGCTGCCAACAATGATAGGGATTCAAGGCACCGAGAGAGTGCCAAACTCTCGAGAAGCGGCGAGCCCTCGACATCCCGTCGGGAAGGAGAGAGAAAGTGGGAAGACAGATCCCGAGACTCTAAAGATTATAAGGGGTCTGCTGGTCGGTTCCACGACTACACCTCTCTGACCACTTCAAGAGAATGTATTTTGTCCGAATGCGCCAAATATGAATTTAAACAGGTTGGGGTACGCTTTCCTCGCCAGACACCCTCCAAGCCCGAAACCGACAAGAGCAAGTACTGTAAGTTCCACAAAATCCATGGTCACAACACCGACGATTGCATCCATCTCAAGTGTTGTACCCCAAAATTTTCCCTCCCTCTTATTCAAGACATTCTCCTAGGGTTCTCAAATGCTCAAGGATGCTCAAGAATTGATCACACAAATTCTCCTCCTAAGCAAAGGGTCCACAACTAGGGTTTCATCTTTCACAAGGAAATTTGGATCTTTAAAGTCTCAAATGGAATTCATGGTTTCTTATAGGTCTCCAAGAATTCTCATACCAAGTTTCATGCCTTGCATCACAACATTGCTCAGTCAATTTCTCAGATAACTGAAAATCAACTATATTGGGCAAAAAGTCAATTATGGTCAACATACAGTCAAAATTCAAGATTTTTGGTCAACATAAATATTTTTAAATCACATTCATCATTTGATCAAGGGTTGATCATGATTCTTCAAGGAAAACTCTCAAATCATCAAAAGTCAAAAGTTGCTAAATTAGGGTTTCCCTTAGGAGAAGTAACCTAAACTTTGACCAAGCTTAACTTTCACATGCTTCATCATCTTTTCCCCAACCAAATATTATTTTGAAGAAAAATCAATTCTATACATCGTTGTCTCTCTAAGCTCAAGTCCAAAAAATGCTTCATTTGAGAGATATGGGTCAATACATTATAGGTCATTTCAAAAGTCAACAAAAAGACACTTTTTGTCAAGGCAATTTACATCATGATAAAGTCTTCAAATGCAAAAATGATCAACATAGAGATTTTAGAGGACACCTTCGGCTTTCCAGAAATTCCAAGATCACTTTCAAAGGATTTGAGAGAGTTATGACCAGTGCAAGCTGGGAAGTTTTGAGCAAATGCATGAAGTTCAAATTGAGCAAACTTGATATTTTGGGTTATTAGGTCATTGATTTAAAGTACAAGCGTGTATTACACTCCTTATACACCTCAGATCTTGTCATGTACCTCTTGATCTATTTTATTTTAATTATTTTTTATTTATTCATTAATAATTCAAAATAAATAAGATGAAAATACAAGGCTTGTCAACAAAGGTCCAAGCCCATATATTCTGACCTATTCCATGTTATATAATCTCCATCATTCATATCTAAGAGAACATAAAACCTTGTTCTAGAAAACAACTTCCAAAAATTCCAAAAAAAGAGCAAAATTAGGGCAAAGCAAGAAACCTATTTGCAACCGTTTTCAAAGCATTCAAATCCTCTCAATCAATCAATCTCTGAAGTGGTATAGGGTAAGAATGGATCATCCTTGATGATCAAAAGTGCATGAAACAAGCATCCTAAGCATGGTCGATTTACATGTTTTTTGTGAATTTCGTGTTTTTCTTTTTACTATGCTTTAATTAAAACTAATGTTTGCATTGTGTTTCTGAGACATAACAATGCAGGTTCGAACCCTTGCATGAGTCCCATGATGCCAGAATCGTGCATCCTCATTCTTACACCAATTTTCCTTATCTTGTTCATATCTCTTTCTACAGGATGATTTAGCCAAAACTAAGGCCACCAATAGATTCACAAGGGTCAATTTAGGGGGTAGGATCTTTTTTATGCATTAACGTGTTCTATTTTGTAGGTTTCAAAAAACAACTCACCAGAGAAAACGACCAAAGCTAGGGCTCCGGCGCCTCTGTGGTCCACTTTTAAAATATATTGTTTCGTTTCTATTTGGTACACGGATGAGGGCATAGTACCGCTGGTCAAGGCGTTGAGTTGTGAGTGTAAGGGTGTGGGTTCGATCCCGGCGCTTCACCATATTTTTTTGTTATTTTTCCAATTTATGCATGTTTTATGTATAATATGCAGCGCTTATTTCCTAACACAACAACACGTTGGCTGAGTGGCAAGCAAGTCAGTATGAAGGCTAGAGGGCGTAGATTTAACACCCACCCCATACAGTTTTACATTTTTCTTTTTAACCTTATTTCTTTTAATTATTAACCCAAACTTTTTCCTTAACCCTAATTATTTTTCTTAATCACCTATCAATCTATTTTAATCATTTTTTCAAAACTCTAATAAATTAGGTTTAGGTTTTTAATCAATAATTAATTTTGATATTTTTTATTTACTAATTAATTAAGTTAATAAATACTTTCTTAAATTAAAATTAATTATACTTTAGGATTTTTTATTAATTAAAATTAATTAAATTTAGGGTTTTAAAATTTTAATTAATATCAAATTAATTTCATAAAAAATCACATTCAAACATTTTTTTTAAACATTTTTTATTTCACATTTAAATTCCTAGAGAAATTGTATAGGTCGCGCGACTTTCTCTTGTAATAGTTTAAATTTATCTTTCCGTATTTTTTCTTTTATGTAATTGTTTACAGGGTGTAATAGTCTAAGGTTTAATTTCCACACTTTATTTTCCGTATCTTTTATTTATGTAATTTCCCCAAAGCCCTGTAATAGCTTAGGATTTACTTTCCGCACCTTTACCTTTTGTATATATTATACTGCTAGTAATTAGGCGTGTATGGCAAGATTAAAAACAAATGATAGCTAACCCTAATCAAAGATAAACATAACTGAAAACAAATCATTCGCACACTCGTACCTCTAGGGTAACCTCCCTTACTGCATTCGGAAAAAATAGTCATGTCCCTCGAACATGGAGACACTTTAGCATTGTCCCCTTGATTAGAAAAGATTGTAGTCCCTCGATGAGCCTTCCGAATGTTGCCTTCGGTAAACGATCTGGTCTCCTACGAAATTGCTAAAGCGGTCCTACGAGTTGCCTTCAATGACTATACGATGACCCGCACATGTCCGTTCGCATCCAACGATAGGGCCTCCTACTAACTAATGGTAGGATATCACTATTTAAAGGAGAAGGAAAGAACAAAATAAATACTTTGAGTCGGTAGATAGTTCCTAATCGCTTGCTCACAAACAAAACAAAAATAACTTTTTCAAAAACACTTTTAGAAATATTTTCTAAACACTTTGTACGCATTCTCGAGGACAGATACAAGAATCATTACAAAGTCTTGCCTTACTATTGGCATCTTCAAAAATATTTTTCAAACACACAACACAAAGCATTTTCAAACAAAGTGAGCTAGCAATTAAGAGCCCATAGATAACTACAGATGAAAATGGTGCTAATACTTTCCCTTTTCATAATCTACCCCCCGAACTCAATAATCTCAAGGTATTTCCTGTTCTTTTCGCCCTTTCCTTATTGGATAAAAGAAAAGTTGGTGGCGACTCTAGCCATCTACAACATTTGTAGTAAAATGCAAAACTAAGTCAGTTCTCCCACCGTATTACAGAACTGGTGACTCTACTGAGGACTACTAAAAATAAGGGTTACCTTTAGAGTTAGATCACTTTAAATGCTTTTCTTGTTTGCTTTGTATGCTTTACATTTGAGGGTTGCTCAGGTTTACTTTTCTTGCAAAGATCCTACACCCGAACTGGGGGTATTTTAGGTAAGTAGCAATAGATCATGGAAACTATACAACGTATACCGATATGGTTGAAGTGATGGCTATGTTAGTGCGATACATTGGTTTGTACTGGTGTCCCTCGAGTCAGTCAGGGAGAATACTAGGCTGCCACGTGGTGTCATAAGCACTAACTGGCCTTTAGAACCTTAACTGACCCAACTCAGCCATTAGAAGGTAGTGAGATAGCCGGCTTTGGTGCAGTCTAAAGTTGGTTGATACTCTATGCTATGCTCATTGAGATTCGACTCTCGAGTCTTGTTGGTGGCAAGCAAGTTGTTATGTTAAGCAAGACATGTGGGAAAAATCAGTGATATTGAGATCCCTAGAACCTGGTTACTTATTTAGGACAGGTTGAGCCAATTAAACTTCATGAGGGTACTTACCTACGAACCCCATGCAATCCTTAAACCTAAGGATCTTGTATGCTCCATTTGTGTTCGTTATCTGTTTAAACATGATATCATAACATCATATCATTACTAACCATTTCAAGGATCTAGGGGATTTATCTTTTTTGTGTTGCAGAGTCATGGTTTCCAGTCGCAGGAATACCATCTGAATCAACTTCATAAATATACCTTCCAAGCTTGAAGAATTATTATCAAAGGTTCATGACAATTCTCAATTCACCAAGAGACATGGTCATCTACTCAGTTTGGTTACTACTGGTTTCCAGGAAGACATGATGAGTGTCCTATTCCATTTCTTTGATCCTAAGCATCACTGTTTTACCTTCCCGAATTATCAGTTGGTGCCCACAATAAAAGAATTCTCTAAGTTGCTCGAAGTGCTTCTTCTTGATCAGATACCCTTCACCAGTCTAGAGCAAGTTTCGAAACCCGAAGACATTGCAGTAGCCTTACATCTGAAATGATCGGACATTGTATCTAATTGGGAAACAAGGAATGGAGTCAAGGGTTTTTCTCCTAAATTTCTGATAGAGAAGGCTCAGTGGTTTCTAGATGCCATGAATTTTCGTGCTTTTGAGGATATTTTGGCTTTGTTGATCTATGGTTTGGTATTGTTCCCTAATCCGGACCAATTCATAGATGTGAATATCATCAAAATATTTCTCACTCATAATCTGGTACATACTTTGCTTGGCGATATCTTGCACTCCCTCCATACTAGTACAATAAAGAAGCGAGGAACTCTTATGTGTTACATACCTCTACTTTCCAGGTGGTTTATTTTACACCTGCCCCGATCAGTGATAAAGAATGAACAAGGTTTGAGGTGGTCTGAAAGGTTGATGTCACTCGTTCATTCATATATCCTTTGGTGTTCTCGATCTCAGGCAAATGTCACTATTAGTGATCATTGTGGGGAATTCCCTAATGTACCACCCTTGGTATAAGAGGGGGCATCACTTATAACCCTTCTCTAGCTCTACGTCAGTTTGGTTATGCTCGAAGGGACGGTCCTCATGATATGCTCATCCAGGGTATTATGTTCGACTATGGGAACGATCCTCAAAACTACCATCAAAGGTTTATACGTGCTTGATGCATGGTCAACAAGATTGATAGCGAGACTTTGGGACACAAGAATTCCATTCCTCTAGATCCTTACCTCAGATGGGTGCGGTCTCGTGCTCAAAATCTCATAATGCCATATCCTGCTATCCTACCAGTGATCATAGAGCTTGTTGTTGAAGGGGATGTTCCTTATACCGTTCTTCATCCCGATATGCCTACTGACTTCGAAGAACTACAGAAGTCCTAGATTTAACTTAAGGAAGAAAGGGATACCTTTGAACCTCAACTCTATGCTAGTGAGAAGAAAGTATTGGAGCTGACGAAACGACTCCACGAAGAACAGAGCCTTAATGCATATGTCAACACAAAGAGGAAGCGCCCATGGGAGACTTGAATTCATATTTTGTTTCTTTGTAACTCTTCTTGTTATCATTATAAGCCTAGAAGGAAATTATAATTTAAGCTTGTTACTAAAATTTCTTTTTTTTTCCTTTTGTTTAACCAAATTTAAATCTCGTAAAGGTCCTTGAAAACATTGCAATGGCATTTACATATCATGCATATCATCACATAACAGGTACTTCCTAGACAAGTTTTCTCTTCTACTTGCTGTTTATTTCAGTAAAAGATGGCACTTGAATAAACTGTGAAAGAACTTCAAGCTCAGAACGCTCAGTTTCAGCAAATGTTCTTGGACTTAGCTAAGGGTCAAGACGAGTTGAAGACCCTCATCATGAAGGGGAATAAGAAGAAGACTAAAAAGCCAGCAGTCTTTCTTAATATGGGCAGAAGATTCAAGGGTCCAGTCAGAAAGGCTCTAGATTTTGAGGGCCCCTGAATTAAGATGATAACCAAGAGAAAGATGACGAGAGTGTGAAAGCTGGAGAGAATAACAACCTTGGTTCTGGCCAAGATTCTGATGAAGACTATTCTACTGAACAGTATCCTCCTGCTGATGACAGATACAAGCAGCTGGAAAATCGACTTAATGCTATGGGAATACAGAAAGTGCTTGGGCTAGATTTTGAAGATTTGGGTCTTATCTCGGGGGTTGTTATCCCTCTCAAGTTCAAGGTTCCTACCTTTGCCAAGTATGGTGGTGTGTTATGTCCAAAGCTTCATCTGCGGTCCTATGTTCGGAAGATTCAACCCCATACTACTGAAAGGAAGTTATGGGTCCACTTCTTTCAAGAGAGTTTATCTGGGACACAACTTGAATGGTTCTATCAGCTGGAAGGAACCAACATCCTCACTTGGGAAGACCTGGTTGCTGATTTTTACAAGTAGTATCAATATAATGCTGACCTTGCACCAAATCATGTGCAATTACAAGTCTGGCCATGGGCTCAAATGAAGGGTTTCAAGAATATGCCAAGAAGTGGAGAGATCTGGCTGGAAGAGTACAACCTCCTTTGTCTGATAGGGAACTAGTTGATATGTTCATGGGCATTCTGACATGGCCTTTCTTTAATCACCTTATCAGAAGCTCCTCATATGGTTTTACTTAGCTGATTCTACTTGGGTAACATGTCAAAAGTGGTATCAAGAGTGGAAAAATTCAAGTGGCTGCGTCTTTGAGTGCTGTAAAGAAGGCATTTAGCAGAGAGAAAGAAGTTAATGTTGTTTATAGCTAGAAGGATCGTGTTAGAAGTGACCGCAACCAGTCTGTAGGAGCGGTGCTAATCTCTAATCATGCGCCTGTTCAAAAACAACAACAGGGCAACCAGTGTAGGTCAGACGCACCAAGAAGACAGTTTACCAAGATCAGTATGCCATTGTCTCAAGCATTACGACATTTACTGAAAGTGGAGCTGATTACGTTAAGGAATCCTCCTCAGAATCCCAACACCTCCTCTCCTCTCTAAAATGAAAATGTGAAGTGTGCTTACCATTCCAACAGTCCTGGGCACGACACCAATAAATGTTTGGCCCTGAAAAACAAAATTCAGGATATGATTGACAACAAATAGATTGAGTTTGATACTTCGGAGACTCCAAATGTAATTACTGCACCAATGCCGAATCATGACAAAGGCGTACGTGTTATTGATGATGTTATTTTATGTTGCTACTGTAAGTGAATTGGTTACTCCCCTCCCAATTATCAAAAAGAATCTGTTGCAGGCCGGTTTATTTTCGGGCTATATTGAAAGATGTTATTGCTGCACAAGCTAACCCAATGGCTGCAAGTTACTAAAGGAAGGAATTCAACGCCTAATGGAAAATCACATAATTCTGGTTGAGAAGATTCCATCTGCTGAGAATCTGTTTCAAGATTTATCTGTAATTTCCGGCCCCCATGTCAGGATCACCTCCAAAGGTCCTGTAAGGATTACTGGAAATCCAAAAGCCGCTCCTCTGATAATCACCACACCTGGACCTATTCTATACTCTTCGGATAAAGCTATCCCATGGAACTATGGATCCAACGTCTACTACCATGGAGTCAAGCAAGAGCTACCGATTACTGAGAATAAAGGTACTGAAGTTGATGATTCCGACATTGAAAATATTGCTGGGACCAGTAAGGTCACTAAAATCGGAAGGGTTTTCTCCCCAAAAATATCTCCGAAGATTATTGCTATGTTATTTAAAGTTACCTCTACCAAGTCAACTACTGAGACTCGGGGTAAAGAGAAAATAACAGAGCCTGCCAAGACGGAGGCACCTAAAGAAGTTGCAACTGAAAACACTTCTAAGCAAGAGTTGGAAGAGGTATTGAATATTATCCGTAAAAGCGATTACAAGATTGTTGAATAGCTGGAGCAAACCCCCTTCAAAATCTCCATGTTATCCCTGTTACTGTGTTCTGAAGCCCATACACAGGCTTTAGTGAAAATTTTGAAGTTTGCTCACGTGCCACAAGAAATTTTTGCTGATCAATTTGAAAGTTATGTTGCTAGCTTAACAACTGACAATGGGTTAGGTTTTTCTGATGCCGACTTGACTCCTAAGGGAAGAAATCACAACAAGGCCATGTATGTCTCCATTGAATGTAGAGGCACTACTGTGGCTCACGTATTGGTTGATATTGGTTCCTCGTTAAATGTTCTACCAAAAGGTGCTCTTGACAGACTGGATTGCGAAGGGGTTATACTTAGTGATATTATAGTCTGAGCCTTTGATAGTTCAAAGAGAATGGTACACAAAGATATGGATCTTCCAATCAAGGTAGGTTCGCAGGTCTTCGAATCTACTTTCTGCGTAATGGATATTTGACCATAGTGCAGGCGTTGTTACTTCAACCCTACACCAAAAGCTGAAGTATCCCGTGCAGGGAAAGGTTGTTACTGTTTGTGGCGAAGAGGAGTATATGATGAGTTACTTGAACTCGTTCCAGTATGTAGAGATGGACGACAAATTCATCGAGACTCCATGTCATACTTTTGAAGTAATCCCCCATACCACTACTGAAGATGTTTCTGCTATTCCCAAAGTTACCAGGGTTCCGCCCAGAATGGCTTGGTTGAAGGATACTAAAGTTGATGTAGAAGAATGTGGTTGTACTATTTGGGGTCAACTTCCTGACATTCCATATAAATCTGACAAATTTAGTTTGGGTTTCACTGCAGAGGGTCAGAGGGTTGTTCATCACGCTCGTGCTGGAAGACCACCATTCTGAATCAGCAACAACGGAGTCAACGCCATAGCAGATTGTGTTACGGTGGCAAAACCGACTGTTATATTAGTTTTGTATTTTGTATTCGAAAATGTCACGGTAAGAAAGAGACGCCACCGACTTTTCTTTTATCTAACAAAGGAAAGGGTGAAAAGAACAGAAAAAGACCTATTTTGAGATTTTCTGAGTAAAGGGGTAGATTATGGAAAGGGAAAGTGTTAGCACCCTTTCCATCAGTGGTTTTCCACAGGCTCTTAGGTACTAGCTCATTTTGAAAATTTATTTCATGTTTGTGTGTTTTGAAAAGTTTGTTTGCTTTATGATAACTCTTGTATCAGTCCTCAAGAGTGTTGATAAAGCATTTTTGAAAAATGTTTTGAAAATGTAGTATGAAAAAGGTTATTTTTGAGAAAGTACCTAACAGTTATCTACCTACTCGAAAAATGTGTTCTTTTCCTCCTTTCCTTTAGATAGTGATATCCTACTATTAATGAGTAGGTAGCCCTATCGTTGGATGTTGAGGGACTATCGAAGGGATGTTTACGGTCACTAAGGCAACTGGGTAAGAACTTTTAGTAATTGTCCTAAAGTTCTAAGGTCACTTTTTAACTGAGGTGGCATCGAAAGGGTCATCGAGGGACTTGTGATCTCTTGAACTAAAGGACAACCACTAAAGATTCTCACGTTTCGAGAATTGTGACCATTTTCAAAGGCAACCAAAGTGGGAGATACCCTAGAGGTGAGCATGTGCAAGTGTATTGATTCAGTCATTTTAGTCTTTGAATTTATGTTTGCTAGCGCTTTATTTTCAGTCTTTCCATACAATCCTAATTACTAACAGTAATATTGTACAGAAATTTAAAAGGCGAGAATCATAAATCATACGCTATTACAATGCTTTGGGACAGTTACATAAAAAACTGCAAGAAAGTAAAGTGCGGAATTTAAATCTAGACTATTACATCCCATAATCAGTTACATGAATATAAAGATGCGAAGGTAAATAAAACGCGCGAAAATAAAGACGTCTAATAAATCCTAAGAATTGCTAAGTAAAAAAAATCTATTTTGGTTGTTTTTGTTTATTTAGGAAAATATTGAATTGAATTAAACCTAAATTTAATTATTTAAAATAAAAAGAAAAACTATTGATCAAAATTAAATTCTAAACAAAAACATAACATTTTTTGTATTTTTTATTAAGAAAAATATTTGAATTAAAATGGACCTAACTCTAATTATTTTTAAATTATAAAATAATGTCAAAAAAGCTAAATTAATTAATTTACAAAATTAAAATTAACTAGAAAAATCCTAAATCTATTTTTATGTGATTTTTATATTTTTATTGATTAAAATAAAAAAAAAAGGAACTAAACGAAATAAATAAAATGAACAAAACAAGAAAATAAAGACGGGCCTAGTAACAAAAGTAAACAGGGGGTGCAATCATCAGAAATTCCTAGGCCCAAATCTTTGAAAGCTTCATGCCCTAACCATGGTGTTTTCAGATTCTTGTGTGGAACCTTTGATTCAACCGTCCATAATTGTTCTATATAAACTCAAACAAACGTTAGCATGCCATGAAATGTGATTAAAATTAGAGATTCGAAGTTTAAAATTTTACCAAACCGGTGTTGTCAAATGGGGGAGTGCTAGGCATGTGATGGACTTCTCTTGGGCCTTGTAAGACTCCTGGAGACTTCAGGAGGATGGTTTGAGGCTTGGTGTCAATCGAGAGAGACCGGAACCTTGATATATGACTTGCACCGATTCTTTGATTTTTGGAGAGCTTTTTGAAGAGCTTTTGGAGAGCTTTTTTGAGAGAAATTTTATGCTCCCTTTGGCTTATAATGTTATGTATTTATATAGGGGAGATATGAGTGAATAAACATGGTAAAGAATCAATGCATTCATGACCTTGGAGACAAGGATAAAACACATTGAAAAATATCCATATTTGTGATATCTTTGCCTCTTTGGTCACTTGCATGAACCTGGTCCCTTTGGATGTATCTTGCACGAAAATATGGGCCTTCTAGTAGATAAAATCAAACCCAAATGTCATGGCTCATTATTCTTTGTATTTTTATTTAACTTATTTGATTTAATTCATATTTAAATGAATAAAAAATTCAAATAAATAGAAATAAAAATCAAAATAGTGCATGATTAGGTTTAGAGGTCCTTGGGTATGTCACAAACATGTTTGAACCCTAAATATTAGGTCCATTAACCTAAAAATACAATTTTGCTCAAAGTTGACTTCGTGCATTTTTCACAAATTTTTCCAACTTGTGCAAACCATAACTTGCTCAATATTCATCTTTTAAAGATGATCTTGGACTTTTTTTAAAGCCCAATATTTCCTCTACAATCTCTATGTTGGTCGTTTTTTCTTTTTGAAGACATTATCTTGATGTAAGTTGTCTTGACAAAAAGTGTCTTTTGTTGACTTTTTGAAAAGGACCTGTAATGTATGAGCTTGTATCTTTCAAATGGTGCATTTATTGAACTTGAGGATAAAAGAGAAGTTGTAGGGAATTGGATTCTCTTCAAAATGAGTTTTGGTTGGGGAAAAATGGATGAAGTATGTGAAAGTTATGCCTGGTCAAAGTTCAGTTGACTTTTCCTATAGAAACCCTAATTTAACAATTCTTAACTTTTGATAGATTAGGAGAATTTCTTTAGGAATCATGATCAACCCTTGATCAAATGATGGATATCACTTTAAAATGTTGATGTTGCCCAAAAATCTTGAAGTTTGACTGTATATAGGCCACTGTTGACTTTTGACCTAGTACAGTTGATTTTTAGACATTTGAGCAATTGACTGAGCAAACTTATAGTGTAGGGTATGAAATTTATCACGGACAATCTTGAAGGTATAGTAGGACCATGGAAAATATTTGAGACATTTGTATCTCACACATCTTAGTGAAAAGTGAAACCCTAGTTAGAGGTTCATTGCTTATTAGGAGAATTTGTCTGGTCAATTCTTGGTCAACCTTGAGCAATTGGGAACCCCAATGAGTATGTCTTGAGTAAAAATGGGAGGGAAAATTTTGGGGTACAATAACTGCCCCTATTCAATCTTCTTAAACCCGAGGATTTAGATTGGCTTGTCTGCCTTTTATGATCTGAAGGTGGAAGATGATTGAACACTAGAGTGCCCAGAAATTTGCACTCGCATGAAGTAATACTGATGGTTGATGATGTCGGGAATGGGCTTACAGATTCCATTTGGAGAAGATAACTGAAATTCGTCGGAGATGGGCTTAAATACGCCATCCAGAGAATATGACAGAGAGTCGTCGGAGATGGGCTTAAAGATGCCATCCAGAGTAGATGTTTACTTTATAAGAGGTCTCTTTGCAGGGATTCTTGTTCCTATTGTCTGTGGAGGAGTCCACTGGGGGATGTTAATTTTTGTCATTTTCCTGTTTAAGGAAAACTCTGTGGGGAATAGAGTCTAGAAACTTCAGTTTTCCATGGCTCTACTAAGGGGTTATCTCTGGATTGAAGAGATGAAAGTTTGTTGTTTTCTAGTTGAAATACAGGCTTCACAGTAATTTGCTGGGGAGAATGAAATTAACTGCTATCTGGAAATGTATCAGGAGAAACCTATGTAGGGTTGTTTCATGATGAGTCCGGGTAAGACTTCATCTGGAAGTGTATGAGAAGGAATCTGGGTAGGGCTGTTTTAGAAGATATATGAGAGGGAGCCTGGGTAGGGCAGCTTCAGGATGAGTCCGTGTAAAACTGCATCTGGAAATTCAAGAGAAGGAACCTGGGTAGGGTTGTCTCAGGATGAGTCTGTGTAAAACTGCATCTGGAAATTCAAGAGAAGGAACCTGGGTAGGGTTGCCTCAGGATGAGTCAGTGTAAAACTACATCTAGAGATTGTGAGAAGGAACCTGGGTAGGGTTGCTTCAAGATGAGTCCATGTAAAACATCAGAAGGAGGGAGAAGGAACCCGTGTAAGATTGATTCATGAAGAGCCCGTATAAAGCTGTATTTGGAATTTAGAAGAAAACCGCGTAAGATTGCTTCATGAAGAGCCTGTATAAAGCTGTATTTGGAAGTCAGAAGAAACTCGTGTAAGATTGCTTCATGATGAGCCCGTGTAAAGTTGTATTTGGAAGTCAGAAGAAACCCGTGTAAGATTGCTTCATGATAAGCCCGTGTAAAGCTGTATTTGGAATTTAGAAGAAACCCGTGTAAGATTGCTTCATGATGAGCCAGTGTAAAGCTGTATTTGGAAGTCATAAGAAACCCGTGTAAGATTGCTTCATGTTGAGCCCGTGTAAAGCTGTATTTGGAAGTCAGAAGAAACTCGTATAAGATTGCTTCATGATGAGCCTGTGTAAAGATGTATTTGGTTGCATAGATAATTACTTTTTTTTTTCAGGAGCTAATCCTGGACTTGTTGAAAATGGTTGATGATAAATATTTGTTGGTTGATCTTTCCTGAAAAGGTAAAGCGCTAGTTGTATGCAATGTCATTATGTATGAAATGCATTGTGTAATGGTATTCTCAAAATAAATGAGATTGGGATGTATGCATTTGTACTGCAGATTCTATGACGTTTGTAGAATGATGTATGCATGTAATATGTGAATGTATCAGTTGTTCTATTGCAGCGCTGTTGAATTAAGGAAAATAAATCCCTGATTGCAGTTGGCGATGAAGAATGTAGGTCTTCAGATTTTGTTGAAGCTGAACTGTTGGGAGATGATCTTCCGTTGTTAGAGAAATAAACTTTGTCGGGGAAGGAAAGCTGTGTGCATTACCTGAGGATTTTGTGAAATCCTATTGGGGAATCCTGAGAAGTTTGACGACTTTACTGGGGAAAACCTGATGTCGGAGCAGTAGTTGGAAATTCCTATTCTACCGGGGATACAAGAACACCTGACATCACTAGGTTGTAAGTTGAGGATATGGCAGCGACTTTTTAGTAAGATGCCCCTGCCTCTATACTTGCTGAAGAAAGCACTTGAGAAGATTTTGTGGATGGTTTGAGTGTCATCCCAACTCCTGGGGTGCTTGGTAAATGCTGATCAGGATGATAAGTCTTCTACTGATAAATAAATGACAAGATGACGGGACATAGTCGTACGTTTTTAATCCCTAACTTTTGCCTGGACCGCTCTTTCGGGTTTTAAGTCCACCAGGATACCCTTTTTTGCTCAAGCTGCCTTTTCAGGTTTTCGACTTGCCGGATGTATAATTTTTTTTTTGTATTTATCCCTAATTTTTGCCCGAACCCTTTTGGTTCGCCGGGATGCCCTTATTTTTGCCTAGGCCAGTCGACCTAGCGGGTCTTTATTCATGTGTAGTAGCTTCTGACTATGTCCGCACTCATAGGATATGGAGAGTTGTCACCGTATATGACAACAAGTGTTGTAGAAATGCCAGAAAATGTTTATGTGATTACATGTGCCCTTTCATACGTAGGAGCTTGTGTGGGGCTGCTTCAGGATGAATCTGGTGCACCTGATGTTTGATCAAGTTTCTGATAGTCTTTAATTTCCTAGGTATCTTTTCTAAGAACTATCATGGAAGGATTTAAAGACATGATACTAACACCATCTGATACTACTGGCATAAACAAGCAATTTGGTGGTACCAAAGATTCAAATTTTACAGTGATTTTCTGCTAGAATCCCCGATCAATGTAAAAGTCCCCGAGTGACTCAGATAGAGATCTGCCCCTGGCTATTCAGCATTTTTGGAGAGATGCTTTTCATATTGGCTTGACTGCCCCAAATTAATTAGACACCATGTGTTGTACCCCAAAATTTGCCCTCGCATTTTGCTACAAACAATCTCAGCTTCAGACATTTCCTGACTTTTCAAACTGACGCAAGAATCGGACAAACAGACTTTTCTTGACAGTCAAGCGAAATTAGGGTTTGTACTGATGTTCAGAGCTCTGATTGGTCTCATACAGTTGGCTTAGGGTTGGGATGATTTTTGGTTCAATTTTGATCAGGCGAGCGTTATCTAGCATTTAATCAGAAATTAAGGTTTTATGGGCATATTCTCAGAAGAATTTAAATTCCACCGCACTTTGCAGTTTGTTCCGAGATGCGGGTTAAAATTCGCGTTATCTTGATTTAATCAGTACATGAGGCAGTTGGTTTGAATTTACCAGTCAAAAGGGATATGTGCAATGTGGAGTTGCAGTGCTTGATAAAAGAATCAGTAAAGAAAAAAGGGGGATTGCATCTGATTAAGTTTTTGTGTTCGACTGCGCGTTGCTTTGAATAATGGATACGTCGAATTCATTTATTTTGATCATTGAAGGTTTAGTTGATTATTTATGATTCTAAGAATTAAAATATTTGAAGTTTAAACCTTCATTTTATTTTATTTTAAGGGACTATAAATAACAAATGGACAATTAAAGAAGAGGAATTGAAAGAAAATTAAATATCAAATGAATTTTTATTTCACATTTAATAATTGTTACAATTGTTATTATTTGGATACTAATATTTATTACAAAGTATTTAAATAATAATAATGTACAAGAATTAAACTAAAAATAAAAATTCTATCCTATCTCTAAATTCTTCATTCTCCACTTCATGCCGATGCTCCATATTTTTTTTATCTGCAAAAAGAAAGAGGAAGTCAGAAGACAGTTAATTAAAAGAGACAGTTAATTTGCTCATCATTAGGGGCCACTGACTGGGATCAGTTGCCCTCTCTGCAAATCACGGGATTTCTCCCGGTTCACAGAGAGGGAAGATTTTTTTGTTCATGAAATGCAAATGCATAATTCCTAAAAAATTCAAGACTGCATAAGAATCTCAATTTCTAATTCAAACTAAACTGAAAAAATCCAATTCCAACTTTCTATCCAAAGCAAAAAGGAAGTTGCTGTCAAAATGCCTAAGGATTACCCAAAAGCACACTTGCTGCAAAGTCAAAATGCCAAGATATCAAAGAAATGCAAAGCTGTCAAAAGCAGAATAAGAATGCAGAGAGGTATATGCAAACAAGGTGATCTGTTTCATCATTTCCCAGCATAAGAGGGGGCCCCTTCAGAACCATAGTACAAATAAAAATCATTATAAAATTCTAAGCTGTACTTTAGGAGAGAAGAAAAAGAGATAAAGAGCATAGGCAAAGTTCAGGTTAGGCATAGGCAGTAGGACAGCAGAAAAGATATACAAAAAAGAAGACACAATTCAGCATTGTTCAAAACTACACAGCATGGACAGTTACTAGAAATGGAAAAGATGCCAAGAAATTTTGTCAAACTACCCAGCAAGCGTGGATCAAAAAGAAAACCAAAGTTTGAAATAAGGTTAGGCGCCAAAGACCAATAGCAAAAGGACGAAATAATGCAAGAAAAGAGACTGATTGAGCCAAGCACCAATATCACCCATATAACTCAGAACTGAACCAATATAGGCCAAGAAGCTCATACCTGTCAAAAAGACACAAGTTATCAAAACACAATCAAACCTCATACCAGTACCATAACCTGAAATACAACCTCAAGCTTCAAAAACTGATAACCTGCTAACGCCTTAACCCTACTGTAAAACACAAACCCATTAGCAACCAAACCTCATAAAAACCATAACCTGAAATACAACCTCAAGCTTCAAAAACTGATAACCTGCTAATGCCTTAACCATACTGTCAAACACAAACCCATTAGCAAAAGTCTCATAAAAACCATAACATGAAGCCTTGTTAAACCAGTTCAGAATGCAAAAAACACCAAAAACCAAAACTGAACCAGCATAACCCCACCTCCTGTCAAACACATAACCTTAAACTAAACACCCAATACCCTGTCACAACATGAACCTGTCAAAGCTTGAATGTACAAACACATAAGCTGACTCACCAAAGTCCCTGTAAAACCATAACACCTTGCCTTCACCACGAAAGCCTAACCATTAAACACAACCTCAAATTTCAAACATTCAAAAGAAACCTGATAAGCAAGTTACAAAGCCTGCTAAGGCCCTGAAGCAAACACATTACTAACATCCTGTCACACCAGCACCATGCCCATTGCCTAATCTCAAGACACCATACTGTCAACAAGTTCACAAGCATAAGAGTTCAAGGCAATACAGGTGAGGCAACACGCGAGCCCTCAGCACAAGCATCATAGGGCAATAAAAACATGACATCCAACTCAACGAAAGCGTCAAGGGCATCAAAAATCTAAAGGCAAGCAAACGTACAAAAGGGCAAGTTCAAGATAACACAGAAAAATCATCTCAGGCAACATACAAATCCCCAAGGCAACACATAGAAGAAGAAGAAAGAAGGGAAAGGGTTCTCAGTATACATCATCATCAAAGCCCTAAATATAGCAAAGGAACGAAAATACCAGAAAAGCTCAAAGTTTCGTCACATTTCTCTCCGCCGTTCCGGCCTCCTGAAGCATCACTCCACCTCTCCTCCATCTCCCAAACGAAGGTAGCCAATCTTTTCCCACTTCTCTTCTCCTTCACCTCATAATCATAAA
This sequence comes from Vicia faba, assembly GCA_948472305.1. Classification (NCBI taxonomy): domain Eukaryota; kingdom Viridiplantae; phylum Streptophyta; class Magnoliopsida; order Fabales; family Fabaceae; genus Vicia; species Vicia faba. The sequence goes on from OX451738.1 coordinate 1,266,414,990, forward strand.
AACTCAACTTAAAACTCAAATCAAAACATGCAATCTGTAAAAAGGGAAGAGGTAAAAACGTAACAACAAAAACTAACCTTGAATCAAAGGTGCTGAGTTCATGTTAGGGAGGGAAGAAAGGCGTTGGAATAATGTTGGTGGCCGGAGATAAGCATTCAGGGAAGCGAAGCGAACGGAGAAGACGAATGCGCAAACGGCGCCGCTCAAGCCCTAACCTTCGTTCTGAACATACCAAATGCCTAACCCTAAATTTCGTTCAAAGACAAACATGGGCCTGACCCGCTCCTAATTACTCTAAGCCCAAGTTAACACTTAACCACGTTTTTTAAAACATTAACCCTCTTGTTATTTCATAAACCATACTTACCTCTTTTGTTTTTTCTTTTATAAAACACTAACCCTTTTTTATTTCATTTTATAAACAATGTTTTTTTTATTATCCTTTGTAAAATATTCACTTTATTAAAAATACATTTTTTTATCATAAGGTTAAAACATTTTTTAGGTAGATATTTTGTACATACCAACTTAAATACATTTATTTTCTAAATATCGAAATTCACAAACATTTGACTAAAATACTTTCCAATTAAAACTTGAACTTTTTAATCAAAACACTTTCTTTTTCTTTTGTACATAATTAAACATATAAATAAAAAATACAAGATTAAAACATGTATCTAGGTCAAAAACCCTAATACGATTCAACTTCACATTATCGCACTGGTATATAATTACACAATTCATATACATACACATCTCACATTTACACTTACACAATATATTGCCCTATACACATTTTATCTTATATTTGTACATTCGATATTTACATTTTGATTGCGAAGTTCAATTTGGTTGTAAATACTATAAGTCGCATCCCCTTGTACATTTATACCCCCACTCCCAGACACTATCTTGTAATAGCGTAGGTTTTACATTCCGCAATTTACAGTTTTCAACTATACCATGGTTAGACCTAGGGTTTGTATGTACCTAAAATCAAACGCTAGATAACCTAATACAAGACAAACGCATGTAAACAATACACAATCACACTTGCACCCTCTAGGGTAATCCCATATGATGCCTTCCAAAATGGGCCATGCTTGCACGTCGAGTATCTTTGGCAAAACAAAAGCAAATGATCACAAGTCCCTCAAGATGTTGCCTAAATGGAATGATCATAGTCCCTTCAAGATAAATTGCCAAAGACACTTGGCACCATTGCATTCATGGTCCATACGATGACCCACGCCCGTCCCGAATAAACTTCCTAAATACAAGATTGCCTATCAATTTCAATGGTAGAACAAAATTGTCAAAGGGGTTAAAACACGACGAAAATCTTTGAGAAAAGCTTTAGGGTAGATAAACTCTTAAGTACTTGTCAATTTGCAAAGAAAACACTTGCCTAATTTCAAAACCCACTTCACTAACACTTTCAAAAATCAAACTTTTCAAACCCTTGAAACATCTTTTTAAAAGATAAAACACCTTTTGTAAAACATTCGAGTAAAGAATTATTACAAGGTTAGCCTAGCACAAGGCATCTTTTCAAAACATTTTCAAAACAACACACAAAGCACCATTTCATACAATTGAAAACCAAGGCAAAGATTGATCTAAGCAAGTACCTAAGAGCCCATGGATAACCATGGATGAAAAGGGTGCTAATACCTTCCCTTTTCATAATCTACCCCCCGAACCCACGAAATATCTCAAAAGGTTTTTGCTGTGCTTTTTTTAACCTTTCCTTTAGGATAAAATAAAAAGTCGATGGCGACTCTTGCTCAACCGCACAAGTGCGAATACGAACGCAAAATACTAGTCAGTTCTCCCACCGTATCACACCATGTCATGCCCCTTGATTATGAAAGGCTTGTTATTGGAAATGTTTTTTCCGTCTGAGGTGATTCTGTCCATTGAGGGGTACCGGTAACCCTTGAGTTCAATCAAGGAGAGTACGGGGCCGCTGAGTGATGTCACTAAGCACTAATGACCTAGAACCTTACTTGACCATCTTGGCCTTTTATTAGGGGTAGTGAGATGACCGGCTTTGGTGCAGTCCGAAGTTGGTAGATACTCGATACTACACTCATTGAGGGTTGTTTTCTTGGAATATTTTGGTCGCCAGTTAAGTGGCTAAACCAAAACAATGAACAATGAAAGCGATCCAGTGATATTGAGCTCCTTAGAACCCGGTTACTATTTATAGGACAGGTTTTTAAGCCAACTACACTCAAGAGGGTACTTACCTATGAAACCCCATGCGAGCCTGAAACTAGGGTTTGATATGATTTGCTTGTACATATGTTTTATGCATTCATCATAAAGCATCATATGCATTTACTAACCATTTCAAGGGTTTGGATCTTCATCATTGTTCTTGTTTTGTAGGTCATGGAAATACCTCGCCGAAATACCATTCAAGTCAACCTTGTGAGAATCTCTCCTCAACTCAAGGAGATCACTTCAAGAATTCCGGAAAATTCATCCTTCAGTGAAAGACATGGTAGACTGCTCAACCTAGTCAGCACCCACATTGAAGAAGACATGATGAAAGTGCTATTCCAGTTCTTTGACCCCCTTCACCATTGCTTCACTTTCCCGGATTATCAGTTGGTGCCCACTTTGGAGGAGTTTTCTCAACTCCTAAGAATCCCTATCCTTAATCAGCTACCCTTCAACGGTACGGAGAAGGAACCAAAGCCTGAAGATGTTGCTCGAGCATTACATCTACAACCATCTGAAATCAAGGGGCATTGGGAAACCAGAAGCGGCGTCAAAGGATTCTTAGCAAAATTCTTATTTGAGAAGGCACAAGAATGTTGGAACTCATTGGACCTACAAGCTTTTGAAGAAATTGTGGCACTCCTTATCTATGGGTTGGTCCTGTTCCCAAATCCTGACCAATTGGTAGATGTCAACGCTGTCAAAATCTTCTTGTCCAGAAATCCAATACCAACATTGCTTGGAGACATCCTTCACTCATTTTACACACGAACAATGAGAAAGAGGGGTGTTCTCATGTGTTGTACTCCTATCCTCGCAAGGTGGTTTATTTCGCACCTTCCACAATCTGTCTTGAAGAATGATCAAGGTATAAGGTGGTCCCAGCGATTGATGACTCTCACTCATTCTGATGTACATTGGTGTTCTCGGTCCAGAGAAAATGTCATCATCGTCGATCGTTGCGGAGAATTTCCTAATGTCCCCTTACTTGGAATTAGGGGAGGTATCACCTACAACCCTTGCCTAGCTTTGAGGCAATTTGGATATGCACGGAGGGATGGCCCTCATGACATGTTGATTCCTAGCCTAGTTTTTGACTTCGACAACGATGCGCAAGGACTTCGCCAAAGATTCATCAGAGCCTGGGGAAAACTCAACAAGGTTGATAGCAAGACTCTGGGACACAAGAACTCCATCCCTCTTGAGCCCTGTCTCAAGTGGGTGCGAGCCCGAGCCCAAAGTCTGATGATGCCTTATCCCCATGTACTCCCAGTGATTAAGGAGCCCGTCAATGAAGGAGAAGTCCCCTACACCATCCTGCATCCAGACATGCCTACATCGTGGGAGGAAATGCAGAAGAGTTGGATTCAGCTCAAGGAGGAACGGAACACTTTTGAAGCTAGCTACTACGCCAGTGAAAAGAAGGTTCTAGAGCTTACCCGCCAACTCCATGAGCAAGAGGCCCTCAATACCTACATCGCACCAAAGAGGATGCGCAATGTCTTTCTGCCTTGAGAGGTTTATGTTGTAACATTTGGCCCATGGGGCATTTATGTACTAACAGATTTCTTCTTATTAATATGACGTGCGTTCTTCTTTGTCTGAAACAATTTTGAATGTCCCAAATCCTTGAATGCATTGCATACATCAGCATACCATTCATCATGTGCATAAGCAGGTCTCGCTCCAGGTTTCCTTATCTATCTGCTGTTTATTTCAGTAGGATGGATCTCGAGCAAACGGTCAGAGACCTACAAGCCCAGAATGCACAGTTCCAGCAACTCTTGACGACCTTGGTCAAAAGTCAAGAGGATATCAAGGCTCATCTGGAGAGCAAGGACCCAGTGAAGAAGAAAAAGAGGGTCGGAGTGGCTACTTTAGGGAGAAGATTTGACAGAGAAGCTCGGAGGGTGCTTGAATTTCCTCCTACTTCTGACGAAGGGACTAGTAAAAGAGATCGGGTTGCGATGCCTTCCGAGTCTGATGCAGAGGAGGAAGAGATTGAAGAGGACGAGGATTATTCTGACCAACAGTATCCTCCAGCTGATGACAAGTACAAGGGTTTAGAAGACAGATTGGCTGCCATGGAATTGCAGAGGGTACCGGGTTTGGATTTTGAAGACATGGGCTTGGTCGCCGGAATTGTGATTCCCCCAAAATTCAAGGTGCCGGTGTTTGTAAGGTATGACGGGCTGTCCTGCCCCAAAATGCACCTCAGGTCCTATGTGAGAAAGATTCAGCCCTATACAGCCGATAAAAATCTCTGGATTCATTTCTTTCAAGACAGCCTGTCGGGAGCCCAGTTGGAATGGTTTTATCAGTTAGAAGGAACCAGTGTCAGGAATTGGGAAGATTTGGCCACCGCTTTTTATAAACAATACCAGTATAATTCCGATCTTGCTCCTACCCGTACCCAACTTCAGGGTATGTCGCTAGGAACAAGTGAGGGATTCAAGGAATACGCACAAAAATGGAGGGATTTGGCTGGCAGGGTGCAGCCCCCTTTAACCGATCGTGAGCTTGTTGATATGTTTCTTGGGACCCTATCTGGGCCATTTTTCAATCATTTAATTGGTAACTCTTCCGCGGGGTTTACTGATTTGATCTTAACGGGCGAAAGAATCGAGGCTGGCATCAAGTCAGGAAAAATTCAGAAGGGTGTCGCTGCAAGTGTGGAAAAGAAGCCGTTTAAGAAGGAGACAGCTATGGTATATTCTCAAAGAAGAACGGGGAAGGTGGAGCGTCGGCCGATTGTGGGGGCCGTAATGATTCAAAACACTCCGAGTGAGCAGCCTCGCTACAACCAATCCAGACCAAATCAGCAACGAGTGGAAAGGCCACAACGGCAGTTCACTCGTATTAATATGACCCCAGCGCAGGTGCTTCCCCATCTGTTGAAATTGAATCTTGCCACTATCAAGGAGGCGCCAAAGAATGTAAATACATCCTCTCCACATTACCATGCCAATGCTAAGTGCGCCTATCATTCAGACAGTGTTGGGCATGACACCAACGATTGCTGGGCACTCAAGCATAAGATCCAGGACTTGATAGATGCCAAGGAGGTAGAGTTTGACGCTCCAGAAAATCCCAATGTGATCTCTGCACCTATGCCGAAGCACGGTCGGAACGTCAACGCCATTGAGGAAGATCGGTATGTTGCTGACGTTAGTGATCTGACTACTCCACTGTTAACCATTAAGTTGAATTTGTTAAGGGCCGGGATCTTCCCGGGATGTAAAAGAGACTGTTACTGTTGCCACTCTCTGCCGTTGGATTGTCCGCTACTAAAGGAAGGCATCCAAGGCCTCATGGATAGCCGACAAATTTTGTTCGAAAAAGTTCCTGCTGTTCCAGTTCATGTTGAAAATATCTCAATCATAACCATTCACGCCAATCTTTCCGAGGCCGTCAAAAAGCCAGTTAAGATTACACCAGTTGCAAAGTCTATACCTTTGAAGATAACAATGCCGGGGCCTGTTCCCTATGTCTCCGAGAAGTCGATACCTTGGAACTATGGTGGTGACATCTACTACCATGGTATCAAGCAAGTTGAAATAATTGAAGAAGATTCAGATGATGATGAAGCCAGCATTAGTAACATTGCGGGCACCAGCAAAATCACCAGGAGTGGGAGGATATTTTCTCCAGAGATTGCCCCTCCAAAAGCAGTCTTTGGACCCTCATCAGTAAAAGAAGTCATCCCTGCGCCAGCAAGGCTCTCTGCCAGAACTCCTTTGATTGAAGAAATTTTCGTTCCTAGTGCTGTCTCTCCTACCATTGCCGATAAAGGAAAAGGAATACAAGATGAGCCCGTCAGGACGAGGGCTCAACCCTTGGTGGTTCCGGAAGCCTCCAAGAAAGAGATGGATGAAATTTTGAGGATAATCAAGAAAAGTGATTATGATGTGGTGGAACAGTTGGGGCAAACCCCCTCCAAGATCTCCATGCTGGCACTGTTGCTTTACTCAGAAGCGCACGCTCAAGCTTTGATTAAGTTTCTAAAGGCAGCTCATGTGCCCCAAGAAACCTCTGCAGATCAATTTCAACATTGCGTGGCTAGCCTGACTGCAGACAATGGATTAGGCTTTTCTGATGCCGACCTGACCCCTAAAGGCCGAAATCACAATGATGCGTTGCATATTTCAATCGAGTGTCGCGGAACCACCCTTGCGCATGTTTTGGTTGATACCGGTTCATCGCTGAATGTTTTGCCTAAGAAGGCCTTGGACCGGCTAGATTGCGAAGGGTTGGAATTGAAGCCGAGTGATATTGTCGTCAGAGCCTTCGATGGGTCGAAAAGAATGGTCCATGGAGAAGTTGAAATTCCTGTCAAAATAGGTACCGAGGTGTTCAAATCCACTTTCTATGTAATGGACATCCGTCCATCATACTCCTGCCTGCTGGGTAGACCTTGGATACACCATGCTGGGGCAGTCACCTCCTCCTTGCACCAGATGCTGAAATATCCTGTAAAGGGAAAGATCATTACTGTCCATGGCGAGGAAGAGTATATGATTAGCCATTTAAATTCTTTCCGGTATGTGGAGGTCGAAGGGGAGTTCATTGAGACACCGTTTCAACATTTCGAAGAAGTACTCCCTGAGATAGCAGTGGCGAAGTTGGCAGCTGAGACACCAAGACAGATGGCCAGGATGGCATCTCTGGAGGATGCAAGGGCTGCAGTTAAAGAAGGAAAGAATTCAGCGTGGGGGCAGCTACCCGATTTTCCGCTTAAGGTTGATAAGCTTGGATTAGGTTTCACCACCGCTGGCCAGAAGGCCATGCGCCGGTCAAAGATTGAGAGAGCACCAGTCAAGATTTCTCCTTACCGAGTCAACGCCCTGGAAGATGAAGACAAAGAAAGCAACTTTGAAGAGTGGATTCATCCGACTATCAGAGGAGGTTTGAGCAATTGGGAGGCTAAAGACTTTGTCCCCGTCACTTTTATTCCTCAGTAATTTATCTATCAAACATTTTCTATTTGGTCTGTAATATTTTACTTTCAAACAATCCGTACACTATCTTTCCACCTCCTGCCTTACCCGGGGCATGTAGGTCCACTTGTAAGGGTTTTGACTATCTTTCATATTCATATGCCATGTTTAATGATTCATTGGACGTTTTTCATTTGATAAACTGCTTGTGTTAATTATCTTTCCTTTTGCGTTTTTTTTTGTTGTTTAAGGATGGCTATCCCTTACACACACCCACCACTCACCAATGCAGGTACCCATCCACTCCAGATTCCATGGGTAACTATCCTGCTGTATCTTTCAATAACTCGGAAGACCTGGTCAATCTAGCCGAGTGTGAGGATGACGAAGGTTGTGAAGTACCCGGGGAACTAGCCAGACTCCTGCAACAAGAGGAAAGGGCCATCTTACCGCATGAAGAGCCGTTGGAAACTATTAACTTGGGAACCGAGGAGAATCGGAAGGAGGTACAAATGGGTGCCAACCTGGAACCAGAAGTCAAGAAACGCTTGGTACAGTTACTGAATGAGTATGTTGAAATCTTCGCTTGGTCTTATGAAGACATGCCGGGCCTAGACACCGACATCGTGGTTCACCGTCTCCCCACAAGAGAAGACTGTCCACCGATCAAGCAAAAAGTTCGCCGAATGAGGCCTGACATGTCCGAAAAAATCAAAGCAGAAGTGATGAAGCAGTTCAATGCTGGCTTTCTGGCTGTTACGTCCTATCCTCAATGGGTCGCTAATATTGTGCCAGTACCTAAGAAGGATGGCAAAGTCAGAATGTGTGTGGACTACAGGGATTTGAATAGGGCCAGCCCTAAGGATGATTTTCCGCTACCTCATATTGACATCCTGATTGACAATACAGCTCAGCATAAGGTGTTTTCTTTCATGGACGGATTCTCGGGCTACAATCAAATCAAAATGGCCCCCGAGGATATGGAGAAAACAACTTTTGTCACGCAATGGGGCACTTTCTGTTACAAAGTAATGTCGTTCGGGCTGAAGAACGCAGGGGCAACTTATCAACGCGCCATGGTAGCTCTATTTCATGACATGATACATCATGAGATTGAAGTTTATGTAGACGATATGATAGCTCGGTCACAAACAGAGGAAGAGCACCTTGAACATCTGGAAAAGCTGTTTGCCAGATTGAAAGAATACAAGCTCAGGCTGAATCCAAGTAAATGCACTTTTGGAGTTAGGTCCGGTAAACTCCTGGGATTCATTGTAAGCAACAAAGGCATTGAGGTCGATCCGGCAAAAGTAAAAGCAATACAAGAGATGCCTGCTCCTCGTACTGAAAAGGAAGTTAGAGGTTTCTTAGGGCGCATAAACTATATTGCCAGATTCATTTCACATTTGACTTCTACCTGTGAGCCAATTTTCAAACTCTTGAAGAAAGATCAGGTAATTGAATGGAACGACGACTGCCAAGCTGCTTTTGATAGAATTAAGGAATATTTGCTAGAACCTCCTATTCTGATGCCACCCGTCGAAGGAAGACCATTGATCATGTATTTGACCGTTTTGGACAACTCAATGGGGTGTGTTTTGGGCCAGCATGACGAGTCTGGTCGAAAAGAGCATGCTATTTATTACCTTAGCAAAAAGTTTACCGACTGTGAGACTCGCTACTCGCTGCTCGAGAAAACTTGCTGCGCTTTGGTATGGGCTGCTCGCCGACTAAGACAGTATATGTTGACTCATACTACCTTGTTGATATCCAAAATGGACCCTATCAAGTATATCTTCGAAAAGCCTGCTTTATCAGGAAGGATAGCCAGATGACAAATGATCTTGACCGAGTATGACATCCAATACACCACCCAAAAAGCCATAAAAGGGAGTGTACTAGCTGACCATCTGGCTCATCAGGCTATCGAAGACTATCAACCCATGAGATTTGATTTCCCAGACGAGGACATCATGAGTTTGGACAACATTAAAGGTGACGGACCGTACGACGGACCCGAAAAGGGATCCCGATGGACCCTGTACTTTGATGGTGCTTCAAATGCACTCGGAAACGACATTGGCGCGGTACTTATTTCTCCGGAAGGATGCCACACTCCTTTCACGGCCCGACTTTGTTTCAGCTGCACAAACAATATGGCGGAGTATGAAGCCTGCATCTTTGGTCTCAAGGCTGCTATAGACTCGGGGATCAAATCTCTGATCGTATTCGGAGACTCGGCTTTGGTCATTAGCCAAATCAAAGGAGACTGGGATACCAAGCATCCTAATCTTATTCCATACAAAGAACATGTTCTGACATTGTTGCCTCACTTCGAGCAAATTACCTTCGAGCACTTTCCGCGAGAAGAGAATCAGCTAGCAGATGCTCTAGCCACAATGTCCTCCATGTTTAAACTCAACTGGGATAACGAGGCTCCCCAAATCACCATCGAGCGAATGGATGAACCCGCGCATTGTCACGAGATTAACACCGAAGAAGTAGTGGAGCAACCTTGGTTCCATGAGATCAAAAGGTATCTCGAGACCCAAGATTATCCTGAAGGAGCTTCCGTGAATGACAAGAAGTTCTTAAGGAAATTCGCTGCTAAGTTCTTCCTGAGCAACGGCATCCTTTACAAACGAAGCCATGATTGTGTATTACTCCGATGTGTTGATAAGGCTGAAGCAGAGTTAATCATGACTGATATACACAGCGGCACATTTGGCACTCACCTAAGCGGGCATACAATGGCTAAGAAGATCCTAAGGGCAGGTTATTATTGGTCTACCATGGAGGCTGATTGCCATCAACATTCCCGTACTTGTCACAAGTGTCAAGTCTATGCTGACAAAGTTCATGTCCCTCCGGTTCTTCTCAACGTCCTAACTGCTCCATGGCCCTTTGCAATGTGGGGCATTGATATGATTGGAGAGATCAAACCCACGGCTTCTAACGGACATCGCTTCATCCTGGTTGCCATTGACTACTTCACTAAATGGGTCGAAGCAGCTTCCTTCGCCTCCGTCACCAAAAATGTGGTTGCCCGCTTTATCAAGCAAAATCTCATATGTCGGTATGGTGTTCCAGACAGAATCATCACAGACAACGGTACAAATCTGAATAATACAATGATCACTGCATTATGCGAACAGTTCAAGATTTATCATCACAATTCATCTCCCTATAGACCGAAGATGAACGGTGCTGTTGAAGCTGCGAACAAAAATATCAAGAAGATTATTCAGAAAATGACAGTCACTTACAAAGACTGGCATGAGATGTTACCATTTGCGCTGCATGGATACCGTACGACGATACGTACCTCAACTGGGGCAACCCCGTTTTCTTTGGTTTATGGCATGGAAGCTGTTTTACCTATGGAAGTTCAGATCCCATCTCTAAGGATTATGAAGGACGCAGGTTTGAGTGAAGATGATTGGATTCAGACCCGACTCGATCAACTCAATCTGATCGACGAAAAGCGACTTGCTGCTATATGCCATGGTCAGACGTATCAAAAACGGATGATCAAGGCCTTCAATAAGAAAGTCAGACGTCAAGTGTATCAAGTCGGAGATCTAGTAGTCAAGCGGATTATCTTGCCGCAAAGTGATCCCAGGGGCAAATGGACTCCTACATACGAAGGGCCATTTGTAATCAAGAGCGTATTTTCTGGTGGTGCGATGATTCTGACCACCATGGATGGCGACGATTTGCCACACCCTGCGAACGCAGACATAGTCAAAAGATACTACGCATAAAATAACCCGACAAGTCGAAAACCCGAAAGGGCGGCTTGGGCAAAAATGGGCATCCCGGTGGATCGAAAACCCGAAAGGGCGGTTCAGGCAAAAATTAGGGATAAAAACAAAAAATCCGTACACCCGGCAAGTCAAAAACCCGAAAGGGCGGCTTGGGCAAAAAGGGGTTTCTCGGTGGATCGAAAACCCGAAAGGGCGATTCAGGCAAAAATTAGGGAATTAAAGCGTATGACTATGTCTCGTCGGATCACTTCAAAGACAATCTCTTCATCAACCGGTTCCAGGGTTCCGATCAATCCAGCCATCGTCAAGCGAAGCATTGAATGGACAGAGGTTCAGAGTTGTGAAAGCTACAGCAGAATGGAATCCCATGGAATTATTTCACATAGCCATCTTTATTTTGTATAAATTTTTCAAATATTTACGACAAGATCCTCTTACTAGGATGATTGTCTCCTTTGTAAAAGCATACTCAAAGAAAATTAATACGAATACTCTTCCCAAAATCTGTGTCATTTCCCTTTTTTCTTTTTTTCTTGCACTATTTGTTTTGTTTTGAGAAACGTCCAATGTTTTGTTAAATAGGCATATGCATTTGAAACATAATCACTTCCTAATTGAACCCAAGGGAAAGGATTACTGATAGGATAAAAGTACAAACGGATATTTTGACACCCTTTCAAAGGAAATCCCTCGAGATTTGTAATCCACATCCCTGGCAAACCCTGAGGTCTACCTCCAATAGACCCTCGAAGCTTATCCCAGTAAGGTTCTGAAAGGTATTCCCCGCAGAGCACGAACGTCTCCTCCATTTTTATTCAAAGTTATTCCTCGCAGAGGCTTATAACTGGGTTATCCTCAGCTAACCATCAGGGGAGGTCACGCTCTCCAGAATTCTTCCCATCCCCAGCGGAGTTCCTCAGAATTCCCCCAACAATAACTTATCAATACTATCCCCGGAGGAGTTTACCTTTGCAAATCCCCAGCCAAAGAATCTTCCGGAAATCATTTTCCCTCAGATTTAAGCTTCAGTATCCCCAGCAGATCAAAAGCTTCAAATGGACAATCCCCAGCGAAGTCAGACTTTTAAATCTTCTCCCCACAGAGTTTTTAGAAGAAAAATCTTGCATTCCCCAGTAGAGTCTCCAGAGATACTTCTCTCCCAGCTGAAGATTCTCAATCTGGCCTCCCCAACTTTAAGTCTACTAGTTTGGTACTCCCCAGTAGAAGACTTCAGGAGTTCCCCAGAAGATTGGTATACAACCCAAGTTCCATGTTCCCCAGCAACAACCGAGGATTTATTTTCCCCGACAGCAATCAAGATACTTCTATCTTCCGATGTCCCGGATTCATCTATCCTGTGCAAGACAGCTCCCCAGCTTACATGCACATCCATTTACATTCGTAAAACCATGATATACATTGTATCATGCATCATAGCATTGCATCCAACTAACTCTTTGCCTTTTTCAGGCAAGATCAGTCGACGGACTAAAATCATTCAAATCTCAAGATTTCTGAAAATAGTTCACGGGTTCTCCAAGTAACGGATGTTAACCTATTACTTGTTCAGATTCTTCTCAAGACTTATGAAAACAGTTCATGGATTCTTCCCAAGTAACGGATGTTAATCTATCAGCTTGTTCAGATGCAACCTTCGAATTTAGTTTACGGACGCTTCCCAACAACGGATGCGGCTCTATTGCTAATTCAACTTCAAGATTTCTGAAAACAGTTCACGGGTTCTCCAAGTAAACGGATGTTAACCTATTGCTTGTTCAGATTCTTCTCAAGACTTCTGAAAACAGTTCATGGATTCTTCCCAAGTAACGGATGTTAATCTATCAGCTTGTTCAGATGCAACCTTCGAATTTAGTTTACGGACGCTTCCCAACAACGGATGCGGCTCTATTGCTAATTCAACTTCAAGATTTCTGAAAACAGTTAACGGGTTCTCCAAGTAAACGGATGTTAACCTATTGCTTGTTCAGATTCTTCTCAAGACTTCTGAAAACAGTTCATGGATTCTTCCCAAGTAACGGATGTTAATCTATCAACTTGTTCAGATGCAACCTTTTGAAGACAGTTTACGGAAGCTTCCCAACAACGGATGCTGCTCTATTACTGATTCAACTTCAAGATTTCTGAAAACAGTTCACGGGTTCTCCAAGTAAATGGATGTTAACCTATCACTTGTTCAGTTTCTTCTTCCAGACTTCTAAAAGTGGTTTGTGGATTCTTCCCAAGTAACGGATGTTAATCTATCAACTTATTTAGATGCGACTTCCTGAAAATGGCTTGTAGGTTCCTCCCAACCACGGATGTCAACCTATTGCCTGTTCAGACCCCCAGTTCAGAAATGGTCCAAAGCTCGGACACTTTCCTAACGTTCCCTTCCAGATGGCATCGTTAAGCCATCTCCAAATGGCATCTCTAAGCCCATTCCCGCATCCAGTGCTTTGGTGAGTGCAAATTTCCGGGCACTCTAGTGTCCAATCTCCTTTTACCTTCAAGTCGCGAAAGGCAAACTTGCCAATCTAACTCTTCAGGTCCAAGAAGATTGAACAGGGGCAACTGTTGTACCCCAAAATTTGCCCTCGCATTTTGCTACAAACAATCTCAGCTTCAGACATTTCCTGACTTTTCAAACTGACGCAAGAATCGGACAAACAGACTTTTCTTGACAGTCAAGCGAAATTAGGGTTTGTACTGATGTTCAGAGCTCTGATTGGTCTCATACAGTTGGCTTAGGGTTGGGATGATTTTTGGTTCAATTTTGATCAGGCGAGCGTTATCTAGCATTTAATCAGAAATTAAGGTTTTATGGGCATATTCTCAGAAGAATTTAAATTCCACCGCACTTTGCAGTTTGTTCCGAGATGCGGGTTAAAATTCGCGTTATCTTGATTTAATCAGTACATGAGGCAGTTGGTTTGAATTTACCAGTCAAAAGGGATATGTGCAATGTGGAGTTGCAGTGCTTGATAAAAGAATCAGTAAAGAAAAAAGGGGGATTGCATCTGATTAAGTTTTTGTGTTCGACTGCGCGTTGCTTTGAATAATGGATACGTCGAATTCATTTATTTTGATCATTGAAGGTTTAGTTGATTATTTATGATTCTAAGAATTAAAATATTTGAAGTTTAAACCTTCATTTTATTTTATTTTAAGGGACTATAAATAACAAATGGACAATTAAAGAAGAGGAATTGAAAGAAAATTAAATATCAAATGAATTTTTATTTCACATTTAATAATTGTTACAATTGTTATTATTTGGATACTAATATTTATTACAAAGTATTTAAATAATAATAATGTACAAGAATTAAACTAAAAATAAAAATTCTATCCTATCTCTAAATTCTTCATTCTCCACTTCATGCCGATGCTCCATATTTTTTTTATCTGCAAAAAGAAAGAGGAAGTCAGAAGACAGTTAATTAAAAGAGACAGTTAATTTGCTCATCATTAGGGGCCACTGACTGGGATCAGTTGCCCTCTCTGCAAATCACGGGATTTCTCCCGGTTCACAGAGAGGGAAGATTTTTTTGTTCATGAAATGCAAATGCATAATTCCTAAAAAATTCAAGACTGCATAAGAATCTCAATTTCTAATTCAAACTAAACTGAAAAAATCCAATTCCAACTTTCTATCCAAAGCAAAAAGGAAGTTGCTGTCAAAATGCCTAAGGATTACCCAAAAGCACACTTGCTGCAAAGTCAAAATGCCAAGATATCAAAGAAATGCAAAGCTGTCAAAAGCAGAATAAGAATGCAGAGAGGTATATGCAAACAAGGTGATCTGTTTCATCATTTCCCAGCATAAGAGGGGGCCCCTTCAGAACCATAGTACAAATAAAAATCATTATAAAATTCTAAGCTGTACTTTAGGAGAGAAGAAAAAGAGATAAAGAGCATAGGCAAAGTTCAGGTTAGGCATAGGCAGTAGGACAGCAGAAAAGATATACAAAAAAGAAGACACAATTCAGCATTGTTCAAAACTACACAGCATGGACAGTTACTAGAAATGGAAAAGATGCCAAGAAATTTTGTCAAACTACCCAGCAAGCGTGGATCAAAAAGAAAACCAAAGTTTGAAATAAGGTTAGGCGCCAAAGACCAATAGCAAAAGGACGAAATAATGCAAGAAAAGAGACTGATTGAGCCAAGCACCAATATCACCCATATAACTCAGAACTGAACCAATATAGGCCAAGAAGCTCATACCTGTCAAAAAGACACAAGTTATCAAAACACAATCAAACCTCATACCAGTACCATAACCTGAAATACAACCTCAAGCTTCAAAAACTGATAACCTGCTAACGCCTTAACCCTACTGTAAAACACAAACCCATTAGCAACCAAACCTCATAAAAACCATAACCTGAAATACAACCTCAAGCTTCAAAAACTGATAACCTGCTAATGCCTTAACCATACTGTCAAACACAAACCCATTAGCAAAAGTCTCATAAAAACCATAACATGAAGCCTTGTTAAACCAGTTCAGAATGCAAAAAACACCAAAAACCAAAACTGAACCAGCATAACCCCACCTCCTGTCAAACACATAACCTTAAACTAAACACCCAATACCCTGTCACAACATGAACCTGTCAAAGCTTGAATGTACAAACACATAAGCTGACTCACCAAAGTCCCTGTAAAACCATAACACCTTGCCTTCACCACGAAAGCCTAACCATTAAACACAACCTCAAATTTCAAACATTCAAAAGAAACCTGATAAGCAAGTTACAAAGCCTGCTAAGGCCCTGAAGCAAACACATTACTAACATCCTGTCACACCAGCACCATGCCCATTGCCTAATCTCAAGACACCATACTGTCAACAAGTTCACAAGCATAAGAGTTCAAGGCAATACAGGTGAGGCAACACGCGAGCCCTCAGCACAAGCATCATAGGGCAATAAAAACATGACATCCAACTCAACGAAAGCGTCAAGGGCATCAAAAATCTAAAGGCAAGCAAACGTACAAAAGGGCAAGTTCAAGATAACACAGAAAAATCATCTCAGGCAACATACAAATCCCCAAGGCAACACATAGAAGAAGAAGAAAGAAGGGAAAGGGTTCTCAGTATACATCATCATCAAAGCCCTAAATATAGCAAAGGAACGAAAATACCAGAAAAGCTCAAAGTTTCGTCACATTTCTCTCCGCCGTTCCGGCCTCCTGAAGCATCACTCCACCTCTCCTCCATCTCCCAAACGAAGGTAGCCAATCTTTTCCCACTTCTCTTCTCCTTCACCTCATAATCATAAAAACTCAACTTAAAACTCAAATCAAAACATGCAATCTGTAAAAAGGGAAGAGGTAAAAACGTAACAACAAAAACTAACCTTGAATCAAAGGTGCTGAGTTCATGTTAGGGAGGGAAGAAAGGCGTTGGAATAATGTTGGTGGCCGGAGATAAGCATTCAGGGAAGCGAAGCGAACGGAGAAGACGAATGCGCAAACGGCGCCGCTCAAGCCCTAACCTTCGTTCTGAACATACCAAATGCCTAACCCTAAATTTCGTTCAAAGACAAACATGGGCCTGACCCGCTCCTAATTACTCTAAGCCCAAGTTAACACTTAACCACGTTTTTTAAAACATTAACCCTCTTGTTATTTCATAAACCATACTTACCTCTTTTGTTTTTTCTTTTATAAAACACTAACCCTTTTTTATTTCATTTTATAAACAATGTTTTTTTTATTATCCTTTGTAAAATATTCACTTTATTAAAAATACATTTTTTTTATCATAAGGTTAAAACATTTTTTAGGTAGATATTTTGTACATACCAACTTAAATACATTTATTTTCTAAATATCGAAATTCACAAACATTTGACTAAAATACTTTCCAATTAAAACTTGAACTTTTTAATCAAAACACTTTCTTTTTCTTTTGTACATAATTAAACATATAAATCAAAAATACAAGATTAAAACATGTATCTAGGTCAAAAACCCTAATACGATTCAACTTCACATTATCGCACTGGTATATAATTACACAATTCATATACATACACATCTCACATTTACACTTACACAATATATTGCCCTACACACATTTTATCTTATATTTGTACATTCGATATTTACATTTTGATTGCGACGTTCAATTTGGTTGTAAATACTATAAGTCTCATCCCCTTGTACATTTATACCCCCACTCCCGGACACTATCTTGTAATAGCGTAGGTTTTACATTCCGCAATTTACAGTTTTCAACTATACCATGGTTAGACCTAGGGTTTGTATGTACCTAAAATCAAACGCTAGATAACCTAATACAAGACAAACGCATGTAAACAATACACAATCACACTTGCACCCTCTAGGGTAATCCCATATGATGCCTTCCAAAATGGGCCATGCTTGCACGTCGAGTATCTTTGGCAAAACAAAAGCAAATGATCACAAGTCCCTCAAGATGTTGCCTAAATGGAATGATCATAGTCCCTTCAAGATAAATTGCCAAAGACACTTGGCACTATTGCATTCATGGTCCATACGATGACCCACGCCCGTCCCGAATAAACTTCCTAAATACAAGATTGCCTATCAATTTCAATGGTAGAACAAAATTGTCAAAGGGGTTAAAACACGACGAAAATCTTTGAGAAAAGCTTTAGGGTAGATAAACTCTTAAGTACTTGTCAATTTGCAAAGAAAACACTTGCCTAATTTCAAAACCCACTTCACTAACACTTTCAAAAATCAAACTTTTCAAACCCTTGAAACATCTTTTTAAAAGATAAAACACCTTTTGTAAAACATTCGAGTAAAGAATTATTACAAGGTTAGCCTAGCACAAGGCATCTTTTCAAAACATTTTCAAAACAACACACAAAGCACCATTTCATACAATTGAAAACCAAGGCAAAGATTGATCTAAGCAAGTACCTAAGAGCCCATGGATAACCATGGATGAAAAGGGTGCTAATACCTTCCCTTTTCATAATCTACCCCCCGAACCCACGAAATATCTCAAAAGGTTTTTGCTGTGCTTTTTTTAACCTTTCCTTTAGGATAAAATAAAAAGTCGGTGGCGACTCTTGCTCAACCGCACAAGTGCGAATACGAACGCAAAATACTAGTCAGTTCTCCCACCGTATCACACCATGTCATGCCCCTTGATTATGAAAGGCTTGTTATTGGAAATGTTTTTTCCGTCTGAGGTGATTCTGTCCATTGAGGGGGTCTTTGTTCACTGAATATTCGTTGTGTGAATTTCTCTGCCATTTGAACAATTAACCATATGCAAACAATGTTATTTAAAGAATGCAAAGCTTATGCCTGTCTTGAAATTTTTTTGAAAATGCATTTTTTGTAGTAAAACAAACTTTGCAAGAATGTGATATCAACTCATGATTTATACCAAACCTTACAGGAGTCAGGATACCTTTGTAACAGTATGCTCTCGAACTAACCCATGCTTCAGCTAGGACTTTTAAGGGTTTTAACGTGGCCTGGTTCACGGTTTAAGAAACAAAGGATAAAGGCTCAAAATTTATTTGTACCCACCCGTTCTTTGTGATGTTCTTCACTCCTATGCTCAGTTAATTGTGCATTTAGATCCCAATTGAGTTCTGGAATCTTGGCCCTGATATTCCGGTGATGGTTCAAATACTGACAGTTTATTTGAGAAGACAGTCATTTTTGTAACCTTTTCTTTTTTGTTGAGGATTTGTAGGACCTCTTCTTTTTTTGGTTTTGTTATCCCTACTTTTTCCTGAACTATTTATTTGGTGTTTACAGTCAGCGGGATGCCCCAGTTTTTTTCTTAAGTCTCCTTCATAGGTTTTAACTTAATGGGCTTTTATTTTGAGAGATAATGACTGCCTGTTCTTAATGATTATGTGGAACCATCACCATCTTTTGGAGAGCATCTTCTACACTATTTGTCGTGTATGAAGGGAAAGCTTGCGACTGAATGCACATCTGAATTAACTGAGAAAACTACCCAGCCCCAGGTTATGATTAAGGGTTTTAGTTTGTGTGAAAAGAAAACTCCTACTTCTTAGGCTCAAAAGGGTTGACTAGGGATTATCTTCCTTATAACTCCACTATTTAGGATTTGAAACAACGCTTGTACATTGTCAGCGGGGTTTGTTCAAAAGCATAATGTAGAGATTATGGTATCGTCCTTGTCATCCTCCATCTAAAGGCTTAAAGCTTTTAATCAAGAGTTGAATATCACAAAAAGGAAGTAAGAAAGCAGTTTAAGTATAATGAAAACAAATTAATTCAAGACAAACATGTGCAATGCATTAATGAAATAACAAAGTTTGACATGACAATAACTGTTTGAATAAACAAAGAAAATACAACTTGAGAATTCAAATGAACATAAATGCTCTCAATCCTGGCCATGATTTGGCATGGGAGAAGTGATCACGTTGGGAGTCTCAGGAGGGTCGAACTCAATCTCCTCGGCGTCAATCATATTTTGAATATTGTATTTCAGTGCCCAACAATCATTAGTATCGTGCCCAGGACTGCCAGAATGATAGGCACACCTTGCATCAGGATTGTAGTTAGGAGAAGAAGTCCTAGGGTTTGGATGAGGTCATATCAACGTGATCAAATTCATCCTCAACATATGTTGTAATTCTTGAGACAACGACATGTTGATCTTGGTAAACTTTCTCTTAGGCTCGTCTTGCCTTCGCTGATTACCCCGTTGTTGTGGTCGTTGCATGCGTGCCGAATTAGAGACCAGTACTACCCCTACAGATTGGTGGTAGTTTGCCTTATTACGACCCTTTTGGCCATACACAACATTGGCTTCCCTCTTACCAACAAATGGCTTCTTCTCAGCATTAGAAGATGCAGCCATCGGGATCTTCCCACTCTTGATACCACTTTCGATCCTTTATCCAGTCAGAACCATCTCTGTGAACCCGGATGAAGAACTCCCAATCAGCAAATTAAAGAATGGGCCTATCAGAGTGCCCATGAACATGTCTACCATTTCCTGATCATTCAGAGGAGGTTGTACCCTGCCAGCTAGATCCCTCCATTTCTGGGCATATTCCTTGAATCCTTCGCTAGAACCCATAGACATGCTTTGAAGTTATGTACAAGTTGGAGCGAGGTCAGCATTGTATTGGTACTGCTTATAGAAAGCAGCAGCCAAGTCTTCCCAGGTATGAATGTCTATTCTTTCTAGCTGATAGAACCACTTCAGTTGTGTGCCAGCTAAACTTTCTTGGAAGAAATGGACCTATAACTTTCGGTCAGAAGTGTGAGGCTGGATAGGACCTTAAGTGCAACTTAGGGCAGGAGACACCGTCATACTTAGAAAATGTGGGAACCTTGAACTTTGGTGGGATGGCCACTCCAGGAACCAACCCTAACTCTTCAAATTCTAAGCCAGGTACCTACTAAATCTCCATAGCATTAAGACGATCCTCCAGCTGTTTGTATTTATCGTCAGCAGAAGGATATTGTTCCTCAGAGTAATCAGCTTCTTCTTCATCAACCTCGGGGTTGTTGACTTCTTCATGATTATCCCCTTCGTTTGATGGAGTTGTGAGATCTAGAGCTCGTTTAACCGGTCCTCTGAGTCTTCTTCCCATATTCAAGATGCCAACCGATTTCTTTGCCTTCTTCTTCTTCTCTTTGATAACGAGAGCTTTCAGTTCTTCCTGCTCCTGGGCCAAAGCCATGAACATTTGTTAGAACTGATCATTTTGAGCTTGAAGGTCTTTTACTGTTTGTTCAAGGGCCATTTCTTTTGTTGAAATAAACAGCAAAAAGATGAGAAACCTGTACTAGAAAACCTGTTATGAAATAGCATGCATGCAATGTTTTCAAGGATCTCACGGGTTAAACAAGAAAATGTCAGAAGTTGAAATTTGCAGCTTTGATTGAAGAACTTAGTATCGTTGAGTGTCCTTCTACGAGAGTCAAACTCACCATATCAAGTGGGTCATAGCCCCTGACTCAAGTTGTCGTGTTTTGGTCTTTTGAAGGCATTGGTTAGAGAAAAATAAATCCCCTTGCCCCTTGCTAGACGTCTTCTTTATCATAATCTGCATCACAGGCCCTTGAGATCCTTGAAATGGTTAAGGAAATTCTATGGTATGATGCTATGATGTGTATGTTATGCATCAAGTAAAAATTTAGGGTAAGAAACCAATTTATTGGATTTACACAAATAAGGTCCTACAAGGAATACAAACAAAACCCTGCAATGAGTTCAAATTGTTAAGCAGAGAAAGCAAACAAGTCACACAAGTAGCCCTAGGTTTAGGCTTGCATGGATTTCATAGATAAGTACCCTCTTGAAGTTTAGTTGGCTCAACCTGTCCTGGAAATAGTAACCAAGTTCTAAGGAGTCTCAATATCACTGATCTTCCTTTATCGAGCATTATTTAAGCTTAGCAATCTTTTCTTACGGCCAAAACATCCCGAAAGTCCGATATTAATGAGTGTAGTATCGATTATCAACTGATTCCCAACTTTACACCGAGGCCGGCTATCTCACTATTTTCTAATGGCCAAGTTTGTTCGACTCAAGTTCTAAGGTTCGTTAGTGCTTCACGACACCATGCAGCGGCCCCGTATTCTCCTCGATTCAACACAAGGGATACTGATACCAACCAAAGTGTCACACTAACACAACTATCACTTCAACCATATCGATATATGCCGTAGTCTCCACAACCTATTGCTGTTTACCTAAAAAGATGCCCCCGATCCAGGTATAGGATCTATAGTATCCCAAGCAAACCTTTAAAAGTAAAGCAATCAAAACAAACAAGGAAAGCAATTTAGAAATGAACTAAACCCTAAGGTAAACCCCACTTTTTAAAAGATCCCCAGCAGAGTCGCCAGTTCTGTGATACGGTGGCAGAACTGACTGTTATACTGGTTTTGCATTTTGTATTCGCAAATGTCGCAGTAAGCAAGAGTCGCCACCTACTTTTCTTTTATCCAACAAAGGAAAGGCTGAAAAGAACAGAAAAAGACCTTTTTCGAGATTTTTTGAGTAAGAGGGTAGATTATGGAAAGGGAAAGTGTTAACACCCTTTCCATTTGTGGTTTTCCACGGGATCTTAGGTACTTGCTCATTTTGAAAATTGCTTTCGTGTTTGTGTGTTTTGAAAAGTTTGTTTGCTTTATGATAACTCTTTTATCAGTCCTCAAGAGTGTTGATAAAGCATTTTTGAAAAATATTTTGAAAGTGTAGTGTGAAAAAGGTTATTTTTGAGCAAGTACCTAACAATTATCTACCTACTCGAAAAAGGTGTTCTTTTCCTCCTTTACTTTAGATAGTACTATCCTACTATTAGTGAGTAGTTAGCCCTATCGTTGGATGTTGAAGGACTATCGAAGGGACGTTTATGGTCACTAAGGCAATTGGGTAATAACTTTTAGTAATTGTCCTAAGTTCTAAGATCACTTTTTAACCGAGGCGGCACCAAAAGGGTCATCGAGGGACTTGTGCGCTCTTGAAGTAAAGGACAACAACTAAAGATTCTCACGTGGGAGATACCCTAGGGGTGAGCATGTGCAAGTGTATTGATTCAGTTATTTTAGTCTTTGAATTTACACTTGCTAGCGCTTTGTTTTCAGTCTTTCCATACAATCCTAATTACTAACAGTAATATTGTACAGAAATTTAAAGTGCGAGAATCATAAATCCTATGCTATTACAATGCTTTGGGACAGTTACATAAAAAAACTGCAAGAAAGTAAAGTGTGGAATTTAAATCTAGACTATTACATCCCATAATCAGTTACATGAATATAAAAGATGTGAAGATAAATAAAACGTGCGAAAATAAAGACGTCTAATAAATCCTAAGAATTGCTAAGTAAAACAAAATCTTTTTTGGTTGTTTTTGTTTATTTAGGAAAATATTGAATTAAATTAAACCTAAATTTAATTAATTAAAATAAAAAGAAAAATTATTGATCAAAATTAAATTCTAAACAAAAACCTAACGTTTTTTGTATTTTTTATTAAGAAAAATATTTGAATTAAAATGGACCTAACTCTAATTATTTTTAAATTATAAAATAATGTCAAAATAGCTAAATTAATTAATTTAAAAAGTTAAAATTAATTAGAAAAATCTTAAATCTATTTTTATGTGATTTTTATATTTGTTTATTGATTAAAATAAAAAAAAAAGAATTAAACGAAATAAATAAAATGAACAAAACAAGAAAATAAAGATGGGCCTAGTAACAAAAGTAAATAGGGGGTGCAATCATCAGAAATCCCTAGGCCCGAATCTTTGAAAGCTTCAACCATGGTGTTTTCATATTCTTGTGTGGAACCTCTGATTCAACCATCCATAAATATTCTATATAAACTCAAACAAACGTTAGCATGCCATGAAATGTGATTAAAATTAGAGATTCGAAGTTTAAAATTTTACCAAACCGGTGTTGTCAAATGGGGGTGTGCTAGGCGTGTGATGGACTGCTCTTGGACCTTGTAAGACTCCTGGAGCCTTCAGGAGGATGATTTGAGGCTTGGTGTCAATCGAGAGAGACCGAAACCTTGATATATGACTTGCACCGACTCTTTGATTTTTAGAGTGCTTTTTGAAGAGATTTTGGAGAGCTTTTTGGAGAGAAATTTCGTGCTCCTTTTGGATTTTAATTTATGTATTTATAGAGGGAAGATAGGAGTGAACAAACATGGTAAATAATTAATGCATTCATGACCTTGGAGACAAGGATAAAACACATTGAAAAATGTCCATATTTGTGATATCTTTGCCTCTTTGGTCACTTGCATGAACCTGGTCCCTTTGGATGTATCTTGCACAAAAATATAGGCCTTATAATAGATCAAATCAAACCCAAATGTCATGGCCCATTATTCTTTATATTTTTATTTAATTTATTTGATTTAATTCATATTTAAATGAATAAAAATTCAAATAAATACAAATAAAAATAAAAATAGTGCATGGTTAAGTTTATATGTCCTTGGGTTTGTCATAAACATGTTTGAACCCTAAAAGTTAGGTCCATTAACCTAAAAATACAATTTTGCTCAAAGTTGACTTCGTACATTTTTCACAAATTTGCCCAACTTGTGCAAACCATAACTTGCTCAATATTCATCTTTTGAAGATGATCTTTGACTTTTTGGAAATCCCAATATGTCCTCTACAATCTCTATGTTGATCATTTTTATTCTTTTGAAGACATTATCTTGATGTAAGTTGTCTTGACAAAAAGTGTCTTTTGTTGATTTTTTGAAAATGACTTGTAATGTATGAGTTTGTATCTTTCAAATGGTGCATTTCTTGAACTTGAGGATAAAATAGAAGTTGTAGGAAATTGGATTCTCTTCAAAATTAGATTTTGTTGGGGAAAATGGATGAAGTATGTGAAAGTTATGCCTGGTCAAAGTTCAGTTGACTTTTCCTATAGAAACCCTAATTTAGTAATTCTTAACTTTTGATAGATTAGGAGAATTTCTTGAGGAATCATGATCAACCCTTGATCAAATGATGGATATCACTTCAAAATATTGATGTTGACCAAAAATATTGAAGTTTGACTGTATATAGGCCACAATTGACTTTTGACCTAGTATAGTTAATTTTCAGACATTTGAGCAATTGACTGAGCAAACTTGTAGTGTAGGGTTTGGAATTTTTCATGGACAATCTTGAAGGAATATTAGGACCATGGAAAACATTTGAGACATTTTGATCTCACACATCGTAGTGAAAAGTGAAGCCCTAGTTAGAGGTTCATTGTTTAGGAGGAGAATTTGTCTGGTCAATTCTTGGTCAACTTTGAGCAATTGGGAACGCCAATGAGTATGTCTTAAGTACAAATGGGAGGGAAAATTTTAGGATACAACAAAGATGCTACAATGACTATGACCTTGACAGCTGGATCTTTTCCACCATCGGCAACAGGCTCAGCAACTGGAAGACCAAAGACATTATCTCAATCTCCTTTAGTAAGGAGTAATAGCTACGTTCTGTTTTATTGCTTACAAAGTTTTGGTTATGTAATTTATTTAAACAATAACTTTAAGCCTTGTGCCTTACCTGGGGCACAATGGTCCATTTGTTAAGGGTTGTCATTTCATAAATATATTTTCATTTAATAAAGTATTGGGCATTTTGCATTCAAATTTTACGCTATTTGTCTTTATTTTATTTTTATCACTTTCAAAAAGCTATGTGTTCTTACACACACCCACACAATACATTGCAGATCCACATCTACTCTGGATCCCATTGATAACGACTATGCTATTGCCACTTATGACTTTCAAAATCCGATATACCAAGCCGAGGACGAAGCTGAGGAAGATTGTGAAATACCTGGAGAACTTGCCAGACTGGTAGTGCAAGAGGAAAAGGCTATTCAACCATATGAAGATCCAGTTGAAGTTGTAAACTTGGGTACTGAAGCAGACAAAAAAATAAGTCAAGATAGGGGTTAATCTAGAAGACAATGTCAAAAACAGGTTAATTCAGATGTTGCATGAATATTTTGATATCTTTGATTGGTGGTACAAGGACATGCCAGAGCTTGATACTGATATTATAGTTCATCGTCTGCCGGTGAAAGAGGTTTATTCTCCAATAAAGCAGAAGGTCTGTCGTATGCGTCCCGAGATGTCAGAGAAGCTTAAGGTTGAAGTTATGAAACAATTCAACGCATATTTCTTGGTTGTTACATCTTATCCTCAGTGGGTTGAAAATGTGGTTCTGGTACCAAAGAAAGATGGCAAAGTGCGTATGTGTGTGGACTACAGGGATCTGAACAGGGCAAGCCCCAAGGATGACTTTCTGCTTCCACATATTGATGTTCTGGTAGACAACACCGCTCAACACAAGGTATTCTCCTTCATGGACGATTTCTCGGGTTACAATGAGATCAAGATGGCACCTGAAGACATGGAGAAAACAACCTTCGTCACATAGTGGGACACTTTCTGTTACAAGGTTATGCCATTTGGGTTAAAGAACGCTGGCGCAACATATCAACATGCCATGGTAGCTTTGTTCCATGACATGATTCATCACGAGATAAAGGTTTATGTCTACCACATGATAGACAGATCCCATACTGAAGAAGAACATCTTGACCATCTACACAAGTTGTTTGAGAGGCTGAAAAAGTACAAGCTAAGGTTGAATCCGAACAAGTGCACCTTTGGGGTGAGATTCGTAAGCTTCTGGGTTTCATCGTCAGTGGTAAAGGTATTGAAGTTGATGTTGCCAAGATCAAAGCCAATCAAGAAATTCCAGTCACCCGTACTAAAAAGGAAGTCAGAGGTTTCTAGGGATGGCTGAATTACATTGCCAGGTTTATTTCCCATCTGACCGCTACTTGTGAGCCGATTTTCAAGCTGCTGAAGAAAGATCAGGTAGTAAAATGGAACGAAGATTTCCAGATAGCCTTTGACAAAATCAAGAATTATCTCCAAGAACTTCCAATTCTAATGCCTCCAGTTGAAGGATGACCTCTAATCATGTACTTAACAGTGTTAGAGAACTCAATGGGGTGTGTACTGGGCCAACATGACGAGTCTGGTCGAAAAGAGCATGTAATATACTACCTTAGAAAAAAGTTTACCGACTGTGAAACAAGATACTCACTACTCGAGAAAACTTGATGCGCTTTGGCATGGGTTGCTCGCCGACTAAAATAGTATATGTTGACTCATACCACTTTGTTTATCTCTAAAATGGATTCCATAAAGTACATATTCGAGAAGCCAGCTCTCTCCAGAAGGACAACCCGATGGAAAATGGTTTTGATAGAATACGACATTCAGTACACCACTCAGAAAGAAATCAAAGGAAATGTATTGGCAGATCATTTGGCTCATCAAGTCGTAGATGGCTATCAGTCTAGGAATTTTGAGTTCCCGGACGAGAACATTATGCTAGTCACAGATTATGAAGAACCTGGACCGTATGATGGACCTGAGCTAGGATCCTGATGGGCTATGGTTTTCAATGCAGATTCTAACGCTCTTGGCAACGGAATCAGTGTTGTAATCATCTCTCCCAAGGGTTGCCATACACCCTTTACTGCCAAACTTTTCTTTGACTGTACTAACAACATGGCTGAATACGAAGCGTGCATCATGGGCATCAGAGCTGCTATTGATTTGAGGATCAAGTTCTTGAACGTATACGGGGACTCAACCATGGTAATCAGTCAAATTAAGGGAAATGGGATACGAAACATTCGAACCTCATTCCTTATCGGGAGCATGTGTTGACCTTAATCCCGTACTTCGAGGAAATCACTTTTGAGCCTATCCCACGAGAAGAGAATCATTTGGCAGACGCATTAGCTACAATGTCATCTATGTTCAAAGTCAGATGGGACAGCGAAGCTCCTCGAATTACCAATAAAAGACTAGACGAACCGACACATTGCTACGAAGTTGACGCTAATGGAGTAGAAGAGAAGTCTTGGTTTCATGAAGTGAAAAGACACATTAAGGCTCAAGAATATCTTGAAGAAGCATTTATCAATGACAAGAAATTCCTACAGGGGTTCTCTGCCAAGTTTTTCCTGAGCAATGGAATTTTGTACAAGTGCAACCATGATTCAACTCTGCTTCATTGTGTGGACAAGAAGGAAGCAGAGAAAATTATAGAAGATATGCACGAAGGCATATTTGGTACTCGTTCTAGTGGACACACTATGGCTAAGAAGATTCTGAGAGCGAGTTACTATTGGTCGACTATGGAAACTGATTTCCATCATCATTCTAGAACTTGTCACAAATGCCAAATCTATGCTGACAAAGTAAATGTACCTCTGGTTCCTCTGAATGTCTTAACTGCTCCTTGGCCATTTGCGATATGGGGCATTGGTATGATTGGAGAGGTTAAGCCTATTGTGTCTAACGGACATCGTTTCATCCTCGTCGCCATTGATTATTTCATCAAATGGGTTAAAGCAGCCTCGTTTGCCTCCGTTATAAAGAATGTTGTGGTCCGGTTTATTAAGCATAACCTCATCTGTCAATATGACATCTCCAAAAAGATTATCACGAACAGGGGGACAAGTGCAGGTCCAGTCCATATATATATATATATATATATATATATATATATATATATATATATATATATATATATATATATATATATATATATATATATATATATATATATATATATATATATATATATATATATATATATATATATATATATATATATATATATATATATATATACTCGGGTACTTTATAAACCGAGAGGTAAAGTAATATTTAAAAAAAATATGAATATAGTTGTTGGAGATCGAACCCACTACTAATTTCAACTTTCCCCTCGATTGCAGATTAATTAAGAAGGAAAGTGGCGACTTTCTACTTTATTATGTTGCTTAGAAAACTGTGATAATAATTTTTTCCCAACCAAGATAAATTAGATTATTTGTAGTATTGAGCATTGAGAGGAGCTACAGATGTATTGGCTAGCCAATCTATTTTTGTCGAAGTTTAAAGTTAGTCAATGTATGATTTTATGATTCTCTTTTCTTTAGGCGATAACATTGAGTAAGAAACTTTATCCCCCAGTTAAGGATTCGTTAACTTTTCGAAAGAGTGTTAAGTATGAATTTTAAACTACTAAACCAAGAAATACATAAAATAAAATGAATCATAACGATAAAAAGACTAAAAGTGTGTAAAAAAAAACTTGTTTGATTAATTAAAACTCTTGAAAAAATTTAAACGTAAAATATTTATAGGCAAACTATTTCTACTAGCGACCAATAGAAATAGCCTTGCTCATCTATTTAAAAATGTAGTATGTGATTTTTCTGCAACAGAATAAAATACTAAAGTGTTCAATTTCACTTTACATAGAATGTAACACTTCAACATCCTAAGTAGACCTCATAAAATTTGATTAAAAAATCAACTAAATTGTATATATAATATCACACATGAAATAAATTGTATAACAAGTAATCTAAATTAGTAACATTTAGCTATACAAATTCACATGAATTTATAATGCACTATTATCCACAATAAGATACAAAACATCAATGTGATGAGAAACATTTTGATCCTTCTCCAAACCCTCATTCCATAAATTCTACTATTGGCTTTCTCCTTCTTTATCTGAACAAGAGTATCATGAACACACCATGGAAAACTAAGGAAATGATCCTTATTAAGCCCTTCATTGTAACATCCCCAATAACTAGAATGATATGTTACATAGTACCATGCAGATGCAATAGCATAAGAATCATCATAATCACCACTTTGAGAATTTGATTTACTTTTCATCTCATTGAACCAATTTCTAGCTTCGTTTCTCAATGACATCACAGCATGGTTTATTCCTTCTTTATCTTTTCTGTCATTGAAAGATTTTGACATCTTCAAAATGTTTCCACTAATTATTTCAGCTTCTGTTTCTATACCATAGTAATCCATTAAGTTCAATAGCTTAGAATCATACATGTGTTTGTACTCACAAGCAATCTTTAAGTACTTTTCAAAGCCATCAATTTTCATGTCATGATCATACAGCTTCATTGCTGCTTTTTTAGTGAATGACTTCTTGTGGCCTTTTTGTTGGGTAACGTTCTTTACTTCGCGGTAAAGCTCTCCGATTACGCTGTTTGATTGATAAGATGGTTTGTTTTGCCTTTCCATGAAATCTGGATATTGTTGTACTTGTAGATGTTGTGGTATTTCAGCCGGGACACCGGATTTTGCAAAATCAACCGCGACCGAGTGGAGTTTTGCAAGCTCTATGCATGAATGACTCATCGCCTTTTCGGATTCTTTATCAGCAAAAACTGTGTGTGCACTTGCAATGATTCCTAAGGTGTCTTTCACAATGTAGTGAGTGAAATGTTCCTCTATATCCTGTAGCCAAGTCAATTCGAATGCCTTAACGAAGGCGACTAGGGGCGGACTGCAATGAAGGTGGAATTTCCAGTAGTTCTATTTTTAGAAGTTTTTAAGCAAATACCTGTAATGTGACATCATGATCCATACTCATGAGTTTGGATGGTACATGATCCATTGGATTTTCCTGATGAGGAGGAATAAGAGCAGGGTCCCAACACACAAAGTAGATATCTCCATCCAAGTCACTTCCTGAACACTCATTAGGATGTGGTCTACAAAACAAATCACTTCAAGTTATCTTGTTTCTGAAACAAGTCACTAAGCTATGAAGCATAGATACAAACACCAGACATGATACTGTGTCACTGACACATTGACACTAGTAATAATTTAAAGAAATAAATTAATTAAAATGTAATCATAATTGTTAGTGTCCGACACGGATACAAACACGTCTTTTTTCAGAGATATGGATGCTACAGAGTGATTGAATGGACAAAAGATATGAGGAATCTTAAAGGAAAAGTCTTACCTTCTCCCCTTTTGTGGAAAAACTACACAATCAACCATATGATGTAAGGAAGGTACATCAATTGCTCTCAAAATCCTTACATCTCCTGGATGAAGACATGGATTCTTGGCCACAACTACCTTCCCTTTAACAATATATTTACCATTTTTTGCTCCAATGCTCTTAGAACTAACATTTGATTGCTTATTTCTTGGAAGAGATATTTGCACAAAGACCTCTCCATATTTTAATCTCCTTGTTTCATCCAAACACCCTAACAATGATCTTCCTTTCCTAACAAATATCCTAGTTTTGAGCTGCAATTCTTGTAACTTTGATGCATATATTGTTCTCAAAATCATGGAAAGAAAAGGTTCATTTTTTGGATGGAAACCGCAAATAAGCATTTCCCTTAACATGGTTGTAACCTCTCCTTGTGACATCATGTCTAGTGCATTGAATGGTTTTCTTGATATCATTCTGAGTTTATTAACAACCTCCCTTTGCATCCTTTTGAAGACTCGGTCCTTGACACCAAGGGTTGACAAGAGAACGATTACTTGTCGGTTAAGAAAGCATGGCTTGTGTTTGCTCCATGACAAGACATCAAGTTTTGTGTTTTCTGACTTAAACTTGCACATGCTTTTTCTCAAGGAAAGTTTAGTTGATGAGTTAGGATCAATAGCAACAACACCTTTGTATCCACCATATCTGATTTGAAATGCAGATGGGACAATGCGATCGTTGCAGCCAATTTTTGTAGCAACTTCTTGAGCCAACGCATACGATATCTTCCCTATTCCGTCAGAAAAACAATATTTGATTTCACCTCTTGTCAATTCTATATCAGAAATGATTTCTATTTCGTGTCTTCCAACACTCACAGTTTCTCTTGAAGAGCTGAATGATTGACCTAGCCTTGCTGCATATTTCGCCACATTCTTAATTTCATGAAAATCTCCCATCCATTTTCTTATATCACTCGCAGTTAGTCCTTTTCTCGATGCAAACATCCACGCAGAGTTATCGCGTAGTTGACTTGACGAGAAAGCAAGAAACTCGAACTTCTTGTCACCGATTTCTAGGCCGTTTTTTAGCGTGGACAGTACCCTCTGATGAACATTTGTTTCTCTGTCCATCTCTATACCATTGGAACGCGACAACAAATCGGACGAACGGAGTTTATCCATGTTCTCATCAACGAAAGAAACGCGAAGGAAGTTATCCGTGTCTTCAGGATAGTTTCGCAAAACTCGATTAGAAAGATTAACTTCGGGACCACAAAAATATATTTTGGATGGAGTTACTTGTACTCTATGAACATACACCAATCCATTATCTAGTGAAATGGTACTAGATAATAGAAGTGAACTATTTTTCGAGTAACTTCGATATTGTTCCTCCAACCATTGAACAGGTTCATAGCAACATTCTTTCATCATATGTAACTTATTCAAAACACTTTCTATATATTCAAATTTTATTTTTTGTGGATCAACCATACGAAAAAGATCGGTGTCAATTGCTTGCAAAGGAAGGCAACCATGTTGGACTAATGAGTTGATTTTGAAAAGAATTTTGTATGGCAAGTTGAATCCTTCCGGTGGAATCACCATAGGGACGAAATTCAAATTCGACGAAAAACCATGTTGTTTCACAAGATCAAAGGTATTGTCAAAGTTATAATAATTTCGGTAGAAGGGACGAAAATTCGGAACCTCGGCACTTTGTGGAAGCTCAAAACATAAAGCTGATGATTGTCCAATGCCACATGATGAGGTGAAATCTACACTTCTAGTCCAATGATTGTCATGATCTTCCTTAAAATACTTGATTTCAGAAACTAATTTTTCGTAGATTCGAGGAGCACTGCGTAACTGAAAAATTGTAGATAGACTAAATTCAAAACAAATATACGTTATAGAGACTAAAAACATATTTAACCCTGGAACGTAAAAAACCAACCTGGAAAAGGAGAAGTTTCTTGGCGTGACAATGCGAACGATGCAGCTCGATCCGCGATATACTCTCGGAACTAATCTGCAGCTTATAATCCTTAGACAAATAGCTAAAAAAGATATACATTTTTCCTAATCTGGATCCAAATTTAACAGAAGCATTTGAATGTTCCCAAAGTACACTAAGTTTTGTCTTAGATGTTTGACATCCAAAGTGCACTCCAACACCATTCATGCTATAAGCAAAAGTCTTTGGATTTGGTAAAATGTCAGATTTTGTTACTTCAGCATTTACAACAGTGTCATTGTAACATAGGTGTTGTTTAGTAACCAAGTTTAAGATTGTTTCTACACTTTTTTTGTCTATGAATTGAACATTAACACGTGTGATGGAATCTTTGTGCTTCTCAATCATTGCAGCAAGAACAGTTTGAAAGCCAGTATGTTGCTCTAAGAATTTCATTACCTCTTTAGCAGAAAGATTGGATGGAAATCCATGTAATTGAATTGTCTTACACATAGTTTTTATTTTAGTTAAAAATTATCTCGAGTTCTATTATGAATTTCCTACTTTATCTTCTCTTTTTTTTGTATATCATTATATGTGCTTTGCTCTTTCTTCTATACTTGGTGAAGTATATTACAAAAAGAGGAAGCTCATTCTTTTCTTAATGTCCCCTAATATGCTTCGCTTTATACTTTATTTTATGGCGTATTAGTCTAACCACTGGATCAGTTAAATAATAAAAAAGTTAAACAAAATAGTGCTATACTATCACATGCCCTGCACTATAACACACAATATCATCACCATCATTTGTTTCATTTATCATTAACGACTATGTTTGTTTCTGCCCTATCTCACCACCTCCATGTCTCCATTTTCAATTCTTCTTTTTGTTTTTGAACTTTTTTTCATATTCTTCTTTGAAGATGGAACCAGAAAATATTGATTGGGACAACATTGACTCCACCTTTGTTCAAGATGAGACAAACGAGTACTTCGACGCGTCCAAATGATTTGATTTCTTCCGATGAGATTCTTGTTGATGAAGAAGATGATGAAACTTGGTTGAGAATTTCTTTTAACACCTAGTCACTTCTTCTGTACCTCCGGAGAAAATCCCAAAATACCTCCAGACTTTAGATATGTACATCCAAATGCACCGTATTTGACAATAACAGGTCTGTTCGCATGTGCATATCCGAAGTTATTTTATTTTGTTAAAAAAAAAATGACTTCGTATGTGCATATCTGAATTCACCCCAAATTATAATTTCGGAGATGTACATCCGAAGTCACCATGTTATTTTCAAAACCACTAACAGAACACTGATTTCTATTCAAACACAAAAACCTTACATTTCTACTTCAAATCCTATATTTCTACTCTCCAAAGTTGAACAACTCGGTCATTCCCAATCATCTCCCTATTTCAACTCTTTTCAAGTGATTTAAACTCATCTCCAAGGCTCCAAATTTATGTGAGTTTCCTTCATTTTTATTTGATTCATTATGCAATGTTATAATAATGTATTAGGTTAGTTAGTAGAAATGGCATTGTGTAGATTGTTGTTAGAATATCTATGATGAATTTCTACCAATCTTGATGAACAAGATTGATATCAACACACAATGATAATGAATTATGAGAAAAGAAAAGAAAGAAGACAATTACTTTTTCAGAGTTTCTCTCTACCCACAAACTGTGGAAAACTTTATTAATTACTTGCAACTGCAAATTCTGTGATTACAATGAATTGACTTAATTACAAAATTAGGGGTTAGTTCCTCTATTTATAGATTTAGGTTAGCTTGCTCCCTAAGCCAAAGCCAAAAACTATAAAATCTCAAAATAACTATTTTGGTACTAAATCAAATATATCTATTTTAGATCTAAATCAAATCTATCTAAATCTAAAATCAAATATGTATCAAATATGTTTGTAGCATTTTCGACACACCTACTTCAACACTTCCTTGTCTCTGTCGAGCAAACTTCTTCGACACAAAGAATTACTTTCAATATACCACCTAATTCATTGTGTCTAAGCTATCTACATTAATCATAGCTCTTAGTCTTTGAAATACTTCGACTTGTACACCCTTCGTCATGATGTCTGCAATCTGATTCTCAGTTCTGCAGTGTTCCAAATTCATCTTCCCATTTGCTACCTGCTCTTGAAGATAGTGGAACCTTGTTTTGATGTGCTTGCTTCGACCATGTGCTATCGAGTTCTTCGCCAAATTGATAGCTGACATGATGTCGATCTTCATGGTAATTGCTCCATGATCTTTCCCTGTCATCTCTTCAACCAAGTTCACCATCCAAGTTGCTTGACATGCACAAAGAGAAGCAACTATGTATTCTGCTTCGCGTGATGATAATGTCACTACTGGTTCCTTTCTTGAACTCCAAGCAATTGGTGCACCACCTAACATAAACACATATCCTGCTGTTGATTTTCGATCTTCAGCATCACTACACCAACTCGAGTAAGTGTATCCCACTAACTTTCATTCTTTTCCTTTATCAACTGCAGGAAACAAAATGCCATAGTCGAGAGTTCCTTTGAGATACCTTAGTATCCTCTTCACCGCTGCTAGATATGATACATTTGGCTTCTGCATGAATCTACTTACCATACCTACATTATATGCTAAGTCAGACCTTGTATGATAAAGGTATCTCAATGACCCAATAAGTCTTCCGTATTGGATTGGGTCGACATCATCTTCATCTGCATCTTTCGACAGTTGCAGTCTTGGTTCTGCAGGTGTCGAAGTTGAGTTGGATTCTTCTATCTCAAATCTTTTGAAAATTTCTCCTGCATATCTTCTTTGATGCATCATCAAACCTCCACTGCTCTTGTAGAATTCGATGCCAAGGAAATATGAAATCTCACCCAGATCAAACATTTCAAATTCCTTGATGAGATCACCTTTGAAGTCTTCGATCTCACTTTTGCAGCTACTTGTTATTAACAAATCATTGACATAGAGACATAGCATAAGCAATTCACTATTGCTTCTTCTTACATATACTCCATGTTCAGTTGTGCACTTCACAAATTTCTTCTCCCTTAGGAAACTATCAATTTTCTTATTCCAAGATCTTGGAGCTTGTTTTAATCCATATAGGGCTTTATGCAGCCTGTACACCTTTCTCTCTTAGTCATGTTTCACAAACTCAACTAGTTGTTTAACATAAACTTCTTCATCTAAGGGTCCATTCAGGAATGCACACTTCACGTCCATCTGACATATGTGTCATATGTTTATTTCTGCTAGACCAACATTCTTCTGGAGTAATTCTTTCTAGCTTCTTCGTAAGACATCTGTTCAAAATGTATGTTGCAGTCGACACAGCTTCACCCCAAAACTCTTTAGGTAAATTCTCGCCTTTCAACATATTTCCTACCATATTCATGAGGGTTCAATTCTTCCTTTCTGCAGTTCCATTATGCTGTGGAGTATAAGGTGACACCACTTCATGCACAATCCTTTCCTTTTCACATAACCTGTCGAAGTATTTCGACACATACTCTCCACCACCATCAGTTCTCAAAACTTTGAGTTTTCGACCACTTTGTCTTTCGACCATAGACTTAAACTTGGCAAATACCTCAATCACTTCACTTTTCTTCTTGATCAGGTAAGTCCACAGCTTTCGACTGAAATCATCTATGAATGTAATAAAGTATTTGTTACCTCCCATCGAATCCACCTGGATTGGTCCATATACATCGGAGTATATGACTTCAAGAATAACCTTCGGCCTGCTTCATGCATCCTTACTAAAGTTATTCTTGTGCTGCTTCGCTTACACACATTCCTCACATACCTTGTTTGGAATGTCTATTTCTGGTAATCCTGAAACCATAGTTCTTTTCTTCAATTCGCTGATGTCTCTGAACTTGAGATGGCCTAGTCGATAATGCCATATCCATTCATCTTTCTAGCTACAGTCAAAAGGCACTTGTGTTCTATCACATTTATTTCGATCTTGAAGGTTATGTTCTGAGACATAGGAGCCCTCAAGATTAATGTTCCATTTGCATCGACGAATCTCATTGTCTTATCTTCGATTGAAACTTTATAATTCTTTTCGACCAACTTCCCTATACTGAGCAAATTGCTCTTCATTCCTGGTATGTACAACACATTGGAAATTACTGACCTCTTGCCATATTTCCTTAAAATCATAACATCACTAATACCTTCAGCTTCTAGGGTATTGTCCTTTGTGAATTTTACCATATTTTTCCTTGAGAGATTTATGTTGACAAACCAGTCTTTCCTTCCAGACATATGTGATGAGCATCCTAAATCTAAGTACCATTGATCCTTGAATCTATCTTCATCTCTTGTTGTGACCATCATCATCATCTCTTCTTCTTTATGTTTTGTAAACTTTGCATCATTTTCTTGATTCTTTCACTTTTCTGGATAATCACTCGAATAGTGACCATACTTATGACAATCATAACATTGAATGTGAATCTTGTCAGGTTTTTTACCACCACCTCTTCCTCTATTTGCATCACCGCCTCTTTGGTTGCCTTGGTATGGTCTTCTATGATTCGACACTGTGATACGGTGGGAGAACTGAGTTGAGGGTTTTGCGTTTTATGGCAAATGTTGCGGTTAGCAAGAGTCACCACCGACTTTTCTTTTATCCAAAAGGAAAGGTGAAAAAGCACAGGAAAGACCTTTGAGATTGTTTCTTGAG
Organism: Vicia faba; assembly: GCA_948472305.1. Classification (NCBI taxonomy): domain Eukaryota; kingdom Viridiplantae; phylum Streptophyta; class Magnoliopsida; order Fabales; family Fabaceae; genus Vicia; species Vicia faba. Next base: position 1,266,451,993 of record OX451738.1, read on the forward strand.
TTCGGGGGGTAGATTATGAAAAGGGAAGGTATTAGCACCCTTTTCATCCATGGTTTTCCATGGGCCCTTAGTTACTTGCTAGATCACTTGCTTTTTGTTTTGAAATTATGCTTTGTGTGGTTTTTGAAAGTATTTTGTAAAAGAGGTCATTCGTTTAGGCAATCTTTGTAATGATTCTCGTTCGTAATAATGTATACAAAGATGTTTGTCTTTTTGAAAATGTTTTCAATGTTTGTAAAATGTTTGGAAATGTGTGTGTTTGTTTTGAAAATAGCAAGGATATTTGTTTAGAAATAGAGGAAGTAACTAGAAGCAATCTACCTACTCAAATGTCTTTGTTATGCATTCTCTATTCCTTTGACATTGTTGTCTTACCATTGATTTGGTAAGCAACCCTATCTTTGGATGTAAACGGGACGGGCGTGGGTCATCGTATAACCATGATTAGCAATATTGCAAATTATCTTAGCATCTTTTGAGGGACCAAGATCATTTTGTAAGGCAACTTTGAATAGCGTCATCGAGGGACTATGATATTATATTTGTTTGTTTTGCCAAGATAATTTGCATGCGTAATATGGCCATTTTTGTACAAGGCAACCAAATGGAGAAACCCTAAAGATGCTTGTGTGCAAGTGTGTTATTTTCATGCCTTGATTTTGTCTTGTATTAGGGTTTTCTATTTGATTTGTTTTTGTCTTGCCATACAAACCCTAATTACTAGCATGGTATATAAAAGCGGTAAATTGCGTAATGTAAAGATTACTAAGCTATTACAATAATTTATGGGAGGGGGGAATACAAATTTGAATGGGGATTTGCAAGAATGTAAATCTAAATAAGCTATTACAACCAAATCGAATTTGTACGAATATTGGAATAAGCAATATATATATATATATATATATATATATATATATATATATATATATATATATATATATATATATATATATATATATATATATATATATATATATATATATATATATATATATATATATATATATATATATATATATATATATATATATATATATATATATATATATATATATATATATATATATATATATATATATATATATATATATATATATATATATATATATATATATATATATATATATATATATATATATATATATATATATATATATATATATATATATATGCAAATAATATTTTGTTTGGTTTTTTATGTGAAAAAAGTTTTAACCTAATCCTAAAAATATTAAAGAAATTATTTCTTAAAAAAAGAAGTTAACCCTAATTTCTAGTTTAAAAGAAAATAAAGTTCTTATGTACTATTTTTTATGTATTTTTTTGTATTAAAAATAATAAATAATATTTTATAAAAAATATTTAGTTTTTATATGTTAAAATAAATATTTACAAGTATATATATAAATATAAAATAGTTAAACTAAATCTATTATATTTACAAATTTATTTAAGAAAGAAATAATTAATATATAGTTTAATAAAAATATTTTGTTCATGTGAAAATAAAAATAAAATAAACAAAATGCAAAATTGTCATATTTTATATTTTTCATGATTTTATGTATTTAAGAAAATATTTAATAAACAAAAGTGAAAATAAAACAAATAAACAAAATATGTGAAAATAGTTGGGCCAGGGGTGCTCTAAGGAGACAAGGAGTAATATGTTAGCAAAAACACTAAGGCCCAAAGAATCAAGCCCATCCTGCAAAACAGCAAAAAAATGGAAAAGGAAAAATATGGAAAAAAACAAAAGGTAGCGTTAAGGTTCGAAACCATGACCTGGGCCTTACCAGCGCGCTACCTTGCAACTGGAGTGACTATACATCCGTTGATTTATGTGAAACAAGAAAAACATAACATGAAATGCTTCCATGGCCCTGTACTTCGTCTTCTTCCTCTAGCTGGCCAGAAGCACTGTAACTTTCTCATCTCTCAATAAAAATGGAAACTGATAACATGAATGTTGTAGCATTTTGTCTCACGATTCTAACCATGTAAATCATGTAAGCTAACAATCAAAGATCAAAACGAATTTTAAAAGCCCTAAATTTAAACCTAATTTTTCCAGGAATTGTAAGTTCAAAATTCTCTCAGCTCAGGTCAAATAAATGTAAGTTATATATATGTACAGCTTCGTAGCAATGAGGTCTACATTGTTTATTCACAAATCGTGGCCAATGGATGCCTGTATGAAGAGATAGAAGTTGAGATTCTTACCTCTTTCAGTTGAAATCGTGAATGGAGTTTGAGTGAGATTTATGAAGGCCTGATGATTGCTTGAGCTTGCTTGAACCTCCCTGAGTGTGTTCCAATCCTTGCCTTGCTTTAGAAGTGCCTGGAACTCTCTATCCAAGTCAACATGCAAGCTTTGAAAACAAAAATGGCAGATGAAGAAGGAGGAGTTACAGTGCATGGATGATGGTCTGGATCTCTTAGATATGAAGTAGGTAAAGTGTTTTGATGGTTAAAACTTGAAACGTACGAGCCAAATGATGGATTGTTATGCTTATGCAAAAACTGTAAGTTTTGACAGTTCTTTGGTGATATGGAGTGTTTGAATGTTTCAGGCCTTTTGCAATTGTCTTTTTTGTTGTAATGTGTTTGTATGTTAGTATGGAAAGGGTTTCAAGTCAACTCTTTAACAGATCCTTGAGTTCTAGCCTTTTGGCACACTTTCTTACTTTTGAAGCAAAGTGAAGGGACAAGTCTTCACATGCTTGTACTGGCCTGTTTAGAGTTGGTATATACTCTATACAAGTTGCCTTAGGCCTGGAGGATTTGTGTGTGCAGAGAGGGCAGGTCCAATGCTCAAGAATTGGAAAGTTGCAAAAGTGAAGCTTTTTCAAAATGGCAATGGCCACTTTATGCCATTTATGGAATTACAACTTGGACAAAAGCTCTTGAGATTGAATTAAAGCTTTGTCAACTGAATAAGCATTAAATTATGAAGTGAGAAACAAGTTAGAGGCCTGTAAAGCAAGGATTAGGCAGCGTAGGTTCAAATTTGAATTTTGTTCTTCATGAAATGGCTTGAATTCAAAGTGAGAAATTTCCAACTTCATCTCTTTGATTCTCCTCACTCAAAAATGATCTTGAGGAGTTATTGGACATTTTGGAAAGATTTCAATGTGCTCTATAACTCATATTTGAAATGCATTTCAAGATTCCCCTTGGAACTAGGTGAAAAATTGCCATGATGTTGGGTCCAAAACCTGCCTAAACTAGGACAAAATTTCACTAAGTTATTTAGTTCATGAGCATGTATTCATAAAATTATATCTTGAGATCCAAGCATATTTATGGAAAAGTGTGTGAAGCGAAGTTGTAGATTTCATGGAGGTCTACAACTTTCATGTTGGGAACTTTCCTTGAATCATCTTGTATCATAGTGAAAAAATGGCTTAAAGTTGAGAAAAAATAAGAAATTTTCTATACTTAGAAAAATTTCTAAGTTAAGAAAATTTCCAATTTTAAAACCTAATCTTAAATCCTTGATTTCTTGATGAACAAGTTTCACATTTTAACATGTTTTGATGAATTGTGACCCTTGGCACTTGATTTTGACCAAAAGGTCAAAGTTTGACTTTTCAGTATATAGTTGACTTTTGATCAGTTGACTGCAAATTTCAGCTGTCTATCCAATGTATTTGCAATGTTTTGAACCATATAATTAGGTCAAGATGATGCAATTGAATCCTTGGAATCATGCTTTAACTCAATTGGTCATTTGCTAGGTCAAAAATCGGAAATTACCCTTTCTCAGTCAAAATCCTAATTTTGACCATTTTGCCCTTTTGATGATTTGATCAAATTTCTTGAGGAATTGTGATCCAAACTTGATCAAATGATACATATGAGTCTAAAATGATGATGTTGATAAAAAATTATGAAGTTTGACTGTAAATTGGCATTGGTTGACTTTTTCCCTAATACAACTGATTTTTAGGTCAACTGTCCAATTGACTAATCAAAATATGGTTCAAGGCTTGAAACTTGTCATGGGTAATCTTGGGGGTCTGTAATGATGTTTGAAAGTCATATGAAGCATTGATAGTCCAAAAATCCCTGTGCAAACTCAAACCCTAATTTTGGATCAACAGTGTAAGATGAGATGTCTTGAGCTGGTCAAACCCTAATCCAGTCTTGAGTCAAAGAGATCTTGTGAGGAAATTCTTGATAAGTGAGAGGGAAAATTTTGGGGTACAACAGACACATTTCCTTCGTTTTGGTTTCCTCTACTAGTCGATTTGTAGTAGCCGCCTTTACCTCTGTCGAACCATTTTCCTTTGCCTTTGGTTTCTTTTGCTGAATGTGCCTGTAAAGACATATCACTCTTTGACTTGCCTGCATATCTTTCAGTCATTCTTTATTCATAAGATTCAAGCGTCCCTTGAAGCTCTTCCTTTGTCAATTTCTACAAGTCTTTCCCCTCTTCTATAGCCACCACCATGTGGTCGAACTTAGGATCCAAAGATCTTATGATCTTCAAAATAACAACTCTTGTTATTAATGTTTCTCCGCATACCTTGATTTGATTCACTAGTTTTGTAACCCTAGTGAAGAAATCAAATATGCTCTCACTATCTTCCATCTGAAGCATTTCATACATTCTCTTGTGAGTTTGTAACCTCACTTCTTTCAACTTTTCTGCACTACCAAAAGACTTCTCAAGAACCTCCCAAGCTTCTTTTGCAGATTCTGAATCACTCACTTTTTCAAAATTTTATGGACTCAGACATTGATGAATTATAAAGAGTGCTTTATAACTCAGCTTCTCAAATTCAGTGTGTTTATTCTTTTCTTCTTCTGAAGTGTTTTCTCTAAGCGTTTCCAATCCATCCTTTACAAGATCCCAAAGACCTTGACACCTGAATAAAACTTTCATCTGTTTGCACTAATTCTCATAGTTGTCTACTTTCATAATTGGTAGATTTGCTGGATAATTTTCTTTCCCATAACTCACCATCGTGAATTCTTCTTCTTTCTCAATCGTTCTTGATCGATACTTCCCTCGAATCTATTAACCGAGCTCTTGATACAAGATGTTGGAAATCCACCAAATATCTATGATGAATTTCTACCAATCTTGATTAATAAGATTGATATCACCATACAATAACAATGAATAATAAGAAAAGAAAAGAAAGAAGGCAATTATTTTCTGCAGAGTTTCTCTTTTCCCACAAACTGTGGAAAACTTTATTAAGCACTTGCAACTGCAAATTCTGTGATTACAATGAATTGACTTAATTACAAAATTAGGGGTTACTCCCTCTATTTATAGATTTAGTTTAGCTTGCTCCCTAAGCCAAAGTCCAAAACTATGAAAGCCCAAAATACCTATTTTGGTACTAAATCAAATCTATCTATTTTAGATCTAAATTAAATCTATCTAAATCTAAAATCAAATATGTATCAAATCTGTGTGTAGCATTTTTTACACACCTACTTCGACACTCCCTTGTCTCTGTCGAGAAAACTGCTTCGACACAAGGAATTAATTTCAACAGAAACCTGGTTGAGAATTTCTTCTAACACCTAGTCACTTCTTCTATACCTCTGGGGAAAATCCCAAAAAAAAACCCAGACTTCAGATATGCACATCCGAATGCATCGTATTTTACAATTACAAGTCTGTTCGCATGTGCATATCGGAAATTATTTTATTTTGTCCAAAAAAAGGTGACTTCGTATGTGCATCTTTGAATTCACCCCAAATTGTAATTTCGGAGATGTACATCCGAAGTCACCATGTTGTTTTCAAAACCACTAACAGAACACTGATTTTTATTCAAACACAAAAACCTTACATTTCTACTTCAAATCCTATATTTCTACTCTCCTAAGTTGAACAACTCGGTGAATTCATATCATCTCCCTATTTCAACTCTTTTCAAGTGATTTAAACTCATCTCCAAGGCTCCAAGTTTGTGTGAGTTTCCTCCATTTTCATTTGGGTGACAAAAAAATGTATTTGGATGATTTAGGGCAAGAAGAAGCTGCTTCTTGATACTGGTTGTTCGCAGGTAGCTTCGCATGTGCACATCCAAAATCCCCTTGGACCAGTTTCAAAAGTGCACATGCGAATTCTTGCATGAGTTGCTTTTTTTTTAAAACCCCTTGATATTAACAATTATAAATAATTTTTCAAGAAGATGGTTAACAATTAGGGAACGTCCAATCGTTTGAGACAAGGCCCACCAAGCCACACCGCCTCTGCTCGGCGAGAGAGAGTTGAGCAGCTGATTAACAGGCCTCAAGGACAGGGTTGGGTACAAAGGAAGGAATTGCCTGGAGTCGTCTGTCTCAATCGTCTATCTCTCGTGCGCATGAGTAGGTACCCGATGACGTACCCGAGGGGGATGATGTACTTGAGAATTTTGAGGTACCCGAAGGGGTAAGGTACCTGAGCATGTTAAGGTACCCGAAGAGGTGAACCAGAGCTATCCAGGAGGGCCTTATGACACCTGCCTCTTGATCTACTGTAATTATCATTCCGCTCGACATGTTTGGGATGGAGAGGTATATTTTTTGTTGCACTTTTCATTTTAAAGGTTTACTCAAAAATATCAATTAAACGGTTATTACTTTTTTTTCAGGAACGGTTGCCAATTAAGTTTGTAAATCACTCGTAGAAAATATTTGAATTGTTTATACCTACGGATGCTTGTTTCCATGAGCCCATGATAGGATCCGGGCTTGTCGGACTATGTTGTACTAGTTACAATACTATAAGCCATGACATGCAGGGTGCATTTGCTGAGAGATGGCATGGGAAGATGTCGTCTTTCCACTTTCATGTTGGGGAGATGAAAATCACACTTGATTATGTTGCTTGCTTGCTCCATATCAGAGATAGGTTACTTAACCATCACAAGGTACCACGAGCTGAGGCGGTTGAATGGATGATTGAGTATCTAGGAGTTGATCCATATAGGACAGCTAAGGACTGCAGAACCACAAATGGGTCGCATGCAAAGTTCTCCTACCTGAAAGAACTATATGAGGAGCATCTGGTTGCAGCTGTAGGGGCCGAGGATGAAGATGATGAGGTTTTTGTCCAATACCACCGAGATTGTGCTTTACGGTGTTACTTCATGTTTTTGGTTGACATGTTCCTCTTTATGGACAAAAGTGCCTACTACGTAGATGTGACATGCCTAAGGTATTTTATGGATCTGAGTATAGTTTGTGAGTGGAACTAGGGGGCACCATTTTGGTATACCTCTACTAGAAGTTGAATGAAGCTTCAAACTAGAGGACGGGACAACTCACTGACTCTTGCACACTCCTCACGGTACCTTTCATTTCAACTATTAACTTTAATTTGATTTTTATAATTTTTACTTACATATTATCTAATTATTGTTTCAGAACTGGATAATCTCTCACTTCCACCGTATTCATGGTTTCAAATCAGGTCTGTTTTATACTAACAACATGTCGGGGGCTGCAAAGTATGTCCTCCACAGGGGGAATCACAAAGTGGCGCCTTACCGGGTGTACTTGATCATACTAATCATGATGACATCAAATGGACGCCATTTGAGGATTACATGGATGTTGTCCCATTCGATCTCATTTCATTATACTCGGGGTGACTAGCATGTGGGACAAGTCTTATGGTCTGGTATCTTCTAGAATGGTGTATCTGGCAGTTTGGATATGTGTAGAAGATACCGAGATCTCCTTTTCAGGCTTCTCTCGACACTACATCCCGACGAGATCTTGATGGCATCTTCCAGAATTGGGAGAATCATTTGGTGCCACTGGAGTATCGGATGATGCCGATATCCCAGAGTTGGCATTATGCATAGGGTTACGTAATATGATTCTTTAACGTGCCACACCCTATCATGACACTGGATGGTCCTGTCCGTCCACCTAGGACAGCTCATGATGAGCTCTTGGAGAACCAACATGTCGAGGATGACCATGCCACTGGTCTTTTTTCGATCTATCAGAGCATCCACCTACTTGGGCACGAGACATTGAATGTTGGGATTATCGAGATGGGCGGTCTTGAGGCAGTTGCCATCGTTGAGAGGATGCTTAGCGATGCATCCAGTGCGGCACAGTATAAGAGGCAGGGGAGGTGACAAGGGGTTAGGATTAGGCATACACAGTAGCAATAGCCTATGTTATGTATTGTTTTTTGTTACCGATGTAATATTTTGACATTACACATTTTCCAAACAACTTGTGTACTAAATTATGTTTCCCTATGTCTGAATATCTAATCAAATCATTATGTCTGCATTATTATGTTCGTTTCATATTTTCAAAATAATCATAGAAAATTTGTCCGTTTATAAGGTGTCTGTATTGATGTAGTTTTAAACAAAAATGACACAAATAGAGGAAGTTTCAGATATGCATATCTGAAACATTTGTACAAGTTGTTTTGGATGTGCATATTTGAAACAACCTCTAAAATTTTGCATCTAACGTTTAAGTATTAAAACCTGGGATAAGGTCATGTTGATCCGGTTAAACTGTCTTCTGGGTGCATCCGACATGCGTTGATTGTTTCATTGTTGGGTTGAGGCAGGATTGGAAATCATAACAGCCCCTACCGTCGAACGACGTTAAATTTTGTTTTGATTTCTTTGGCCATAAGCAGGATTGACCTCCTTCTTTCCAGTGAAAGGTTTATTTGTTGTACTGGAGGATGAATCTCTCTAGATTTTACCACTTTTGATGCTAACTTCTACCCGTTTACCAATCAGTACCAGTTCAGTAAACCCAACAGACGAGCTTCCAATCATATGGTTAAAGAATGGACCAGATAACGTTCCTAATAACATGTCCACCAGCTCTCTATCTGACAAAGGAGGCTGGACTCTTCCCGCAAGGTCTCTTCACTTTTGGGCATAATCTTTAAAACCTTCGCTAGAACCCATAGACATGCTTTGCAATTGTGTACGAGTTGGGGCGAGGTCAGCATTATATTGGTATTGCTTGTAGAAAGCAGCATCCAGATCTTCCCAATTACAAATGTTGGTTCTTTCCAGTTGATAGAACCATTCCAACTGATTCCCTGCCAATATTTCCTGGAAGAAATGTACCCACAGATTCCTATCATTAGTGTGGGGCTGAAGCTTCCTACATATGACCTTAAGTGCAACTTAGGGCAGGAGACACTGTCGTACTTAGCAAAGGTGGGGACCTTGAATATTTGCGGGATGACCACCCCTGAGATCAGTCCTAGCTCTTCAAAATCCAACCTGGGTACCCTCTGGATCTCCATAGCATTGAGTCGAACCTCCATCTATTTGTATTTATCATCAGCAGGAGAATACTGCTCCTCAGAATAGTCAGCTTCATCTTCCTCATACCCTAGGTTATTGTTTTCTTCCACTGGCTTCTCTTCTTGATTGTCCCCCTCATTTGAAGGGGTTGTGAAATTTAGAGCTTGCTTAGCCGGTCCTCTGAACCTTCTACCCAAATTCAAGACACCAGCTGGTTTCTTTGCCTTCTTGGTCTTCTCCTTGATAATCAGAGCTTTCAGATCTTCTTGCCCCTTGGCCAGAGCCAGGAACATTTGTTGGAACTGAGCATTTTGAGCTTGAAGGTCCTTCACTGTTTGTTCAAGAACCATTTCTTTTTCTGAAATAAACAACGAAAAGAATAAGAAACTTGTCTTAAAATACCTGCTTATGCAATGGAGTGCATGATATGCTTATGCGGTGTTTTCAAGGACTTCGGGAAATTTAAATTTGCGAGCCAAGATGAAACAAAGATTTTATTAATTAGACTCAAATTACAATCGCCTTTTAGGCTTACAATTGAAAATAAAAACTCTTAAAATCTAAGAATCACATCTCCCATGGGTGTTTCCTCTTCATGCCGAGGTAGACATTAAGACTCTCTTCTTTGTGAAGTTGCTTTGTGATCTCCAATACTCTCTTCTCACTAGTGTGGAATTGATCTCTAAAGGTATCTCATTCTTCCTTCAGCTGAATCTAAGACCTCTATAGCTCTTCAAGATCAGTGGGCATATCAGGATGGAAAACTGTATAAGGGACATCCTCTTCAGTGACCGGTTCCGCAATCACTGGTAAGATGGTTGTATATGGAATCATAAGGTTTTGGGTGCGAGCCCGTACCCATTTGAGATAAGGCTCAATAGGAATGGAACTCTTGTGTCCTAACATCTTGTTATCCACCTTATTTACCATGCCCTAATCTTGTATGAACCTTTGACGATACCCTTGAACATCATCCTCGTAGTTGAACATAATACCTTGGATAAGCATATCATGGGGACCATCTCTCCGAGCATAACCAAACTGTCATAGAGCTAAGGAAGGATTATAAGTGATACCCCCCCTAATGCCGAGGAGTGGGACATTAGGGAATTCCCCACAACGATCAATGATAGAAATATCTCCCAAAGATCTAGAATACCAAAGAATATCCGAATGATAAAGTGGCATTACCCTTTGTGACTAACCCAAACCTTATTCATTCTTCAATACTGATTGAGGAAGGTGTAAAATGAACCACCTAGACAGCAAAGGCATGCAGCACATAAGAACCCCTCTTCTCTTCATGGTACGAGTGTGGAGGGAATGCAAGATATCTCCGAGCAAAGTAGGCACAGGGTTACAGGAGAGAAAAATCTTGACAACATTCACATCTATGAGCAAGTCCGAATTAGGGAACAGTACTAACCCATAGATTAGAAGAGTCAGGACTTCTTCGAAGGCTTGGAAATCCAATTCATCCCAAAACAACTGAGCCTTTTCCAATAGGAACTTGACTAGGAAACCCTTGTTTCCGCTTCTTGTTTCCCAATTGGATATTATGTCAGACCGTTTCAGATGTAAGGCAGCTACAATGACCTCTGGCTTTGGAACTTCCTCTAAATTGGTGAAAGGAAATTGATCCAGAATGGGTATACCCAATAACTGAGAGAACTATTCCATGGTGGGTACCAATTTATAGTCAGTAAATGTGAAGCAATGGTGCTTGGGGTCAAAGAACTGAAAGAGTACCCCCCATCATCTTCTCATCGAATCTTGAAGTAACCAGGTTGAGAAGTCGACCATATTTCTTGGTAAACGAGGAAGTCTCGGGAACCCTTGATACTAGCTCTTTGAGTTGGAGAGGTATTCTCACAAAGCTGATTTTGGTGGTGTTTCTATGATCGGAAGCCATGATTTGAAAAACAAAACAAAGATAAATTTCCCTAGTCCTTGAAATGGTTAGTGAAATGAAATATGGATGTTATGATGCATGATGTTATGTTTGAATAGTTTAATCACGCACAACAAAAACACACAAGACCTTAGGCTTAGACTTGCATGGGGTTTATAGGAAAATACCCTCTTGAAGTATAGTTGGTTCAACCTATCTTAGAAAAGTAACCGGGTTCTAAGGAGTCTCAATATCACCGATCTTTCTTTATCAGGCATTGTTTCAGCTCAAGCGATCTTTTCTTGCAGTCAAAATATCCTGAAAGTCTGATCTCAATGAGTGTAGCATCGAGTATCAGCCAATCATCAGCTTTATACCGAGATTGGCTATCTCACTACTTTCTAATTACCAAGTTTGTTCAACTAAGGTTCTAAGGTCCGTTAGTGCTTTATGACACCAAACAGCGGCCCCGTACTCTCCTCGATTTAACACAAGAGATATCGGTACCAACCAAAGTGCCACACCAACGCAGCTATCGTTTCAACCATATTGGTTTACATCGTATAGTCTCCACGATCTATTGCTGCTTACCTAAAAATGTGCCACAGATCCGGGTGTAGGATCTTTACAAGAATACCCCAACAAACCCTCAAAGATAAAGCAAGCAAAGCATACAAGGAAAGCCATTTAAAATGATGAACTAAACTCTAAGGTAACCCCACTTTTTATTATCTCTACCAGAGTCGCCAGTTCTAGAATACAGTGGCAAAACCGAATGTTATACTAGTTTTTCATCTGTGTTTGCAAATGTTGCAGTAAGCAAGAGTCGCCGCCGACTTTTCTTTTATCCAACAAAGGAAAGGGTGAATAGAACGGGAAAAAAACCTTTCGAGAGTTTTTCTGAGTAAGGGGGGTAGATTATGGAAAGGGGAGGTGTTAGCACCCTTTCCATCCGTATTTATCTACGAGCTCTTAGATTCTTAACTCATGTGAAAAATACCTTGTGCTTTGTGTGTTTGAAAAGTATTTTGAAGAATGCCTTAGTGTGGCGATTTTCTTTGTGATAACTCTTTTATCAGTCCTCAAGAGTGTTGACAAAGAGTTTTTGAAAGTGTTTTGAAATGTTTTTGTGCAAGTGTGAAAGTTTGTTTTTGAGCAAGCATTTAACAACTATCTACTTTTACTCCAAAGGTTTGTTTTTTTCCTCTTTTCCTTTAGACAAAACTAGCCTGCTATTAGTGAGTAGGTAGCCATAGTCGTTTGGATGTATGAGGGCGCGGGTCATCAAACATTCATAAAGGCAACATGTAGAGATGCTTTAGCAATTTTTTTGAGGGACTAAATCATTTACCGAAAGGAAACACTGTAGGGTCATCGAGGGACTATGATCTTTTGATTCAAGGGTCCTTGCTAAAGCGTCCATACTTTCGAGGGACATGACTGTTTTATATTCCGAAGGCAACCAAAGTGAGAGTATCCTAGAGGTGTATATGTGCAAATGTATTGTATTCAATTATTTTTGTCTTTTGTGTTAGGTTTGCTAGCGTTTGATTTTTATGCTCTTGTCATGCAATCCTATTAGGCATACATCTAAGCAGTTAATATGTACAGGAATAAAATGCGGGAATTGTAAATGCTACGCTATTACAAAGCTTCGGGGAGGGGGATATTTACATGTCCAAAAACTTGGGGAAAAACAATAAAGAAAAATCCTAAATTAAGGTATTACAGACTGTGAGCAGTTACAATAATTTGGAAAAATAAAATATAGAAAATAATAACGTGTGCGAGTCGAAAGGAACGTCTAAAACCATAAAAAAGTTCTAAGTAAAATAAGAAAATATTTTTGTTGTTTTTGTTTATTTGGGAAGATATTAAATTAAATTAAATCTCAATTAATTAAAATAAAAAAAGGAAAATAAAATTATTAATAAAAATTAAACATAAACAAACCTAACATTTTTTAGCATTTTTGTTTGAGAAAAATTTGAATTGAAATGAACCTAGTTCTAATTATTTTTAAATAATAAAATAAGGTCAAAATAATTAACTTAATTAATTATGAAAATTAAATTAAAACAAAATAAAACCTAAATCTAAGTCTTTTATGTTTTTCTGATTTTATGATTTTTCTGATAAAAAAAAGATCTATAAAACAAAACAAATAAAATAAAACAAAGAAAAATAAAAATGAGATGTGCCTGCTGTAGAAGTAGACTGAGGGGTGGGAATTGGAATCCTTTAGGCCCAATAAAGACTGAGCCCAACAGTTTGAAAGGCCCTGTATGACCAAATTCAAGAGGTACATTGTGGAGATTCCCTTCTGGCTATTGGATCTGAATTAGTTGGGATCTGATGGCCGGGATGTGATACGCATGGTGCACGCACTAACTGGGCCGGAATTGGAATCCTTTAGGCCCAATAAAGACTGAGCCCAACAGTTTGAAAGGCCCTGTATGACCAAATTCAAGAGGTACATTGTGGAGATTCCCTTCTGGCTATTGGATCTGAATTAGTTGGGATCTGATGGTCGGGATATGATACGCATGGTGCACGCACTAACTGGATTCGTACTGGATCTGCAAGAGAAATGTGAGAAAATATAAAACTCAAAACCTGGGGTTCGAACCCAGGCTCTTCAGTCTTACAAACGCGCGCTTCACCACCAGGCTATCTGTTCATTCATTATTTAAAATAAACTGATAATATAATATATGAAAAAAGTAATCAATTTTCAAATTTCAAACGTGTGTCGGGTTAGATTCGAATGGGCCAATGAAATGATGACGTTTGGCCCACCAGAGTTAACACGCCGTAGTCAACTTTCTGGTTGTCTTCTTCGGTTGGCACGAAATCAAAACCTGCAAAATACGAAAGATCAATGGCTTAAACCGATCCTAACCCCCTTAAAAAATCCTCCTGAATCCAAATCCGACATTGGTTTGGACTGAAAGTGCCTGTATCAATGAAGCTGGAGTTTAAACGTTCTTAAACCCTAACAATGGTAACCTACAATTTCAGCACTTAAATTCTCATGTAAAACGTCATACCTCTTCTAATCGTTATCACAAACATATATGCATGCATTATATGGATCAACAATACATATTTTAACAGTTTTGAATCAAAGAAATATACCAAACCGATTATTATCGTGGGGGTTGTTCTGGTGTGATCCGAGTTGCAGGGAGGATTGGAATGAATTCCTAGGAGCTTCAGGGGAAAGATGCAAGGCTTTGTTTGGATCAATATGGCTTGGAAGGTTGGATTTCAAAATTTTCAACTTTGGTATTTTGTGAAGATTTTGTAGAGCTTCCTTAGGCAATTTTGTGTGTCCCTTAGGCTTGCATAGAGTTTGCTTTATATAGGGAATGTGAAGCTTGATAAACATGGAAAGAATCAAGTCTTTAACATGGCCTTTAAAACAAAATCAAGAATTTGAAAATTATCCATTTATGTTATATTCTTGCCATTTTCGTAGGTTGCATAAACCTGGACATTTTGCATTGGTTTTGCACGAAAATTGGGCCTTAAAACAAATCCAAACATCAACCCACATTGAATGGTTGGACAGTAATGAAACAAACCCGTGAAAAATGTAAAGGCAGTGTAAACAGGAAGAAAAGTTGCATTTTGAACTGTTATGTATCAACACAGTGCTGCTATGCATCGACACATGACTCTTCTTACTCTTGTAAAAACAAAATTAGCTCAGTATGAGTCGATGCATAATGGGATGTGTCGACTCATGCACCTTTCCTCCCTCTGTTTTGGATCTTGGATAACAATATGTATCGACACATAAGACTTTGTGTCGACTCATACTCTGTTTGTGTCGACCCATACGCATTTGTGTCGACTTATGCACCCTTCATCCTTCTGTTTTGGGGCTGGATAACAATATTAGTTGATGCATAAGGCCATGTGTCAACTCATACTCTGTTTTGTCACTAGAGTGATTCAACTCAAGTGGATATGTGTCGACTCATGCTGTAGTTTTTTGCCTTGAACATTTGTTTTGAATTTGAACCTCTTTCAAGAAGTTGTCGTAGCCTCTCTCTGTATTGGAAGTTGTAACGTATGAGCTCGTATCTTCCCAATGATGCATTTCTTGAACTTGAGGATAAAAGAGAAGTTGTGGGGAACTGAATTCTCTTAAAAATGAGCTTTGGTTGGGGGCGAAATGGGTGAAGTATGTGAAAGTTATGTCTGGTCAAAGTTCAGTTGACTTTTGACCTAACATAGTTGATTTTCAAACACTTGAGCAGTTGACTGAGCAAATTTGTAGTGTAAGGCATGAAATTCGGCATGAATATTCTTGAAGACATATTTAGGACCATGGAAATCATTTTGAGCCTTTGCAACCCAAACATCTTGGTGGACAGTGAAACACTAGCTAGAGGTCCATTGCTTATGAGGAGAATTTGTTTGATCAATTCTTTGGTCAACCTTGAGCAATTGAGGACCTCAATGATCATGTCTTGAGTAAAAAATGAGAGGGAAAATTTTGGGATACAATATTGACCATGAGTTATTGACTATCTTCTATGGTTCACACATAGTTGACCATCATCTATGCATCTCTGACATAGTTCACGCATAGATGACCAGCATTTATTCATCATCTTCCATGGTTCACACATAGTTGACCATCATATATTGACTATCTTCCAAGATTCACACATAGTTGAACATCATCTATGCATCTCTGACATAGTTCACACAAAGTTGAACATCTTCTGTTGATTCTCTTACATGGTTCACGCATAACTCACCATCATCCTACGGATCTCTTACATGGTTCACACATAATTGACTATCATCTTATGAATTTCTGACATGGTTCACACATAGTTGACCATCATCATATGGATCTCTTACATGTTTTACACTTATTTGAGCATCATCTATTGACTATCTTCCATGGTTCACACATAGTTAACCATCATCTATGTATCTCTGACATGGTTCACACTTAGTTAACCATCATCTATTGACTATCTTCCATGGTTCACACATAGTTGACCATCATTTATTGACTATCTTCCATGGTTCACACATAATTGACCATCTTCTATGCATCTCTGACATAGTTCACACATAGTTGATTATTATCTATTGACTATCTACCATGATTTACACATATTTGACCATCATCTATGCATCTCTGACATAGTTCACACAAAGTTGACCATCATCTATTGATTCTATTACATGGTTCACACATAGTTGACCATCATCTATACATCTCTGACATAGTTCACATATAGTTGACCATCATCTGTTAACTATCTTCCATGGTTCACACATAGTTGATCATCATTTGTCGACTATATTTCATGCTTCACACATAGTTAAACATCATCAATGGATCTCTTCCATGGTTCACACATAGTTGACCATCATCTGTTGGATATCTTCCATGGTTCACACATAATTGACTATCATCTGTTGACTATCTTCCATGGTTCACACATAGTTGATCATCATCTATGCATCTTTGACATAGTTCACACATAGTTGACCATCATCTGTTGACTCTCTTACATGGTTCACACATAGTTGACCATCATTTATGCATCTCTGACATAGTTCACACATAGAGAACCATCATCTATTGACTATCTTCCATGGTTCACACATAGTTGGCCATCATCTGTTGACTATCTTTCATGGTTCACACATGGTTGATATCATCAATGGGCCTCTTCCATGGTTCACACATAGTTGACCATCATCTATTGAATATCTTTCATGGATCACACAAAGTTGACCATCTTCTATTTATCTCTGACATAGTTCACACATAGTTGACCATCATCTAATGACTATCTTCCATGATTCACACATAGTTGATCATCATCTAAGCATCTCTGACATAGTTCATACATAGTTGACAATCATATATTGACTATCTTTCATGGTTCATACATAGTTGATCATCTTCTATGCATCTCTGACATAGTTCACATATAGTTGACCATCATCTATTGACTATCTTCCATGATTCACACATAGTTGGCCATTATCTTATGGATGTCTGACATGGTTCACACATAGTTGGCTATAATCTTATGGATCTCTTACATTGTTCACAATAGTTGACCATCATTCTATAGATCTCTGACATGGTTCATACATAGTTGATCATCATCCTATAGATGTATGATATGGTTCACACATGAGCACCATTATATGGATCTCTTACATGGTTTACACTTATTTTACCATCACCTATTGACTATCTTCCATGGTTTACACATAGTTGACCATCATCTATGTATCTCTGACATATATCACACTTAGTTGACCATCTTCTATTGATTATCTTCCATGGTTCACACATAGTTGACCATTATTTATGCATCTCTGACATAGTTCACACATAATTGACCATCATCTGTTGACTCTCTTATATGGTTCACACATAGTTTATCATCTTTTATTCATCTCTACCATAGTTCACACACAGTTGATGATCTTCTATGCATCTCTACCATAGTTTAAGCATAGTTGGCAATCTTCTATCCATCTCTACCATAGTTTAAGCATAGTTGGCAATCTTCTATCCATCTCTACCATAGTTCACACATAGTTAACCATCTTCTATCCATATCTACCATAGTTTAAGCATAGTTGACCATCTTTTATCCATCTTTACCATAGTTCACACATAGTTGACCGTTTCCTGTGGATCAGAGTTTGTTCAAAGGTTCTTCAATGACTTAGAGTCCATGGATCAAAGTCTGTTTAAAGGATCTTCAATGACTCAGAAATCATGGAACATAGTTTATTCAAAGGATATTCAATGACTTAGAGTCCATAGATCAGAGTTTGTTCAAAGGATCTTCAATGACTCAAGAGTTTCTCATCTTAGTATGTGGTATGTGAATACTCTCATAGGAGTTCTCGATCTTAGTCTGTGGTATCAAAATACGTATATGAGTTTATCATCTTAGTCAGTGGTATCTGAATACTCATATGAATTCTTCATCTTAATATGTAATGTTTGAATACTCTTATAGGAGTTCATCATCTTAGATCCTTTCCAAAGACTAATATTTTAGATTTATAATTTATAAATTAGCTCATAGTTAAAATCACCTAATTATTTTTAAAATATATTTAAAAAATATTTTTTATATTAAAAAACGTTATATTTTTAATGTGAGCAACAATTTAAAGTTTTAATATTCTTAAAAATGTTGTATTACAAAAATGAAAACTTTAAAACATTATTTTATCAAAAACTATCTAAATTACTTTATTATTTAATATTTTCTTTTAATTTATGTTATTATTGTTTAAAAATTAATCGAATAAAAAATGTTCCTTTAATTTAATTTGAATATTTTTTTATCATTTAAAATATGCTTCAATGTCTATATATTCTTCTAACTCAAACATTATACTATATGTTTACCGTTGAAAAAGAAGATAGAAAAGATAAATACATTCATCAAACCCCAAATCTCTAAGAACAAACATGATTACAGTTGGAAAAAGGGCTAAGCCATAGTTACATTAGATAGATGACGTTTTGGAAGAGCTTTTGTGAAATATTGTTATTATATTTTATGGATCATATTAACACTTCTTAAAAGATATTATAATTAGAAAATTTTAAGTATAATAAAATTATATTTAAAGTTTTAATAAATTGGATGTATATATTCTAAGAGATTATTATTATAAATAATTTTATAATATATGTCCTTAAGGTATATGTTAGCATTTTCTATATTTTATTGATAAAATGTTTAGGTAAGATGTTAAACCAGCCTAAATCCTGAAATAACACAGTTGATGCATTTTTTAGGCTATTGTTGTCATTACACCACTTAAGTTTATGTCTCTCTACATTTTATATGTGACTCTAGAGAATCCATGTTCCATGTTAAACAAAATATGGATTCCATGTTAAATAAAATATTCTGATATGGTGTAAGATATTTTATCTTAAACTGTTTACTTGGCATGCATTCCTTAACTTATTGAAATCACTTCAACAAAATTTGTGTCTTTTTTGTGTGAGCTATAGTCGGATTGTTTGACAGTAGAGAAACTTCATAATCTTCTTTCACGGCTTTTCAAAGGTCTAATGCTTCTAGAAAAGACTTCATTTTAACTATCCAAAGATCATAGTTGTCTCCATCAAAGATGGGAGGAGCAGTATGTGAGAAACTTGCTCCAACTTCCATTTTCACGGTCCCGTAAGAAGATAACTTTGATACCAATTTATTGGTTTATGATATAAACGGAAGTTTTAAGGGTAGAGATATAAGAAAAATGTGTAGGTGAAAGGAATAGGAATTATATTCTTTTATTTGTTGAAGCAATACATTTATAGGGTTTTAATTCATGACACAACCACATCACCACTAAACTAGGAAGTGAGATAAACAAAATCGGTCACATCTCCACTAAATAAGGAAGTGGAATAACTAAAACTACTTTCTCCTAAAGTGTAGGAAACACTTCTTGACTAATAATTTAAAATACTGAAACATAAAATAAAAAACTTAAATAACCACGTTAGCACTCTAAAAGCAATAATTAACACTCCTCCTTGTTTTAGGATCTACAAACTCCAATTTTCTATCTTAAGAACTCAAACTTGCCGACACGAAGTGGCTTTGTAAACAAATATGCTAATTGATCCTTGACAGTAAATCAAAGCCACTTCTCTGTTTTGTTGCATTTCTCTTAAGAAATAGAGTTTGATGTTAAAATGTTTAGTCTTCCCATGACAAACTAGATCCTTTGAAATTGCAATTGTTGCTTGGTTGTCAATAAAAACTTCAATTTTATGATTCTATTGGAGATGTAAATCACATAAAATCCTCTTTAACCATAAAACTTGATTTACAGCTGCATTTACGGCTATGAATTCAGCTTTTGTAGTTGATTGTGCTACTATCTCCTGCTTCTTTGTGCACCATGAAAAATCTCCAGAGCCTAAACTGAAACAATATCCGAAAGTGCGTTTCATGTCATCAATGGATCCATCTCAGTCACTATCTGACAATTCACACAACTTGAAGTTTTGGCAGCTCTCAAATTTGACACTGTAATCGACAGTACCTTTAACATATCTCAATATTCGTCTTGCGGCTACTAAATGCATTTCACTAGCACAGTGCATAAATCGGGAGAGGAGACTTACCGCAAATAAAATGTCCAGCTTTGTTGCAGTGAGATGCATTAAGAATCCAATCAAACTCCTGTAATATCCTTCATCGACTTTATCAGCACTGTCTTCCTTGCGCAACTTCTCCTTTTGGTTCATTGGTGTACAAACAGCTTTACACTCCTCCATTTGAAATTTTTTCAATATTTCCTTTGCATATTTTTTCTGGCAGATGATAACTTCATTATCATTTTTTTTATCTCAATTCCAAGAAAATAGGTCATAAGACCAAGATCCGTCATTTCAAAAGTTTTCATTATTTCTTGTTTGAGTTGCTCAACCAACCTTGTATGATCTCCAGTCACTAAAAGATCATCAACATAGAGGGAAGCTATGAGAAGTTTTTGCCCTTATGTTTCACATAAAGAGTGAACTCGGATAAGCTTTTTACAAAGTTTATGCTCAATAAGTGGTCATTTATCTTGCTGTACCAAGCTCTTGGTGCTTGTTTTAACTCATAAAGGGCCTTTTTAAGCAAATAGACTTTATCTTCTTCACCTTGCACCAAAAAACCTTATGGATGCTCTACATATATCTCTTCTTGTAAAACTCCATTTAAAAAAGTTGACTTCACATCCAATTGAAATACTTTCCAGCCCTTTTGAGCAGCAACTGCTAACACCAATCTAATTGTATCTAATCTGGACACAAGTGTAAAAGTGTCAGAATAATCAACACCAAAAATTTGTACATACCCTTTAACGACGAGTCTAGCTTTGTATTTGTTGATTTGGGCAATCAACATTAAGCTTTGTTATGAAAATACATTTAACACAAATGACCTTTCTATCTCGAGGCTTTTCAACCAGCTCCCATGTTTTGTTTTTGTGTATCATTGACATCTCCTCCTCCATTGTATTTTTCCATTTTGGATCTTTTAGAGCTTCCTCATAGGAAGTTGGTTCACATATTGCTAGATTACATCTTTGATAGATGTCTGATAGCAACCTTGTGCCTCTAATGAAAGGATCGTCTTCTAACTCATCCAGGAACAACTCAATTGTTTTCTTTTCTGGGTAAGTATCTTTAATATTGATGAGTGAATCAAATGTTCTTTGTGGATTCTTCCAATCCCATTGTTGATCTTTATTGCAGTGCACATCTCTAGTGATAATCATCTTCCCAGTTTGAGGATGATACACTTTGTAGGCTTTTGAAACTGAACTATATCCCACAAAAATACTCGGAATTGCTTTCTTGTCAAGTTTGTCGTGCTTAACCGTTGGAACATGTATAAAAAAAACACAACCAAGCACTTTAAGAAAGGTTAGTGAAGGCTTATACCCATACCAAACTTCAAAAGTATTTTTATCTTTCAAAGCCTTTGTTGGAAGTCGATTTTGTAAAAAAATTGTCGTGTTTGCCGCTTCTGCCCAAAACTGTTTAGCTAATTCCTTCTCATGCAACATACATCTAGCCATCTCCATTACTGATCTATTTCTCCTTTCACTAACTCCATTTTTGCTCTGGAGTATAAGGAGTTATCAATTGATGTTCAATTCCAGCCTCTTCGCAGAATAAATTAAATTTTGTTGATGTGTACTCCTTGCCATTATCAGAGCATGGAAATTGAATCTCAGAGCCACTTTGAACTTCCACCATATTCTTGAACTTGACAAAAACTCCAGAAACTTCATGCTTGAATTTCAAGAAAAAAAATCCAACACATTCTCGTAAAATCATCTATGAAAAGAATGAATTATAGGCTACCATTTAATGATGGAGTTCTTTGAGGTCCTGCAACATCTGTGTGAATGAGCTGCAGCTTTTGAGTGGCTCTCCAAACTACTTTGGGAAGTGGAATAATGTTTTGTTTACCAAACTGACAAGCATCACAATTTGGAAAATGATCAGAAAGTATTGGTATATCTTTATTCTTCATCTTCAACATTCTTTGAAAATGACAATGACCGAGTCACTTATGCCAAAGTTCAGTGGGACTGACTTGAGTGAAATAGGTTATTTGCTCCTCCTTCTCCTCAATTGGATCAAATGAGAAGCTTTTACCTCTCATTTTAACCCTGAAAATCTCTCGGCCAGTGGTGTCAAAGATAAGACAAAGTTGATTTTCAAAGGATACCTTAAATCCCTTTTCTATCAATTGACCAACGCTGAGCAAATTTTAGTCAATATCAGGTACATAAGGAACATTTGATATGATTTTTATACTTGATCTCGTTGAAATTACCACAGTTCCTTTTCCTTTTGTAGAAACGTAGCCACCATTGCCAATTCTGACTTTTTTGATTTAAGTAGGCTTCAAATCCTTGAAGAGAGTTTTATCATGTGTCACGTGGTTTGTACAACCAATGTCAATCAGTCAACATTCTAAATTACTCATAGTTGAAGAACACATTGTCACAAAAATTTGATCTTCATCTTGCTCAACAACCTGAGAATTGACTTTAAGTTGTTGAAATTTTCCTTTGCACACCACAACTTTATGTCCAACCTGATTGCACTTTGCGTCTGGCCTTTTCCAACATCGAAATGGTGGATGGATCAGTTTTCCACAGTGCTCGTAAGGTGGATAACTTTTCTTTTTACCTTTGTCTCTATTGTGGTTGTTTGGAGTACTTCCAACTTCATGATGTTTGGCTGGTAGAGCACCTTCAACCACATGATCTTGTCTCATAAGTCTCTGTTGCTCCTAGGTCTGCAAGGCATGTAACGCTCCTGCTAAAGTGATTTTGGACAGATCCTTCGTGTTCTCTAAGATGGTTATTGATGCTTCATATCTCTCAGGAAGTGTAACCGGATTTTTTTCTACAATTCTAGAATCAGTGAATTCAGTTCCAAGCAATCTAACCTTGTTTGCAATGGAGAAAAACTTATCTGAGTATTCTTTGATTGTCTCAAACTCTTTCATCCTTTGCATCTCGAATTCCCTCATCAAGTTGAGTACTTGCATGCCTCAGATACTCTCGTCTCCAGCGTATTCTTCCTTCAAATAGTCCCATATTGCTTTTGGTGTTTTGAGGATCATGATTCTGGTGAAGATTATTGGTGAAACACCAACGAAGAGACATGATCTCACCTTTGCCTTCCTGCTCTTTTTCTCCTTGTGAAGTTTTGTTTTAGCCATAGTCAGATTGTTTGGCAGCGGAGAAACTTCATAATCCTCTTCCACGACTTCCCAAAGGTCCAATGCTTCCAGAAAAGACTCCATTTTAACTACCCAAAGGTCATAGTTGTCTCCATCAAAGATGGGAGGAGCAATATGTGAGAAACTTGCTCCAACTTCCATTTTCACAGGTCCCGTAAGAAGATAGCTTTGATACCAATTTGTTGGTTTATGATATAAACGAAAGTTTTAAGGGCAGAGATATAAGAAAAATACGTAGATGAAAGGAATGAAAATTATATTCTTTTATTTACTGAAGCAATACATTTATAGGATTTTAATCCATGACACAACCACATCACCACTAAACTAGAAAGTGGGATAAAGAGAATCTGTCACATCCTCACTAAATAAGGAAGTGGAATAACTAAAACTACTTTCTCCTAAAGTGTAAAAAACACTTATCGACTAATAATTTAAAATACTGAAACATAGAATAAAAAACTTAAATAGCCACGTTAGGGGTCCAAAAGCAATAATTAACAGATTTGCTAGAAAGATATTATAAATAAAGTCTACCCATCATACACTTGTGTCTTGAGAATCCGTCATAATTCCAATTCATTATTTGATTTGCTAGAAAGACGTGATAAATAAAGTCTATCCTATCATACCCTTGTGTCCTCTATTTGAAATTTAATAGATGACTAATGGAGTCATGACTATAAGCATAAAATGTCCCCTTATTACAGTATTAAAATGATTGTTTGATTGTCAAGTAAACACTTTAATCAATTTGTTCTACCATTTTCCTGTGGTATCACTTCAAAATCTTGGATGGCTACGAGCTTTGCTTTTCCACCATACTCTTCTGGGAGAATCTCTTCACCAACTTCCTTTATAAACTCCTTTCTCTCATCTTCATTGCTTATAATTACAATCTGCATCCAACAACCAAAACTAGCACATGTTACATCATATCATACGAGTTTAATTTCGAAACACTTTCAATGCAAAAAAATTTACTGTCCCTTTCTAAACAATAGGTACCTTTTCTTGTGTTGCCTTGTCTAGGAAGCCAGAAACTAATCTCCAAACACTCACAAAAAACCATGGCATATGTAAAATATAGCACTTTGCTAAACGTTCAGGGTAGTAACTCTGCGATTCAACCAATAATTATTAAAAATCGAGTTGAAATAAACAGAGAAGCATGACTTTATATATTGGCAATAATTTTAGACATGAAAATATCAACAACAAAAAAAGAGACAAAAAATCACCTGTAAGAATTGAAATCCAGTAATTAAACCACGCGCATCAACATTCTTATAAGAAATATTTTGCAAATCAAGAATTCCAATCAACTTTTCATTTCCTACCTCCCTTCCTTTAAAAGCACTGAAAATAAAAGGTTAACAATTAATTGTCGATTTCTAATGATAGTGGTAGAAGTCAGATTTGGCTTGATTTCGATATGTTTACTCTCTGAGTTGAACTTCACACACTGCTCTCAATGGTTTGTTCCATTTTTACATATCTTCCCTATACTTTCCAAATTCACACATCTACACTGTGAAGCCCTGACACAGACATGGGACTAACTTGTAGACACCCGTTATATTTTTAAAAATTGAAACAGTTGAATGTTTAGGAACTGAATTTAGCTTTACACTACAGAAAATGGTGCTGATGTATCAGTCACTCGAAGTATAACTGTTAGAAAATTTCTGCATTGCCAAACTGTTCAAGTTCCTTTAAACAATAGATAAGATAAGAAAGCACTCCAATATTAGAGAGTACCTCGCAATGGTCTTGTCCAGTAAATGTACAATAAATTCTGAAACAATAAACAAACCAGAGTAGTCAGCTATACAACTTTCATCTTTATGAAATATATGAATACCAAGTCAGAGAATTAAAAAGAATTGTTATCATCTAAAATTAGATTTCAATGCAGTCACTTGATTTCCACTTCTTTCTTATTCAACCATATTCCATTTTGGCCAATTTCGAATGTTTGCCGATTCTTGGAACGACACTATCATCGTTCCTTCGTGTTTGTATTTCTAAAAAGGTAATGCCCTATGCACATTTCTTGCTTCATGCCAATTGGCCATAACAACATTGAATGATTCCAACCCAATTTACAGTATCAGTATTAACAATTCATATCCATTTTTTTGACTTCTCAATAGCTAAAGTAAGATATAAATCTCCTCAAGTTATTCCATTTTCACTATTTCATCATGTCATGTACATGAACTTAATTTTGTTTTGGTGTCATATCAAATATATACTTTTTACTCCCAACATATATATTTGATATTTCTGACCATAAGCATAATGTATAAAAACCGAGTGGCCCAATGATAAGTGGCCTAACTGATCTCAAACCAACTTAAAATTTAGGTTGGGTCTAACTAAATCTACAAATTTGGTTTGTAAGGTGAGGGAACCTCTCACTTATAAACTCATTTTTCAGGTCATACATATCTCATGATATATAAAACTAGCACATGTTTGTGTTAGGCGGATATAAATGACCAACATTTTAGGGGAACTCAATATGTGGTGAGGAACCAAGACTAGGAAATTATTGGTGAATCTCATAACCTAACTTACCTAAACTTGTATTATTAAAAAAGTAACCTCTCATGTCACCTCAATTTCCCTCCTTGTGAAATAACCAATAACCTTGATAAATGACTTATTCAAAAAATTGGATTTGGGGGTAACAACAAAAACATTGAATTCCACATAGAAAAACAAGAAAAATACAAAGAATGTGAACCAAAGGGGAACCCAACTGATCACATAAATTTAAAGTAGAACTTCTCCTTATTCTAACTTATTTTCTTAATGGTCCCCACTTAGACAAATTCATCAAAAGGCATCTTTGAACTAATTGTACTAGCATCAAAAACCACATAACAATTTTCTATTAGCCATAGAACTTTGACTTTTTATAATAAAAAATAAAGCGATTTATCTTTTAATAAATTTTTGCAAAAATAAGTTGAATAATAAATTTTAATATAAAAATCGTGTTTAAATTCAGAAGCTATAAATACTATTTTAAAGTGGAATCAATTCTGAAAAGCATAATCAATCATAATCGAAGACAATCGAACATATCAAAATCAATTCTACACGTTCAGAATCAATTAATAAAACTAGAGTAGAAAATTACTCTTGAATTGATTCTGATCTTTGGAAGGGAAGTGTCTACATGCTTGAACAATCATGAGAGGATATTTATCTTGAGACAAACCCTGCAAGAAGATCTTTCTAGTTTCCAACTCATCAGGAACTTCAGAATCTGAAATAAACCCATTAGGAACCATAGTCTCTCTCCACTTACGCCATTGAACAAACATCTTAGCTGCTTTATCAGAATCCATTGACCGAGCAATCAAAAACCTCATCAGTGTAGCGTCCCCATAACCCTATAAAAATCAAAAATAAAAAATTCAAGAAAATTGAACACAAATAGTTCATGAAATAAAAATTCATGAAAATTCTTGATTTGCCTGTGTTGAAGAACCAAGTTTTGTGACAGTGTTTTTGAATTGGATGAGTGTTGAGTCTGTTTCTTCAGCCATTTGGGGCAGAAGAAAAAGACTAATTGGGAGAAGAAAAATTAAGAGGAGGGGTAGTAGAAATAGTAGTGGTTGAAGAGAAGGAACAAGAACACGTGGAAGTTGAAGAAGCTTAGAGAAGAAAACAACTGTTACGTTGAAATAACGGAAGTGGAATTTGGCAGCGAAATCTAACATGCCGTTTTAAACCGGTTTGAGGGGAAAAAGATATCAATTTATATATACTAATTAGTTATCTAGAAATAAAAATTGATTTTGGTAAAATTAATTTTGATTAAAAATAAATCTAATCTATAATCTATAATAATCTATAATAATCTATAATTTAATATTTCATATATATAACAATATATATAAAAGAAAAATGAATTTTTAGTTGACTGATTAAAGGATTTTTTGAAAATGACGATTTGCACAGTGTTCGCCTAATCCCTTTTGTTTTCGTATTTCTCCATTAATGGAAGATATATTCATCCTGAAGTTCAACCTTTCTCCCTTTCTAAACCCAATTTGTCTTTTCCTCCTATACTCGAAATAATAATAAAACATATCAAATCTTAAGTTGAAGCAATATTCAATGTTTGTAACATTCCAATAAGCTAACTTCCTATTCCTTGTGTGAAAGGAGATAGAATCTCCATCACCTTTCCTGGAGATTAATATATCTTGGGATTAGATTCTTGCAAGCATAATCTTCATGAAAGAATTATTTGGCCAAAAAGAACCACCCATCTCATTGTGGTTGGCTTAAGAACAAAACTTGCGACCCTGTGGAGCTCAATTGGTAAGTGGGGAGTTACTTCCTTGGGTAAAGGATTCTTGTAGTTGTTTAGTTATTGGCATGCATTTTTTATAAAACCAGGTGTGTGAATGTCATGACTAATGTCATAACATTCTAATTTATTAGGTACTGGTTTATTAGGTACCTTTGCAGAAAAATAGTGGCATACAGGTACTGCTGTTTATGAGTGTGTATCTGAGCATTTTGCAAAATGATCACATTTACCAAAATCAATAAACAGGAATTCAGATGTCATAACAAATGTTAAGACATCCTGTTCTGATCTAACAGTTATGCAGTTTGGTTAATTCTGAGATTTTTCAGGAAAATGACTCAGTCTTTCCAGAACAGAATCTCTCGTGGACTTTGGGTTAACCTAGCTCAACCCTAACCTGGTTGATAAAGTCTTGTGACCAAGTCTTAAGGTCAAACGGAATTAACCCTAGCTTTTTGTGGAAACCCTAACTGAAGAAGCAGCTGCTATATATTCAACAGGGCTGCTGTTTGGAATTCATCCTTTTTTGATAGAAGATCATTTAGGAGCTGTATAGTTTTAACTATTGTAATCCAAGCAAGTATCATTGTGATAAGTGACTTGGAATAGGTTTTAATTGTAAGGGTTTTGTATCACTCAAAGCTTTGAAGCAAGAGTGTTTTGTGTCTCTTGACTAAAGCTTTGAAGCAAAGTCAAGTTAGGTTTATGTATCACTCAAAGCTGTGAAGCAAGAGTGTTTGTGTTGCTTGATTAAAAAGCTGTGAAGCATAATCAAATGTATGTTTTGAAGAGTGTCTTCATCAATTCATTAGTCAATTGTTTTAAGTATCACTGCTGTGATTGAGGGGGAGTGAGTAGGAACTCAGGTTTAAGTTGTACTTAGATTGAAGTTGCATTGGGTAGGTCTTAAGTGAAGGAGATAAACTGGTTGGTTTATTCCTGAATTAATATCTCTTATAGTGGATTTCCTCCCTGGCTTGGTAGCCCCCAGAGTAGGTGTTGTTGCACACTAAACTGGGTAAACAATTGACTGTGTTCTTTACTGTTTTTGTATTTGCTGTCTATGATACGGTGGGAGAACTGACTATGGTTTTGCGTTTGTTTTCGCAAATGTTTCGGTTGAGCAAGAGTCGCCACCGACTTTTTATTTTATCCTAAGGAAAGGTTTAAAAAGCACAACAAAAACCTTTGAGATGTTTTCTTGGGTTCGGGGAGTAGATTATAGAAAGGGAAGGTATTAGCACCCTTTCTATCCATGGTTATCCATGGGCTCTTAGTTACTTGCTTAAATCAACTTGCCTTTTGTTTTCAATTTGTTTGAAATGGTGCTTTGTGTGTGTGTGGGTTTGAAAATGTTTTGAAAAGAAGCCAATGTGGTGGCAACCTTTGTAATGATCCATGTTGGGATGTATACAAAGGTGTATGTATTTTGAAAAGGTTTTCATTTGTTTTTGAAAGTTGTTTTTTTGAAAGTGTAGTGATGTGTGGTTTTAGAAAATAGGCAAGTGTTTTGTTTTTGCAAGTTTGATTCAAGTAACTAAGAGGTTGTCTACTCCTAAATTTCTCAAAGATTATTACTATGTTTTAACCCTTTTAACAAGTTTGTTCCACC
Organism: Vicia faba; assembly: GCA_948472305.1. Classification (NCBI taxonomy): domain Eukaryota; kingdom Viridiplantae; phylum Streptophyta; class Magnoliopsida; order Fabales; family Fabaceae; genus Vicia; species Vicia faba. The sequence goes on from OX451738.1 coordinate 1,266,481,388, forward strand.
ATTGCATTTGGTGGACAATCTTGTGTTAGGATGTGAAAGGGACGGGCGCGGGTCATCGTTTAGACCATAATTGCAATAGTGCCAAGTATCTTTGGGCAATTTTCTTTAAGGGACTTGATCATTTTTAGGCAACTTTCGAAAGCGTCATCGAGGGACTATGATCATTTGAATTGTGTTTGTTTTTGCCCAAAGAGACCTAACATGCAATATGACCCATTTATTGAAGGCAACAAGTGGAATAACCTAGGGGGTGCAAGTGTGATTTGTGTTGTCCATTTTCATGCTTGTTTATCTTGAAATTAAGTCAAACTATTTTTGTTGTTTTTGATTCGCATACAAACCCTAATTCTAACATGGTATAATTAGAAAGCAATAAAGTGCGAAAAATAAATTTACTAAGCTATTACAACACAATATATGGGAAGGGGGGTACAAATGTTCAAATGGGGATTTTTGACAAGGAATTTAAACCTAAACTATTACATCAATATGGAATTATTTACAAGATATTTAATTGCACAAATTAAATAAAATAAGAATAAATATGCAAGATGCAAAAAATGTTTTTTTATGTGTATGAAAAAAAGTATTTTTTGTATGTCAAATAAACAAAATGAAAAGTATTATTTTTTGGAGTTTTTTTATGTTTAGGGCAAAACCCTAATTTTATTAAATAAAATGTATTAATTATTTAATATGTATAATATTTATTTATTATATACAAAAATAAAATAAAAATGAAATATATTTGTCAAAAGGTATTTTTTTTATATTAAATATTAATAAAAAATAAAAAGTGTGTATATCTTGTATTTTACTCTAAATATATTAATATGTATATATGTATTTGTATTATTTATTAAATATATATATTATATACAAAATAATAATATTTAATATTTATAAAAAAAAAAGTATATTTTATGTAAAATATTTTCAGAAGATAAAAGAAAATAAAAATGGAAAATAGAATGTGTTTGCATATTTTAGTATTTTTTTTTAAATAAAAGCAAGTTTATATATTTATTTATGTACAAATACTTATCTAAACAAATAAATGCCTAATAAATTCAAAAATGGTTCAAAAAATTATTTTTATATTTTTAATATCATGAGGAAAAATAAATAAGTCAGAATAAAAAAAGAAAAGTCAAAAAATCATGAAAATAAGCAAAATGGGCCTAGGGGTGTGAAAGTAATAACATGGTGTAAAAAGAAAAGTCAAACAGGCCCAGCCCATGAAGACCTTCTTCAACCTCCAGCATTTCTGTTTGAACAAAAACACGCGCCTCTTTTCTTCCATTGCAAGGTCCTGATTCTTTGAGTTTTAGCAAAAACTTACAACACCAAAAATGTTAAGCATCCTCTCACGAGTTCACACATATAAAGAACATGTTTTAACTCTCAGAAATGAGAGAGAATTTCTTCTCCCCCAATTCTTAACCTAATTTTCGTTCCAAGTTCAGACATCAAATTCTCTAAGCATACATAATATAAATGAAATCTAATCACATGGGCATGTTCAGGGCTATGAATGTGACATGTTTTCTTCACAAACCTAAAGCTAACAATGCCTGGATAGAGAGATTCGTGTTCATGAACTTACCTGTTCAGTTGAAGTTGTATCTGGTGATTGAGGTGTCTTCAGTGCAAGGTGATGATTGGTACAGCTTCCTTGATGTCCAGGGATACTATTCCAAGCTTTACTTTGTCTTGAAACCTTTTGAATCGTGCTATGGAACTTCAACTGCAAAACAAGAAAATGAAAATGGTGATGTTGCCTGGGAGTGTTACAGGTCGTGTTTGAGGTTTTGATTAGCTTCAAGGGATGTTATGGAATGTGTTTGATGTGTTTTTAGCAAGAAAGCATGGAAGGTTTGAGCTATGGAACTCAAACTGCAGGGATGCCCTGTTTTGAGCAGTTTGAAGGTGATTCTGGGAATGAGAGTGTTTGGGACTTGGTTTGCTCGTATTCTAGCTCAGGATGGATGTCTTGAATCTGTTTGATAAGTTTTCCTAAGCCTTGGTTAACTGATGTGAGAGTTGGTTCATGTTATGCAATGTTTCTTACACTTTAAGCAAGCGATGGCCAAGTTGAGTTTCTAGCTTGTACAGGCCCCTCTAATATGCTGCATAACTCAGTCTTGATCAGTGTGATTAACTCATAAACTTGTGCCAAAGAGATTTCAAATGTACTTGCTTGGATTTGCTTTAGACATAAAGTGTAACTTTTGCAAAAATGGATATAATGCTTTTTCCAATTTGGGATTAAACCTTTAGGCAATGCTTGAACACATAGAACATAGTCTTGGCACAAAGGATTGGCATTAAATTTATGAGTGTAATTGAGATAAAAGACCTGTAATCAAGGGAAGCGTGCTGAATTCAAAGTGGCACAAATGTATGAACATGTAACTTGGCCAATTCAAAAGTGAGTTTTTCCCATATTGTCAAATTCGATTCTCCCTAACCATGAGGTTGTTTGATGAGTTCTTGGACATTTTGGAAATCTTGGAATGCGTGCTACAATCCATCTTTGAAGTGCAAATTGAAATTCCAAGTGGAAGTGTGTGAAAAATTGTCTTGAAGTTAGGTAAAATTCCTGCCTAAAATAGGTCAAATTTTCTCTAAGTTAAGAATGGTTTGGTACCCTTGTTCCAAAAATTGTAACTTGAGATACAAGCCTCTTTTGGGAAAACTTTGTGAATCAAAGTTGTAGATTATGCAATAGGCTACAACTTTCATGTTTTGGCTTTTGCTTGAATCCAAATGAATCTTGGTGAGAAAGTGGGACAAAGTTAGGAAAAAATTAGGGTTTTTCATAACTTAGAAAAATTCTAAGTTATGAAAAATCTTCATTTCAAACCCTAATTTGCAATTCTTGATTTCTTGATGAACAAGTTTCATGTTTTGGCATGTTTTGATGAAAAATGAATCTTGACACTTGATTTTGACCAAAAAGTCAAAGTTTGACTTTTCAGTATACAGTCAAAATTGATCAATTGACTGGGAAATTCAACTGTCAATCTTGTGTATTTGGGATCTTTTGAACTTGTTGAGCATGTCAAGAAAATTCCATGGGGTCCTTGAGTCCATATGTGAGCTTGGTTTGCCATTGGCTAAGTCAAACAGTCAAAAATTGCCTTTGTGCAGTCAAAACCCTAAAAATGACCATTTTGCCCTTTTGGTGATCTGATCAAATTTCTTGTGGAATTGTGATCCAAACTTGATCAAATGATCCATGTGAGTTCATAATGTTGATGTGGGTCAATTTTCATGAGATTTGACTGTCAATTGGCCACAGTTGACTTTTTCCCCAATACAGTTGATTTCTAGGTCAACTGTCCAATTGACTGGGCAAAATTTGGAATCAAGATTTGAAACTTGGTATGGATAATCTTGGGAGTCCAATATGAAGCATGAAAGTCATCTTAGGCATTTTAGGTCAAAATATCTTTGTTCAAACACAAACCCTAATTTTGGTCAACAGTGCAAGGAGAAGTCTTGAGCAGAGGAAACCCTAATTGGATCTTGAGCTCCAAGGGTTTTGTGATGAGAAAATGCTGGGGAAATGGGAGGGAAAATTTTGGGGTACAACAGTTTCCCCTGTTCAATCTTCTTGAACCTGAAGAGTTAGATTGGCAAGTTTGCCTTTCGTGACTCGAGGGTAAAAGGATATTGGACACTAGAGTGCCTGGAAATTTGCACTCGCATGTTGGAGTATCAGCAATGTGATGTCGGGAATGGGCTTATAGATGCCATTTGGAGAGATGGTGGATAGGGAGATGGGCTTATAGATGCCATCTGGAGATGTGACAGAACCTTGTCGGGAATGGGCTTATAGATGCCATTTGGAAGTGTTGATCGCATAAGAGATTCCTTAGCGAGAACTTGTGTATTTTGAGAAAGACAGATGTTTTCCTGGCTTGTTACAGGTGGTTGATCTTCAATCTCTTCATGCATATATGCCCTGACTAGATACAGGTGTCGAATCTACAACCGGTTGCTCACAGATGTGCCCTGGCTGGATACAGGAATCGAATCCGGAAATAGTCGTCAACAGATATGCCCTGGCTGGATACAGGAATCGAATCTGGAAATAGTCGTCAACAGATATGCCCTGGCTGGATACAGGAATCGAATCTGGAAATCTTCAGACGTGCCCTGGCTAGATACAGGAATCGAGTCTGGAAATGTGGTCAACAGATATGCCCTGGCTGGATACAGGAGTCGAATCTGGAATTGTGATAGTTGATAGATATGCCCTGGCTGGATACAGGAATCGAATATGGAAATCTTCAGACGTGCCCTGGCTAGATACAGGAATCGAGTCTGGAAACTGATCACTCACAGATGTGCCCTGGCTAGATACAGGTATCGAATATGGAATTGTGACAGTTGAAGGTAGTTGTCTTTGGGATTGTCTTTTCCCTGAAAAGGCAAAAAACATCAGTTGTATGCAATGTCATGATGTATGAAATGCATGATATCATGATGTTCAACATGAGATAGTGTTGTATGCACTTTGTCATGTATGTAAGCAAGATGTATGAAATGTGAAATGTTTATGAATGTATTTTCGTCTAGGAAAATAAATCCTTGACGACCGGCCGGGGAATTAAATCCTGGGCTGATATTGAAGAGTAGAGCTCTTCGCTTCCGCTGGGGAGGATGGTTGCAAGAATACACTGGTAGGAGAAGATGACTCCATTGAGGAATAAACTTGTTGGAGAGATCACTCTGCGGGGAATTGCTCTGTGGAAGAGATACTTTGCTGAAGTTTGACGAGAGCTTCACTGAGGATTTCAATGATGGACTCCGTTGGGGATAATGATGATAAACTCCGCTGGGAATACCAAAGATAGACTCCGCTGGGGATTGTGTTGATAAGTTATGTTGGGAAACTTTGATGAACTCCGCTGGGGATTGAAAGAACTTTGTCGAGGGCGCTCTTTCGCGGCAACTAGCTGAGGATAAACCAATTATAAGCCCTTGTGAGGAATAACTTTGAATAAAGCTCGGGAGAGACGTCCGTGCTCTGCAGGGGATAAGCTTCCAGAATCTACTGGGGATAAGCTTCAAAACCTGTTGGGGATAAGAATTCCACTTTCCTGGGGAAACTTTTGGAATTGCACTGGGGTATTGATATTCCGCCGGGGAACAATCTTAGATCAAGACTGCCGGGGATGCTTGCTGATGAATGCCTATACTCTGCTGGGGAATGTTGCTATCTTGTCTTACTCTGTGGAGAGTTGAGATAACTTGATCACATTCTTCAGTTGGACCTACCTTGGTACTTTGGCGGACAAAGCAACCAGACTGCATCAGACAACTTTACATTGCCCCTGTTTCCGATGTCACCTGTAATTAGTCTTTTGCTTCCTATTCCAATATTTTATGAATCAGCAATTTAATGTCAAATGCATATATCAAAAAATGAACATTGGACGTTCTTCGCAAGACAAAACAGAAAAAGGAAAAAAAACAACGGCAATTTGTATGGAAAAGTGAATTTGTATTGATTTTGAAATTTGCCTTTGAATAGGCATTTTTGTACAAGAGGCTGGCATCCTAGTAAGAGAATGCCGCCGAATAACATAGAGTTTATACAATTTTGAAAAGGAAACAAAACAGCTATGTGCACAATATTCCCCCTGGGTTCCAACTCTGCTATCGCCTTTATGTCTTCAAGCGTCTCATCACTCTGCTGCTTAGTTGAAGATGAAGCTGATTGGTCGGTGCCGAAGTCTGAGCCAGATAGTTGATGCCGAATTCTGGATGCAAGGTGATCCAATGAGACATAGTGTTACGCTTTATCCCTAACTTTTGCCTGGACCGCCCTTTCGGGTTTTCATTCCACCGGGATACCCATTTTTGCCCAAGCCGCCTTTTCAGGTTTTCGACTTGCCGGGTGTACAGATTTTTTCATTTCATCCCTTATTTTTGCCCGAACCCTTTTGGTTCGCCGGGAAGCCCTTATTTTTGCCTAGGTATGTCAACCTAGCGGGTCTTTTATTCATGCGTAGTATCTTTTTACTATGTCTGCATTGGCGGGGTGAGGAAGGTCGTCACCATCCATGGTGGTCAGAATCATGGCTCCTCTTGAGAACACATGTTTAACCACAAATGGCCCTTCGTACGTAGGGGTCCATTTGCCCCGGGGATCACTTTGAGGAAGGATGATGTGTTTGATTACCAGGTCCCCAACTTGATACTCTTGTGGTCTGACTTTCTTGTTAAATGCCCTGATCATCCGTTTTTGATACGTCTGACCATGACAGATAGCAGTTAGCCTCTTTTCGTCGATCAGGTTTAATTGATCAAGTCGAGTCTGGATCCAGTCATCTTCACTCAGATCTGCATCCTTCATTATCCGGAGAGAGGGTATCTGGACTTCAATTGGCAAGACTGCCTCCATGCCATAGACCAAGGAAAAGGGTGTTGCCCCGGTTGACGTCCTTGCTGAGGTACGGTACCCATGAAGAGCAAACGGTAACATTTCGTGCCAATCTTTATAGGTCATTGTCATCTTCTGCACAATTTTCTTGATATTCTTATTAGCTGCCTCTACAGCCCCATTCATCTTCGGCCGGTAAGGAGAAGAGTTGTGGTGCTGTATCTTGAATTGTTCGCAGAGCTCAGTGATCATCTTGTTATTGAGATTGGTACCATTGTCCGTAATGATTCTTTCCGGGACGCCATATCGACAGATCAGGTTATGCCGGATGAAACGTGCCACGACGCTCTTGGTTACCGTGGCGTAGGAAGCTGCCTCAACCCACTTCGTGAAGTAATCGATCGCTACCAAGATGAAGTGATGCCCGTTGGATGTCGTCGGTCGGATCTCACCGATCATATCAATGCCCCACATTGAAAAAGGCCAAGGTGCCGTCAGGACGTTCAGAGGAACCGGAGGGATATGCACTTTGTCCGCATAGATCTGACATTTATGACAGGTTCGCGAATGTTGGTAACAATCGGCTTCCATTGTGGACCAGAAATATCCTGCCCTAAGGATTTTCTTTGCCATGGTGTGTCCACTGGAATGTGTTCCAAATGTCCCTTCGTGCAGTTCTATCATGATCCTTTCTGCTTCAGCCTTATCCACACAACGCAGTAGAGTCGAATCATGATTCCGTTTGTAGAGAATGCCGTTGCTGAGGAAGAATTTTGCAGCAAACCTCCTCATGAACTTCTTGTCATTGACAGATGCACTTTCAGGGTATTCCTGAGCTTCCAAGTATCTCTTCACCTCATGATACCAGGGTTTTTCAGTCACTTTTTCGGCCTCAAGATCGCAGCAGTATGCAGGTTCATCCAACTTCCAGATAATGATCCGGGGAGCCTCATTGTCCCATTTGACTTTGAACATTGAAGACATCGTAGCTAGTGCGTCTGCTAGCTGATTCTCCTCTCTTGGGAAGTGTTCGAAAGTTATCTCTTCAAAGTGGGGAAGCAAAGTCAACACATACTCCTTGTAAGGAATAAGATTCGGGTGTTTCGTATCCCACCCGCCTTTGATCTGATTGATCACGAGAGAGGAATCTCCGAAGACACTCAGAAACTTGATCCTTAAGTCGATTGCAGCTTGAAGACCCATGATACATGCCTCATATTCTGCCATGTTGTTGGTGCAGTTGAAACACAATCGGGCGGTGAGTGGAGTATGAGTTCCTTTGGGAGATATGATTACAGCGCCGACGCCGTTACCCAAAGCATTCGAGGCTCCGTCAAAATTCACAGACCATCGGGATCCTTCCTCAGGTCCTTCATCCGGTCCAGGTACTTCACAATCAGTTACTACCATGATATCCTCGTCTGGAAATTCAAAGTTCAATGATTGGTAATCGTCCACAGGTTGGTGTGCCAAATGATCTGCCAGTACACTTCCCTTGATTGATTTTTGAGTTGTGTACTGGATATCATATTCTGTCAAGATCATTTGCCATCTCGCTATTCTTCCAGACAGAGCAGGCTTTTCGAATATGTACTTGATGGGATCCATCTTGGAAATCAACAGAGTAGTGTGAGTTAGCATATACTGTCTCAGCCGGCGAGCAGCCCATACCAGAGCGCAACAAGTTTTCTCGAGCAGTGAGTAACGAGACTCACAGTCGGTAAACTTTTTGCTCAGGTAATAAATAGCGTGCTCTTTTCGGCCAGACTCGTCATGCTGCCCCAGCACACACCCCATTGAATTGTCAAGTACTGTCAAGTATAGTATTAGAGGTCTCCCTTCCACTGGAGGCATAAGAATGGGTGGCTCTTGGAGGTACTCCTTTATCTTTTCAAAAGCAGCCTGACATTCATCGTTCCAACGTACTACTTGATCTTTCTTCAGTAATTTGAAGATTGGATCACAAGTAGCAGTTAGATGTGAGATGAATCGGGCAATGTAATTCAGTCGTCCCAGAAAGCCTCTGACTTCTTTCTCTGTCTTGGGAGTTGGCATCTCTTGTATGGCTTTTACCTTGGCAGGGTCCACCTGAATACCTTTATCGCTTACAATGAAACCTAGCAATTTTCTGGACCTCACCCCAAAGGTGCATTTGTTGGGATTCAACCTCAGCTTGTATAACTTCAATCGGTCAAACAGCTTCCGCAGATGGTCAAGGTGTTCTTCCTCAGTTTGGGACCTTGCAATCATGTCATCAACATATACCTCAATCTCATGATGGATCATATCATGAAATAAAGCAACCATGGCACGTTGGTAGGTTGCCCCAGCATTTTTCAACCCGAATGGCATGACCTTGTAGCAGAAGGTGCCCCACTGAGTCACAAAGGTAGTCTTTTCCATATCTTTCGGAGCCATATTGATCTGATTATACCCTGAAAAACCATCCATGAAGGAGAACACCTTGTGTTGAGCAGTATTGTCAACAAGAACGTCGATGTGAGGTAGAGGGAAATCATCCTTGGGGCTCGCCCTGTTCAAATCCCTGTAGTCGACACACATTCTGACTTTACCGTCCTTCTTTGGCACTGGCACCACGTTGGCAACCCATTGAGGGTAAGAAGTTACTGCTAGAAACCCGGCATCGAATTGCTTCATAACCTCAGCCTTGATCTTTTCGGACATCTCTGGATGCATACGGCAGACTTTTTGCTTTACCGGAGGGCAGTCTTCCTTGGTAGGCAGGTGATGAACTACAATGTCGGCGTCCAAACCAAGCATGTCTTCGTAAGACCAAGAAAATATCTCCATGTAATCATGTAGCATCTGGGTCAACCGTTGCTTCACGCTGAGCTCTAGATTGGCACCAATCTTGACCTCTTTTCTATCTGTCTCAGTACCCAGGTTAACTGTTTCCACCGGCTCTTCGTGTGGTTGAATAGCCCTCTCTTCCTGGAGTAGCAGTCTTGCGAGTTCTCCAGGCACTTCGCAATCATCTTCGCCTTCGTCTTCGGCCAAGTTGATCGGATTCTCGAAGTCATAACTGGTGGTAGCAGAGCTGTTACCAGTGAGATCCAGAGTGGATTGAAACCTGTATGAGTGAGTGTGTGTAAATATAGCTGTTTTGCAATATATAACACAGAAAGAAAAAGAGCACAAGATTTGAAATGCAACAAACGTCCAATGTTTTGATTGATGATATATGGAAATTTCATACAAAAAGCCCTCACAAATGGAGCTACGATGCCCCGGGTAGGACACCGAGCCAATAAAAGTTTCAACATATTGTTTGTTACAAATTGAAAATCAAAAGAGTTAATTACTGCGTGACAAATGTGATAGGTGTAAAATCCTTTGCCGTCCAGTTGCTTGGTCCGTTGCTGGTGGTTGGATAGATCCAACTGTCAAACTCTGCTTCCTCTACGTCCTCCTCGATAGCATTCACCCTTGGGTTGGAGATAAACACCGAAGCCTTTCTGATCTTTTCCTTGCGCACAACCCTCTGAGCCTCTGCAGTAAAGCCCAGCCCAAACTTGTCATTATTTTGAGTGAAGTCAGGAAGCTGACCCCAGTTTGCACATTTGCCTTTCTCGATTACAGCCCGGACATCCTTCAAGGACGCCATCTTCAACGGAAAGTCTTCTTCCACCACTGTTTCAGCTGATGCCAAAATTGGAGGTACCTCCTCAAAATGCTGAAAGGGGGTTTCAATAAACTCCCCGTCCATCTCGATATACCGGAATGAATTCAAGTGACTTACCATGTATTCCTCCTCACCCTACACAGTAACAATCTTCCCTTTGACAGGGTATTTGAGCTTTTGGTGTAGAGTGGATGTTATTGCCCCAGCCTTGTGAATCCAGGGTCGGCCCAACAAGCAGGAATAAGATGGACGAATATCCATTACATAGAACGTTGAGTCGAAGACTTGGGAACCCACACGAATAGGAATGTCTACTTCACCGTGCACCATCCTCTTAGAACCGTCGAAGGCTCTAACAATGATGTTACTAGGTTTCAATTCCAGGCCCTCACAATCCAAGCGATCCAATGCCTTTTTGGGCAAAATATTCAAGGAAGAACCGGTATCCACCAACACGTGTGCGAGAGTAGTGCCCCTGCACTCTATAGAGACGTGCAGGGCATCATTGTGATTTTTCCCTTTGGCGGTAAGGTCAGCATCTAAGAACCCCAAGCCATTGTCAGCCGTCAAATTAGCCACACAGTCAGTGAATTGATCTGCAGAGGTCTCTTGCGGCACATGGGCCGTTTTCAGAAATGAAATCAGGGCTTTTGCATGGGCCTCTGAGCATAGCAGCAATGATAGCATAGAGATTTTGGAGGGGGTATGCCCCAACTGTTCAACAACATTGAAGTCACTCTTTTTAATGATTTTAAGGATTTCCTCCATTTCTTATTGGGAGGCTTCGACAACAGTCTTTTTTGGTGCCTCCGTCCTGGCAGGCAAATCGGCAGCAACTTCTTTGCCCCGAGCATCGGAGGACCCGGCGGCAGTAGTAGACACAGGAACTTGATTTGGAACATGCACACTTGCGGGTGTGATGATGAGAGGTTTTCGGATAACTGGTGGCGCAATGTCAGGCGAGAAGAGCCTGCCACTGCGAGTAATCTTGGCGGGACCAGTGATGTTACTGATACTGGTACCGGTGTTGAACTCCTGCTTCACTCCAAGCACATACACATCGGCCCTATAATGCCATGGGACAGCTTTATCAGACTCATAGGGGAGAGGCCCCGGGACAGTAATGGTAATGGGTGCAACAGACATAATTTGGACTGGCTTCCTCGGGGGAGCTTTGGTAGGATTGTAAATTGTGACAACAGATACTTCTTCAGCGGAAACAAATGGAACAGCAGTTTTCTTGAACAAAATTTCTTTGCTATCCATCAGGCTTTGGATGCCTGATTTCAGCAGCGGACAACCGGTAGGGATAACAGCACACAGGAGGCAACCCTTGCTACAACCCGGAAATAAACCGGCTAGTAGTAAGTTCCTCTTAACAGTCAATAAAGGGGTAGCAACATCATTCACCGAAACAACATACAAATCTTCCTCGACGGAATTTACTCTATGCTGGGGCATAGGAGCAGTTACAACATTTGGCCTCTCAGGCACTTCAAACTGAATTTCCTTTGCATCGATAAGGTCTAGCACTTTATTTCTCAAGGCCCAGCAATCATCAGTAGTGTGCCCGGGGCTATCAGAATGATAAGCACAATGGGCGTTTGGGTTATACTTAGGAGACGCAGTATTCACGACCTTAGGAGCCTCTTTGATGGTCACCAAGTTGGTTGATAACAGTTGTGGTAAGATTTGTGACAAGGTCATACTCAGCTGAGTATACTGCCTCTTGGGCCTTTCACCTCTTTGTTGATTGTACTGCTGAGGAGCAGCAACAGGCTTTGAAATGACTAAGGCATTGACGGCTTGGCGACTTTCTGGCTTGACTTGTCTTCTAGGACCATAGACGGCACTTGCTTCTTTCTTGAAAGGCCTCTTCTCAGTACTTGCAGAGGCAGCTTTTTGTATCTTTCCTGACCTGATGCCAGCTTCTATCCTTTCACCCGTCAGAATCAAATCCGTAAACCCAGCGGAGGAGTTACCAACCAAATGATTGAAAAATGGACCAGACAAGGTCCCTAGAAACATATCAACCAGCTCACGATCAGTCAATGGAGGCTGCACCCTGCCAGCCAAATCTCTCCATTTTTGTGCATATTCTTTGAACCCTTCGCCCGTTCCTAGAGACATACCCTGAAGTTGGGTACGCGTAGGAGCGAGATCAGAATTGTATTGATATTGTCTATAGAATGCGGTTGCCAAATCTTCCCAGTGTCGGATACTAGTTCCATCTAGTTGATAGAACCACTCAAGCTGTGACCCCGAAAGGCTATCTTGGAAGAAGTGAATCCAAAGGTTCTTATCTGCCGTGTAAGGTTGGATCTTCCTTACGTACGACCTTAGATGCAGCTTTGGACAGGAAGCCCCGTCATATTTGGCAAAGGCATGCGCCTTAAACTTGTGTGGGATTACTACCCCAGAAGATAAGCCCAAATCTCCGAAATCCAGCCCCGGCACATTCTGAATCTCCATGGCGCTCAAGCGGTCCTCTAATTGCTTGTATCTGTCAGTAGCAGGTGGGTACTGTTCGTCATTGTAGTCCGTCTCGTTGTCGGAGACTGCAGGACTAGGAGCTCCTCCCCCTTGGGGACTGTCTTTCTCAGCAGAGGAAGTAGTTGGATCAACCTCATTGTGGAGTGTGTTCCCAAACCTGTGTCCGGTGTTGAATAACACAGTCCTCTTTTTCTTCTTCTTCTTCAGGAGTAGAGCCTTCAACTCTTGCTGACCTTGGGCCAGGCTCAGGACCATTTCTTGAAACTGGGCACTTTGGGCCTGAAGGGCCTTGATTGCTTGCTCACTGGATGAATCTGGATCCATGATGACTGTTCAAAATAAACAGCGAAGGAGATTAAGCAACCTGTGAAAAAGGGTACCTGTTATGCATATGGTGCAATGAGATGCGTATGTTTTATGTTTTCAAAGACCAACAAGATTCAACTTTGTAGACAAAAGGGAAACACACTTCATTAGATTCAAATTTTAAATTGTTCAACAACTTGCCCTTAGGCATTACAGGAATGAAAAATACTGGAAAGGAAATAAAAGCTGTAAAAGGAAATATCCAAAGCCCATCAGTGCTCCCATGGCCTCCTCTTCTCAATGTGGATGTAGTTATTTAGGACCCGCTCCTCCTCCAATTGTTTAGTCAGCCTCTGGATCTTCCGTTCATGTTCGTTGAACTTTTCCCGATAAAAATCCCGTTCTTCCTTTAGCTGCGCCCAAGATCTCTTCATTGTGTCAAAATCAGTGGGTATCTGAGGAGGGAGGACAGTTGGAGGAACCCCATCTTCATCAGGAGATTCAAGAATGATAGGTCTGACAGCTTCGTACGGCATACCTAACTTCTGAGCATGGATGCGGACCCATCTGCAATAGGGTTCCATTGGTAGGGAAGTCTTTGGTCCCAACTCATGTGGGTCAGCCTTGTGAATTCTGTCCCAAGCCTTAATGAATCCATGGTGTAGTTTGTCACTGTCTACTTGAAATTCAAAATGGAAGTGAGGAACCAACATTTCATGAGGCCCTACTCTTCTGGCTCTTCCAAACTGGCGGAGAGCTAAGCATGGATTATAAGAGATTCCCCCTTGGATACCAATCAACGGAACATTAGGGTATTCTCCGCAACGATCAATAACAGCTACCTCATCCAAACCTCGGAGAGTCTAAGTGATGTCACTATCAGTGAGAGACATTAGCCTATGAGCCCAACCCTTTCCTTCTTCATTCTTCAGCACGAACTTAGGAAGGTGTGAAATAAACCACCTCACTAGCAAAGGAGCACAACACCACGGAGTTCCCCGTTTTCGAGCAGTACGAGCATAGAGTTGTTGCAGGATATCACCCAAAAGAGTGGGTACAGGATTCCAAGACATGAAGATCCTTATGGCGTGGATACTGATAAAGGTGTCAGGATTGGGAAACAATACCAGACCATAGATTAAGAGATCCAGAATGTCTTCGTATGCTTTGAAGTCTAAGTCATTCCAGAAATCATTAGCTTTGCCAACCAGAAACTTGACCAAAAAGCCCTTAACTCCACTCCTAGTTTCCCAGTTAGCCAATATCTCTTCTTTGGTCAAGGGGAGAACTGCAGCAACCTCTTCATGCCTAGGAGTCTTTTCCCAACCAGTGAATGGAGTTTGTTCCAAAACAGGGACCCCAAGCAGATAAGAGAATTCTTCCAGGGTAGGGACCAGCTGGAAGTCTTGAAAAGTGAAACAATGATACAGGGGGTCATAAAACTGGGTCAGAACACTTATCAGTTGTTGGTCCCATTTTGCAGTGATCAAGCCAAGGAGAGAACCATGTCTGCTGATGAAGGAAGTAGTGTTTGGAATCCTACCAACCAAATCCTTGAGCAAAGTTGGTGGTTGAACAAAGTTGAGCCGGATAGTATTCCTACGCACGGGTATCATGATGTCCTACAAAACAGAGCAAAGATGAAACTTTTTTTTGTCTTTGAAATGGGTTAGTCCTTATACAGGATGCATGCAATGGTATGATGGCATGATGCTATGATGAAGCACACCACAAGTATGATAAGGCACACAAGTCACACAAGACAACCCTTAGGTTTCAGGCCAGCATGAAGTTTAGGTATTACCCTCTTTTAGTTTCGTTGGTTAAAACATGTCCTATCAAAAGTAACCGGGTTCTAGAGGATCTCAAATCATTGACTACCCTCAATCGGTCATAACTCCAGCATCACAATCTTTTCTTGCGGCCAGAACCATCGCGAGAGTTTAGCCTCAATGAGTGTAGCATACTGCTACTGTTCTATGGCCAAGTTTGGTCAATTTAGGGTTCTAAGGTTGGTTGGTGTTTAATGACTCCTTAGAAGACCCATATTCTCCTCGTTGCAACACAAGGGATATAGGTACAGACCAAGGTGCCACACCAACGTAGCCACTGCTTCACCCATGTCGGTCTACGCCGGACAGGTCCCTCACAGATTATGCTACCTAAAAAGGGTATTCCCCAGATCCGAGTTAGGATCTATGAAACTCCGATGCAAAGCCCACAAATATAAAAGCAAACAAGGCAAACAATTGAAAACAAAGGTGATCTAAGCCCTAAGGTTACTCCACTTTTAGTTTATTCCCCAGCAGAGTCGCCAGTTCTGTGATACGGTGGGAGAACTGACTATGGTTTTGCGTTTGTTTTCGCAAATGTTTCGGTTGAGCAAGAGTCGCCACCGACTTTTTATTTTATCCTAAGGAAAGGTTTAAAAAGCACAGCAAAAACCTTTGAGATGTTTTCTTGGGTTCGGGGAGTAGATTATAGAAAGGGAAGGTATTAGCACCCTTTCTATCCATGGTTATCCATGGGCTCTTAGTTACTTGCTTAAATCAACTTGCCTTTTGTTTTCAATTTGTTTGAAATGGTGCTTTGTGTGTGTGGGGGTTTGAAAATGTTTTGAAAAGAAGCCAATGTGGTGGCAACCTTTGTAATGATCCATGTTGGGATGTATACAAAGGTGTATGTCTTTTGAAAAGGTTTTCATTTGTTTTTGAAAGTTGTTTTTTTGAAAGTGTAGTGATGTGTGGTTTTAGAAAATAGGCAAGTGTTTTGTTTTTGCAAGTTTGATTCAAGTAACTAAGAGGTTGTCTACTCCTAAATTTCTCAAAGATTATTGCTATGTTTTAACCCTTTTAACAAGTTTGTTCCACCATTGCATTTGGTGGACAATCTTGTGTTAGGATGTGAAAGGGACGGGCGCGGGTCATCGTTTAGACCATTATTGCAATGGTGCCAAGTATCTTTGGGAAATTTTCTTTAAGGGACTTGATCATTTTTAGGAAACTTTCGAAAGCGTCATCGAGGGACTATGATCATTTGAATTGTGTTTGTTTTTGCCCAAAGAGACCTAACATGCAATATGGCCCATTTATTGAAGGCAACAAGTGGAATAACCTAGGGGGTGCAAGTGTGATTTGTGTTGTCCATTTTCATGCTTGTTTATCTTGAAATTAAGTCAAACTATTTTTGTTTTTTTGATTCGCATACAAACTCTAATTCTAACATGGTATAATTAGAAAGCAATAAAGTGCGAAAAATAAATTTACTAAGCTATTACAACACAATATATGGGAAGGGGGGTACAAATGTTCAAATGGGGATTTTTGACAAGGAATTTAAACCTAAACTATTACATCAATATGAAATTCTTTACAAGATATTTAATTGCACAAATTAAATAAAATAAGAATAAATATGCAAGATGCAAAAAATGTTTTTTATGTGTATAAAAAAAAGTATTTTTTGTATGTCAAATAAACAAAATGAAAAGTATTATTTTTTGGAGTTTTTTTATGTTTAGGGCAAAACCCTAATTTTATTAAATAAAATGTATTAATTATTTAATATGTACAATATTTATTTATTATATACAAAAATAAAATAAAAATGAAATATATTTGTCAAAAGGTATTTTTTTTATATTAAATATTAATAAAAAATAAAAAGTGTGTATATCTTCTATTTTACCCTAAATATATTAATATGTATATATGTATTTGTAGTATTTATTAAATATATATATTATATACAAAATAATAATATTTAATATTTATAAAAAAAAGGTATATTTTATGTAAAATATTTTCAGAAGATAAAAGAAAATAAAAATGGAAAATAGAATGTGTTTGCATATTTTAGTATTTTTTTTTAAATAAAAGCAAGTTTATATATTTATTTATGTACAAATACTTATCTAAACAAATAAATGCCTAATAAATTCAAAAATGGTTCAAAAAATTATTTTTATATTTTTAATATCATGAGGAAAAATAAATAAGTCAGAATAAAAAAAGAAAAGTCAAAAAATCATGAAAATAAGCAAAATGGGCCTAGGGGGTGTGAAAGTAATAACATGGTGTAAAAAGAAAAGTCAAACAGGCCCAGCCCATGAAGACCTTCTTCAACCTCCAGCATTTCTGTTTGAACAAAAACACGCGCCTCTTTTCTTCCATTGCAAGGTCCTGATTCTTTGAGTTTTAGCAAAAACTTACAACACCAAAAATGTTAAGCATCCTCTCACGAGTTCACACATATAAAGAACATGTTTTAACTCTCAGAAATGAGAGAGAATTTCTTCTCCCCCAATTCTTAACCTAATTTTCGTTCCAAGTTCAGACATCAAATTCTCTAAGCATACATAATATAAATGAAATCTAATCACATGGGCATGTTCAGGGCTATGAATGTGACATGTTTTCTTCACAAACCTAAAGCTAACAATGCCTGGATAGAGAGATTCGTGTTCATGAACTTACCTGTTCAGTTGAAGTTGTATCTGGTGATTGAGGTGTCTTCAGTGCAAGGTGATGATTGGTACAGCTTCCTTGATGTCCAGGGATGCTATTCCAAGCTTTACTTTGTCTTGAAACCTTTTGAATCGTGCTATGGAACTTCAACTGCAAAACAAGAAAATGAAAATGGTGATGTTGCCTGGGAGTGTTACAGGTCGTGTTTGAGGTTTTGATTAGCTTCAAGGGATGTTAGGGAATGTGTTTGATGTGTTTTTAGCAAGAAAGCATGGAAGGTTTGAGCTATGGAACTCAAACTGCAGGGATGCCCTGTTTTGAGCAGTTTGAAGGTGATTCTGGGAATGAGAGTGTTTGGGACTTGGTTTGCTCGGGTTCTAGCTCAGGATGGATGTCTTGAATCTGTTTGATAAGTTTTCCTAAGCCTTGGTTAACTAATGTGAGAGTTGGTTCATGTTATGCAATGTTTCTTACACTTTAAGCAAGCAATGGCCAAGTTGAGTTTCTAGCTTGTACAGGCCCCTCTAATGTGCTGCATAACTCAGTCTTGATCAGTGTGATTAACTCATAAACTTGTGCCAAAGAGATTTCAAATGTACTTGCTTGGATTTGCTTTAGACATAAAGTGTAACTTTTGCAAAAATGGATATAATGCTTTTTCCAATTTGGGATTAAACCTTTAGGCAATGCTTGAACACATAGAACATGGTCTTGGCACAAAGGATTGGCATTAAATTTATGAGTGTAATTGAGATAAAAGACCTGTAATCAAGGGAAGCATGCTGAATTCAAAGTGGCACAAATGTATGAACATGTAACTTGGCCAATTCAAAAGTGAGTTTTTCCCATATTGTCAAATTCGATTCTCCCTAACCATGAGGTTGTTTGATGAGTTCTTGGACATTTTGGAAATCTTGGAATGCGTGCTACAATCCATATTTGAAGTGCAAATTGAAATTCCAAGTGGAAGTGTGTGAAAAATTGTCTTGAAGTTAGGTAAAATTCCTGCCTAAAATAGGTCAAATTTTCTCTAAGTTAAGAATGGTTTGGTACCCTTGTTCCAAAAATTGTAACTTGAGATACAAGCCTCTTTTGGGAAAACTTTGTGAATCAAAGTTGTAGATTATACAATAGGCTACAACTTTCATGTTTTGACTTTTGCTTGAATCCAAATGAATCTTGGTGAGAAAGTGGGACAAAGTTAGGAAAAAATTAGGGTTTTTCATAACTTAGAAAAATTCTAAGTTATGAAAAATCTTCATTTCAAACCCTAATTTGCAATTCTTGATTTCTTGATGAACAAGTTTCATGTTTTGGCATGTTTTGATGAAAAATGAATCTTGACACTTGATTTTGACCAAAAAGTCAAAGTTTGACTTTTCAGTATACAGTCAAAATTGATCAATTGACTGGGAAATTCAACTGTCAATCTTGTGTATTTGGGATCTTTTGAAGTTGTTGAGCATGTCAAGAAAATTCCATGGGGTCCTTGAGTCCATATGTGAGCTTGGTTTGCCATTGGCTAAGTCAAACAGTCAAAAATTGCCTTTGTGCAGTCAAAACCCTAAAAATGACCATTTTGCCCTTTTGGTGATCTGATCAAATTTCTTGTGGAATTGTGATCCAAACTTGATAAAATGATCCATGTGAGTTCATAATGTTGATGTGGGTCAATTTTCATGAGATTTGACTGTCAATTGGCCACAGTTGACTTTTTCCCCAATACAGTTGATTTCTAGGTCAACTGTCCAATTGACTGGGCAAAATTTGGAATCAAGATTTGAAACTTGGTATGGATAATCTTGGGAGTCTAATATGAAGCATGAAAGTCATCTTAGGCATTTTAGGTCAAAATATCTTTGTTCAAACACAAACCCTAATTTGGGTCAACAGTGCAAGGAGAAGTCTTGAGCAGAGGAAACCCTAATTGGATCTTGAGCTCCAAGGGTTTTGTGATGAGAAAATGCTGGGGAAATGGGAGGGAAAATTTTGGGGTACAACACTGTCTTATAGAAAGTCAGATACGGTGTCATAACTTTGAACGTGACATTGAGTATCTGCAGCCAGAATTTCAATTGGCATCAGAGCAGGCACCCTGCCTGTATTACTGGGTGAGATCTAGGGATATCACTTTCTGGCACTATGGACAAAGAAGGAGTTTTTGGAAACAGACCACCCATTCTGGATGGATCAAATTATGACTACTGGAAACCTCGTATGATTGCCTTCTTAAAATCGATGGACAAAAAGGCCTGGAGAGCTGCTGACAAAGGTTGGAACCATCCCACCATAACTGAGAAAGATGGGACAATCAGTCTGAAGCCTGAGGAAGAATAGAGTAAAGAAGAAGATGAGTTAGCCCTGGGTAATTCCAAAGCTTTAAATGCCTTGTTCAATGGAATTGATAGAAACATATTCAGACTAGTACATCAATATGAACTGACCAAGGAAGTTTGAGACACTCTCAAAACTACCCATGAGGGCACCTCCAAAGTAAAAATGTCAAGGCTTCAGATGATGACTACCAAGTTTGAGAATCTAAAAATGATGGAAGATGAAACCATTCATGAGTTTCACATGAACATCTTGGAGATTGCCAACACCTCAGGAGCATTGGGAGAAAAGATGTCAGAAGAAAAACTGGTGAGAAAGATTCTCAGATCCTTGCCTAAAAGATTTGCAATGAAGGTAACTGCTATAGAGGAAGCCAAGGATATCAGCAAGTTGAAAGTGGATGAACTCATTGGGTCTCTTCAGACTTTTGAGATGGGGATCACTGAAAATGTTGACAAAAAGAACAAGAGCATAGCACTTGTATCCAACACTGAAGATGAAAACAAGGAGGATGAAGAAGAAAATATTTCAGAAGCTATAGCCATGCTTGGAAGATAATTCAACAAACTCATCAAAAGAATAGATCCAAAGTCAAGGTCTAATGTTCATAACATCCCATCTGACATTGACAGTTCCAGCAGAAGACCAAGGTCAGAAGAGAAGGGAAATCAAGGCATAGGAATTCAATGCCATGGTTGTGAAGGATATGGGCATATTCGAGATGAATGCCCTACCTTTCTTAAGAAACAAAAGAAAGGAATGACTGTTACCTGGTCTGACTGTGATTCAGAAAGTAATTCTGAAGAAGAATCTGCCAAACTAGTTACTACTCTAACTGGTGTTTGCACCTCTGAAAGTGACACCAGTGATGAGGAAGTGACATTTGAAGAACTGGTTGATACTTACAAGAAACTGTGTATCAGAAGTGCTGAAGTCTGTGTGCAGAATGAGAAACAAACAAAACTCATCATAAAGCTGGAGGCTGAAAAAAGGGCAGATCTTGAAACTATAAGTCATCTAGAAGGGGAAGTTCAAATGCTGAACTCAAAACTGAACCAGATGACCAAATCTGTCAAGATGCTGACAAATGGAACAGACAAATTGGAAGAAATCCTTCAGGTTGGACAAACTGTGGGAAACAAGTTTGGTCTAGGATTTGTGGCAGCAAAGAAATCTGGTACAGACAAGAAGATCAGGTCTAATAAACAAATGTCAAAGCAGATGTCTCAACATAACTCTCAACATCAGGAACAGAGACATATGAAGAAAAGGTACCAAAGATGGAGATGTCATCATTGTGGGAGGTATGGCCACATAAAGCCTTTCTGCTTCAGATTGCATGGATACCCTAATCAGAACTCAGGTGTCAAACCTAAGTCTAAAAAGGTACCACATACTCCTAAATGGAAGAAAAAGGCTACTGCCCTGATAGCCCATACTTCCCTGAGGGTCTCTGCAAAGGAAGACTGGTACTTTGACAGTGGGTGTTCTAGGAACATGACTGGAATCAAGAACCTCCTCAATAATATTAAACCTCACACCACTAGTTTTGTGACCTTTGGAGATGGTGCTAAAGGTGAAATCAAAGGAGTTGGTAATTTGGAATGCCTTGGAGTTCCAAACCTGAATGAAGTACTACTGGTAAAAGGCATGACTGCTAATCTCATTAGTATCAGTCAATTGTGTGATCTAGGATTCAAGGTCAATTTCTCAAAATATGAATGTCTTGTAATTAATGAAAAACAAGAAGTTGTAATGAAAGGAGTCAGATCTAAAGACAACTGTTACTTGTGGGAGCCTGAGAACACTAATTTCTCCACTGTGTGTTCCATTGCAAAAGAAGAAAAAGAGGTGAAACTGTGGCACCAAAAACTTGGCCATCTTCATCTAAGAGGAATGAAAAGGATTATCTCCATGGAGGCAGTCAGAGGGATTCCAAGACTGCAAATTGATGAAGGGAGAGTTTGTGGTGAATGTCAGGTTGGTAAGCAGACTAGGATGTCACATCCAAAGTCAAGACATCTGACCACCTCTAAGGTTCTAGAACTTCTTCATATGGATCTGATGGGACCAATGCAGGTGGAGAGTCTTGGTGGAAAAAGATATGCCTATGTTGTTGTGGATGATTTTTCCAGATTCACCTGGATTAACTTCATTAGGGAAAAATCTGATGTATTTGAAGTTTTTAAAGAATTGTTTAAAAGAATTCAAAGAGAAAAAGAAGGGTGTATTGTCAGAATCAGAAGTGATCATGGCAAGGAATTTGAAAACAACAAGTTTGATGAATTCTGCTCCTCAGAAGGAATTAGTCATGAATTTTCTTCTCCTATAACTCCTCAGCAAAATGGAGTTGTGGAAAGGAAAAACAGGACCATACAGGAATCTGCCAGAGCAATGATACATACCAAAAGACTTCCTATGTACTTTTGGGCTGAAGCTATGAATACAGCCTGCTATGTCCATAACAGGGTCACCTTGAGAAAGGGAACCTCATCCACCATATATGAACTCTGGAAAGGAAGAAAACCAACTGTGAAGTACTTCCATGTGTTTGGTAGCAAATGCTATATTCTGGCAGATCGTGAACAAAGAAGAAAACTGGACCCTAAAAGTGATGAAGGCATATTTCTAGGATACTCCTCAAACAGCAGAGCTTATAGGGTATTGTTGTACCCCAAAATTTGCCCTCCCATATTCTTCAAGAAATTGCCAAGCCAAGTCACAAAATTCCCCAAGGGTTGCACAGTGCAAGGGCCTCCTAAACAGTCAAAATTAGGGTTTTGAGTCTGATCAAGAAAAGGAAGTGTTCAAAGGCTCAATCAAGTCTCATATGCTTACAAACATGGTCAAGCATCCTCATATCAAGTTTCAAGGCATTCAGCTCAAGATTGCACAGTCAAAACCCTAAATTGCACTACAGTCAACTGTAGGGGCAAAATGGTCATTTGACAGTCAAAAGTTCAAATTTTTGGTCAACATATCATTTTGAAGCCACAAACATCATTTGATCAATGCTTGATCATGATTCTCAAAATTTGGCTCAGAAAATCATCAAGATGCAAAAGTTTCCTTATTTGGACAGCTGAAAAAGTCAACTGAAATTGACCAGGGCATAACTTTCACATGGATTATCAGAAAAATTCCATCCAAATCTCATTTTGAAGAGAAAGACATTTCCTACAACTCATCTTCATACTTCAAGTCCAAGAAATGCTCTCACAAAAAGTTATCAATTTCAACATTATAGGTCATTTTCAAAAGTCAACAAAAAGGGACTTTAAGTCAAAGGCCATAACTTGAGATTGGAAAATCAAAATGACATGGGACCAAAGGCATTGGTTAAAGGACTCAAAGACCTTTCCAAAATGTCCAAGAACATGAGAAAAGCTTAAAAATTGAGCAAGTTATGCATTGGAGAAGTTGGGAAATTTTTGTGAAATGGCAAAAGTCAACTATCCTTGAAACTTCAATTTTTGACAAAAGGGCCCACTTTCTTCCACTTGATTCAGCCTTGTCATGCCACACACGTGTCCCATGATTAATTTCAAGATCAAACATTGATTTTTCTATTTTATTTAATTTTTATTAATTTAATTCATTTTAAATCTTTAATAATTCAAATAAAATTTAAAAATCAATGGAATAGTGTCATTTGAATTTGAATAGCTTCCATATATCATGTGCCAGCTCACAAACTCATGCTAGGGTTAGGTTGTACACCAAGTCTTGGTTTTGCTTAAAAAAGGGAAAGTTTGTTAATGGTGAAAAACCTAAGACTAGTTCTCTCATGGGCATGGATCAAGGCCAGCTAATGACTTAATTCCCTTCCCTCATAAGTACTGAGTCTAACCCTAATCACAGGACACTGAATGCTGCGCAGGAGACACCATTGCTAACTTGAAAATTGCCATAGAAACTCAAAACTGAATTCATTGATAGGGGGGGATTCAAGGCATAAAAGTTTTTCCAATAGCTTCCTCAAGTCCTCCTGATCACATTGCAATCTAAAACGTCAACTTAAACTCCAGGAATTGGTATATAGAACCCTCCCTGTACAGCAAAAAAGTGACAATCGTATTTTCAATTCTAAGCATCCTCATGACATTCTAATTATGGATTCTTGTTCCTTGTGATGTTTTAAAGCTAACCCTTATGTTTAATTTGATTATCATGCTGTATATGAGGTTTTGCCATGCGCGATTTCTAGGGTTTTTCAGAGCTTAAATTTAGGGCTTCTTAAAAGAGGAAAAATTGGACATCCTCAGTACCATGGTTGGATTCAACGTGTAGAGACGAAGAAGAATCACTTATCGCGCTTAATTTATGAATGTTATAGGTCTATTCGCTATTTTCTGTTAGCTAGCCAAAGGGGACGCGTGCAAAACTGTTGCCTAAAGCTTTATGTTACAGGGACGATGAAGAGGACGATGCGTTGTCAAAACGTGATAGGCGGATTCAAACTTTCGCGCGCTGACTCCCACTAATACAGTTTTTCTTTTATATTATTTATTTGATATTATATATTAAACGTGATCAAACTGGCTCAGTGGCAGGTACCTATGCTTGTAGCGTTCAAGACCTGGGTTCGAGTCCCAGGTCTGTGTAACTTTCAATATTATTTTTCCATATTAGTTCCTATGCAGGCACAACATTGCAGATCACCATACGCTCATCATACCAAACCATCCACGCGCCTAGCACATTCAAATCAAAGGCCAGGATTCAACGAACACGCTGCACCCCCAGTCAACAAGCCACATAATGCATGGAAAGGTCAACGAATTGCAAGCTTATTGGGCCAGCTTCTTGGATCACACCTCACAATTGGGACTGAACCCCCCACTGGTTTGCAATTTCCTATTTTTTGTCTTTCTCATTTTTTTAATTGTTATCTTATTTTCTTTATTATTTTTAATTTGATTAATTATTTTACAAAATACAAAAAAGGCTAAAAATCAGAAAAGACAAAATATAATAAATAATTTTTATTTTAATATTTTTCTTGTAAATAAATTAGCATGTAAATAAATTTAGTATTAAATAGGTTTTAATTTTAATTCTTTTTAATAACTAAAAATCCAAAACATAGAATTTAGGTTTAGTTGATAATTTTTTCCTTTTAATTTTTCCTTTTTTTATAATAATATTACTCATTTTATTTTCATAATTAAAAATGCATGTAAATTAACTTAGGTTTCATTTAGATCTTAATTTAATATTTTTCATAATAAATCTAAAAAAACATTAGAATTAGGGTTTACATCTTATTTTAATTTTAAATAATTCTTTTTCCATTAAATCTTAAAAAACACAAAACACCAAAAAACAATTTCCTTTAATTTTAATTCCTCATTAATTCTAATTAATTAAATTCATTAACTTTAATTTTTTTGCAAAAAGGGTCCAACGCCCATGTTCTTAAATTCATTTAATTCGCACATTTATTTTATTTCGCTTAATTCATTATGTATCTCTCCCAAAGCCGTGTACACAATTGCTCGCACTTTTATTTCTTTCGCTTTATTTACTTTCCGTCAAATCGGGTCCGGTTTAATTTTGGCGATGTGGACCCGCGCCATTTGTAATAGTCTTAGATTTACTTTTCCCGCAACTTTTAACTGTTAACAAAAGCATGAAAGAATGTATGGACTTAAAATAAAATCAAGCGTAGAACACCAATGAACATGACAAGACAAATATCAATGAAAACGATACACGAATCGCACACACCACCCCTAGGGTACGCCTCACTGTTGCCTTGCCTCGAAAGGTGATCGTCGAGTAGAGGATGTCTTAGTAAGTCCTCATGATCCGGGAACCTGGCATGAGGGTAGCTTCTAAGGTGTCTTCCCATTGCTCTGGTGATCACCATGTCCCGAACCTCGAATTGACCCGAACACCTCCAACGGTGGTGCTACCTACCTCTCAATGGTGGGATGGCACTACTTTAAAGGACATTTACACAGACGAATTCCTTAGGGTAGGTAGGTTCTCGTAGATACTTGCTCTAACTTCAAAACAAATCAAAAAATACTTTTCACACCAACACATTTTCAAAAAGCTTTCAAAAGCAATTTTTCAAACACTCTTGAGGACCGATACAAGAGTCGAACTGGAATTTTCAAAGAAACTTTTTTTTAAAACCCACAATTGAAAAGCAAGCAAACATTTTTGAAAACACAATGAGCAAGTATCTAAGAGCCCATGGATAACCATGGATAGAAAGGGTGCTAACACCTTCCCTTTCTATAACCTACCTCCCGAACCGAGAGCAATCTCTTTAAAGGAATTTTTCTGTGCTTTTGTCCTTTCCATTTGGAGAAAATAAAAGACGGTGGCGACTCTTGCTTCCGCGACATTTCGCGAACCAGCGTTAAACAGTCAGTTCCAGATCCACCGATCACAGGTATTCAATTCCAGGACCAAAGCCATGATGGAATCAATAAATGTCATAATTGATGATTATCATGAGGAAACAGATGTCCCTTGTAATGTTGAGACATTCTTTGAGACTTCAACTCAATAAAATTATCTACCCAACACCACCACAGCAGAATCTGAATCAAAGGAAGCTAGCAAGATCCCTTCCATCAGAATTCAGAAGGATCATCCAAAAGAGCTCATCATAGGAGATCCCAACAGTGGAGTCATTACAAGATCTAGAGAAATCATCTCAAACTCTTGTTTTGTGTCTAAAATTGAACCAAGAAATGTCAAGGAAGCTTTAACTGATGAATACTGGATTGGAGCAATGCAAGATGAATTGAACCAATTCAAGCAACATGATGTTTGGGAACTAGTTCCTAGACCTGAAAGAACTAACATCATTGGCACAAAATGGATTTTCAAGAACAAATCAGATGCTGAAGGAGTTGTCACCAGGAATAAGGCAAGACTTGTTGCTCAAGGATACACTCAGGTTGAAGGGGTTGATTTTGATGAAACCTTTGCACCTGTAGCCAGGCTGGAATCAATCAGACTCCTATTGTCAATTGCTTGTCTTTTGAAGTTCAAGTTATTTCAGATGGATGTGAAAAGTGCCTTTCTAAATGGGTACTTGAATGAGGAAGCTTATGTGGAACAGCCTAAAGGCTTTGTGGATCCAAACCACCCTGATCATGTCTACAAATTGAGAAAAGCTCTATATGGCCTGAAACAAGCTCCTAGAGCATGGTATGACAGGTTAACAAAATTTCTCTCAGACAAAGGATACAGAAAAGGAGGCTTGGACAAAACCCTCTTTGTCAAAACTGAAGGAGGGAAGTTGATGGTAGCCTAAATATATGTTGATGACATAGTGTTTGGAGGAATGTCAGAACCTATGGTTAAACATTTTGCTGACCAGATGCAGGCTGAATTCGAAATGAGTCTCATGGGAGAACTGACTTATTTTCTTGGACTGCAAGTCTCACAGATGGAAGACTCAATCTTTTTATCTCAAAGCAAGTATGCAAAGAACATTGTAAAGAAGTTTGGTATGGAGAATGCCAGTCACAAAAGGACTCCTGCTCCTACTCATTTAAAGCTTTCCAAAGATTCAAGTGGGGTTAAGGTGGATCAAAGTCTGTACAGAAGCATGATAGGAAGTTTGCTGTACTTAACAGCCAGCAGACCTGACATTGCTTTTGCAGTTGGAGTTTGTGCAAGATACCAAGCTGATCCTAAAGTCAGTCATATCAACCAAGTGAAGAGAATTTTGAAGTATGTGAGTGGAACTTACAACTATGGTTTGCTATATTCTCATGGATGTGAACCAACTCTGACTGGTTATTGTGATGCTGATTGGGCTGGTAGTGTTGATGATAGAAAAAGCACCTCTGGAGGATGCTTCTTCTTGGGAAATAATCTGGTTTCCTAGTTCAGCAAGAAACAGAATTGTGTGTCTCTCTCTACTGCTGAAGCTGAATACATTTCAGCTGGTAGTAGTTGTTCTCAAATGATCTGGATGAAACAGATGCTTACTGAGTATAATGTCACACAAGATGTTATGACATTGTACTGTGACAATCTGAGTACAATCAACATTTCCAAGAATCCCATTCAGCATAGTAGGACCAAACATATTGACATAAGACATCACTTTATCAGAGACCTTGTAGAAGAGAAGACAATTAAACTGGAACATGTTGCCACTGAGCTACAGCTGGCTGACATTTTTACCAAGGCACTTGATGCAAATCAATTTGAAAACTTGAGGGGTAAAGTGGGTATTTGCCAACATGAGGAATTGTAGCAATTAATTTTGCTTAAAACAAGGGTTGAAGGAGTTATGCTTGTTAAGTGTGTTCTGATTGGGTTAAACTTATATTTTCCCATTTCCTTCAAATTTTTTAAGAAGTTGAATAGACACTCTTTTTCCTCCTTCCCCTCTCGTCTCCGCATCAAAACCCAGTCTCTCAATCAAAATTTTCTCTCCAGTTGCTATTGGTCTTTGTGATCGGTGGATCTGGAACTGACTGTTTAACGCTGGTTCGCGAAATGTCGCGAAAGCAAGAGTCGCCACCGTCTTTTATTTTCTCCAAATGGAAAGGACAAAAGCACAGAAAAATTCCTTATAGAGATTGCTCTCGGTTTGGGAGGTAGATTATAGAAAGGGAAGGTGTTAGCACCCTTTCTATCCATGGTTATCCATGGGCTCTTAGATACTTGCTCACTTGTGTTTTCAAAATTGGTTTGTTTGCTTTTCAACTGTGGGTTTTAAGAAAAAGTTTCTTTGAAAATTTCAGTTCGACTCTTGTATCAGTCCTCAAGAGTGTTTGAAAAATTTGCTTTCGAAAGCTTTTGAAAATGTGTTGGTGTGAAAAGTATTTTGTTTTGTTTTGAAATTTAGAGCAAGTATCTAGAGTCGTCTACCTACCTTAAGGAATTCGTCTGTGTAAATGTCCTTTAAAGTAGTGCCATCCCACCATTGAGAGGTAGGTAGCACCACCGTTGGAGGTGTTCGGGTCAATTCGAAGTTCAGGACATGGTGATCACCAGAGCAATAGGAAGACACCTTAGAAGCTACCCTCATGCCAGGTTCCTGGATCATGAGGACTTACTAAGACATCCTCTACTCGACGATCACCTTTCGAGAGGTAAGGCAACAGTGAGGCGTACCCTAGGGGTGGTGTGTGATTTGTGTGTCAGATTCGGATATTTTATCTTGTTCATGTTTAAAGGTGATCTATGCGTTCGTTTTTATTTAAGGCCATTTATTCTTGCATGCATTTATTTAACAGTTAAAAAGATGCGGAAATTAAAAGTTCTAAACTATTACAAAGGCGCGGGTCCACATCGCCAAATTAAAATCCAGGACCCGATTTGACAGAAAGTAAAGAAATAAAGTAAAGTGCGAGAAATTAATATTACACGGCTTTGGGAGAATTACATAAATAATTGAAGGAATGAAATAAATAAATTGCGCGAATAAATTAAAATTGCACGTTCGAGGGCGTTGGACCCTTTTGAAATTAAATTGAATTAAAAGTTGATTAATTATTTTATTAAAAAAGAAAAGAAATGTTTTTTTAGGTTTTTTGTATTTATGAAATAAAGAAATTAAAATTGAAGAGAAACCCTAATTCTAAGTTGTTTTTAATTATTAATGAAAAAATATTAAAGTTTAACCTAATTTACTAAATATTTAATGTACATGTTTATTTACAAAAAATAAATGATAATTAATAACAATAATAATGAGAGAAGGTTATTTATAAAAAGAAAAGGTGAAAAAAAATATCAAAACCCTAATTCTACCTATTTTAGTTTATTAAGAAAAAAATGTTGAAATTGAAACCTAAATTAACTAAATTAATTATTAAAGTTTATTTACAAAATATTAAAATAAAATATATTTTTTATTTTTATGACCTTTATGATTTTTTTATCTTATGAAAATTAATTTATGAAATTAAAGAAAACAATTGAAAACAATTAAAAGAATAAAAAGGAAAATCAAATAAAAAAATAAAAATGTGCAAACCATGAAGGGTATTCAGACCCAAAGGGAGGTTTTTTGTGAGAAATCTGACCCATTAGACAAAAAGCCTTGTTTGACTTTCTGGCATCACGTGCGTGTTCATTGACTCCTGAGTACCGTGGTCTGCATTCTTTGGCCATTGGATTGGGTTTCATGGCCATTTGTGTTCTGGCTGTTGGCCATTTATGTTCTAGCCTCAACGTTCCTTAATCTTCTAGGATGTCTGTCTCGCCATGTATTAGTGTCATGCATAAGTTTTTCTACTTTGGCCATTTGGCTTTTGGCTTTTGGCCATTTGGATTTTGGCCTCAATGTTCCTTAATGAACCTGCATGGGATCCTGTCTAAATCTGCAGTGTTGAATCTCACGAACACATTAAATAAAATCATAAAATGCAAATAAAGCCAATATATGAAGAAATTTAATGTTTAGGCACAATATGGCATGTATGAATGATTATACCCTTTTGATCATGGAGATCAAATCAACCTTACCCTTACTGGAAAAGTAGTGACATGAATGCTTTTATGCCCTTTGGATCATGGAGATCAAGCCAGTCTTACCCTTACTGAAGAAGTAATAAGATGTTGGTTTGTAACTGAGATGGCTTGTTTGTAGTGAGAGAGGGATTTGTAATAAGGATTTCAAGGTTTTAGGGTTCTTGAAAGAATTTGATATTCTAACAGTGTTGTGGCAAGGTTTTTTCTCTCTTTTCCTCCTCTTTTTCTCCTCTCTGGTTTGTGTGAAAAGAAGGTGATTATATAATGGAAATTAGGGTAAAGAAAATGGGCTTTGAATGTGCAATTGGGCCTCCAATGTTCACTTGAGTTCGTCACTTTCCAGGCTAAATCGCAGGGACTTAAGTGCAATTTTTGAAGTTGAAATGTGAAAACAAAATGTAGCCGACATCGATAACTAACTCCTGTCCGAAAATCGGCTCAATCGGATAAACGGTGAATTAGTTATGAATTTTTGAAGTTTCAGCTCAGACAAACTTATTTTGGGCTCCAGTGTCGACTCTGACACGTTCTTCAATAAAAAAATGGTATTGATCGGTGCATAATTTGGTCTCGACTTTTGAAGTAAAGTTGTAGATCTATGAGTCAGTGACCTTGTGTAAAAATATGAGTCCAATCCGATAAAAATTGACCGAGTTATGAATTTTCGAAGTTTCGGCCCAGATGAAATAATATTCAGCATTCAGGATTTTCAGCGTGTCACGCACTCTGAGCAAAAAACGAAGGCCTTTTGAATACCGTTTGAACTCAATACCTTCTGTGAAAATGTAGCCAACTCAATTTGTGAAATTTTGGTGCCGGAACCAGCTCGATATGATGAAAATCGACCAAGTTATGATTTTCTGAACATGACGCAAATAAACTTCTGTCACAAATTTTCTGTGCAAAAATACTTGATAAATCCACATTTTTGAAGACCTTCTGATCGAAATTGGCTTCCAGCCGTGAGAGATGAAAACGTAGATAATGTCAAGACGGAATTTTGGCCACCGGAACGGGTTCAATACAAGCCACGATCTTCAAGTTATGAATTTTTTAGCGCGTAAAAACTGCACTTTCAGCACACTTTTTCATCATATTTCTTCGAGAAAACTCACACATTCGGATACCTTCTTTAAAGAATTGACTCTTGAGCCGAACCTGAATTTGAGAATACGTTATCAGAGATATCTTGGCGAAAGAATACCTGAATATGACGCGCCGAGTTGGACTTGTGAATTTTTCTTGAAATGTTTTGAGAAATATGGGAGGGCAAATTTTGGGGTACAATAGTTGCCCCTGTTCAATCTTCTTAAACCTGAGGATGTAGATTGGCTTGCGTGCCTTTCGTGATCCGAAGGTGGAAGATGATTGAACACTAGAGTGCCCAGAAATTTGCACTCGCATAGTAGAGTATCAGCAACGTGATGACGGGAATGGGCTTATAGATGCCATTTGGAGAGATGATGGATAGGGGGTGGGCTTATAGATGCCATCTGGAGGTGTGACAGAACTTTGTCGGGAATGGGCTTATAGATGCCATTTGGAGACTGTTGGTATATGGATGCGCTTATAGATGCCATGCTAAGAGATGATGGAAGGTGGATGGGCTTATAGATGCCATCTGGATGTTGATCGCATAAGAGATTCCTTAGCGAGAACTTGCGTACCTGCAAAAGAAAAATGATTACCTGACCCGTTACAGGAACTGGTCTTTAGATTCTTTGTATAAATGTGTCCTGACTGGTTACAGGAGCTGGATCTGGAGCTTCAACCGGTGATGAATGAACCAGGGATGGTTACTACCTCAACAGGAACGGTGAGAGAACCTTGGATGACTTTAACCTCAACAGCAATCGTTGAGAAAATCTTGGGATGATTACTACCTCCGCAGTATCGGGGAGAGAACCATAGGCGACTACAACCTCAATAGCAATCATTGAGAGAATCTTGGATAACTTCAACTTCAACAGCAATCATTGAGCGAATCTTGGGATTACCACCTCCGCAGTATCGGGGAGAGAACCATAGGCGACTACAACCTCAATAGAAATCATTGAGAGAATCTTGGATAACTTCAACTTCAACAGCAATCGTTGAGCGAATCTTGGGATTACCACCTCCGCAGTATCGGGGAGAGAACCATAGGCGACTACAACCTCAATAGCAATCATTGAGAGAATCTTGGGCGATTTCGACTTCAACAGAAATCATTGAGCGAATCTTGGGATTACCACCTCCGCAGTATCGGGGAGAGAACCATAGGCGACTACAACCTCAATAGCAATCATTGAGAGAATCTTGGATAACTTCTACTGAGTCTTTATCAGGGAAATCTGTTTGGGGTCGATTTAACTGGACTAGAGAAGGCCTTGGACTGGATAAGAAACAGAAAATATTATGGTCGATTAACTGAACCGGTCTAGGTCTTGAAATGTCTTCAACTGGATAAGAAACAGGGAGATCTTAGGGTCGATCTGACTGAACCAGAGAAGGCCTTTGACTAGATAAGAAACAGAGAAATCTTTGGAGTCGATTTAACTGAACCGGTCTAGGTCTTGGATATAGCTGAGAGCTTAACTGGATCTTTCCTGAAAGGTAAAGGTCAGTCATATGCAATGCATGATATGGATCAAGCAATGATGTTCTCAACATAAATGAGATTTGTAAGATATGATGCGTATATGCATGCTATAATGATGTATGTGATGTTTAGGAATGTATATTTTCGTCTAGGAACGTAAATCCTTGACGGGTGTCGGGAAGTCACTCCTGGGCTGATGTTGGAGAATAGATTTTTTGCCTCCGCTGGGGATGATAGTTGCAAGAATACCGGTAGGAGAAGATAACTCCATTGGGGAATAAACTTGGCGAATGGATTACTCTGCGGGGAGAAAAGTAATCTAACGATCTTGCTGGGGAGCAATACTCTGTGGGGAGAGAGGTACTTTGTTGAGCTGTTGATAGTAACTTGCTGGGGATACCCTTGTTGTGTTGGAAGTGTTAATAGACCTCGCTGGGGATAAGAAGACTTCGTCGAGGACGCTCTTTCCATGGCTTTTGGCTGAGGATAACCCAGTTATATCCTGGCAGGGAAATAACTCTTGAATAAAGCCGGGAGACGCGTTCGTGCTCTGCAGGGGATAAGCTTCCAGAATCTACTGGGGATAAGCTTACTGCTTGGGGAGATGGATTCCAACTTTTCCTGGGGAAACTGGATTGGACTCTCCTGGGGAAGTCTTGAATTGTAACGGGGAAGTGACTCCAATGAATGTCTGGTATACCGCCGGGGAACAATCTTCAGGCTAAGACTGCCGGGGATGCTTGTTAGGAATGCCTGTATATTGCTGGGGAATGTTGAGATCTGCTGGAGGATACTCAACTTCCTTAAGTTTGATAGTAGCTTTGCTTGAGGAGAATGTACTGACTTGCTGGCTCACTCTCTGGGGAATTGGGATGTACTGGTTATGTTCTTTAGCTGAACCCACTTTGATACCTTGGAGGATGGAACAATTAGATTGCTTAGACAACTCTTTATTGCCCCTGTTTCTATGGGAGATGAAGACCTGTGAGGTACTGATAGTTGTTGAGGGTCAAACCTTCTTCTGGTAGGCAGGTGACAAGATGACAGGACATAGTCGTACGCTTTTGATCCCTAAATTTTGCCTGGACCGCCCTTCCGGGTTTTCAGTCCACCGGGATACCCATTTTTGCCCAAGCCGCCTTTTTAGGTTTTCGACTTGCCGGGTGTACAGATTCTTTTCATTTCATCCCTTCATTTTGCCCGAACCCTTTTGGTTCGCCGGGAAGCCCTAATTTTTGCCTAGGCATGTCAACCTAGCGGGTCTTTAATTGTGCGTAGTATTTTTTCGACTATGTCCACGCTCTCAGAATGTAGGGAGTTGCCCCTGTTAGAAGTGTTTTGTCATGCCACCAGAAGGTGTTTGACCAGGCAAGATTCGTTGTTGGAATGCCCCAAGTGACTTAGGCGGAGATTTGCCCCAGGCCATTTGGTCTTTGAGAGATTCTCCGAATCTTGACTTAACTGCCCCAGATGATGGACAATGGTCATACCTGCCCCTTGATTGGAAGTGCTTTTGTTCACTAGACTTTCATCGTGCGAATTTTCCTGCTGTTCAAACGAATGGTCATATGCAAACAATATTATATAAAAAATGCAAAGCTTATGTCTGTCTTGAAGATTTTGAAAATGCGTTATTTTTCATAAAACAAGTGAATGTTTGTAAAACGTGATGTCAACTCCGTGTTTACCGTAGGCCTTAAGGAGTCAGGATACCTTTCGTCACAGTATGCTTTCGAACTAACCCATGCTTCAGCTAAGACTTTTAAGGGTTATAACGTGGCCTGGTTCACGGTTTAAGAAACAAAGGATAAAGGCTCAAATTATTTGTACCCACCCGTTCTTCGTGATGTTCTTCGATCCTAAACTCAGTTGATCGTGTGTTAGACCTTGTTTGAGTCTTTGCTCTGATTTTCCGGTGATGGCTCGGATATTGATGATTTATTTTGAATGGGCAGTCATTTCCTTTTTGTTGAGGGTTTGTATGACCTCTTTCTTTTTGATTTTTGTTATCCCTTTCTTTTTTTTTGCCTGAACTGTTCCCTTTTTTGGAATCACAGTCAGCGGGATGCCCCAGTTTTGTAAGTCTCCTTCATGGGTTTTGACTTAATGGGCTTTTTTATTTTGAGAGATATAATGACTGCCTGTCCTTCTTGATTATTCGGAACCATCACCGTCTTTCTTTGTTTTGTAAGGACCTCCTTGGTGCCATTTGTTGTGCACTTGGATCAACTGAGAGACTACCCTGCCCCAGGTTATGATTAAGGGTTTTAAATTTTAAAAAGAAAAACTCCTACTTCTTTGGCTCGGATGGGTTGACGAGGGATTATCATCCTTATAACTCCAGTGTTTAGGGATTTGAAACAATGCATGTACCTCATCAGCGGGGTCTGTTCAAAAGCATATTGTAAGAATCGTGGTATTGTTTTCGTCATCCTCCCTCAAGAGGCTTAGAATTATTGAGAGTTGACCATCGGAAAAAATATGAAAATAATTTGCATATAGTGAATACGAATATGATTACTTCAAAACAGACATATGTAATGCATTAATGAAATAACAATGTTTGACATGAATATTATTGTTTGAATAAACAAAGAAAAATACGACTTGAGTTCAAATGAACAAAAAAGTGCTTTCTATCCTAGCCATGTTTTGGCATGGGAGCAGTGATCACGTTGGGAGCCTCGGGCGCCTCGAACTCAATCTCCTTTGCGTCAATCAAGTCTTGGATCTTATTTTTCAAAATCCAACAATCATTTGTAGTATGCCCCGGGCTGTCAGAGTGATAAGCGCAGCGGGCGTTGGGGTTATACTTCGGTGACGTTGTATTTTGATTCTTCGGAGCTTCTTTTAGAGTTACCAGCTTGGTCTCCAGCAACTGTGGCAATATTTGGGATAAGGTCATGCTGAGCCGAGTGAACTGCCTTCTCTCGCTCTTTTGTTGGTTGTGATGTTGCAGAGCACCAACAGGTTTTGAGATCACCACTGCATTGGCAGCTTGGCGGAGTTCTGGTCTATTCTGTCTCTTTGAACCATGGACGGCATTGGATTCCTTCTTAAAAGGTTTTTTATCGGTGCTCGATGAAGCATCCTTCTGTATCTTCCCAGCCTTGATGCCAGCTTCGATCCTCTCCCCAGTCAAGATCAGATCTGTAAACCCAGCAGAAGAGTTCCCAATCAGATGGTTGAAGAATGGCCTAGATAGGGTCCCCAAGAATATGTCTACCAACTCCCGATCAGTCAATGGAGGCTGCACCCTGCCAGCCAGATCCCTCCACTTCTGAGCGTACTCTTTAAAACCTTCACTTGATCCTAACGACATACCCTGGAGTTGGGTACGTGTAGGGGCAAGGTCGGCATTATACTGATACTGCTTATAGAAATCAGTAGCCAACTCCTCCCAGTTACGAACCTTGGTCCCATCCAGCTGATAGAACCATTCGAGATGAGTCCCTGAAAGACTCTCTTGGAAGAAGTGGATCCACAAATTCTTATCCACTGAGTACGGTTGAATCTTCCGAACATAGGACCTGAGATGTAGCTTGGGACAAGACGCCCCGTCGTACTTAGTGAAAGATGGTGCTTTGAATTTACGAGGAATAATCACACCGGTAGACAAACCCAAATCTCCGAAATCCAGCCCAGGTACCTGTTGTATCTCCATAGCATTCAGTCGATCCTCTAGTTGTTTGTACCGGTCCTCAGCTGGAGGGTACTGCTCATCATTGAACTCCGTCTCGTTGTCGGAGACCACTGGACTAGGCACCTCTCTCTCATGGGGACTGCCTTTCCCCACAGATGGAGTTGTCCTTTCAGCTTCATCCTGCAGTGTGTTCCCAGACCTGCGTCTAGGGCTGAACAAAACGGTCCTCTTTTCCTTCTTCTGAATCAGAGTCTTCAATTCCTTCTGACCCTGAGCTAGGTTCACAATCAACTCCTGGAACTGGGCATTCTGGGCCTGGAGAGCCTTGATAGATTGCTCAGTAGACGATTCAGGATTCATGACGATCGACTGAAATAAACAGCGAAGAAGGTAAGCGACCTGTCAAAAGGGGTACCTGCAATGCAATGATATGTATGATATGCATGCAATATTTTCAAGGACCTCGCAGGGTAAACAAGGAAATTTGTTAGAATTGGGATCCGGTAGCTTGATTGAAGGAACTTCATGTTGTTGAGAGTCCTTCTTCAAGGGTCAAAGGCTCACCATATCCAGTGGGTCATAGCCCCTGACAACTTTGGCTAGAGGAAAATAAATCCTCTTTGCCCCTTGCTGGGGTAGTTGGTTCACCATGACCTGCATCACAAGCCCCTTGAGATCCTTGAAATGGATTAGGATGTATGCAATGGTATGATGTTATGATGCATGGGGTAATATGGATAAACCCTGTTATGAGCCCTTGTTAAGGACTGCAAACCAAAACCTGCAAGAAACTCAAGTAAAACCTGTCAGTCCCAATTAAGGACTATAAACAAAACCTGCAAGAAACTTGGTAACCTTTGTTATGAGTCCTAATTAAGGACTACAAACAAAACCTGCAAGTAGTTCATGTGTCAGTTAACAAGCATGCAAGTAGTCAAGTACGAAGGCACACAAGTCACACAAGAGAAGCCCTTAGAGTTTAGGCTAGCATGAAGTTTGGGGTACTACCCTCTTGAAGTTGGTGGGCTCAACCTGTCCTATTAGAAGTAACCGGGTTCTAAGGGTCCCAATATCACAGGATTGCTTTTATTGTTCATCGTTTCGATTTAGCCACTGAACTGGCGACCGAAATATTCCAGGAAAGCAACCCTCAATTGAGTGTAGTATCGAGTATCAACCAACCTCGGACTGCACCAAAGTCAGTTATCTCACTACTCTAAAGAGGCCAAGATAGTTCAATTAAGGTTCCTAAGGTCTGTTGATGCTTCATGACACCACGCGGAGGCCCCGTACTCTCCTTGACTGAACTCAAGGGTTACCGGTACACACCAAAGTGCCGCATCAACGTAGCAGACTGTTTCAACCATGTCGGTATACCCCGCACAGTTCCCTCACAGCCTTGTTGCTACTTTCTAAGAAGGTATCCCCAGATCCGGGTTAGGATCTATAGAACTCCCAAGCAACCCACAATAATAAAGCAAGCAAGGAAAGCAATTGAAAACACAGTGATCTTAGTCCTAAGGTACACCTCACTTTAAGTTATGTCCCCAGCAGAGTCGCCAGTTCTGTGATCGGTGGATCTGGAACTGACTGTTTAACGCTGGTTCGCGAAATGTCGCGGAAGCAAGAGTCGCCACCGTCTTTTATTTTCTCTAAATGGAAAGGACAAAAGCACGGAAAAATTCCTTATAGAGATTGCTCTCGGTTCGGGAGGTAGATTATAGAAAGGGAAGGTGTTAGCACCCTTTCTATCCATGGTTATCCATGGGCTCTTAGATACTTGCTCACTTGTGTTTTCAAAATTGGTTTGTTTGCTTTTCAACTGTGGGTTTTAAGAAAAAGTTTCTTTGAAAATTTCAGTTCGACTCTTGTATCAGTCCTCAAGAGTGTTTGAAAAATTTGCTTTCGAAAGCTTTTGAAAATGTGTTGGTGTGAAAAGTATTTTGTTTTGTTTTGAAATTTAGAGCAAGTATCTAGAGTCGTCTACCTACCCTAAGGAATTCGTCTGTGTAAATGTCCTTTAAAATAGTGCCATCCCACCATTGAGAGGTAGGTAGCACCACCGTTGGAGGTGTTCGGGTCAATTCGAAGTTCGGGACATGGTGATCACCAGAGCAATAGGAAGACACCTTAGAAGCTACCCTCATGCCAGGTTCCCGGATCATGAGGACTTACTAAGACATCCTCTACTCGACGATCACCTTTCAAGAGGTAAGGCAATAGTGAGGCGTACCCTAGGGGTGGTGTGTGATTTGTGTGTCAGATTTGGATATTTTATCTTGTTCATGTTTAAAGGTGATCTATGCGTTCGTTTTTATTTAAGGCCATTTATTCTTGCATGCATTTATTTAACAGTTAAAAAGATGCGGAAATTAAAAGTTCTAAACTATTACAAAGGTGCGGGTCCACATCGCCAAATTAAAATCCAGGACCCGATTTGACAGAAAGTAAAGAAATAAAGTAAAGTGCGAGAAATTAATATTACACGGCTTTGGGAGAATTACATAAATAATTGAAGGAATGAAATAAATAAATTGCGCGAATAAATTAAAATTGCACGTTCGAGGGTGTTGGACCCTTTTGAAATTAAATTGAATTAAAAGTTGATTAATTATTTTATTAAAAAAGAAAAGAAATGTTTTTTTAGGTTTTTTGTATTTATGAAATAAAGAAATTAAAATTGAAGAGAAACCCTAATTCTAAGTTGTTTTTAATTATTAATGAAAAAATATTAAAGTTTAACCTAATTTACTAAATATTTAATGTACATGTTTATTTACAAAAAATAAATGATAATTAATAACAATAATAATGAGAGAAGGTTATTTATAAAAAGAAAAGGTGAAAAAAAATATCAAAACCCTAATTCTACCTATTTTAGTTTATTAAGAAAAAAATGTTGAAATTGAAACCTAAATTAACTAAATTAATTATTAAAGTTTATTTACAAAATATTAAAATAAAAAATATTTTTTATTTTTATGACCTTTCTGATTTTTTTATCTTATGAAAATTAATTTATGAAATTAAAGAAAACAATTGAAAACAATTAAAAGAATAAAAAGGAAAATCAAATAAAAAAATAAAAATGTGCAAACCATGGAGGGTATTCAGACCCAAAGGGATGTTTTTTGTGAGAAATCTGGCCCATTAGACAAAAAGCCTTGTTTGACTTTCTGGCATCACGTGCGTGTTCATTGACTCCTGAGTACCGTGGTCTGCATTCTTTGGCCATTGGATTGGGTTTCATGGCCATTTGTGTTCTGGCTGTTGGCCATTTATGTTCTGGCCTCAATGTTCCTTAATCTTCTAGGATGTTTGTCTCGCCATGTATTAGTGTCATGCATAAGTTTTTCTACTTTGGTCATTTGGCTTTTGGCTTTTGGCCATTTGGCTTTTGGCCTCAACGTTCCTTAATGAACCTGCATGGGATCCTGTCTAAATCTGCAGTGTTGAATCTCACGAACACATTAAATAAAATCATAAAATGCAAATAAAGCCAATATATGAAGAAATTTAATGTTTAGGCACAATATGGCATGTATGAATGATTATACCCTTTTGATCATGGAGATCAAATCAACCTTACCCTTACTGGAAAAGTAGTGACATGAATGCTTTTATGCCCTTTGGATCATGGAGATCAAGCCAGTCTTACCCTTACTGAAGACGTAATAAGATGTTGGTTTGTAACTGAGATGGCTTGTTTGTAGTGAGAGAGGGATTTGTAATAAGGATTTCAAGGTTTTAGGGTTCTTGGAAGAATTTGATATTCTAACAGTGTTGTGGAAAGGTTTTTTCTCTCTTTTCCTCCTCTTTTTCTCCTCTCTGGTTTGTGTGAAAAGAAGGTGATTATATAATGGAAATTAGGGTAAAGAAAATGGGCTTTGAATGTGCAATTGGGCCTCCAATGTTCACTTGAGTTCGTCACTTTCCAGGCTAAATCGCAGGGACTTAAGTGAAAATTTTGAAGTTGAAATGTGAAAACAAAATGTAGCCGACATCGATAACTAACTCCTGTCCGAAAATCGGCTCAATCAGATAAACGGTGAATTAGTTATGAATTTTTGAAGTTTCAGCTCAAACAAACTTATTTTGGGCTCCAGTGTCGACTCTGACACGTTCTTAAATAAAAAACTGGTATTGATCGGTGCATAATTTGGTCTCGACTTTTGAAGCAAAGTTGTAGATCTATGAGTCAGTGACCTTGTGTAAAAATATGAGTCCAATCCGATAAAAATTGACCGAGTTATGAATTTTCGAAGTTTCGGCCCAGATGAAATAATATTCAGCATTCAGAATTTTCAGCGTGTCACGCACTCTGAGCAAAAAACGAAGGCCTTTTGAATACCGTTTGAACTCAATACCTTCTGTGAAAATGTAGCCAACTCAATTTGTGAAATTTTGGTGCCGGAACCAGCTCGATACGATGAAAATCGACCAAGTTATGATTTTCTGAACATGACGCAAATAAACTTCTGTCACAAATTTTCTGTGCAAAAATACTTGATAAATCCACATTTTTGAAGACCTTCTGATCGAAATTGGCTTCCAGCCGTGAGAGATGAAAACGTAGATAATGTCAAGACGGAATTTTGGCCACCGGAACGAGTTCAATACAAGCCACGATCTTCAAGTTATGAATTTTTTAGCGCGTAAAAACTGCACTTTCAGCACACTTTTTCATCATATTTCTTCGAGAAAACTCACACATTCGGATACCTTCTTTAAAGAATTGACTCTTGAGCCGAACCTGAATTTGAGAATACGTTATCAGAGATACCTTGGCGAAAGAATACCTGAATATGACGCGCCGAGTTGGACTTGTGAATTTTTCTTGAAATGTTTTGAGAAATATGGGAGGGCAAATTTTGGGGTACAACAGTCTTCTAAGACTATCAAAATGTCTCAAACCTCATCATCATCCAATACGACTATTTCATCCTCTTCCTCTGATCAAGATTCTAGGGCAATCTCATCTTGCCTGGATTATGAAGTCCTGGAGATTGCTCCTCTTAGAGAAGTAGAAACTAACCCCACCAAGGTCAAAGAGCTGAGAACAAGGCATGCAGGAAGGTCCCAAGCTACTGCCTCTGGTAATCCCTCTCATCCTTCTTCTTCTGTTCCCTCTGAAATTGCAAATAAGGAAGGGTCAGCCTATGTACGTCAAGCAATAGCTAAAATTGTTACAAGAATTCTGAATGAGAACCACTTAGTTCCTGGCATTTCTGTTCCTTTAAATCAAGAAAGTTCAAATGCTGAAACAAATCCAGATGTCTCTAAGGATGTTGAGACATCAGACAAAGAGAAGAATGCTGATATTGCTCACAAGAAAAAGAAGAAGCCCGAACCTTCTGAGTCTGATGACAGTCCTTAAAGGTTGGTGGAGTTGATGCTGGTTCCTGGTGGAGTTTGCAAGTGTGTTCAGTTTTTAGTTGTTGTTTTTACTACTTTGTTTGGGATGACTGTATAACTTTTAAGAACATGTATCTTTGACCCATTTGTGGCTAAAGAGGGGGAGATATTATTCTGTGGTCAATTACTTGATAAACACTATATTTTTCTGCAGTCACATTTATTCTGCTGCTATCTCTGATTGCTTAGGGGCTTTAGCCAAAAATCTGCCAAAGGGGGGAGTTTGTAGTTGTTTAGTTATTGGCATGCATTTTTGGTAAAACCAGGTGTGTGAATATCATGACTAATGTCATAACATTCTGATTTATTAGGTACCTTTGCAGAAAAATAGTGGCATACAGTTACTGCTGTTTATGAGTGTGTATCTGAGCATTTTGCAAAATGATCACATTTACCAAAATCAGTAAACAGGAATTCAGATGTCATAACAAATGTTAAGACATCCTGTTCTGATCTAACAGTTATGCAGTTTGGTTAATTCTGAGATTTTTCAGGAAAATGACTCAGTCTTTCCAGAACAGAATCTCTCGTGGACTTTGGGTTAACCTAGCTCAACCCTAACCTGGTTGATAAAGTCTTGTGACCAAGTCTTAAGGTCAAACGGAATTAACCCTAGCTTTTTGTGGAAACCCTAACTGAAGAAGCAGCTGCTATATATTCAACAGGGCTGCTGTTTGGAATTCATCCTTTTTTGATAGAAGATCATTTAGGAGCTGTATAGTTTTAACTATTGTAATCCAAGCAAGTATCATTGTGATAAGTGACTTGGAATAGGTTTTAATTGTAAGGGTTTTGTATCACTCAAAGCTTTGAAGCAAGAGTGTTTTGTGTCTCTTGACTAAAGCTTTGAAGCAAAGTCAAGTTAGGTTTATGTATCACTCAAAGCTGTGAAGCAAGAGTGTTTGTGTTGCTTGATTAAAAAGCTGTGAAGCATAATCAAGTGTATGTTTTGAAGAGTGTCTTCATCAATTCATTAGTCAATTGTTTTAAGTATCACTGCTGTGATTGAGGGGGAGTGAGTAGGAACTCAGGTTTAAGTTGTACTTAGATTGAAGTTGCATTGGGTAGGTCTTAAGTGAAGGAGATAAACTGGTTGGTTTATTCCTGAATTAATATCTCTTATAGTGGATTTCCTCCCTGGCTTGGTAGCCCCCAGAGTAGGTGTTGTTGCACACTGAACTGGGTAAACAATTGACTGTGTTCTTTACTGTTTTTGTATTTACTGTCTTATAGAAAGTCAGATACGGTGTCATAACTTTGAACGTGACATTGAGTATCTGCAGCCAGAATTTCAATTCTTCTAACTCTCTTTCACAAGCCTTAAATGTGTTAGTAGGGTTCGTTCAGTGAGTTCTTGGATCCTAAGTTCCGGAGTTCTGAAGCTTTTCCTCTAGAGCAAAAATTTAAATCGAACAATAATCAGAAAAACTTCCACTCAGGTTTAGATTCGCATTCATGGACTCTCTCAAGAATACTGGAGACATAAACCTATTTTTGCTACTTCAAACAAATCTCCTTTTGATGGGGGCATTTGGCCATTTTTAGGGTCTTAGTAGACATTGATCTTGCTAATGACCTTAGTTTCAAAGCTCTAGTGGAAAGAGTAGGGTTTGCTTTTTTCGTTGAAATAGAATATGAAAGATTACTTGACTTTTTAA
The DNA here is from genome assembly GCA_948472305.1 of Vicia faba. Taxonomy (NCBI): domain Eukaryota; kingdom Viridiplantae; phylum Streptophyta; class Magnoliopsida; order Fabales; family Fabaceae; genus Vicia; species Vicia faba. The sequence continues at coordinate 1,266,524,785 of OX451738.1, forward strand.
CATCTTGCCAATGCATCGGTAACTCTCTAAGTAACTATAAAAGAAGAACTGGTATGGATGAAAAGAAACAAAAGCCTAATGCCACTAAACCATCTGTGAATAAAACATATGTCCCTGTTAAAGACAAGCAGATACAAGTTGAAGTCAATGAACCAAACCCCAATCATAGCATGGAGACTTTAAGGAATCATTTAGCTTTGTCTAATCCGAATCATGTGGGTTAGAAGGGTGGAGAAACTAGTGGAGTGGAATAAGCAACCTTATGAGGTTCAGGACCAATCACAACACAATGTTAAACACATCATATCTCAAGGCGAAGAGGTTAATAGTGAACAACAAGACAAAACCTTAACTCTTAGAAATAAATTAGTGTTTATTGCCAAAACAATAGTGTAATTTCTAGTGGTCATACAAGTTCAGAGGAGTCCTAATTTATGGATATCATATAGGTGTATTGTTAATTCTCTATTTTTAGGATTGACATTAATTTTACTAAAACAAATATAGCAGCAATATGTTAAATAAGATGTGATTAGTTGCTATGAAGAATAGGTGGAGCAAGAAGTCCTATTTTATGTTGGTACATGTTGAGTTGAAATGTTTTAACATCTGGAGAAATATGTCACATAAGATGTCATATGCAGGGTCATACGACATCGCACCTGAGCGAAGCAGAACAATTGAATTCTGTTATGGTCTAATAGTTGCAGAATATTATGGGAATATTATGCAATACTATGTGGCCCTGATTTGTAGGTCAAGAAGAATCAAGAAGAATATTGACTTTTTAAATTAGGAGACTTTGCAGGAAAGATTTGATTGAATACGTATTTTGGAGCAGAGTCTTCTGCTTATTTGTAACAACTGATATGCTTTGATTTGAAGCCCAAATCCAGTTGGGAGATAGATTATAAATAGAAGCATTGTAACATAGGTATTGTACTAGCCTAGAATTGAAAATATGTAATCATTAGGGTTGAGTTTGTACCACTCTCTAGGAGAGTGGGTTTTGTGATCCACTCAACATGTGAGGTGGATTGTGTTCCTTGAGTTACAAGGCTCTGTTATAACTCAGAAGCCATTAGGTAATGATTTGATTATTGTTCTCCTCAAAGCTGTGAAGAAAGAGTGAGTATTATTCTGGGAGGAAGCCTTTAAGTAACTCCGAGTTTTGTTCTTGTCAAGTGTCTTGATGAGTATTGTCATGGAAGTGTGTCTTCTATTTTGCTGTCATGGAAGTGTGTCTTCCTATGTTTTATCCAATCGCTATATGTGATTGATGAGGGATTGAGGAAGGCATAATATCTAGGTGAGTCTTAGATAGAAGTATAGTACAGGTAGTGATTAAGTGAGTAGATCGTAAACTGGTATGTTTTTTGTAGGGTCTGTGAATTGATACTATCATATTGGACTTATCCCTAGCTTGGTATGCCCCTAGAGTAGGAGAGTTGCTCCGAACTGGGTTAAAAATTTTGGTGTGTTGTTTATGCTTTTCAGTACTATTTATTATTGAGTATACCTTATATATGTTGTTGAAGTCAGATCAGATGTCCCAACATGTCATAGGACATCTAAAGTCTGACATACCATAATTTTAATTGGTATCAGAGCAGGCATCCTATTCTGTTTCTGGGTGAGATCTTGGGATGATACTTTCTGGTCATGGGCAAAGAAGGAGGTTGTTAATGAAAAGTTGTTTGAACTTGGATAGTTCATATTGTTGTTTGAATGGTCCCTTGAAGTGGAGAATGGACTATTTGTGACAGGGTGTGTATTGGACCTGTCTGTGTTGTTATCAGATATGTGGCTTTGATGGTGAGCTGCTGTGTTGAGGTTTGATTTATTTTCAAACCTAGGTTGTTATGTTTGCACCTGGACTGTGGTGGTTGTGTTCAAGGTTTTATGTTGTGTCTGATGTATGTTGAGGAGTGTTTGGTGTGTTTTTTTCCCGCTACATGGTATTTATTGTTACCCTGGTCGACATGGCATTAGGGCTTGGTCTCCTCAACAGGTTTATCCTATGGTAATGGGATATGTGCAAGACTGTTTCAACTAACTTTGTAAAGTTTCCAACGATACTTGAGTTTTATTTCTCAAGTCCACTCATAAATGACTTTAATGTGTGGTTGATGTATTTTTTCAAGAAACCATACATTTACTTAGCATACTATTGAAGAAAGGATAGAGCCATTTATTTTGGTTTCTAAAAGAGTCTTCCTAACTCTTGACCTAATTAGGAAAGTGATTCTGAGCTTTGTTGTTGTTGGTGTAGCTGGAGCTTGGACTTATTTTGAAGACCTTGATGGTGATCAAGGGATGTTTTGATTTTATGGAAGCAGTGTGGCTTTAGAACCAAGCTCAATTTTATGTTCTAGAAGAAGGGAACTGATGTCCTACCAGATGTTGGGGCATCATGTCAACAGGTGTGCAGCTTTCTGTTGAATATCAGATGCTCTAGGTGCCAAAAAAAACGTGTTATCACATATGTTTGGAACCTACTCCTGACTTGGAAGATGAGGCATATGGGCTGTGTATCTAAGATATTTTATCCAGAAAACATGTCTTAGATTGGTGGCCTGGTTGAATGTTGATCAACCAATTGGTTACTTCTTGGTTCAATTTACTCCTGATCCAAGTTAGTAAGAAGTGCAGAGGCCGAGCTCTAGTGTCCAGTAGAGTTGTGTTATCTCAGCCAGGTTCTTTGTACATAAAGGTCAAATGTCAAGGACATTCTCTTTGACATTTAGAAAATCCTTCTGATCAAAGAAGCCAAATTTATGGACACTTGTTTATGGCCATAGAACATATTCTGCTGAAGGGAGTAATTGGTGTGTACCAACCACATGATGTGAAGCTATTGGAAGGGAGAATGTATAATTCCCTCAGAAGTTCTTAGCAGTTAATAAAGGGGAGTCCTTAATCTAAATCTGGAAGAACTTGAAATAGTGTCAGATGTAATGTCTTGACATCTTTGTATTGAGAATTTATTTTTCTCAATATGTATGGTGGTGTTTCTCTTAAACAGGATGGAGGTTGTGTACTCTAACTTGATATTATCAAGTCTATGAGAGCATGGAACTCTTGTTCTGTTGTTAGGGAAGAGAATCTCAAGGGGTTGTGTGCATTGGAGATGTATCAACCAGAGTTCTGCGGTTGATTGGTGTCTGCACTTTGGAGTGTCATCTAAATCACTTAGGATGAGCATTTCAGTGTTTATCTGGAGCAAGGAGAAGTTGTTGAAGTTCTGTTATGCAGTGTCCTCACATGATGGAACATTTGTTTTTACAAGGATTGAAGAGTATCCTTGTGTTTTGGAAGATTGAGAGAAGTAGACTTAGTCTGAACAGTCTACTTGGTACGTATAAATGATCAGTCAATGCCATGCTTATTGAGCTCCAGATACTTGTTAGAGGGAATCTCCTATTTAGGTACAGAAGAATGGCATCTAACACCTCAAAGTCAGACAGACAGTCTGGACATTGTGCTCATGAGAAGAAATTTTCTTGAGGTGTGCATGCTCTACGTGTATTTTGGTCTGAGTTTGAAGGTTGATCAGCTACTGATGGTTGTTCCTCTTGTGTCTCTTGCAAGAGTTTTATATGGATTTCTATGGATGTTGTCTCCAGATCCGTAGTAAATGCTTAAACCCATGTGATTTATACAAATGTTGGAACTGATGCTAGAACATCATTTACGTTCTTTGCTTCTTCAGCCAAGGAATTTTTCAAGTTTGTTCATGGTGGAGTATAAGGTCAAGCCACTCGCCTAATTTGAAGTAGTTTTTGGTGTGAATGGTTGTCATGACTGGTTTTTATGAAGAAGAATCAGCTAGGTCTAGAGGTGTGCAGAAGAAGAATGTCAGACCAAATGTCCTACCTTGTGTGAGAAGGTAACCTTATCTGACTATTGCAACATACTCATACGGGAGTTGAGTATTTGTCTATCCTCTATTGAGGTTGTGCATGTGATTGATGGTGAATTCTTTGACGGGAGATGAGTATTTGTCTGATGTGTTAACGCAAGTCTGCAGTCTGAACCATATGATTCAGAAGGAGTGTAGAGAATTTATTTTTCTCTATGTGGATGTGTTAAGTAGCTTGGAATAGAAAGCTGCTAACTATTGAGAGTTTATTTCTCTATGTGGTTCTATTGTGTGTGACAACCTGAATTGGATGCTGAAGGTGTGCCATTGGAGATCTTCTAGTGTTTAGGACTCTTAGGCAAATAATAAGCCCTTTGGATGATGAATCAAGAACCAAATGTTTGGGTTATGTGTTTTGAAGATGATGTCCTAAATGATTTTGTAGCATCATGTTGGGTTGTGTTTGGAAGATGTGTTGGTTTGGGCATATGAAGTTGAGTACTCAAGCATGATTGTCAGAAGTGGCAGTTCTGACTATGTGAATTAGAATGTGAAGATTCTGATCCTGTCTACAATATTATGCCAAGTGATTGCATGACTACTATTTTTGAAGACTTCACTAGTATCAGCAAGTACTAGTGGATGTAAGGACAAAACAAGATTATCAGATACTGAGGTATGAACTGAATATTTTTGGAGGTGTTCTTCTTCTAATCAGAAAGACGTTGAGGTGATGGTTTCTTTTACTGCAAGTAAAAGATGGTGGCAATCTTGAACTTGTGTAGCAAGCAAGCTAAGAGCATTTTTTCTGGAATATGTGAGAAATTCCAAATTAGGTGTATCTTGTGTGTGAATAACTCAAGGTGCTTGGAGTTATTCTCAAAAAGCTGGGTGATTGAATCAGAAGTACACATATCTCTCTAGTGGTTAATATTTGTGTCTGGGAGAATTTATTTCTCTGCAGATTTTAGAAGGACTCTCTGAGGCTCTTTATTGTTGAGAGGTGTCACATATGTGATATTCTGATGTTTTGGTGTGTGTCACTAAGTCTAAGTGAAAGGAGTACACTTAGAGTCCAGTTGAAGACATTGTGTTTATGCTTCAGATCATATGTGGATAAGTTTGTGAGCATTTCTGGACTGATGGTTGAAGATATGTTGGTCACGGGTTTGTACATTCAAGAGAAAGAAGTCAATGTATGAGTGGATATCAGGATATTATTCAGGACATGTTTCCTGTGTGATCAACAAAGGAGTTTTGTGGATGGTGTGATCAAACACGTGCCTGAAGGGAGTGCATAAAGTTTGTTTGAATGTGCATGTGCATGTATTGGGACTATTTCTTTTCAATAGAAATAGTCCAGAGCTAATAAAGTCATTCAAAGATGTTTTGGACGATGAACATATATTTTGGTGGCAGTTTCTCCTCAAATAACGTTTCATTTTGATTAATACCATTGTTATAACCAAGGATAGTTATTTCCCAAGAAAATATTCAGCTATTTATAGAGGTTTCTCCTTTCCTTTTTCACCCTGTGAGTGTTTGGTGTTTCCATAATCTTAATGGGTTTCATTCGGGTATGGTTGAGTTGGGCTTGGGTATGGTTTTGTGAAGGCCTCCTTTGTCAATTTATGGCTAAAAGGGGGAGAAAGGGTTTGCTCAGATTATTTTTCCTAACATCATTGCTCAGATGATCAGTTTGGAGGTTGTGTTTCCAGATGTTGCACAAACATGTCGAATGGGATGTCTGATCCTATGTCTGGTTGGGTTTTTGTAACCTGTGATCTAAGTTATGAACACAGATGTGACATGTGTTCTGAGTTACCAGGGGCAGTGGTTAATTTGGTCTTAAGTTTCTTCTTATGCTCTAGGTTGGTGTCTAGTTGCTGATTAAAGAGTGATTAAGGGTTCTCTTATACCACCATTGGTCTTCTATGATGAGAAGAAGTTCTTGGGTTGAGGGGAAGTGTTACATATCTCCTTCCTCGTGTACACCAAATAACTTCAGGACTTTCTACTCCTTTATCGTGAGGTTTCTGTTCTTTGGTGTTGAAGTTCTTGCTGCAATGAAGTTTCTATGAAGAAGATGTCGAACATGATGTCCTAACATCATTGTTCTTGTGAAGAGATATTCCTCCAGGTTGCTATGTTGTTGTGTTCAGTAGTTACTAAATACTACTGCTGAAGAATTTCAATTTGTGTTTATTGTTGTAATCTAAATTGTAATATGTTTATTTGTTTTAGCCAAAATTTGCCAAAGGGGAGATTATTAATTCTCTATTTTTAGGATTGGCATTAATTTTAGTAAAACAAATGTAGAAGTAATATGTTAAATAGGATGTGATTACTTGCTATGAAGAACAGGTGGAGTAAGAAGTCCTATTTTATGTTGGAACATGTTGAGTTGAAGTGTTTCAACATCTGGAGTAACATGTCGGATAATATGTCCTATGCAGAGTCGTACGACATTGCGCCTGAGCTAAGCAGAACAGTTGGATTATATTATGATCTAACAGTTGCAGAATATTCTGGGAATATTATGCAATATTATGTGGCACTTATTTGCAGGTCAAGAAGAATATTGAAGAATGTTGACTTTCTAAATAAGGAGACTTTTTAGGAAAGATTTGATTGAAGACCTATTTTGTAGCAGAATCTTCTGCCGATTTGTAATAGGTGATATGTTGTGATTTGAAGCCCAAGTCCAGTTGGGAGATAGCTTATAAATAGAAGCATTGTAATCTAGGTTTCGTACCATCCGAGAATTGAAAATATGTAATCATTAGGGCTGAGTTTGTACCACTCTCTAGAAGAGTTGGTTGTGTGATCCACTCGATATGTGAGGTGGATTGTGTTCCTTGAGTTGCAAGGTTCTGTTATCACTCAGAAGCCTTTAGGTAATGAGTTGATTATTGTTCTTCTCAAAATTGTGAAGCAAGAGTGAGTATTTTTATTGGAGGAAGCTTTTAAGTAACTCCAAGTTGTGTTCTTGTCAAGTTGTCTTGATGAGTATTATCATGGAAGTGTGTCTTCTGTTTTGCTGTCATGGAAGTGTGTCTTCCTATGTTTTGTCCAATCGTTGTCTGTGATTGATGAGGGGTTGAGGATGGCCTCATATCTAGGTGAGTCTTAGATATAAGTATAGAATATGTAGTGATTAAGTGAGTAGATCGTAAAATGGTATGTTTGTTGTAGGGTCTATGAATTGATATTATCATAGTGGACTTGTCCCTGACTTGGTATGCCCCCGGAATAGGAGAGTTGCTCCAAACTGGGCTAACAATTTATGTGTGTGTTATTTATGTTTTTTAGTACTATTTATTATTGATTATACCTTGCCTGTGTTGTTGAAGTCATATCAGATGTACCAACATGTCATAGGACATCTGAAGTCTGACATACCAGAATTTCATGTATGATGATAATGAGGGAGTTATCATAGAAACTCAGAAATAAATACAAATCTTTACATACCTCTTGGGCCAACCTGGATGACCTAGATAATGTAGATGAAGGTGATAATAATTCTTTAGATGATGAATACACTGAACCTGATCTTGCCAAATTCTAAATAGCCTTAACAAACTCTCAATAGAAAAAGCTTACACAAAAATCCAAATCTAAAACTACCTACCTAACCAGATCCCAATCCGGTACTCAAAAGCGATCATCATGAATTGCTTTTTTTTGAGTGCATGTGGTTTCGCCAATACTCCCATAAAATTAGTCCTTAAAAATATGCTTAGAACCCACAAACCTGACTCCTGCTTTCTTGCAGAGCCCTGGATGAACTTAGAATTCTTTCCCCCTAACTTCCTAAAATTCCTTAAACTAAAATTGTTTGCAACCAACAACCGTCATCCTAGACTTTGTTATGGAACCTTGTTTTGTAGGTAATAGGTTTTCTTTTGATGATGACAAATGTTAAGAACAAAAGATGATGACAAATGTGAAGAACATAATAGATAGATATTAAGCATGATAAAGATGCAACCTGATGACAATTGTGAAGGACATAATAGAAAGATATTCAGCACGATAAAGATGCAATATGATGCCAGCTGTAAAATACCAGAACAAATAACATTAAGCATAGTAAAGATGCAACCATTAAGAAAGTCAATCAATGAACTTAAGTAGTTAAACATGCAAGCCATGAGGTTTGATAAGGCTTAACAAGTTTCATACACCAACAAAGTTATAAAGTTTCAAACAAAGGAAAATAAATAGATTACATCAAAACCCTCAATATAAATGTCAAGCAAGGTCAACACAATGAATACACCAGACAAGGCTTAGAGGAGTTAGTCTCCTAATTTAGTAAGTGAGTGAAACTTTTGTAAAATAAAAGTTATTTCTTTGCAGAAGTATATGGCTATAAGCATACACACACTTAAAACCTTTTTATAAAAAAATTTTGAAAAGAAAAAACTTTAAAGAAATATATATAAGGTGCATAGAAAGAGATGAGAACATTCAAAAAGCCAAGAAAATTAATCTGCATGATCACTTGTTATATGTGTCAGTTTCTAAAAGCAATCATAAATCATATGTGCAGATTAATTAAAAAACTCGTTGAATATAATGACCCTGCATCCTCTCCCAACTTTGATTGTCCTGTGTTTGTGGCTGAAGAAGAAGATTATGATGAGATTCTAGAAGAGGTCTCACGGTTGCTTAAGCACGAGGAAAATACCATTCAGCCATATAAGGAGCCTTTGGAAGTGATTAATTTGGGTTCAGAAGAAGAGCCGAAGGAAGTTAAGATTGGAGCATCGTTGCATCCTGATGTAAAGAGCGGGTTGATTGAGCTGTTGAAAGAGTATGTGAATATTTTTGCTTGGTCTTATAAAGATATGCCTGGTCTAGATACAGACATTGTCGAACATCGTTTGCCGTTAAAGCCAGAGTGTCCGCCAGTTAAACAAAATTTGAGAAGAACCCACCCAGATATGGCAGTAAAGATCAAAGAGGAGGTCCTAAAGCAGATTAATGCTGGTTTTTTTGTAACGTCAGTGTATCCTCAATGGTTTGCCAATATTGTCCCAGTACCTAAAAAAGACAGAAAAGTCTGCATGTGTGTAGATTAAAAAGATCTAAATAAAGCTAGTCTGAAAGATGATTTTCCATTGCCTCACATCGACATGTTAGTGGACAGCACAACAAAATTCAAAGTATTCTCGTTCATGGACGAATTTTCCGGGTATAATCAAATAAGAATGGCTCCAGAGGACATGGAAAAACAACGTTTATCACACCCTGGGGAACATTCTGTTACAGGGTGATGCCCTTCGGGTTAAAGAACACTGGTGCAACGTACCAGAGGGCTTTGACAACCCTATTCCATGATCTGATGCACATGGAAATCGAAGTATATGTTGATGATATGATTTCCAAATCCCAAACTTAAGAAGGGCATATAGAAGATTTGTTGAAGTTGTTTCAGCATTTAAGGAAATATCGTCTCCGCTTGAATCTAAATAAATGCACCTTCAGAGTTAGATCGGGGAAATTGTTGGGTTTTATTGTTATCCATAAAGGAATTGAAGTTGACCCTGATAAAGTCAAAGCAATTCAAGAAATGCCAGCACCAAGAATTGAAAATCAAGTCAGGGGTTTCCTCGGGCGTTTAAATTATATCTCCAGATTTATTTCCCACATGACTGCAACGTGTGAACCGATCTTTAAGTTGTTAAAGAAAGATCAAGGTTGTGTGTGGACAGATGACTGCCAAAGGGCATTTGAGAGTATTAAAGAATATCTGCTTGAACCTCCTATCTTGCTCCCTCCCATAGAAGGAAGACCGTTGATTATATATCTAATAGTATTAGATAAATCCATGGGTTGTATTCTGGGACAACAGGATGAAACAGGAAAGAAGGATTTCTCCATTTATTATCTCAGCAAAAAGTTCATTGATTGTGAGTCGCGGTATTCCATACTAGAAAAGACATGTTGTGCTTTGGCCTGGGCGGCAAAGCGTTTGCGGCAATATATGTTGAATCATACCACTTGGTTGATCTCCAAAATGGATCCAATCAAGTATATTTTTGAAAAGCCTGCTCTTACTAGAAGAATTTCCCGCTGGCAGATGTTGTTATCTGAATACGATATCGAGTACCGCACTCAAAAGGCTATTAAAAGTAGTGTATTGGCAGATTACCTTGCTCACCAACCGGTGGAAGATCATCAGTCTGCAGAATATGAATTCCCCGATGAGGATGTGATGTTCCTGAAAGTGAAAGATTGTGATGAACCATTGCCAAAGGAGAGCCCCGACCCTGAATCTCGTTGGAGTATGATATTTGATGGAGCTGTGAATGCTTATGGTAAAGGAATTTGTGTTGTGATTGTTACTCCTCATGGATCACATATTCCTTTTACCGCGAGGTTAACATTTGATTGCACTAATAATATGGAAGAATATGAGGCTTGCATCATGGGTCTTGAGGAAGCTATTGATCTCAGAGTCAAAATTCTAGATGTATATGGTGATTCAGCTTTGGTAATAAATCAGATTAAAGGAGAATGGGATACTCGTCACCCTGGATTGATCCCTTACAAAGATTATGCTAGAAGATTACTACCCTTCTTCAATAAAGTTGAATTCCATCACATTCCTAGAGATGAAAATCAAATGGCAGATGCTCTGGCAACTCTGGCTTCCATGTACTAAGTGAATACTTGGAATGATATACCCCGAATTATAGTTCGACGACTAGATAGGCCCGCTCATGTGTTTGCGGCAGAGGAAGTAGCAGATGAAAAACCTTGGTATTATAATATCAAGCATTTTCTTCAGACTCTGGAATACCCGATTGGTGCGTCGAAGAAAGATAGAAAGACACTGAGAAGATTGGCAGGCAGTTTCTTCCTTAGTGAAAATGTGTTATACAAGAGAAATTATGACATGGTCTTGCTCATATGCATGGATAGACACGAAGCAGACATATTGATGCATGAGATTCATGAAGGTTCATTTGGCACTCACGCTAATGGACTTTCGATGGATAAAAAGATGCTAAGGGCAGGTTATTATTGGTTGACAATGGAATCTGACTGTTACAAATTTGCAAAGAAGTGCCACAAATGCCAGGTTTATGCAGATAAGATCCATGTGCCTCTGACACTTCTCAATGTGATTTCCTCCCCATGGCCTTTCTCTATGTGGGGTATTGACATGATCATGATGATAGAACCCAAAGCTTCGAATGGACACCATTTCATCTTGGTAGCAATTGACTACTTTACCAAATGGGTAGAGGCTGCTTCATATGCCAATGTTACCAAACAGGTGGTCGTGCGTTTCATCAAAAACAATCTTATATGCCGATATGGTGTGCCGAGCAGAATCATCACTAACAATGGCTTAAATTTGAACAACAATATGATGACAGAATTATGCGAAGAATTCAAGATTGTCAATCACAATTCATCTACATACAGGCCAAAGATGAATGGGGCTGTTGAAGCTTCTAATAAGAATATCAAGAGGATTATCCAGAAAATTGTTGTCACTTATAAGGATTGGCATGAAATGCTCCCTTTTGCTCTGCATGGATATTGAACATCTGTCCGCACTTAAACAGGAGCAACCCCGTTCTCCCTAGTGTATGGAATGGAAGTTGTACTCCCTGTCGAGGTAGAGATTCCCTCGTTGCGTGTGATAATGGAAACCAAGTTGACAGAGGCTGAATGGGTCCAGAACAGGTTTGACCAATTGAATTTGATTGAAGAGAAGAGGATGACAAATTTATGTCATGGGCAGTTATATCAGAAAAGAATGAAGAAAGCATTTGATAAAAAGGTCAAACCTCATGAATTCAGAGAAGGCGACCTCGTGCTCAGGAAGATCGTGTATTTCAACACTGATTCTAGGGGTAAGTGGACTCCCAATTTTGAAGGCCCGTATGTTGTCAAGAAAGCCTTCTCTGGCGGTGCATTAATTCTTGAAGCTATGGATGGCGAGGAGTTCCCACGTCCCATGAATGTTGACGCAGTCAAGAAATACTTCGCCTAAAGAAATAAAAGAACAGCTTGCTAAGTTGAAAACTCGAAAGGGCGGCTTAGGCAAAAAGGAGCGTCTCAGTAGACCGAAAACCCGAAAGGGCGGTCTAGGAAAAAATTAGAGACATAAATAGAATAAATTTCCCGCTAAGTTGAAAACCCGCAAGGGCAGCTTAGGCAAAAGTTAGGGATTTTTCTTGGCAAGTAACTACGTCAAACAAGACTTGATCGTTGAAGCAACAATCTTCTCGGATCCTCACCATACTTCAACAAAAGCTGCTGCTCAGGATTTAAAAAGTTGTTAGGGGGAATAGTGGTCATTGTATCTCAATGTATCTTTTTCATTATGCATTACCATTTCCCAAACTTTGTAATCATCCATAGAGTCTCGCCATTCGCAGACTACCATTCTATTAATGAAATTCGAGCTTTTGCCCAAATCTTTGTGTTCTTATTTTATTTAGCTTGCAAAGACTCCATTTATTACTGATAATAATTTTTAAAGCAAAAAGATTAAAAAAGCAAAATTGACTTTTCAAAAAAAAAAGAGATCTTTACAATTCAATTTACTTTGGGATTTATGATGAAACAATGACAACAAAAATGGTGATCCCAAGAATGAACAAATTCTGGTTGTTTTAAGAAGATTTACTTCCTTCATGAAGGTTTTCTCAGGTCATTTTGCCGGTATATGCGCAATATTTGTGTGTTTCTCAGATAGTTAAAGACGATATCAGTAGGTACAAGGTACAATATTGGGTTTGTGGTCCCATTATCCCCAGTCAAGTCTTGGTTCACTTTTGATTTTGAGTTTGCATGGTCAGAAGCCTCCTCCCAGATTCCCCAGCAAAGTCTTCCCTCATATGATGAAAGGTTTTATTCCCTTGGTGTGCTAAGATGTCTCTCTCTTTGCAGTATTGGCATTAGTGTCGACTTCTTGATTTCCCGGGAAGGTTATCCCAAGGAATCTCTTCTCCCGGTAAGTAGGCTTGAATCCCCCAGTGAGGTTTGGTTGTGTCGGCGTCAGTCAGCTTTATTTGAGGCTGGTTTTGCAATCTCTAGTAGGCATGTTGCTTTTGGAAAACTGCTTCTCTGATAAAACCGGAAGAAGGATGTTCTATCCCGGTATCTATTTGATTTGGATACCTCCGGATCATGTTTCTCCTCGGTGAAATTAAGGCAGGAAATATGTTTGGTTTCCGCAGTTGCTTTTACCTTTCTTGGATTGATATTTCTGGTTAAAGTTTAGCCCAATGTTGTTAGTACCTGAGGCGGTTTTGGTTGTTTGTACTGATTATGTATCCTTTTACCAGCATATGCACAATAGCACTCATACATTCACACATACATCATGCATGGCTAAAAATCATTGTTCATTGACATTGTGTTCTAACCTTCCTGCAGCGCTCCTTGCTTAGATGGATCTGGTTTTCCTTCTTAATTTTATTTCCAAGAGGATGTATCTTCATTGGCCGTCTTGCTCCAATTCATTTCTGATTTGGATCTATGGATTGCATGACAATATTAGTTACTTTGGATTTCTGGAAACTTTGAGTTTTGGTTTGAGCATTTCTTTTGCATGGGAACACTTTATCTCCTCAGCAGGAATATCGTGGCATTTCCTCGAGAAGACATATTTCTATACCCAGAGATTCATTTCTCTTTGCAATTCCCCATGACAATGAGTAACAAGTCTCGTTATTTGAGACAGCTTATGTTTGATCTTTTCCAGGCAAATTTCCTTGGTTAAAGAAGAAGTTGAGACCGTTCTAGGTAAAACGCTAGAATTTTGGGATAACTTGATATGTTTTCTTTTTCTACCTTTAGTGAACATTGGTAGTACATCGGCAGTGAACATCGGTATTTGTTATCTTTTTGCTATCTTCATTGAACGTTGATAGTTCATCGTCAGTGAACGGCGATGATATGATATGTTTTCTCTCTCTACCTTCAGTGAACGTTGGTAGTACCTCGGCAGTGAACGTCAGTGTTTATTATCTTTTTGCTATCTTCAGTGAACGTTGATAGTTCATCATCAGTGAGCGGTGATGATATGATATGTTTTCTCTCTCTACCTTCAGTGAACGTTGGTAGTACATTGGCAGTGAACGTTGGTGTTTGTTATCTTTTTTCTATCTTCAGTGAACGTTGATAGTTCATCGTTAGTGAACGGCGGTGATATGATATGTTTTCTTTTTCTACCTTCAGTGAACATTGGTAGTACATCGGCAATGAACGTCAGTGTTTGTTATCTTTTTGCTATCTTCAGTGAATGTTGATAGTTCATCATCAGTGAACGACGGTGATATGATATGTTTTCTTTTTCTACCTTCAGTGAATGTTGGTAGTACATCGGCAGTGAACGTTGGTGTTTGTTATCTTTTTGCTATCTTCAATGAACGTTGATAGTTCATTGTCAGTGAACGGCGATGATATGATATGTTTTCTCTTTCTACCTTTAGTGAACATTGGTAGTACCTCGACAATGAACGTCGGTGTTTATTATCTTTTTGCTATCTTCAGTGAATGTTGATAGTTCATCGTCAGTGAACCACGATGATATGATATGTTTTCTCTTTCTACCTTCAGTGAACGTTGGTAGTACCTCGGTAGTGAACGTCGATGTTTATTATCTTTTTGCTATCTTCAGTGAACGTTGATAGTTCATTGTCAGTGAACGGCGGTGATATGATATGTTTTCTTTTTCTACCTTCTGTGAACGTTGGTAGTACATCAGCAGTGAACGTCGGTGTTTGTTATCTTTTTTCTATCTTCAGTGAACGTTGATAGTTCATCGTCAGTGAACGGTGATGATATGATATGTTTTCTCTTTCTACCTTCAATTAATGTTGGTAGTACCTCGGCAGTGAACGTTGGTGTTTATCATATTTTTGCTATCTTCAGTGAACGTTGATAGTTCATCATCAATGAACGACGATGATATGATATGTTTTCTTTTTCTACCTTCAGTGAATATTGGTAGTACATCGGCAGTGAACGTCGGTGTTTGTTATCTTTTTGCTATCTTCAGTGAACGTTGATAGTTCATCATCAGTGAACGGCGATGATATGATATGTTTTCTCTTTCTACCTTCAGTGAATGTTGGTAGTACCTCAGTAGTGAACATCGATGTTTATTATCTTTTTGCTATCTTCAGTGAACGTTGATAGTTCATCGTCAGTGAATGGCGATGATATGATATGCTTTCTCTTTCTACCTTCAGTGAATATTGGTAGTACATCGGCAGTGAACGTCGATGATTGTTATCTTCCTCTCTGATTCAGTTCTTTTGGTTCACCAGTGAATTATTTTCCTGGTGGGGTTGCTCCCTTATTTCTTCACTTTTTGTGGCATCCCCAATGATACTTTGCGTTTCTTTAGTAATGTTCATATCCATTCATATACATAAGCATTTGCATGGCATCTTAGGGCCAAAAATAGGATTTGTTTTATATTTAAGTATCTTCGATCATGTCGACACGAAGATTTTTAACCTTCGTATCTCCGGATAGAAGAAACTTAAATAAGGGCAGTTTTTATACCCCAATTTTTGCCCCTAAGATCCCTTCATCATACCATATTGCTTCAATCACAACAAGATCACATTAGGGCTTTTGGTTCTTCTCCCTATCTTTAGCCTTGCTCTTTTGAGGAGTTACCAAGCACCTTGACTTGTTTTCTTTTGTGATCATGGATATTTTGCTTTGATTTTCTCTCTAATTAATAAAATGCAATGTTAGTTTGCCTTACTTGTTAATAATGTAGGTAAAGGCAATGAGGTTTAGCAAGTTGCTTCATGGGTTCATGAGTTTATTTCCATGCCCTAGTCAATATCTTGAGAAATTCAAAACCTCACTATTTGAGTGATTTTGGAAGAAATGGAATGACAAGGCTCATTTTGGTTCAACATATTTCAAAGTTCTCAAAATTGATTCAAAAGTACAAAGGGTTAAGGGAAGAAGTTGTCATGATTGGACAAGGTCTTGTTCCTATTGGTCACAAGAGCATATTTCTCTCCAATTTCAAGATATGGAAGTGGTTTTGGTGGCTATGAGTCCTCATCATCATCCTCAAAAACTTCTATTCATAAAGGAAGAATATTGGCACAAAAAGTTTGTTCAAACTTGGCAAAGTTCCTCAAAGCATTCTCTTGATCTAAAGGCTAGGGTTTTGGACTTCAAAGGAGCATATCTTGCTCATATTTTGGTATTTTTTAGTGGTTCCAAAAACATCATTCTCTTCAAAGAGTTGCCAACAAATCACTTCAAAAGTTCCAAGGAGTTTTCATGTGGAAGGAACTTGGTGAAGAAGAAAGATTACAAGTCACCCAGATGAATCCCCAATTTTCCATATGTGACTTCAAATGGTCATAACTTGGTCAATTTTTATCACCTTGAGCCCATTATTTTTTCATGATGATCTTAAGGATGTGTAATTCATGCCTTCTTTTATGTGCAAAGTAAGAAAATGGATGGAAGTTGCCTTAAGGATGCAAAAGATTATAGGTCATTTCATGATTTTTGGACAACTTCAACAAGTCATAACTTGCTCAATTTTTGGAGATTTTGAGTGGTTCAAATTTCAAAATGTCATTCAAGAGATCTACTGCATTCCATCTTTTTTGGTTAAGAGCAAATTCTAAGTGGAAGGCCATGTTTGGATGCAAAAGATTATAGGTCATTTTTAAAGAAGAATTTGAAATATTTCTAAGTATGGAAAGTCAACTCTTTTTCTTCAACTTTGACTCTTTGTAGCTTTCAGCTCAAGCATCCATTTGATTCCATTCTTTTTCCATTGCAAAGCTTGTAACCTCATCTTTCCAAAGCATCAAGAATTATGCCTTAAGACCCCTTGAGGTGGAAAGTCAATAGATTTGAATTGGGTAGTTTGAAACTGAATTTTTCACAAAGTCAGGATTTTGAAATCTTTGTTTTGGCTTCTAATCACAAGTTTTCCACGCGTTTTTGGTTCTAATCATGTTTAGCAACTTGCCAGAAGTGATTAGCATCATGAAACGCACGATTTGGTTAAGTTTTGATCAAGTTTGAGTCACACTTTCTTAATGATGCAGACCCATACGAATTCCCTCCATAACGCATCATTTTCTATTCCTTTTGATCGCATTTGCTTCCATATAAATAGAGGGTCATTCCCCATTCAATTCCCCAAGCTTAGATATCCAGAATCACCCTGCCAAACTTGCTTCACAACCCAGAATTCAGCAACTTCAAAATCTATTCTCAAGCCTTTTTCAATCCATTTTTTCCATCAATTCACCTTCCTTGATCTTCCCTGAAGCTAACCATATGATTACATTCAAGAATCGTGCCCTATATTGCTCCATAGAAGTCCAGTTTCAGAGCTCTGCAACTCAACTTCAACATGTAGATTCCTTCATCAATTCTTCAAAACTCTGATATCATTGTGTTGCTCTCATTTCCCCGGTTCTAGTCGCAACACTTACATTTCACTGGAAACACGTTTTGACCATGAATTTTCAAATCCATTTTCAAAACTTTATTTCCAAATTGCTTGAGCTATAGTATATATAAATTTGGCGCGAGGGTGTGGTTGTTTTCGTCTTGAAGAGACGAAGCGATTGACATAGGTCTGAGCTTCTGATTTTATAGTTTGAGAGACCTGCAAATCACATTGGCTGGAGGTTGAAGATGACCTATGTACCATCTTCCAACCAATGATGGCGTGCCATTTGTGTTTTTCAAAAATTCGATTTATTATTGATTATGTACATTATTCATTAATGACCATGATATGCACAGTGCGCCAGATCCCTTGGATTTGATTACTAACACGTTTTGACTCTCATCCAATGGTCCACATCTTTTACTTTTATTTTCTTTTTCTGATTTTTATATTTTAATTGTTTTAAATTTCAAAAAATCATAGAAAAATTCATTTTTAGTCCAAAAAATCTGAAAAAATTATCAAAAAATATTTTTGATTATTCTCTTTCTGATTTTTATTTTTTCACAATTTAATTTTGTGTTTTGGTATTTTTTATGAATTTTACACTTATTGGATTTGTTTAAAATGTTTAAAAATACTTTTATACATTTTTAAATTCTGAAAAAATTATGGAATGATCCAATGATATTGTGACAAATATTGGTGACATTATTTTATTTTTGTTTCTGACTTTACTATTTTTTACTATTTTTGTTTATTTTACCCATTTATTTTAATTTTTAAAAATAGTTTCTGACTTTTAAAAATTACCAAAAATTTTGTAAAATTACTTGGTCTCTTTTTTGATTTTTCCATGGTCTTATTTTTCATTTCTTGATTAATTTGAATATAATTGATATTTTCCTTATTATTTTCCATTTTTCTAAAACATTTTAAACCTTTTAATGTATATATTTAATATGATATTATCTTGTGATTATTTTCTGGCTGTCTTGGGTTGATTTTTTGATCATGGCTTTATTAACATTATTGGATCCATGGTGTTGAGTTTAACTCCACAAAAAATGGATGAATGATTTTAATAATAGTTTGATTAAATATTAATTCAAATGTGGTTTCTCTTTTGCCATAATCCTCTTCATCCCATCCCCTTCTCATTGCGCTAAATGTCGTTGGAGCATGATCTCTATGTCATTTCTCAAAACAAATGGTGCATAGATTGCTATTGACCGCCCTCAAAATAGGTGCGACTTCTATATAAGTCCACTTACGATTGCTTAATGTTGTACCCCAAAATTTTCCCTCTCATTTCATCAACATTTTCTCATCACAAGACTCTTGGAGCTCAAGATCAAGCTAGGGTTTGCTCTGCTCAAGACACCTCCTTGCACTGTTGACCTAAATTAGGGTTTGAGTTTGCACAAGGATGTTTTGACCTACAATGCCCAAAATGACTTTCATACTTCATTTTTGACTCACAAGTTTGTCCATACCAAGTTTCAAGCCTTGATTCAAATTTTTGCCCAGTCAATTGGACAGTTGACCTAGAAATCAATTGTATTGGGGAAAAGTCAACTGTGGCCAATTGACAGTCAAACTTCATGAATTTTGACCCACATCAACATTATGAACTCATATGAACCATTTGATCAAGTTTGGATCATAATTCCACAAGAAATTTGATCAAAACACCAAAAGGGCAAAATGGTCATTTTTAGGGTTTTGACTGCACAAAGGCAACTTTTGACTGTTTGACCTAGCCAATGGAAAATCAAGCTCAACCATGGACACAAGGACTCAATGACATTGTCTTGACCCACTCAACAAGTTCAAAAGATCCCAAATGCATAGGATTGGCAGATGAATTTTCCAGTCAACTGATCAAAATTTGACTGTACACTGAAAAGTCAAACTTTGACTTTTTGGTCAAAATCAAGTGCCAAGGGTCATTTTTCATCAAGACATGTAAAATTATGAAACTTGTTCATCAAGAAACCCAAAACTGCAAATTAGGGTTTAAAATGGAAAATTTTCATAACTTCGAAATTTTCTAAGTTATAAAATTCTTATTTTTTCCTAACTTTGTCCCATTTTTTCACCAAGATGAAAATGAATCCAAACAAAACTTGCAACATGAAAGTTGTAGTCCATCACAAAGTCTACAACTTTGATTCACAAAGTTTTCTCAAAAGAAGCTTGTATCTTAAGTTATGATTTTTGGAACAAGGGTACCTAAAACTTTTAACTTAGAGAAATTTTGCCCTAGTTTAGGCAGGATTTTGACCCATCTGCTTGGCCATTTTTCACATAGTTCCACTTGGAGTTTCAAGTTTCATTTCAAATATGGATTATATTGCATGTTTCAAGCTTTCCAAATTGTCCAAGAACTCCTCAAACACCTTTGTGGTTAGGGAGAATCGAATGCTTGAAGTTGGCAAAAACTCACTTTGCAACCACAGCCAATACATGTTCATACCACTTGCCAAGTCTGACCAAGCTAGCTTATTGAACAATTACAGGCCTCTAAACCAACTCACACTCCATAATTGAATGCAAATCCACTGAGCTAATGCTTTATCTTGGCCATTTGGATATTACACACAAAACTAATCCTTAATTAGAAAAAGGTACATTGCCATTTTTGTTTGGAAGCTTTGCAGGTTGAGTTCTGTAGCACGATTCAGGCTACTTCAAAACAAACTAAGCATTGGGAAAGCTTCAGTGGACATCAGGCAAGCTCAAAAGAACCTCAAACACCATTGAAAGTTGCTGCATTGTCCAGCTCGAACTCAACTGAAACAGGTATTTCATGAACTTCTATCTCTCTATTTAGGAATAGTTAGACTTAGGTTTGTGAATGAAAGATGTTGTATTCATAGCCCTGAAACCATACATGTTCTTAGTTTTAATTTATATTAATCGTGCTAGGAGAATTTCATCCATGAACTTTTTGAAAAAACTAGGTTAGAAATTAGGGCCAGAGAAATTCTCTCTGGTCTTTGAGAGTTAGCTTAAGTTTTTTATATGGTTAGATTCGTTGTTTGATGCTCTACAAGTTTCATGTTTTGAGTTTTGTCAAAAAAGCACAGAATCAGGAGATACAGGTTTGAACTAAGAAGGCGCGTGTTTTGATTGAACAGAGGAAGAAGATGAAGTCGCTGGGCTGGGCCTGGCTACTTCCTGCTTTTCACACAATATTTTTCAGTTTCACACCCCCCTGGCCCATTTCTTGTATATTTGTCATTTTTGCATTTTTATTTTATTTCTGACTTTGATATTTTATTTTCTAACATAAAAAATATTTAAAAAATATTTATATAAATTTTTATATTTATTTGGTATTTATTTCAATTTTTTCTAACTTTAAAATGTTTAAATACTTATATTATTTTTCTTTAAACTTAAAAATAATGTAAAAAATACTTTTATTTTCATTTATTATTTTTATTCACATTTGAAAATATTTTCTTGAAATATATACATTTTTGTAAATAATTTATTTTTATTTTTCACATATTTAATATATTTAATATATATATATATATATATATATATATATATATATATATATATATATATATATATATATATATATATATATATATATATATATATATATATATATATATATATATATATATATATATATATATATATATATATATATATATACTATGTTTATTAAATAATTAGAATAAAAATTACAAAAATAATACATTTTTATTTTTATTAATATTTTATACTAAAAATACCTTTTTTTTTTCAATATACTTTTATTCTTTGTACGAATTGATGCATTATTGTATATAATTAATAAATAATACTATTTATTTAAGAAATTAGGGTTTTTGCCCTAAAAACAAAAATAATTAAAATTGACTTTTTATTTATTTACATTTCACATAAAAAATACTTTTTACATACATACAAACTTTTTGCATAATACATTTTATTTAATATTTATTTATTGTATTTATTTAAATATTGTACATTTAATTGTTACGCCTTACACATTCAATTTGGTTGTAATAATTTAGAATTTAATTTCTTGCCTAAATAATCCCCTATTCAAAATTGTACCCCCTCCCTATATCATGTTGTAATAGTGTAGAATTTAAATTCTCGCACCTTTAGGCTTTCAATTATGCCATGATTAGACTTAGGGTTTGTATGCAAAATCAAAACTAACAAATAGTTTGACCTAATCAAAAACAAAATGCATGAAAAACAAACACAATGCACACTTGCACCCCTAGGGTTACAATCCACTTGTTGCCTTCAAAAATGGGCCATGATATGCATGTCAAGTACTTTGGAAAGACAAAAACAAAACAAAGATCATAGTCCCTCGATGACGCTATCTGAGTTGCCTAAACAAAATGATCAAGTACCTCAAGAAAATTGCTAAAGATACTTGACACTATTGCTATCATGGTCTATACGATGACCCGCGCCTGTCCCGTTTAAACATCCTAACACAAGGTTGTTCACCAAACACAATGGTGAAACAACACTGTTAAAAGGGTTAAAAACATAAGAAAGATCTTTGAGTAAAATAGGGTAGACAACTCTTAGTTACTTGATCAAAACTTGCAAAAACATCCTTGCCATCTTCAAAACATACTTCACAACACAAATTTCAAAACCCTACTTTCAAACATTGGAAACTTTTCAAAAGACAAAAACACCTTTGTATACATTCAAACAAGAGTCATTACAAAGGTTGCCACAACGATGGCCTCTTTTCAAAACATCTTTCAAAACCACACACAAAGCACCATTTCAAACAATTGAAGAGCACCATTTCAAACAATTGAAAAGCAAAGCAAGTGATCTAAGCAAGTAACTAAGAGCCCATGGATAACCATGGATAGAAAGGGTGATAATACCTTCCCTTTCTATAATCTACTCCCAAAACCCAAGAAAACATCTCAAAGGTCTTTCCTGTGCTTTTTGACCTTTCCTTAGGATAAAATAAAAAGTTGGTGGCGACTCTTGCTAAACCGAAACATTTCCGAACACAAACGCAAAATCCCAAGTCAGTTCTCCCACCGTATCACACTTAACATAGCGCTAAATTTTGTCCCGATTCGAATAAATGATCATTCGTGGCCCAAACTTATGATTGCAAGCCCAAGTATGTTAATTTGATCTCTTTGATCTAATAACCTTGAGATTCATTGTGTGGAGGCTTTGGTTCTACCAATCCTCTAATGGATCTACAACACCTTTGGTCAACGCGGATCACTTAAACATCGTTGATCATTAAATGGTACTTATTAGAATTCCAAATGGATGATATCTTTGACAAAAATAAAATGAAACTTATTGTGTGGAGGATTTGGTTCTACCAATCCTCTAATGAGTTCCAAATGCAAGTTTCAATATGGTCATCCAACTAACCACTAATTATTGACTTGTTTATTTTATGCTTTTATTATTTTATGCTTTATGTACTATTTATTTTTTTTAGCATTTTTCATTTCATGCCATTTTCATCTTTGCTCATTTGAGCATTTATTTTTCTTGTCATTTTTACTTTGCTCACTTGTGCTTTTCTTTTTCTTTTCCTAAGATACTTAATAATCAACATAAACCCTAAAAAATTCTTAATGGTACTTGGACTATTTGGCCAATATCCTTGGCATTATGGAGCATGGGACTTTTTCTTGGACTTAGGATTAGAAACCTTGGCCTATCTTGGAGACCTTGTGATCCTATTTGATTATTTTGTCTGGAGCTCTTGAGGTTTACCTCAAGATATTGGGTTGCTTGTTTGTTTTTGTGTGCAGGTTTTGTGATTACATCCTTTGTTTGTAATCTGGAATTCACCCGTATACAGCCGTTACTCTGTCCAATTTTTGTGAAGACTTAATACATTTGAAGAGGTCTAGTATCTTTGCTTGCTTGGTTTCAATCCAAAGAATGAGAATTCTATCTTGGCTCATAATATCAAGTTTTGTCTTCTTGTTGGTTATATGATTCTTATCCTTAGCTTTTACCTTATGCTTTATGATAGTCTCTTCTTCTCCTCCCATCTTCTTTAATTTCAAAAATCTTCTCCCTCCTTTTGAAAACTCTTCTTGTTTTGAAACTTAAACCACTTTCATAATAAACTTGGACTTAGGTCCATGCATTTTCAAAATATTTTCATAAATAAACTCCAATAAATTTAATAATACCTTGAAATTTTTGTGAGAAGACTAAAAGTCAAATAATCTCATTTCAAACTATTTTGCCACTTTGGTTTTTATCTTTAAACTTTTCTCAAAAGGTTAGACTCTTGTCAATCCTTGTAGTGATGCAAACAACTATACTTTCTACAATATATAGTGAAGTGAGATATTTTCCACTTGGGTGTTGAGTGAGGCATTATTGATTTTAAAATCCAAGCCATATCCTCCACTTTAAGATGATGCAAATTCTCCTTTCTCATGATTGTGGGTAGTAAGTATGTTTTCCACACGGACAATAACGATGATGTCTTACCTCATTAAAATCAACTAACACACTTGTGTTTCAAATTTTTAAAAGAGGAACTACGTGTACCCTGATCCCCTATTGCACGAAAGGTGGTACGTAAGCACTAAAGGTTCTCAACCACGGAGGGTGCAAAAATCATAAAAAAATATATTTCTCTTCTCACCTCCACCATCCATTTTCTATACAACACACTTTTATAGCCAAAATATACAGATTTTACAAAGAGGTTCCTACGGAGTACCATAGATGTTTAAGGTGCTAATACCTTCTCTTTGCATAACCACCCCCCTTACCTTGAATCTTTCCCCCTCTTTTTGGGTTATTCGCTCTTTTCCCATTCCTTTGGAAACAATAAAGTGCGGTGACAATTTTTATTTTTATTTGTATAAAGTCTAGTCAATTCAATGGCTTAGTCTTGAACATTTCTACTGCTACAGTTTGGACATTTGAACTTTCGATCACTCAATCAGTTGATTACTCAAGATATGATAACTGGTATCCTAATTCTTGTGATGCTCGACAAACTATGTGAAGGAATCTGGATTCGGGAAAAGAACCAAACCGTAGATGAGGAGAGCCAAGATGTCCTCAAAAGCTTGAAAGTCCAAATTGTCCCAGAACAGTTGAGCTTGATCAATCCGAAATTTAGCCAAGAAACCTTTAACCCCGCTCCGTGTCTCCCAGTTGGTTACTACATCAGCCCTTTTTTAGATGTAAGGCTGAAGCAATGTCTTCGGGTCTAGGAATCTCTTCCAAACCTGTGAAGGGTTTCCGCTCGAGGATGGATATGCCCAGTAAATAAGAAAACTCCTCCAAAGTGGGAACCAACTGATAATCTGGGAAGGTAAAACAATGATGCACCGGATCAAAGAACTGGAAAAGGACGCTCATCATCTGCTCATCCAACTTTGACGTGACCAAAATAAGGAGCTGACCATGTCTTCTAACGAATGAAGAAGTATCAGGGACTTTTGAGACTAACTCTCTGAGCTGAGCAAGTATTTGCACGAAGTTAACCCGAATGGTATTTCTACGCATGTAAGCCATAATCTGCAAAACAGAACAAAGATAAATTCCATCGGTCTTTGAAATGGTTAGTATAATGAAGTATGCATGCTATGTCATGATGCATGATGTCATGATAAAACACACAACAGGTATCGCAGGTAATAAACATGGTAAAGGCAAACAAGTCACACAAGAGCCATTAAGTTTCAGGCTTGCATGGGGTCTAGGTACTACCCTCTTGAAGTTCAATTGGTTCAATCTGTCCTAATAATAGTAACCGGGTTCTAGAGGTTCTCAATATCACTGACCATCCTCCATCGGTCATGGTTTCAGCTCACACAATCTTTTATTGCAGCCAAAACTATCTCGAGAGTATGGTATCAATGAATGTAGTATCGAGTATCAACCAGTTCCCAGCTCTACACTGAGACCGACTATCTCACTACTTCCTATGGTCAAGTTGGTCAATTATAGGTTCTAAGGTCATTTGATGCTTAGCGACACACATAGCAGCCCCGTATTCTCCTCGTTTCTCCACAAGGGATACCGATACCAACCAATGTACCACATCAATGTAGCTCCTACTTCAACCGTATCGGTCTATGCCGTACAGTTCCCTCACAGTTTATTGCTACTGACCTAAAAGGTGTTCCCCAGATCCGGGTTAGGATCTATAGTAACTCCAATACAAAGCCCACAAAAATAAAGCAATCAAATCAAACAATAGAAGCAATATGATGAACTAATCCTAAGGTATATCCCACTTATAAGACCCTAGCAGAGTCGCCAGTTCTGTGATACGGTGGCAGAACCGGAACTGTTTTGGAAATGCTGGTTTGTGTTTTGCATTTGTGTTTGAAAAATGTCGCGGTAAGCAAGAGTCGCCACCGACTTTTATTTCATCCAACAAAGGAAAAGGAAAAAGAACAGAAAAAAACCTTTTTTCGAGAATGTTTCTGAGTATGGGGGGTAGGTTATAGAAAGGGAAGGTATTAACACCCTTTCTATCCATGGTTTTCCATGGGCTCTTAGGTACTTGCTCATCTTTTAAAATTGCTTGTGTGTGTTTGTTTTGAAAAAGTTTTGTTTTACTTCGTTTTAACCCTTGTTTCTGTCCTCAAGAGTGTTACGAAGTGTTTTGAAAACTTAGTTTGAAAAGTTTGTTTGAAAGTGTATGTTGTAAAAAGTTTGATTTTGAGCAAGTACCTTCTAGCATCTACCTATTCGAAAAAGATTGTTTCTATTCTCGTTTCCTTTAGACAGCGCTATCCTACTATTGAGGAATAGGTAGAACCATCATTTGAGTTGTAAGGGTCAATTCGAAAGGGACGTACGATCACTAAAGCAATGTTAGGACGTCTTAGTAATAACTCTAATGTCTTAAGATCATATTCGAGGCAACAATTCCGAGGCAACCTTTCTGAACGAGACTTTTGATCTTTGTTTAGACAAGAGAGCGACCACTAAAATATCTTATACTTAATGACCGTTTATCGAAGGCAACCGAAGTGGGAGTATACCCTAGGAGTGCGCATGTGCGAGTGATTCAATTTCAAGTTTATTATCTTTGCACACTTAGGGTTTGCTAACTGTTTTAATTTTGACATACATTCTTGTCATGCAACCCTAATATCATACATCTAACAGTTAATATTTGTGGAAATTAAAATGCGAGAAATAAAGCTACGCTATTACAAGGCTTCGGGTATTAATTACATAGCCAAAAAACCCGTCAAAACAATAAATGGAAAGAAAAAAGTCCTAATTAATCTATTACATCCCATGAGCAATTACATCAATATTGTAAAAATAAGTAAATGCGCGAGGAATCGAGAACGAGAGAACGATAGGGTTTTGACCCCGTCTAACCTAATTACAAAAAGAAATATTTTTGGTTGTTTTTTGATTATTTCAAGAAAATAATAAGGTTTTAAATTAATATGTACAAACTTAATTTACTAATTAAATTAAATTAAGAAAAATTATTTGACCTATTTTTGTATTTTGTTATTTTTAAGAAAAAAGAAAATCTAATTTAAATTAAACTAAAACCCTAATTTTCTAATTATTTTTAATTTATTTACAAAAGGAATTAAAGTTACCCTAAAATTAAATAAACTAATTAAATTAATTTTGATAAAAAATAATTTCTAAATCTAATTGGATGAAAATTGATTTTATGTTTTTTTATAAAAAAAGAATTAATTTGGTGTTAGTATAAATAAATTAAATAAATTAAATGAAGAAATATAAAAGAAAAGAAAAAAGACAAAGGGTCTGTTTGCAAGCAAATTGGAGGGGTGTGAACAACAATTTTGTGCCCAAACCAACTGATCCATGTTGACTTCCATGCTTCAGTGCTTGCACGTTGACCAAGGTTTTTGGTGGACCATCACATGATAACCTTCAGATCTGGCCTGTGGACATCTGGTTGGTTGGATGATGATGGTCCATGGTGGACTTCATGTAATGTGGGATATGGAATCTGTAAAGAAAATTCAAGAAAAAATTGCAAATGTTGGAGGCAAGGGTCGAACCCCTGACCTCATGCCCTCTAATGCCTTAGCGCTTCCTTGGCCACCACTGGGCCATTTGGTTCAATTTGTTAGTATATGAAACTGTTCTGGACTGGGCCCGACAGGCCCAAAAGCATTACTGAGGCCCAGTCCAAAGAGACTCACTAAGGACCACACTGGGCAAAGGGGGTCACGTCCATGCCCGACACACTGATATCCACCTCGATATCCCGATGTCCAACCCACGTGGTGAAGTCGTGCTCGACACCCTGCCGTCAGCTCCATGTCCTGGCATCCAGCTCGACACCCGCCGTCCAGCTCGAGGTCCTGGCGTCGAGCTCAGCACCGTGCTGCCCAGCTCGACATGGCCCCGAGCTACCCGGCTAGGGCAGACTCAGTCCACCTTTCCCCCAACGATACTCCGGAAAGACCGCGTCTCTGTCCGCCCGCACTGCACGCAACACATCCAGGAAGGGGACCACGTGCGGGTCCCCACTACCCACGTAGAACCTGGCAGTTCCTCCATTGGGCCAAATCCGCCCAGCCCAACGAAGGAACCTTGGCCCAGCGCTGGGGGCTATAAATACCCTCTGTTTCCAGAGGGTCAGGTATTCATCATTCTAACCTCAACTCTATTATCTGCTCATACTCCCACTGACTTTAGCATCGGAGTGCCTTGCAGGTACCCCCCCCCCCTCCTCGTTCAAAAAGCTTTCAGCTCGGAGCAAGCCGTGACGGTCCAAACCTTCTGATCAGGTCAGATCAGTGGCGCCGTCTGTGGGAAACAGCTTCCCCGTCTAACGAACAATTCCAAAGACCAAAGCTCAAATCAATTACCTGTCATGGCTGATCCAGCTCGTGAAGAACAGCACGTCCGTGTCACCGACACTAACAACGGTCCCTCGGACAAGAATGGACACCTGGACAATCCCAGTGATGCCGGCCACAATGCCATCCCCATGACAACCGCCCCTGGACCTTCCACTCGCAGGGACGGGAACACTGCGTCATCCTCGACGACTCCTCCAAGACTCGAAGACGACCCGGAAGCCCTCGCCTACCACAGAGCTGCCCGGTTCTATGAAGTCCAAGTTCCTGCCGGGGCAGATGCCACGACTCAGGCACTGTTCGCGGCCATCAACCAAACAAATTATCTCCTATTCGCCCAGGGAGAAAGGCTAAGGGCACTTGAAAATGATCGACGCCCCCCGAGGAGGCATCAAAGGCCACCATCTCCACCTCCTCGGGTCGAAGAAGTTCGACACCCTACTCCCCCGCGGAGACACTACAGGGAGAACTCTAGGAGCCCCTCTCCCCCACCAAGGCAGAGGCGGCCCCAATATGAAAGACAGCCCGTCATCCCTACCGAAGAGCCCAGTCGCGACCCATCAAGGCACGACAGGAGGCACAACAGAGACGGGCGTGTGACCTTCAACCACCGAGCATCACGCTCGAGGGAATCTCAGCACGACCAGCATGCCAGACATAACTACAGCACTCCTTCTCTTTCTCCAGAAAGGAGCGACGAGGACGACCCCCGCGGTCCCCTGTCGCAGGCCATCATGGACGCACCTATTCCCCCGGGCATGGAGAAGCCCCCACATCTGAAGGAGTATGATGGAGTAGCGGACCCAGTCGACCACATTGACGGGTTCGAAGCCATGCTCCACTACCATAATGTCGGGGGGCCCATCAAGTGCCGTCTCTTCCCCACAACTCTCAGGAAGGCGGCCATGGACTGGTATAAAGGACTCGCCCCGGGCTCCATTACCTCGTGGCGGAACCTGAAGAACCAGTTCATCAGTTCCTTCACAGCTTCTCGGCGCCACCCGAAGACCGAGGCAGCCCTCGAGGCCATCATCCAAAGACATGATGAGACCTTGAGGGAATTCATCAACCGCTTCAACCGGGAAGCAATACAGGTCCCCTGCGCGGACCATATGAAAAGGTACTTGCTGGAGAGGGGCCTCCTCCCCGGCACAAAATTCAGGAAAGCGGTGGGCATTGAGCCACCTGCAACTTTTGATGCTCTCCTCGACCAAGCCCGAGCATACATGGACTACGAGGAGAGAGAAGCTGCCAACAGGGCACGAGACTCCAGGGCTCGCAATCATGGCAGCAGCTCGAGACAAGACCCTCCTCCCCGACGTACCGGAGAGAAGAAGAAGGAAGATCGACCCCGGGAGGTCCGGGAACAAAGGGGCCCCTCGGGCCGTTTCACCGAGTACACTCCGCTCACGGCTTCCCGCGAGCGTATTCTGGTGGAGTGTGCTAGCACAGATTTTAAAGACGGTGGCGTCAAGCGTCCCCGGCCAGCTCCTGCCAAGCCAGGAGTAGACAAAAACAAGTACTGTCAGTACCATAGGAGTCATGGTCACTTGACAGAGGACTGCGTCCACCTGAAGGACGCCATTGAAACCCTCATCAAAGGAGGGAGGCTTGCACAGTACAGGCGAAACGACGCTCCCCGTCGTGACGCCCGCGAGGCAAAGGAGCCCGAAGAAGATGCCCGACCATCTGACGAGTCGGTGCCAATCCAGACCGCCTTCTCGGTAACCAGGCCCGAGGATTTCGAACTTCCCGAGCTCCTTCAGGAGCCCCTGACGACACACAGCAGGTGGGAATACTTCCCCTCCGCCATGGTCATCAACGGGGGCGGGTTCAACGACCTCACCATCAACTCAGCCAAGAGGAAGTTGGACGAACTGGTCGACAAAGCTCCTCCACAAACTGTGACTTTCGAAATAGTGAAGGGCAGATCAGAGCCCATCACCTTCTACTTGGAAGAGCTCCCTGGAGGAGCACCGAACGCAGTCATCCCCTTGCTAATAAGGGCAAAGATGGCCAATTTTGACGTGCATCGCATTCTGGTCGACGAAGGGAGTTCCGTCGACGTGATGTACACCCAGCTGTTCCGAACCTTGCAACTGGATGACTCACATCTGTCTCCGTATATAGGTCCAGACCTTCAAGGCTTCAACGGCTCGACTTCCAAACCTTGGGGATATGTCGAGCTCCTCGTGACATTCGGGGAAGGAACTGCTACAAGACAGGTGAAGGTCCGCTTCCTCGTCATTGACTGCCCGTCCCTGTACAATTGCATCTTGGGGAGGCCGACATTGGCGGAGCTGACAGCGGTCCCCTCAACTGTCCATCTAAAAATGAAGTTCTATACCAAGAGGGCGAGGGTAGCCACCATCCAGGGCGACCTCGCCGCTGCCCGCCGTTGCTTCAACGCCGCTTCAAGGGGACGGGATACCGTCGACGTGGGTACCAGCACCAGACCCATCAAGAAGACAAAGCAAGAGCCCGACAGAGCATCCCCCGAGGTAGAAGTTCAGAAGGCTCCACCAAAGGTCGACTCCATTGCCCTCGACGCCCGCTTCGACCAAGACGAGCCATCCAGCGGCGAGCAAATCCCCCTCCGACCTATTCCGGACGGCGATTTTGAACTCGTTCCCCTCGGAGCAGACCCGACCAAGGGAGTGAAGATTGGCAAAGACCTCCCCGACTTGGCCAGGAAGCAAATCAAGGCCTGTCTGCGCGAGAATGCTGATCTCTTCGCCTGGAGCGCTGCAGAGATGCCCGGACTCGACCCTGAGGTCGCCTGTCATCACCTCGCCATTGATCCAGCCGCCAAGGCCGTAGTACAACGTAGGCGTAGGCAGTCTCCAGAAAAAACGGAGGCTGCTGAAAAAGTTGTAAAAGACCTCCTAGAGGCAAATTTTATTTCTGAAGCCCGGTACTCCACCTGGCTGTCAAATGTTGTACTTGTTAAAAAGAATAATGGAAAATGGAGAATGTGTGTTGATTATACCGACCTCAATCGGGCTTGCCCGAAGGATGCTTTTCCTCTACCAAACATTGATATGCTGGTCGACAACTCGGCCGGCTACAAGACTTTGTCGTTCATGGACGCCTACTCGGGATACAATCAAATCCCAATGGCTCCGGGCGACAAACGCTGCACGGCGTTCATGACCAGCTCGGGCAACTATTACTACAACGTAATGCCCTTCGGACTGAAGAACGCCGGTGCGACTTACCAACGCATGATGAACAAAGTGTTCAACAAACAAATTGGCGACATGCTCGAGGTATATATGGACGACATGATCGTCAAATCTCGAGCAGATACCGACCACGCAGCTCATCTCAAAACAGTCTTCGCCCAAGCAAGACAGTGCAAAATGAGGTTCAACCCCGAGAAGTGCACGTTTGGGGTTAAGGCAGGAAAATTCCTCGGATTCTATCTAACAGAACGAGGGATTGAAGCCAACCCCGACAAGTGTCGAGCATTCGCCGATCTCCCGACTCCGACGTTGAAGAAGTCGATACAGATCATGAACGGCATGTTAACGTCACTCTCACGCTTCGTCGCGAAGTCCACTCAGCACGCCCTCCCCTTTTTCAAACTCCTTCGAAAGGAAGCAGCCTTCGAATGGACCGAGGAATGCGAACACGCACTTCGCCATCTGAAGCAGAGCCTGTCTCAGCCGCCCGTGCTGTCTCGACCAGATGACGACGAGCCACTTTACCTATACTTGGCAGTTTCAAACGAAGCTATCAGTGCAGCTCTTGTCCGCGAGACTCCTGACGGGCAGAAACCTGTCTACTTCACGAGCAAAGCCTTACAGGGCCCCGAAAGCAGATATCAACAGATAGAAAAGGTTGCTCTAGCCCTCGTCAATGCTGCAAGGAGGCTCAGACACTACTTTCTAGCACACACCATCATCGTGCGAACCGATCAACCGGTGAGGCAACTCCTGGGTCGGCCAGATATGGCGGGCAGAATGCTGAAGTGGTCCCTGGAACTCTCTGAATTCGACATTCAGTACGAGAGCAGGAAAGCCCTGAAAGCGCAAGCCCTGGCCGACTTCGTCGCCGAGATGACCCCTAACGACATTCCCCCGGGAAAGGAACACAAATGGACCATCTTCGTTGACGGAGCCTCCAGTGCGTCCGGAAGCGGCGCAGGGATCCTCCTCGAAAACGAAGAGGGTGTGGTAATCGAGCACTCCTTGGTTCTCTCCTTCCCGACGTCAAATAAACAGGCAGAATACGAAGCCCTGCTCGCAGGACTGAGACTAGCCGAGGACCTAGGAGCCCGTGAAGTTCAAATTTACACCGACTCCCAGCTCGTCGCTTCCCAAGTACAGGGAAGCTACCAGGCCAAGAATGACAACCTCATTGAGTACTTGAACTTAGTCAAAAAACACATGGCAAAGTTCGTACGAGCAGAAATATCTCATGTTCCCCGCGAGCAAAACACGAGGGCGGACATATTGTCCAAACTCGCGAGCACACGAAAGAAAGGCGGGAATAAATCTGTCATCCAGGAATCTCTGGCTCGTCCGAGCATCGAGCCACCCTCGACTACGGTCGAGGTCCACGCCATCGGGGATGCCACGTCTTGGATGACCCCGGTTTATAATTTCCTAACAAAGGGAGAACTCCCGTCGAACCAGGCCGATGCTGCCATAATCAAGCGACGAGCATGTTCCTATGTTGTTCTCGAGCAGAAACTGTATCGAAGAGGGTTCTCCATTCCCCTCCTGAAATGCATCGACGAGTCCGCCATCCCCGACGTACTGCGGGAGATACACGAAGGGATCAACGCCCAGCACATGGGCGGCAAATCCTTGGCAAGGAAAGCCCTTCGAGCAGGATACTACTGGCCGACGATGCAACAGGACGCCAAGGAACACGTGAAAAAATGTGAAAAGTGCCAGAAGCACGGGGATATGCACCTCGCCCCCCCGCACGAGCTGAACACATTGTCGTCCCCATGGCCGTTCGCCTGGTGGGGCATGGACATCCTCGGCCCCTTCGTGCAAGGGACCTACCATAACAAGTTTCTAATCGTCGCCGTGGATTACTTCACGAAATGGATCGAGGCCGAGGCACTCGCAAAAATCACCTCACACAACATCCTCCGTTTCTACAAAAGAAACGTGCTCGCCAGGTTCGGAATTCCGCAGGCACTAGTGACCGACAACGGCACCCAGTTCACCGACCACGGATTCCGAGACTTCGTCACCAAGTTGGGGACCAAACAACACTTCACGTCGGTCGAACACCCTCAGACCAACGGGCAGGCCGAAGCCGCGAACAGAGTCATCCTCCGAGGGCTCAAACGTCGACTCGGCGAGGCCAAAAGAGGATGGGTCGAGGAGCTCCACAGCATCCTGTGGGCATACCGCACCACACCCCACTCAACGACTGGGGAAACACCATTTCGACTGACCTACGGCACCGAAGCCGTCATCCCGGTCGAGATCATGGAGCCATCCCGACGAACAGAGGAACCCCTCGACGAAGAGCTAAATGACGAAGCACTAAGAGACGAACTCGACCTAGTCGAGGAAATCCGATCGGGGGCTGCCCTGCGCGAGGCCACCCTAAGACAACGAGTGGCTCTACGCCACAACGACAAGGTCATCAAGCGCGAGTTCGAAATAGGCAGCCTGGTACTACGCAGGAACCAGAAAGACTCCCGCGAAGGGAAGTTGGCCGCGAACTGGGAAGGACCTTACCGCGTCCACGGCACCACGGGTACCGGGGCATACTACCTCGAGCAGTTAGACGGAGAGCCATTACCAAGACCCTGGAATGCTGCAAAGTTGAAGCAGTACTACAGTTAGAAACTGTCAACACCTAGGACCCTCGACCAGCAGCAACCACGCTCGGGCAACGAGGAAAAACGTCCAATTTCGTTTAAGGCTAAGGTACAGGCCCGACACACGACCAAAATGGCACAGCATCGCGCGGTAGACGTTGACGATCGATAGTGCCCGACGTGGACAACTGTACCGAGCCCCACCGTCGTCGTACCCATAAGGCAGAACACCCAGCTCGCGATGGGCAGTTCACGCCAAGGGCGAATCGTCCCTACGGGCTCCACGCCCGACTGAGCAACCTCGCTCCGAAATGCCCGACATTCCATCAAGAATAACGGGACATCTACAAGGGTCAAAAGAAAATCTCTCCCCTCGAGCGCAACACTTAGGCAACCCCGGCCAACCGAAATAGGGCCGAGATTGCATACAAGTGGAGACGAGCAGATTCGCTCGCCAAATCAAAGCCACCTACGGGCACTCCTCGGGCCCGTGGCTTAGGCTAATTTCATACAAGCATGTGATCTCAAACAAGGGCAAAAAATCCAAAATAAATAACAAGGTATAAACGCCCGAAGGCAACAAAGCAATATTAAACCGACCAAGAAGGCCGGCGGTGTTCAAAACATACAATAAACGGGCACGCAGGCCCAAAGAATACGAATACAAATATCAAGGGCACGCAGGCCCGCTATCCTACTCAAACTTCCACATTATCATCATTGTCGACGCTGGGAGAGTCGGGCGGAGGAATGATCGCGCCACCTACAACCCGGTGCGTATGACCGATACCCTCGGTGACCAGGCCAAGGTTTAGCAATGAGAGCTGATCGACTGCAGAATTGAACCCGTCTTCCAGAGCACCGACGCAATCCGCCTCGAGGAGCCGGATATGGGCGACAAGCTCAGCCCGACTCTTCAAAGTCACTATGTCCTCGGGCTCATCTTCGGCAGGTTGCAGGACAGCATTCATTTCCTCAACCTGTTTACCCAGGCGTTCGACTTCGGCAGCTAAGCGATCCCTGTCGGTCCGGAGCAACTCCCCTTCCTCAGTCAACCTCCCCGACTTCTCCTTTTCCAGGGTCAGCATCTCCCTCTCGGCGTCAAGTATCGCGGTCTGCTCTCGGAACATCCCCTCGGAGCGTTCCAGAGCGACCTTCAGCTTCCGCGAGCTCGCAGTCAAGGCCGCCTTCTCCTGCTCGAGCTCTCCAACACGAGCAGCATCCCCTGCATCCTCAGATAACACCAAAGCCATTTCGGCCATTTTCACCAGCCCGTCCACGCTGGCGGCCAGATACGACTTCCTCTCCTCTTTAGTCATCTTCTTTATGGCCTCAGCTTCATGAGCGACCACTGTCGGAGGGAATCGCTCGAAAAAGCCCGCCTCTTCGAAGCAAGGGGGGAAGGCAAAAGATTGAACAGCACCTGCATCTTCCCCGACAGTCGAACCGCCTTCCACGCGGGTCCTCTTCCTCTGCGTCAACACGGCGCTGGGGTCAATCTCCTCGACCTCAGGATCTGACGCTGCTCCCGAGCTCGACGTCGAATCCACCCTCACCGGCTGAGGAGCGTTCAGACTTGGTGGTGGTCCCATTCTCGTCGTCTGCGGGGCCTTTACGACCCTCCTGCCTCGCTTCTGGTCGGTTGATAATTTCAGGAGCCTTTCATGTCGGCTGGCCATCGTACCTGCACGAAATAAAGGAAAAGTCAATATCGAGTAAACTGCATGAATAAATGACAAATAAAAGAATTTCAAGCGAACAACCTAACAGGCGGGCAGCCTGCCTATATGTCGAACATTCCACCAGCGCCTTGGTGTCGATCGGGCGAGACTCGAATGTCGGGTAACCGTCTTTGTCGAGGATATCATCCCCTTCCCGCGTAACCCATCGGGCGGGGTGAAAACTGTCGACAAAGTTGCAAAGAGCCTCGTACGCCCGCTGATCTTCCGAGCACATGTCCCCGACAGCGGTGTGGAAATAACCTGTCCCGTGATCGTAATGTCGGGACATCCAGTACACCGGGAACTTAGCCCTACGTCCTAACACGGGGCTCCCGTCGTCGGCCACCATCGCTTCCCCGTCATCATCGCTGACCGGCCCCTCCTCCTCGAAGAGGGAATCTACAGCAGAGTCGGTAATAGGGCGTACCACATACCACTTGTCCTTGAACCCCCTCACGGAGTCCATATACATCTTAAACAGTCTCCTCGACTGCTTCAGGGACACCCAGCTGTACTTCCCTCCTCGGGACTGACGCTGCAGATGAAATACCCGAAAGAAAGGAGGGATGGTCGCTCCTATCCTCAAGTAGCGACACGTCAACTCAAACGCCCGGATGAAGGCGAGAGAGTTTGGGTGTAGCTGGGACGGGGCCAGCTCCAAATGCGTAAAGACTCCGGTCTGAAAATCAGTGAACGGCAGCCGCAGCCCTAAGTCCTTAAACGCGATCTCATACATCGCGAGGCTGTAGTTCGGGTACACCGAGCAGATTCTTGCATTGGTCGACGGAAGCATGACCACGAAGTTCTGCTGGAAGTCGGGCTGGTCTTGGCCCTCTTCAATGGCAGTGAAGGGATGTCGGTCATCCCGGCTGTATATTGACGCTGTCCCCCGAGGCTCGACACCCACCCATTCCAGCAATGGGTCGGTCACGGTATCTATAAGGGTGGCCGACTCATCGGCACTCTGTTCTTCGCGATCACGACGCCCGGAGGAGCTCGGCTCATCCGCCATGGTTACCTGCAGAGCACGGGAAACCAATCAGATTGAGCGTGAAGTCCTATGCTCGACATAATCATGTCGTCCATACACTACTACACAAGTCCGTTTTCACAAATGGATGTCTCCCCGACTCTCCTGAACCCAGTGTTCTTCCTCAAACCAACTGCGCGGCCACTCTTCAAGCATGTCGACCCGAGGTATGAACATGGCGAGCCGCACTAAGAAGCCCACGGCCACGACCATAAACATACCGGGCACCGCCATGAATCAGGCGCCCCGGATCATGAAGACCCCGGGCAGCTCTGAAGTTTTTCACTTAAAACTATGAATGTGTCGGCCACGAGTATGCGTTTGCCGGTCCTAGACATGAATATGTCGGGCAAAACACGAGTCTACCGGGCTAATCCCACACGCACGGTCCTAAAACATCTACAATTTCCAGGAATCATGCATTCTAAAACGGAAAAATAAAGAAAGTAGGTCACTTACTTGGATCAAAGTTTGGGATTTGGCTAAGAAATGAAGAATCTGAGACGGGAAGTCGCAACTGGAGAAAGTGTTGAGAGCGGCAACGGAGAGAGCACGGAGAACGGAAAACGTATTATGGGGCCCAAGGATCCTATTTATAGTGATGACATGGAATACCAAACGTCACCTCGTTCAACCACGGACTCCATCTCCTCGACGCACTGCTCCCAACGCAATGATGGCCCTACCCCCCTAGGGTGGCGGCACAGCTCCCGAAAGATGCCTCGTGTGCTCGACCGACGCGCCCGGTAAGGATCCTCCACGCACCCACCACCGAGGACATCTCCGAGCACGACACGAGGAGGCCCCTCGAGGGCCCACACCTCCATCCCGGGCACGAGACCTCAACGACGGAACAACTTGGTTTCAAGTCATGGCTCCTCGCAAAGGAACCACGACTTGGGGGGCTCCTGTTCTGGACTGGGCCCGACAGGCCCAAAAGCATTACTGAGGCCCAGTCCAAAGAGACTCACTAAGGACCACACTGGGAAAAGGGGGTCACGTCCATGCCCGACACACTGATATCCACCTCGACATCCCGATGTCCAACCCACGTGGTGAAGTCGTGCTCGACACCCTGCCGTCAGCTCCATGTCCTGGCATCCAGCTCGACACCCGCCGTCCAGCTCGAGGTCCTGGCGTCGAGCTCAGCACCGTGCTGCCCAGCTCGACATGGCCCCGAGCTACCCGGCTAGGGCAGACTCAGTCCACCTTTCCCCCAACGATACTCCGGAAAGACCGCGTCTCTGTCCGCCCGCACTGCACGCAGCACATCCAGGAAGGGGACCACGTGCGGGTCCCCACTACCCACGTAGAACCTGGCAGTTCCTCCATTGGGCCAAATCCGCCCAGCCCAACGAAGGAACCTTGGCCCAGCGCTGGGGGCTATAAATACCCTCTGTTTCCAGAGGGTCAGGTATTCATCATTCTAACCTCAACTCTATTATCTGCTCGTACTCCCACTGACTTTAGCATCGGAGTGCCTTGCAGGTACCCCCCCTCCTCGTTCAAAAAGCTTTCAGCTCGGAGCAAGCCGTGACGGTCCAAACCTTCTGATCAGGTCAGATCAGAAACAAAAACAATAAAATGAATAAAACGACGCTAGCTGTAAAACACGCGCCAGAATTCAAATGGGCGAGTAGGGTGATGCCACGCATGTCATCTTCCTCCTCTCTCCGTTGGTAAAAGTCAGCGACTTTTACCTACGGACACAAGTCCGTCACTAGAAACCCTGCATATCTCAAAATCACACACATGCATAAAAAATGAAATCTAATGCCATGAATCGAATCGCCTTGGCCTGCTGAGCATTATGGTGCCCTTCTTGTGGACCAATTTTGCCTGCATAAAAAGATCCTAAAA
Source organism: Vicia faba (assembly GCA_948472305.1). Taxonomy (NCBI): domain Eukaryota; kingdom Viridiplantae; phylum Streptophyta; class Magnoliopsida; order Fabales; family Fabaceae; genus Vicia; species Vicia faba. The sequence continues at coordinate 1,266,563,319 of OX451738.1, forward strand.
CGAGGCCAAGAACCCTAGCAATGGTGAATTCTGATATAGTCAACAAAAATGCAATTAACTGTTATGGATAGCTTGCAAATGCTTCAAGGAGTAAGAATATATAAGTAATTCATGCTACAAGTGCCAAAATAACGTGATTTGATTTCAAGAAAAGTTCAAGGTCGTGAACCACTTACATTGAGTTTTAGCGCAGGAAAATGCTTGTTCTTGATTGGTATAGCTTCCTTGTATGTCCAGGATGCGAATGGGATGGCTTAGGGATCTTGAAAACGCCTGGAAGTGCAAAATCAGATTATCACTTTCTTGGGATTTTTTCAAGTTTGGTTCTGCCTCTCCACGCCTCAAAACCTTGTCTTTTTTGACTGCTTTTGTTCACTATATATCACTGATCAAATTAGGTTTACAAAAGTCCATTCAATCTTTGTCAATTATGGCTTTTGATTTTGATTTGATTTCCATGAAAATCTTTCTAAAAATTGGCCAAAACCAATCTTTTCATGCACACATAGGCCTTGCACGATTTGATTCACTTGCTAGCTGTACATGGAACCTGAAACATGCACCAAATCTCAAGACTTAAATGGTTTAGATATTTTCATGATTTAATTTGATTTAAATTGATTTAATTGAAATAAAAAATCAAAATAAATAGCAAAAATAAGATAAAGACAGGTGGGAAGATCTAGGGCTCGTGGACCATGCTACCAACTCAAAACAAGTGCAAGAAGTTAGGCCCATTTGACAAAAATTGCAATTTGGGGCACTTTTGACTTTTGGCAATTTTGCAAAAAAGGTCAACTTCACCAATGCATAACTTCCTCAATTTTAACTCTTTGAAGGTGTTCTTAGACTTTTTAGAAAGCTTGATATGTCTTCTAAGCAAACCTTTTGGTCTAATATCAATTGAGTCTTCCATGTTCATGTATGAATCCTTTACAAAAAAGGTGTTTTTGTTGACTTTTCAAAATCATCTATAATGTCCAAATTCATAACTTCTTGTGAGTGCATATTTTGAAATTGGGAGATGAATATGAATTGTAGGGAATTGCATCCTCTTAAAAATGAGATTTTGATGGGTCATTGCTCATAAATTATGAGAAAGTTATGCTTGGTCAAAGTTAGGTTGACTTTTCCTGCAAAACCCTAATTTAGCAACTTTTGGATTTTGATGAATTGTGAGCAATCCTTGAGGAATCATGATCAACCCTTGATCAAATGATGAATAATACTTCAAAATGAGAATGTTGACCAAAAATCTTGAAGTTTGACTGTATGTGGGCCAAGTTGACTTTTGCCCCTAGCATAGTCAATTTTAAGGCCTTTGAGCAATTGACTGAGCAAACTTCCTCTGCAAGGCTTGAAAATTGACATGGATGATCTTGGGAACATATTAGAACAATGGTGAGCATTTGGGATCCCTTGGACTCAAGTATCTTGATGCAACATTAAACCCTAATTTGAGGTAGACTGCCTTAGGAGGGAGCTTGTCTGGTCAACCCTTGGACTTCCTTGAGCAATTTGAAAACCTCACTTGGAATGTATTGAGAAATATGGGAGGGAAAATTTTGGGGTACAACAGCTGCCCCTGTTTAATCTTCTTAAACCTGAGGATGTAGATTGGCTTGTCTGCCTTTCGTGATCTGAAGGTGGAAGATGATTGAACATTAGAGTGCCCAGAAATATGCACTCGCATGAAGTGGTACTTGTCTTGTGATGTCGGGAATGGGCTTATAGATGACATTTAGAGACTGATGACGAAAGATGGGATTAAATATGCCATCAGAAGAAGTGTCGATCGCCTAAGAGATTCCTTAGCGAGAGTCCGTATACCTGTTGTTGAGGAAGATTCCGCTGGGGAATGCTGGTCTTTGTCTTGAGAGAAGTTGAATTTTAGGAGCTTCAGTCGTCCGTTATTATACCGGGGAATCGTCTCTTGGTCGAAGAGGTGAAAATGAACTACTATCTGGTCGAGATCCAGGCTTCATAGTGATAAGACTGACTGCTATCTGGTCGTAATCCAGGATTTACAGTGACTTACTGGGGGGATGAGATTAAACTTGCTATCTAGTCGTAATCCAGGCTTCGCAATTTCTCAATTCTTATCGGGTCGTAATCCAGGCTTCAGAAGGAATTCAGTTGTTATCCGGTCGCATCTGGGCTTTAACTTGAATTTAGGGCACACTAATATCCGGTCGACTCCAGGCTTCTTAGTAATTGTCCAGGTAAGACTGCTATTTGGTCGAAATCTAAGCTTCACAATGTCTTGTACCACTATCCAGTCGTAATCCAGGCTTCACGATGTTTCATAGCATTATCTGGTCGAATCCAGGCTTCATGGTGTCTTGTACCGCTATCTGGTCGAAATCCAGGCTTCATAATACCTCACTTCTTATCTGGTCGAAATCCAGGTTTCAGAAGAAATCAAGTGGTTATCCAGTCGCATCCGGGCTTCCATTTGATTTTAAGGCCTACTAATATCTGGTCGACTCCGGGCTTCATAGTAATTGGCCGGGTAGACTACTATTTGGTCGAAATCCAAGCTTCACAGCGTCCCTTACTGTTATCTGGTCGTAATCCCAGGCTTCAGTGTTCTTTACCGCTATCTGGTCGTAATCCAGGCTTCACAATGTATTATACCGCTATCTGGTCGTAATCCAGGCTTCACGATGTATTATACCATTATCCGGTCGAATCCAGGCTTCATGGTGTTCGGGGAAATCAAGATATTATCCGGTCGAATCCGAGCTTCATAACTTGCATTAAAGATATACCACTATCTGGTCGTAATCCAGGCTTCGTAGTATTCTTGGCTGCTATCTGGTCGTAACCCAGGCTTCACAACGTCTTCTACCATTATCTGGTCGAGTCCAGGCTTCATGATGTCTTGTATTGTTATCTGGTCGTAATCCAGGCTTCACAATAACTTGTTAAGCTGCTATCTAGTCGACTCCAGGCTTCACGACTTGTGTTTATGATATACCACTATCTGGTCGTAATCCAGGCTTCATGGTCTCCTTGTATTGCTATCTTGTCGTAATCCAGGCTTCACAATAACTTGCTGGGGATTAAACTATTATCCGATCGAATCCGGGCTTCATAGCTTGAACTTTGTGATAATTTCCTGAAATGTAAAGAGTTAGTCGTATGTAATGTCATGATGCATGACATGTATCGAGCAATGATGTTCTCAAAATAAATGAGATTGTGTTGTATGATGCGTATATGCATGTCATGATGTATGGATGTGTAATGTTTTTATGATGTTCTCTTAGTTGGGGAAAATAAATCCCGGACTGCTGCTGGAGAGTAAAAAGAGTTTCGCTTGAAGAAGTGAAAAACACAAGAAGGGGGGTTGAATTGTAAAAACTGGAAATCAATTGCAATCAACACAATATTTTTATCCTAGTTCGTTTGATCTCAAACTACTCTAGTCCATTCGTCAAGGTGATTTCGCCTCTCTCCAACGAGGTCTTAATCCACTATATTCAACTGAATATTACAATCTGCTTTAACAACTGCTAAAGCCTTCTTGAGTCAAACCACAAACCGGTTTCTCAAGGAAATACTTTCTTACAAAGAATTGAAATCTAGGTGTGTGAATGTTTTCTACAAAAACTGTTTATCACAACTGTGATACTACACAACTTAAGCTTATGAGAATTAGATTGCTAAAATAATTGAGTAAGGAATTGAGAGCTTCTAGCAAATTGAGAGTGAGGAAGATGATGAATAGCTTTTTTGGCGTGTAGATTGTTGTAGAGCATTAGCCAATTCAATCTTTATTGACTTGTTTATATAGCATTGGAAATAGTGTACGTTGGAGTAATAATTCTGTTTCAATGCCAATAACATTCTTTCCTTATGAAGCAGATCTTGTCTGGAATGATGCCGTTGGTAATAAATCATCTTGAATGCACAGTACCGTTGCCACTTGAGCGTGTTCTGGCTTTGGCTCATTCTGACGCTGCTTAGGTGCTGATGAACTGTTGTTGTCTTTATCAGAGTTCAGATGATTTAAGCGCAGATCTGTTCATCAAGCTTCAGCATAAGCGCAAGTTGATCTTCTGATTCTGGTATCTGATATAACATCTTCTGATGCTGATGTTGATATCCAATTTTCTGATGCTGATGATGATGTTCTCCTGCTGAGACCCATCAGAGTTTCTGTAAAACAGAATGTAATGTTTAGATAGCACATGTGTCTTACATGAATCATACACTTAATGTATCTTAGCATTTTGTTATCATCAAAACTTAAACTTAGGGTAGTAGATTCAAACTTTGTTCTAACAATCTCCCCCTTTTTGATGATGACAAAAACTAGATATTTTTAATTGAAAATTAGCGTGAAAAGTATCAGAGATAACTAAATAATAAGTTGTATCAAAATTAACTAGGAAGTTATCAAAGATAAGGGATAAAGAGATATCAGAGTTTAGATCGGAGATACTCCCCCTGAATTTATTACTTCCCTTTTTAATTCCAAGAGTTCTTCAGGATCAGATTTTTATTGCCTTTCTTTGAACATCAGAATATCAGAGCTTCAGATCAGAATATAAGAGCTTCAGTGTATCAGAGGTGATTAACTTCTTGTACCTGTAGCCTTATGCAAAAACAGAAAACATTCAAGTATATCAGAGAGTTAGAATGTTTGAGACTATTTGTCTCAGTAATCCGTTATTGAAAAATATCATTCTTGTTCTCCCCCTTTTTGTCAGCAATCAAAAAGTGTAAGTGATATAAGCTAAAAAGATCAGAGCAGAAAAACTTGTTATATAAATTCAGAGCCATACAAACAGTACAGATGATATGCAAAGAAAACAATGAAAATATCATGAATGAAAAACTAAGGTTGAGGCGGAAAGCGTGTGAACAGAGTCTCCAGCATTGTCTTAATCTGATCAGCAGTTTCATTCTGCTTGTGCACCATGCTGACTACTGTATCTATCTTGTTGTCTTGCACATCCATCCTTTCCTTCATCTTCTGATCATTTTCATCCATTCTTTGCTGCAGACGAATATCATTCAGCTTCAGCTCTTCCAGAGTCTGCCTGTCCAAGGCAGCTTGAGAAACGTCAGAAGCAGGAAGCTTCTGAGAGCTTTCTGCAACATCTTCAGCTTGACTAACCTCTTCAGCTTGAGTTGTCTGATCCTCTTCTGGATGCACTTTTGAAGCTGGACGCTTCTCAGACCATGGCTCACTATCCAGAAGGAGCACTTCTTCCTTCAGCAGCTGACTTCCAACTTCCTTCAGCATCCTGCTGAAGTTCTGTTGTGCCTGCTCATAATTGATGTCTTGCAATTTGAGGGCTTCAGCGCGTACCCACATTCTGAAACGTGTCCAGAGTTGGTCTGAGGCAGCAGGATCAATCATTCCAGGGCAAACTTGCTTTAGAGAAGCAATCCACTGCTGCAAGCCTGTTTCAAAATTCACAATGCCAGAGCCAACATCTAGCTGTTTTGGTTTGGGAATGGCTATTTTGTTTTTAAGGTCAGCAAGACGGTCAAGGATTGTTAAATCGATGAAGGTCCTGCTGTGGTCTTCAGTAGTTTGTTTGGGAGATGGGGTGGGAGAATCGGAGATGATAATAGGACTGTTTGGAGGGGTAGTTTCTGGCGAGGATGGCAGCTGGGGTATGTTTATAGTTGTACCACATGGCAGCTGAATTGCCAAGGGTTGTGGCTCAGAGGATTGAGGAGAATGAGGTTCAGGTGATGGAGTTTTAGAATGATGAAACTCAGGTTGTGGAGGTGATGGTTGAGGTGAAAGTGGATGAAGTTCTGGTTGTGGAGAGGGAGGAGGAATTGCTGGTTGTGGAGAAGGAGGTGGAATTTCTGGTTGTTGTGGAATTTGTGGTTCTTCTGGTATGGGTGAGAGAGTATGTTCTGGTTGAGGAGAGTGGAAAATCTCTGGTTGAGTGTTTGGATTTTCTGAGAGGTGAGCGGAAACACGTTGATCAATTTCAGACAGAACTTTGTCAAGTTCTGATTCTGTTGATGTTGTGGGTTTTGGATTTTTGGAGCGGGATCTCCTGAGAGTCAGTGACTCAGAAGGGTCATCCTCTGGTTCGGTTTCATCAATAGATGGTATGGGGATTGGAAGTTCATGTGAAGCTGGGGTTGGGATTGATGTTGGAATAGCTGAAGAATTTAAAACATTAGCAGCAGATAGATTACCTCTCTTCTTAGGGGTCTGCTGGGATGGTCCTTCTGAAGTGGCCTTTCTTTTCTTCGTCTTCTTCACAGTAACTTCTGGATGTTGTTGGTGCAGATCTTTAATATTCAGTTTGGGATCTGTACCATCAGCCTTGCAAGCGTCCAAGTATCTGAGAACAACGACTGGTTTGGATTCAATCTCAGAAAATAGTGGAAAGTCGTCCAGAGGGACTCTTCTGCTGGTGATGTCAGCAAGAGGAGTAACGTTGGGCTCCTTTCTGATATTCTCTATCAGTTTCATTTTCTTCAGATTCTTGGCGTTCAGAGGCTTGCCAACAGTAGGTTCAATAGGACTTAATTCCTGAGCTTCTGTAAGGTGTTCTATTAGCCTATTCTCAGTCAGAATATCTGATATTAACCTTCCAAAGGGTATCCAATCCCTTTTTGTCCTTTCTTCTTCCCTTGTCTCCTTGACGTTGGTCCTGAGGTGATTAAACAGAAGATGAGCCAAGTTAATCTTTACCTTCTGATTAATAAAATAGATCAGAAACTGCTGATCTATATTTATATAATCAGGAGAGCTTGTGGGCTTCCTGTGATTAAAGCACCCCAGAATAATCTTCGCCCATATTCTGTCCTGATCCTAAAGTCTCTGATTTTGCTGCTGGGAACCCCATGGGTGAAAATCTGCCTTGCAATGACAGCAACGTCAGAGCATCTTTCAGCCATGTCGATATAACGGATACTGCCACCACTGTATCCAATCAATCTTGCAATGTGATCCTCAGTGATCACAATCTTCTTTCCCATTATGTAGGAGGTAACTTGGTGTGTTGATGAGTACGCATGAATCCAGAACTCCTTGACCAAGACTGGGAACGTTGGTCCCACCAGCCTATCAAAATATCTCTCCCATCCCTGTGCCCTAACTTCTTATATCAAATCGAATCCATTTTCTTTCAGACTGGAGAAATCAACAATTAGTTCAAACAACACTTCCAAATTCTTCACTGGTGTAAGGAGTGTTCTGAAGGGAACTTGGTATTGTTCAGATGAAGCCTCCTTCTGAGAGCCTGCAGAAACATTGCTGGAGGATGCCATGTTCACACTTAGGGTTTTCTGAGAAAACTTGAAAAATGGGTTTCTTTTGAGAGAGATGAACACACAAGGAAAATGCAGAAAATATTTGTAAGATTGTAAGAAACGGTAAGAGATTAATGAATGATGTTAATGTGCTTAAATAGATTTCAAAATATGTTTTTAAAGTGTAAACGGTTTTAAGAAAGCGAAATAATTCATGATTACATTTTAAAACATGATTACGTGCATTTAATGCTTGCTGGTTTTGGGGGATTTGAGAAAGATACTTGAAACGGTTACCAGACATGTGTCTCAATGCACCCAATCAACGTTTTGCCTTCTCAGAAGCGTGCACGCATTCTGCTTCAGAGATTTGCTGATGATTGGATGACACTTGTTTGATTTAGTGAGCAGCACGTCTATCCTTGAGCTGAAACGCTCAGATCTTTAAGAATAGAATCTGATGCAATCTGCATGTCTATCTTTCTGAAAGGAGATTGATCAGTAGTTCACAGTAAACAGAAAACACATTCTGAAGGTTAGTATATAAAATTAAAACATTTTCACTCTGTGCAGAGTTTCATGCTGAGATGTTTCAGAATGAAATTGAACCTATCTTCAGAAAGAGGTTTAGTGAAGATATCAGCCCATTGATGGTCTGTATCAATAAATTTTAAGTTCAAAATTCTTTTCTGAATATAGTCCCTAATGAAGTGATGTTTTATTTCTATATGCTTAGCCCTAGAATGTAAAATGGGATTCTTACTTAAGCAAATGGCAGAAGTATTGTCACAGAGTATAGGGATGTTACTCTCAAAAATCTGGAAGTCTTCAAGCTGACTTTTCATCCAGAGCATTTGTGTGCTACATCCTGCTGCTGCTATGTACTCAGCTTCTGCTGTTGATAGCGCAATTGTGGATTACCTTTTGCTGGAACAAGAGATCAGATTTTCTCCCAGAAACTGGCAGCTTCCAGAAGTACTTTTACGCTCTACTCTGTCTCCAGCAAAGTCAGCATCGCAGTAGCCTACTAAGCTGTAATCACTAGATTTTCTATAAAATAGACCCAGATTAGTAGTACCTTTCAGATACTTGAAAATTCGCTTAACAACTGTTAAGTGAGATTCTCTAGGATCTGATTGGAATCTAGCACAAATACATACGCTGAATAAGATATCAGGCCTTGAAGCTGTCAAATAAAGGAGAGAACCAATCATACCTCTGTAGACCTTCTGTTCTACCTTTTTGCTTACCTCTTCTCTTTCCAGAATGCACGTGGGATGCATTGGAATCTTTGATGGCTTACATTCTGAGAGGTCAAATTTCTTCAGAAGATCTCTGACATATTTTCTCTGATGAATGTAAGTTCCCTCTAGAGTTTGATTGATCTGAATTCCTAGAAATAATTTCAGTTCCCCCATGAGGCTCATCTCAAATTCTGCCTGCATACACTTAGCAAATTTTCTTCCAAGAGAAGGATTAGTGGATCCAAAAATAATATCATCAACATAAATTTGACAGACTAAGATGTCATTCTTAACTGACTTACAGAATAAGGTAGTGTCCACCTTCCCTATGGTGAATTCATTTTCTAACAGAAAGTTACTTAGTCTTTCATACCAAGCTCTGGGAGCTTGTTTCAGACCATATAGTGACTTCTTTAGTTTGAAAACATATTCTGGGTTTTTTGTACTTTCAAAACCAGGGGGGTTGGTGCACATAAACCTCTTCTTCTATATAACCATTTAAGAATGCACTCTTGACATCCATCTGATACAGAGTGATGCCTCTATTAACAGCAAATGAAATTAAAAGTCTGATAGATTCTAACCTGGCGACTGGAGCAAAGGTTTCTGTATAGTCTATTCCCTCTTGCTGACTATAACCTTGTGTTACCAGTCGTGCTTTGTTTCTGATGACTTCACCTTGTTCATTTAGCTTGTTTCTGAACACCCATCTTGTTCCAATGACGTTGAATCCTTTTGGTATGGGAACAAGATCCCATACGTCATTTCTGGTGAATTGATTCAGCTTTTCTTGCATTGCTAGAATCCAGTCGTTGTCCAGAAGTGCTTCATCAATAGAAGAAGGTTCAATCAGAGACACAAGTCCTATGAGGGTTTCTTCAGAGTTTCTAAAGCTTGCTCTTGTTCTGATTGGATCTTCCTTTCTTCCTAGGATAGTTTCTTCTGGGTGATCCAAGCTGCTTCTGGGTAGTCTCTTCTGAGGTTGATCAACAGCTGTTGTAGGATTGCTAGCAGTGCTCCTTTCAGATGTTGAAGGAGTGTCTGTGTTGAGAGCTTCTGATGACTTGTCTTCAGAACCTGTAAATTCAATTTCCATACCTGCAAAAACTTCATTCTGCTTTGACTTTTCAGAGTCAAGCTTATCATCAAAACGAACACTGATTGATTCTTCCACAATCTGTGTTTCTGTATTGTATACTTTGTACCCTCTTGAGCGTTCAGAGTATCCTAACATAATACACTTATGTGCATTAGAGTCATACTTGTTCAAATAATTTTTTGTATTTAACATAAAACAAGTACATCCAAATGGATGAAAATATGAAATGTTAGGCTTTCTGTTCTTCCACAATTCATATGGAGTCTTTTTCCAGAATAGGTCTTATTGAGATTCTATTCTGAATGTAGCACATTGTGTTTATTGCCTCTGCCCAGAAGATCTTAGCAACGTTTGTCTCATTGATCATGGTTCTGGCCATTTCTTGCAATGTTTTGTTCTTTCGTTCTACAACTCCATTTTGTTGGGGAGTTCTAGGACAAGAGAAATCATGCAGAATGCCTCTGTCATTAAAGAATGACTCAAAAAATTTGTTTTCAAACTCTCCACCATGATCACTTCTGACTTTAACGATTCTAAGATCCTTTTCATTCTGAACTTGGTTACAGAAGGTAACAAACACAGAGTGTGACTCGTCCTTATGTCTTAAGAACTTTACCCATGTCCATCTGCTATAGTCATCTACGATTACTAACCCATACTTCTTGCCACTGACCGAAGCAGTTTTAACTGGTCCAAATAAGTCGATGTGCAGAAGTTCTAATGGCTTAGAGGTAGAAACAACATTTTTAGATTTGAAAGAAGGTTTTGCAAACTTGCCTTTCTGACATGCTTCACACAGAGCATCTGAATTGAACTTCAAATTAGGAAGTCCTCTGACCAGATTGAGTTTGTTAATCTGAGATATTCTTCTCATACTAACATGCCCCAATCTTCTGTGCCAGATCCACTGCTCGTTGTTAACAGACAGAAGACACTTTACATTCTGACTTTTCAGTTCAGAAAGTTTGATTTTATAGATGTTGTTTTTCCTCTTTCCATTAAACAGGATAGTCCCATCTTTCTGACTAACAGCTTTACATGATTTTTGATTAAAGATTATATCATAACCGTTATCACTTAATTGACTTATGGATAACAGATTATGCATTAATCCATCTACTAGCAGAACATTATTTATAGAGGGAAGATTTTCATTACCTACAGTTCCAGAGCCAATGATCTTTCCCCTTTGATTGCCTCCAAAGCCAACGTGGCCTCCAGGCTTAAGTTCCAGGCTTTGGAACATATGCCTTCTTCCCGTCATGTGTCGTGAGCAGCCAGAGTCCAGGTACCATGACTGGTGTTTCTGATTTGCTGCTAAAGATATCTGCAACATGTATTATTTTATCCTTAGGTACCCAGATTTTCTTGGGTCCTGATTTGTTAGATTTACCAAAACTCTGGTTGAATTTTGGTTTCACAGAATACTTACTGCTAGTGTATTTAATATCATGTGTGTGACCATACACGAAATGTGAGTTCAGAGGAGTGTGTTTAATGGTTAAATCCATGGCATTCTTTGGTGTAGGAACCTTACCTTGGTATCCTATTCCCTTCCTGCCGTTTCTGCTAACTCCATAGATCATTGAAGCCATTTTGCTTCTATCTATGCTTTTAGCAAGGAACTTCTGGAAACTGTGATCATACTCCTTGATGATCTCATCAGCGCTGCTGGGAGTTTCAGAAATTGGTTCCTTCTGAGAGTTTTGTAAAACATTTTCTAATTTTGAAATTTTATTTCTTAGCTCAGAATTTTCCAATTTAAGATTCTCAGTCTTATCAGAGTCAGATTCAAGATTCCTTTTCAGGTTTCTGAATTTAACTCTAATCTGCTGGTACCTTTCCAGAATTTCATTAAGGCTTTCAGCAAGTTCAACCTTAGTAAAATTAATTGCAAAGTCAGGAAATACCTCTTCAGTATCTGATTCTGAGTCTGATTCAGAAGCTTCACTGTCTTCTGAAATGTTGGCCATGAGAGCTATGTTTGCTCTCTCATCATCTGATTCTGAGTCAGCTTCAGACGAGTCAGAGTCATCCCATGTAGCCATGAGACTTTTCTTATTTTCTCTTCCAAACTTCTTTTTGGGCTTTTCCCTCTGAAGCTTTGGGCAATCACTCTTGTAGTGTCCTTGCTCATTGCACTCATAGCAGGTGATGTCCTTGGTGTTTGGCTTTCTGCTTCCTGAGGAGCCTTCAGATCTTCTGTATCCAGAGGAAGAATCTGTCCTTCTGTATCTGGAAGAAGACTCATTCTGATCAGATCTTCTGGGATTCCTGAACTTCCTTTGCCTCTGCTTCCACAATTGGTTCACTCTTCTAGAGAGGAGAGAAAGTTCGTCTTCTTCTGATGAGGATCCATCAGATGTTTCTTCAACTGCCTGCAAAACTTTAGACTCATATTTTTTGTTAGATTTTAATGCTAAAGGCTTACCTTGCTTCTGAGGTTCATCAACTTCTAGCTCTATATCATGACTTCTGAGGGAGCTGATAAGTTCCTCCAGAGAAATTTTGTTGAGATCTTTTGCTAGCTTTAGAGCTGTAACCATTGGCCTCCACTGCTTTGGTAAGCTTCTGATGATCTTCTTGATGTGATCAGCAGTAGAGTATCCTTTGTCCAGAACCTTGAGACCAGCCACCAGAATTTGGAATCTTGAGAACATTGTTTCAATGGATTCACTTTCTTCCATTTTGAATGCCTCATACTTCTGAATGAACGCAAGAGCTTTAGTTTCTTTGACCTGAATGTTGCCTTCATGCGTCATTCTGAGTGAGTCAAACATGTTCTTTGCTGTGTCTCTGTTAGAGATCTTTTCATATTCAGCATAAGAGATGGCGCTGAGAAGGATGGTTCTGGCCTTGTGGTGATTTTTGAAGTCACGCTTTTGTTGGTCAGACATTGCTTTCCTGTCAATCTTCTGACCGCTTGCATTCACTGGGTGCGTGTATCCATCTGTCACCATGTCCCACAGATCAACATCATGTGCCAGAAAGAAGCTTTCAATTCTGTCTTTCCAGTAATCAAAATTTTCTCCATCAAAGACTGGAGGTTTGCCGCTGAATCTGTCTCTGTCTTCATTGTTGTCATTGCTGGTGTGTTGATAAGTTCCTGCCATTGTGTTTTTCTGACGCTGGATCTTGTATTGACACGGTTAAGTGTTTTAGCTCAGAACCAGGCGCTCTGATGCCAATTGAAGAAGTGAAAAACACAAGAATGGGGGTTAAATTGTAAAAACTGGAAATCAATTGCAATCAACACAATATTTTTATCTTGGTTCGTTTGATCTCAAACTACTCCAGTCCACCCGTCAAGGTGATTTCTCCTCTCTCCAACGAGGTCTTAATCCACTATATTCAACTGAATATTACAATCTGCTTTAACAACTGCTAAAGCCTTCTTGAGTCAAACCACAAACCGGTTTCTCAAGGAAATACTTTCTTACAAAGAATTGAAATCTAGGTGTGTGAATGTTTTCTACAAAAACTGTTTATCACAACTGTGATACTACACAACTTAAGCTTATGAGAATTAGGTTGCTAAAATAATTGAGTAAGGAATTGAGAGCTTCTAGCAAATTGAGAGTGAGGAAGATGATGAATAGCTTTTTTGGCGTGTAGATTGTTGTAGAGCATTAGCCAATTCAATCTTCATTGACTTGTTTATATAACATTGGAAATAGTGTACATTGGAGTAATAATTCTGTTTCAATGCCAATAACATTCTTTCCTTATTAAGCAGATCTTGTCTGGAATGATGCCGTTGGTAATAAATCATCTTGAATGCACAGTACCATTGCCACTTGAGCGTGTTCTGGCTTTGGCTCATTCTGACGCTGCTTAGGTGCTGATGAACTGTTGTTGTCTTTATCAGAGTTCAGATGATTTAAGCGCAGATTTGTTCATCAAGCTTCAGCATAAGCGCAAGTTGATCTTCTGATTCTGGTATCTGATATAACATCTTCTGATGCTGATGTTGATATCCAATTTTCTAATGCTGATGATGATGTTCTCCTGCTGATACCCATCAGAGTTTCTGTAAAACAGAATGTAATATTTAGATAGCACATGTGTCTTACATGAATCATACACTTAATGTATCTTAGCATTTTGTTATCATCAAAACTTAAACTTAGGGTAGTAGATTCAAACTTTGTTCTAACATCGCTCGCTGGGGATAACGACCGAAGATGATTTGAGAATAACTTGGCAGGAGAATAATTCTGCTGGAGAATAAACTAGTGAAAGAATGACTCTGTGGGGAAAAGATACTCTGCCAGAAGATCCGCTGATTTGGAGAAATAACCTCGGCTATGGATGAATTACCGTTGCTGGCAGTGATGAACTCTGTCAGGGATAAAGTTTCTGTTTGTGGAAGAAATAAACTCCACTGGGGATAATCTTCTAGTGCTGGTGATAGATGAACTCTGCTTGGGGACAATTAACACTGCTGTTTCTTTGGGTATTTCTTACTCTGCGGGGAGTGTATGCATTTTTAGTCATACTCTTCAGCTGGGTCTATCCCTGTACCTGGTGAATAGAGCAACTGTAAGGTTTGGACATTTCTTGTTTGCCCCTGTTTCTGGAATTACGAGTAATCGTCTTTTGTTTCGCATGTAAATATTTATGAGCAACAATTATTTTCAAATGCATATATCAAAAATGAATCATTGGACGTTCTTGCAAAACAAAACAGGAAAAGAAAAATAATTTTGAAATTTGTTGTAAAATGAATTGTATTGATTTTTTTTTTGAAGTTAGCCTGTAATAGGCGTTTTGTACAAGAGGCTGACGTCCTAGTAAGAGAACGCCGTCGAAAGATAGAAATTATACAATTTGTGAAAAACAAAGAAAAACAGATATATGAACGATCCCACTGGGTTCCAACTCTGCTATTGCCTTTATGTCTTCGAGCATCTCATCACTTTGCTACTTGGTTGAAGGTAGATCAGATTGATTGGCGCCGTCCGAGCTTGATAGTCGATACTGAAGTATGGTTGCAAGATGATCCAATGAGATATAGTGTTACGCTTTGATCCCTAATTTTTTCCTGGACCGCCCTTTCGGGTTTTCAGTCCACCGGGATACCCTTTTTTTTGCCCAAGCCGCCTTTTCAGGTTTTCGACTTGCCGGGTGTACAATTTTTTCATTTTCATCCCTTACTTTTGCTCGAACCCTTTTGGTTCGCTGGGAAGCCCTTATTTTTTCCTAGGCCAGTCAACCTAGCGGGTCTTTGATTATGCATAGTATTTTTTCACTATGTCTGCATTGACGGGGTGAGGAAGGTCGTCACCATCCATGGTGGTTAGAATCATAGCTCCTCCTGAGAAAATGTTCTTAACACTATGCCAAACAGGGGATTAGACAACGCTTTTTTAGGCCTTTAACAGCACTTAAAAGCGCTGCTAAAGGTATAGACAGCGCTTTTAATGTGGAACTTTAGACAGCGCTTTTATCAAGCGCTGTCTATTCCCCCCCTTTAGCAGCGCTTATCCTTATAATTGTTTAATATTTTTTTTCAATCACTTTAGACAGTGCTTTGTAAAAGCGCTGTCTATTACCCCCCCTTTAGCAGCGCTTTTCCTAATTTATTTTTTTAAAAAAATTTTCAATCACTTTAGACAGTGCTTTCATGAAAAGCGCTGTCTATTACCCCCCATTTAGCAGCGCTTTTCCTTATTTAAAAAAAAAATTTTTTTTTCAATCACTTTAGACAGCGCTTTCATGAAAAGCGTTGTCTATTACCCCTCCTTTAGCAGCGCTTTTCCTTTTTTTTTTTTAAATTTTTTTTCAATCACTTTAGACAGCGCTTTCATTTAAAACAAAACGCTGCCTATCAAATTTATTCTCACCGTTTTTGCACCAGAAATTATAGCTTCATTATAACATTTTAAACAACAACAACATTAATATATACCACAATGAAACAATATTATAACATCAATATTCATCTCTTAAATCCTTTTTGCACAATATACACAACAACAAGATTAATATATACCACAATGAAACAATATTATAACAACATCAATATTCATCTCTTCAATCCTTTTTGCACAATATACACAACAACAACATTAGTATATACAACAATGAAACAATATTATAACTACATCAATATTCATCTCTTCACTCCTTTTTGCACAATATACACAACAACAACATTACTATATACAACAATGAAACAAAATCCACGATGAATATATAACTCTATCTTCTACATCGAGTTGCACCTATATAACCGAAAACAAAATCAAAAAATCAAAATTCATACAAGTTACCAAATAACAACAACAAAAACAATAATATTGTAACACAACTATAACGACATATATTATATTCTCAAAACTCAAAGTTATACCTTATAATAAAACTCTCAACTCCATAACAAATTGGCACCAATCCTCCATAAGTTCATCCAATTGATCTTTTGAGTATGAAGCACACTTGAATTCATCAAAGTACTACATAATAATATAACATAGTATGATTTAATTAAAATACTAAGTCATTTTATGAGAAATATGAAAATAATTCCTAAGTTAGAAATTCATACCGTGGATGGAATCTCTAATCGGTCCAAAAGAATAGTTTCTTTCATAAACCTCAACATAAAATAACCGCAATCTACACCATTACGCTGACGAGGACACTACACATGAAAAGAAAATACGGATATACATCAAGATATATACCTTAACTTGTTTTATCAAGTATCATCACTATATAATAAAAACTGTGAAAATCTATACCTCCACTTTGATCCAAGAAATATTGTTGACTCTACTCCTTGGTACTTGAATATCTCTTTGTGCTCGAAAACTTTGTAGAATGCTATAATAAAATAATAACGAATATTTAGAACTATCGCACATAAATAATTAAATATACACAGTAATATTTTGGAACAATGTCACTTACGTGTCAATCGTCTTCTTCATATCTGAGTATGTTGTCCAATCATTGCCCAATGAATCCAGATAATATACAATTTCTCTCACAGGATTAATTGCAACCAATAACCAGTGTCCACTGGAATATTAAACAAAGGTTAGATGGAAATTTTCTGCACAACGTTAAAAAATGAAAAATTATAATAGAGGTAATTTAGAATGAAAATCTTACTTGGGGCCAGTATTATATGGTAAAAAGAACAATTTTTCTGTATCTTTGCTCGCCATAAATAAACTGAGCACAAATGCTATTACTTCATCTCGTTTTGAGATTATTGACCCTGCGTGGACAATGTTGGGATTTATGAAAGCGAATCTGGACTCCAATCCATGCGGGCGAATCAACTTGTCATACAGAAACCTTAAATAAAAACATCATTAACATTAATTATTCATTGAAATGAGTAAATAAATTCTGCAATTAATTAAACAAAGTTGATTGGAGTATACCTGATGTATGTATTGATAACAGCCATGCCTAATGTCAAGTGTCCAAAAACTTGTTCCAAATCCTCCTTACCAATTGCTGTCATGCCTTCAGAACCATAAATCCCTTCATGCAGGGGTATAAGAGAAGTACCACCTTGCGAAATAGTTGTGAAGCTTATAAATGTCTGAAGGCACGACCTATATTGTGAAGTAGTTTTCTTTCTAGCCCCGGACCTCTTAGCAACACTCTTTGTTTCTGTGGGAATGTTGCTAATTACAGGCTCCTTACCCCTACTTACAGCTTCAATCTCTTTAGCAGGAATAATCTAAATATCATAAAATTAGAGTGGTCAAGTATAGGACGACAAATTAACATTATCTAAGCATAAATATCATATAACTTTGTTGTACCTGTTTTTTTGCTGTCACTGACTCCTCTGGCCGCGTAATCCCTTTATCTTTTGGTTTGGGTTTTGTAGGAGTCTAACATTACCATGCAAAAAAATGTAAGTAAAACGAACGTAAAAAATTTGAGTACTAAAAGGTTCATAACGGTTTTAATTATACCTCATCATCTATGCGAACAAGCCTTGACGGCCATGCAACAAACGCTCCTATTGCCTCTCCCACCAATGTTGCATCCGAAACTTCATCTGGGATTGGTAATAACGCACCCTCCTCTAAAGCAATATCAATCGACACTTTCAAATATCCAGAAGGGAGCGGTTTATGATGAAGTACTTCTCCCAGAGTGTTATGGACTTTTCCCTTGCCAACCATGCGATAAGTTGGTGTCTCTAAAAAGAGTTGACAAGGTGAAATGCCCTAAAATCAATAATAAATATGACATCGTTAATGTGTATATATGTCAGTTAAATAAATTACACTAATTTAATTTCATAATAATATATGTAAGTACCTCAGGAATACTCGGTTGAGCTGCACAATTGACACTAGCTATGTCACTAGCTTCTTTAACACCCGAAGCTTCCCTTTCTGATTGGTATTGTCTTGCTTTTTCCTTCCTCAATTCAAGAACTTCAGCTTCTAATGCATCCAACCTGGCCTGCAGTTCTTTATTGCTAGCAGATTTTGTCTTTGGATTGTTCTTTTTCAAGGAGGTTGGAGTAACCCCATGTCCTTTACCCCTCACCCGACCAGAATACTCACGAACATCTAATGCTCGACTAAGTATGCTCCTGCAATCATCTGGTGGAGATGTAGACTGAGACAGACTCTCCTGAAATTCATATGAATATTGGAAAAACATGAATACTATATGTTAATAAAATTTTGATTTAATTAGAATTAATGTTATACTTACGCATTTTTCAAAAATTTGTTGTACATCTTCTTTGAGAACTCCATCCTTACCCACACGGGCAGCCTTCCACAAAACATGCTCCGAAAGAGATGTTTCTGAACTACTCTCCTCTTTTAACTACACATTAACACAAAAAACAAGCTCAGTTATAACTATTGATGAACAAGTATATCATTGCAATTTGTAAATACTTACTATTTTTTGTTCTAATCGTGCATATCCCAAACGCCCTTTTTTGTATGGATATGCGGGAGATGATGCTCTTAGACGATTTACTTCACTAACACTCTGAAATTTTAGGGTTTTCCGTTTGGCTTTAAAAACATCCCATTCTTTAACTGAAATCACATCCGCATATTCTGCTGGACGCTCTGCATCAACAAATTTTTTTTCGGTATCTCTAAGATATTTTCTGTTTAAATATGTTATAAACCCTCTCAGTATTTTGCCGGCCAATCCAAGACAATAATCTTTTCTTTTGTCATCAATGTTGAAAGACCTCTACAAAAAACATACACAAAGTGTGTTAGTATAAGTAATTTAAAGACATAATTTAAAGTACATAATTTAAAGTACATAATCATAATTTAAAGACATAATTTAAAGTACCTGTATCTCACTCCAATTTTTGTTTTTAGCATCATTCAGCTTATCATCTCTCCACTCATCACAAGTTATTGGAATTTCTCTCCTTACAAGTGTGCCAATGTAACTTGTCAATTTAGAACCGTTAGG
Source organism: Vicia faba (assembly GCA_948472305.1). Lineage (NCBI taxonomy): Eukaryota > Viridiplantae > Streptophyta > Magnoliopsida > Fabales > Fabaceae > Vicia > Vicia faba. Next base: position 1,266,582,336 of record OX451738.1, read on the forward strand.
CTCAATTAATTGGTCATTTGGACTCCAATGCACATCATATTTTATACCCCTATCTCTATCACGAATGATATTCTTCATAATAGTTTTTCCTCTTTTTATTTCTTTTTCCACTCCCTTACTTGATTTTCCTCCATCATTGTCTCCATCATTAATAGAATCATCGTGAGGGTGCTCCTCGTTACTAGCCATCTAACCTGTAATAAAGAAAAACATTAGTATCTAATGACAAATATTTAATTCCAAATATATAATTCCAAATATCTATTCAGTATATAAAATGACAAATGTCAATTGAGTATATAAAATGACAAATATCAATTGAGTATATAAAATGACAAATATCAATTGAGTATATAAAATGACAAATATATAATTTATTAGAAGTTTGCTAAGTGTTAACAGGTATGGAGGAATATATATTACCTCTTTCACTAACATCTCTTTCTTTTCTTGGTTGGATTCCGAATTACTTGTCTCTTAAGAACGCGGACGGAGGGATTGATCCAAATTCCCTCATCATGATCTTTTCTGATATATGATTCATCCGCTGTAGTATCATCATCTCGATCATTTCTAATATACGACTCATTCTCAACTTCAACATCAACTTGGTCCACACTTTTATCATCAATCACTTTGTTAGATAAAAGCACTATAGACCATTTCGTACTCTTCGGGTCTGTGACATAGAACACTTGTTTAGCTTGAGAGGCTAGAATAAAAGGCTCATCTTTGTACCCCACCCTACTAAGATCCACTTGCAAAAACCCTGACTTATCCATTCATATGCCACTAGTATGTACCCACTTGCAACCAAAGATAGAAATCTGAAACTTCTCATAATCAAACACCCAGATGTGATTGATAACCCCGAAATATGACAAATTTTCATATTTGGGGTTTAAGTCCTTCATACCAGAAATGTGCATTTCTTCACATACCACCGTGACACCACTATTTTGCATGGTACTTTTCTCATCTTGTTCTTTGGTATAAAATGTGTATCCATTAATTCTGTATCCTCTATAAGAGAACACAATCGAACTTGGACCATATGCCAAACATCTCAACCTGTCTGATATTGAAGCGGGATCTGAATGAAACTTTGAATATATATGATCCTTAAACCACTGTATAAAACTTTGATTGTGCTCTCGTACTATCCAATTTTCATTTCTACTTTGATTCTCACCTCGGAGTATAGCCTTGTGCATTTCAACAAACGGCTCAACCTCAGTGTCATTGTGCAGAACATACAAATGCACTTGATCCCGTTCATCCCTTGATACTGTCACAATTTCATTTCCAATTAATTTGTTACCTTCTTTTTTTTCGAAAAAATGAGATTTGGGGAGTCCAATGGATTGCACATTTGACAAAAAATCAGTACAAAACTCAACCGCTTCTTCAACAACGTATCGCTCAATGATACATCCCTCTGGACGACTTCGGTTTTTCACGTACCCTTTTAATATTTTCATATAACGTTCAACATGGTACATCCATCTCATATAAGCTGGTCCACACAATTGTGTCTCTTTCACAAGATGAACAACAAGATGTACCATAATGTCAAAAAATGATGGAGGAAAATACATTTCAAGGTCACACAGAGTAATAAAGATTTCTTTTTGTAATACTGGTAAGATCTCAGGATCGATCACCTTACTACAAATTGACCTGGAAAAAAAACACAATTTAGTTATAGCGCTTCTTACTTTTTCTGGCAAAATAGAACGTATACCTATTGGTAGAAAATGTTCCATTATGACATGGCAATCATGTGTCTTCAGACTCTTTAACTTGAGGTCTTTCATGGACACGAGTCTTCTAATGTCTGAGGAGTAACCTTCTGGAACTTTAACTTCACTCAGAAACTTACACAATATTTTCTTTTCCTTTCTAGATGGAGTATAAGAAGCAGGTGGTAGATATGTTCGTCTTCCTTTCTTCACGGGTCCTAATTCAGTTCTTATTCCCATCTCTACCATGTCCTCTCTTGCTTTAAGGCCATCCTCAGACTTTCCTTTTATATTGAGTAACGTACCAATAACACTTTCAAATACATTTTTTCAATATGCATAACATCAAGAAAATGTCTTACGTACAAAGATTTCCAATATGGCAATTCAAAAAAAATTGACCTCTTCTTCCACCCACCTGTGACAACTTTATATGCAAAAGGCTTGCCAAAATGAATACTCACATCTTTCACCTTTTCACAAATTTGATCACCTGTCAATCCAGGTGGAGCTCTACGTTGTTCGGTATTTCCATTGAACGCTTTTCTCCATCCACGATATTGATGTTTTGAATTTAAGAATCTACGATGACCGAGAAAGACATTCTTTTGACAAAGTTTCAATCGTGTCGTATCGGTTCCATCTTCACAGACAGGACACGCTTTTTCACCTTTAATGCTATACCCGGATAAATTTCCATATGCTGGAAAATCGTTAATTGTGCCAAACAACATCGCCCTCAAATTGAAACTTTCTTTCCTATATCCATCATAAACCTCCACACCGTTCTCCCACAAAATCTTCAAATCTTCGATTAAGGGTTTCAAGTATACATCTATGTCATTCCCTGGTTGTTTAGGCCCAGAAATTAACATAGATAATATCATGTACTTGCGCTTCATACATAGCCATGGAGGTAGGTTATAAATCATAAGAATCACAGGCCATGTGGAATGTGAGATACTTTGAAGACCATGCAGGTTCATTCCATCCGTAGATAATGCCAAGCGAAGGTTTCTTGTTTCTCCTCTAAAATCAGGATAATCATTATCAATTTTCTTCCACTGTGGTGCATCTGCCGGATGTCGAAACTTTCCATCGATAATTCTTTCATCTGCATGCCAAGTCAAGTGTCTAGCATCGGTTTCACTATGAAACATGCGTCTAAATCTCGGAATAATAGGAAAATACCATAAGACTTTCGCTGGAGATAATTTTTTCTTATATCGAGATAAACCGCACTTTGGGCACTCATTCAACGATGCATATTCGTTTCGAAACAAAATACAATCATTTAGACATGCATGTATCTTATCATAGCTCATGCCAATAGAGCACAACATTTTTTTGGCCTCGTAGGTTCGATTAGGAAGAACATTATCCTCAGGAAGCATATCTCTCAAAAGGGCTAATAACTGTGTGAAACTTTTATCCGACCATCCATTGCGCGCCTTTAAGTTGTACAATTTTAATACCGCGGACAATCTTATGAATTTGGGGCAATATTTATACAACGGTTTCTCCGCATCGCTTACCAACCTCTCAAACATTTTGGGACAATCTTGAAGATCTTCTTTAAGTGCTTCTGCAATCTCTTCCACCCGATCACAATCATATGTATACGTGGCATTGTCGTACGAAACATAGGTCACATTACTTTTCACCCCCGGTTCAACATTCTCGATGCTTTTCTCACCATGAAATATCCAACACGTATAACTTCGATCAATTCCGCGCATTAGTAAATGCGATTTCAATCCATCTGCGTCAACCCGACCCACATAACAACAACCCAAGCAAGGACATTTCATTCTATTCGGGTCTTCAGCGTGTTCAACAACAAACTTAACGAACTCTAATACCCCATCCTCGTACTCTTTTGACAATCGATCGGCACACATCCATTTTTTATCCATGGTTTTAACTATTATCTAAGTTAAAGAGTCTGTGTTGTCAACAAAAATCAAACATGTGATTAGAAAAATTCTAGAAATGAGGATTGTTGTGGTCCTATAACATATTCAATCAATGATCGTCAACGTTACAATTTTAGAGACATTAGCTTAGTTGTGAACTCATTATAAGATTCATGATTTGTGTTATTTTTTACTATTACTAAGTTGAATATTAGATGGGGGATTTACATGATGTGATTCCTTTGTTCCTTGCGGGCATGTCTACATGAGCTAAGCATACATTATGAGAAACAGAAAAGAAACAATGTAGGGAAATTAAGTGTCATGTTGAATGGTAACTCCAACATCTCCTAGTTATGCTTTGTTATGACTCGGTTTGTCTCTGCTATGTACAAACTCAATCCTCCACTATCTTATTCTTCTCCCATCATTGAGAAATCTAAGATTATTAAACCCATTACAAGTATTTTGACTAGTCCATAATATATCTTAGATTTAAAAAAAATCAAAATAAAAGTTTCAAAAGAGAGAATAGAAGCCATAATACCAAAGGTTCCTCGGCTTTTACTCGCGGAGATTGTTAATTTTCTATTTTGCCGTAAGAAGAGAAACAATAAGAAGATGAAGATTCCAGCAAGAGCAGAAGAAGCAATCAATGCTAGTAGAATTCTCTTATTCAAATTCTGGTGATGCACTATTCTAACATCTTGATTTCCTGTATCATTCATTGTAAAAACAATACATCAAAGATTAACTGGTGGAAGTGCAGGAAATTCATTATCGTCAATTTAAAACTAACAAGACCAAAACTATTAATCGTGGACACATTGCTTAAGCTAAAATCACCATCTAGTAAAATTAAATCTTAGAGATAAGCAAGACTAAAAAAGTAAAAAAATCCAATGCATAATAGCTAAATTGTTGATTAGTGCTAAGATGACATAGGGAAGAAACACTAGGGATTGAAGTTTAAGTTTGAACCGTACATGATTTTGCTAGTTTCAGAAGAATACTTACATATAGTTTTAGAAGAATTGTTATATCCACTTTCTATGCATTTAAATCATCTTTATGAACTGTCCATTTGTTTCAGCATGTTGCATAGTGTATATCAATGTATAAAAAGATGGTAGCATGGTCCATAATGATCAAATTTCATTTAAAGATAAACAATGAATCATATGGCATATTTGTTATCAGCATATCCATTCAAGTCAAAGACTACAACAGAATTAGAAGAATATCTCACTCTAATACCATATAAACAGACACTGATTGGCGTAAATGAGTACGCATCAATAAGCTCACAGTTTATTGATACTATGTCGGATTCAACCCGCACCAAAACAAGGAAGATGAATCTGGTTACATGATATATTGAAGAAACTGAACTCTTACAACATAAATTGCAGTATGGCCTAAACAATCATATTTTCCAAAAGCTATAATTGATAGTGTTAATAACTATAATTAAATACTAAGAAATATGTCAAACCAAAAAATCACAATTGTTAGTGTTAATAACTATAATTGAATACTAAGAAATATAAAAGCTTTGTTCATGAAAGTTGATAAAAACACCCTAGGTTATCATCTCTGACCAATGTCTTGCATAAGTTTCATTGATAAATGCAGTACAATCTTTATTCTTTATTCCAAAAGTCATTTAATTTGTTATTCATTTCATATGGCTAAAAATGACATCCCTATTATCTACAGGTGTGCATTTTACACGACAAAATATAAAAATCAGGCTAGAAGTGTCAAATGATAAGCTTAACAAACCAAAAGAGTGGGAAAAAAAGATGCAAATCAAATAGACATCACTGCTCAGTTGACACCAAAAAGTGTTCCATAGCGAATTCAAAACATCAAAAAATAAACACTTGGTGCGACATTGATCATACAGTCATATTAGAAGATAGTATATAATTAGTATGGTCAGATGATGCTTTGTCAAATTCAAAGCAGTCATGCACCTCATTCAATTCACCAAATGCAGCCCTAGGCATGGTCAAACCAGTTCCAATTCATGATAATTTCTAGCTCAGTTCATACAAGCATAAATGCAAATGCACAAACAATACAAAACAATACATACTGACTATCACCTGCAGAAATCAAGTTAGCTATTCCCTGTCGAGATAACGGTCGGAGCGGCCGTGTTTACTAACATAGAGCCTCACAATAGTTGCTATTTGACCAGCGGAGTTTAATAACAGAGAGTGCCACAATAGTTGCTATTTGACAACACTTTCTACTAAATAACATATCGGAGAACAATAGCGGTTTGATCGTTATTTGACAATAATGCAGTATATTTGTCATAAAAGTTTTGTCGTATATTTGTTTAGAGATAATATACAAAGGAGACAAGAGATATATAATATAAGATCACATGGATTGTCTTAGAGAAAAGTTTAATTGACCTTGCTACTAATTATTTAGCATGGAAGGGACAACAAAGTTCTGTTCTGGTATGCAAAATTCATGTAGTTTGTCATGCAAAAATATAAAATATGGTTAGTTATCTTGTATTCAATATTGGTTCTCTTCTTGTCTCCAAACACTGTTTCTGAACTGCTATCAATCATATATCAAGCTAAAATTGCACATAAATCTGATATATATTAGATGGAATGTCAATTCGACGAAACATGTGAAGTGAGATGTCTAAACCATGTCTACCATTGGATTAGCTATAACAACAGACATTAGGTTTCATTCACCATTGCATTGTCTTAAATTTCCTAATCCCTGAAAATGACCTCTGTTAGACAATACCATGTGATCCCTTCTACCTCACTTGGCCCTATTACAACTATATATACACACTACTCCATGGTTTCACAAGCAACACAAGTCTCGTTACATCCTAAAATATCACAACTCAATATCTATTTCTCATCTAATCTTTTAACATAAAAAAGCAATGGGTTTCCGTATAACAAGTATAATCAGAAGAGCATCATTTTCAAGAACCCAAGGATTTACCAAGGGATTTGAAGTCCCTAAAGGCTATCTCGCCGTCTATGTTGGAGATAAAATGAGGCATTTCGTGATTCCAATTTCATACTTGAACCAATCATTGTTTCAAGAAGGATGAAGAAAATCGAGTAAACAAATCACTAGATGAACAGTTGGAGAAGAAGTTTTACCTTATAGTGGAGATGGTGGTAACGAATCCGAACGAAGCGAGTTGGAGAAGAAGATGAACCACGTCCACGGTGAGGAGGGAGGAGACGAGTTAGACGAAGATGAACAGTTGCGTGTATAAAGTGGGGTTTTGTATAAAGTGGGGTTTCTGATAACCAATTTAGGGAATTAGAAATTTTTTAATTACCTTAGACAGCGCTTTCAAGAAGCGCTGCTAAAGGTATTACCTTTAGCAGCGCTTTAAGGCTTTAGCAGCGCTTCTTGAAAGCGCTGTCTAAGGTATACCTTTTATCACACCTTTAGCAGCGCTTTTGGTAAGCGCCGTCTAAGGTATACCCTTTAGCAACGCTTATTCTTATTTTTTTATTTTTTTTATTGAAAACTTATAGCAGCGCTTATGGAAAGGAAGCGCTGGCTATGATAAAGCCTTTAGCAGCGCTTTTAGTAAGCGATGTCTAAGGTATACCCTTTAGCAGCGCTTATTCTTAATTTTTTATTTTTTTTATTGAAAACCTATAGCAGCGCTTAGGGAAAGGAAGCGCTGTCTATGGTAAGGCCTTTAGCAGCGCTTTTAGTAAGCGTTGTCTAAGGTATACCTTTAGCAGTGCTTACTCTAATTTTTTAATTTTTTTTTAAACCTATAGCAGCGCTTATGGCATAAGCGCTGTCTATGTGGCGCTGTCTAAATTCAATTTTGGCATAGTGTAACCACAAATGGCCCTTCGTACGTAGGGGTCCATTTTCCCCTGGGATCACCTTGCGGCAGTATGATGCGTTTGATTACCAGATCCCAAACTTGATACTCTTGTCGTCTGAATTTCTTGTTAAATGCCTTGGTCATTCGCTTTTGATACGTCTGACCATGACAAATAGCAGTAAGTCTCTTTTCATCGATTAAGTTCAGCTGATCAAGCCGGGTCTGGATCCAATCGTCCTCGCTCAAACCTGCATCCTTCATAATCCGAAGAGAGGGTATCTGGACCTCAATAGGTGGAACTGCCTCCATGCCATACACCAGAGAGTAGGGTGTTACCCCTGTTGATGTCCGCGCTGAGGTGCAGTACTCATAAAGAGTGAATGGTAACATCTCATGCCAGTCTTTGTATGTCACTGTCATCTTCTGCACAATCTTCTTGATGTTCTTATTAGCCGCTTCAACAGCCCCATTCATCTTCGGTCGGTAGGGAGAAGAGTTGTGATGTTGTATCTTAAACTATTTGTAGAGCTCGGTGATCATCGTATTGTTGAGATTTATACCATTGTCCGTAATGATCCTCTCTGGTACGCCGTATCGACAGATCAAGTTATGTTGGATGAACCGCGCCACGACGTTCTTGGTTACGGTAGCAAAGGAAGCTGCCTCAACCCACTTTGTAAAATAATCAATGGCTACTAGAATGAAGCGATGCCCGTTAGACGCAGTAGGTCTGATCTCGCCAATCATATTGATGCCCCACATTGCAAAAGGCCAAGGTGCTGTCAAAACGTTCAGAGGAACTGGAGGTATATGCACTTTATCATCATAGACTTGGCACTTATGACAGGTCCGAGAATGCTGATAACAATCGGCTTCCATAGTATACCAGTAATATCCTGCCCATAGGATTTTCTTCGCCATGGTATGTCCACTGGAATGAGTCCCGAAAGTACCTTCATGTAACTCTGCCATAATCCTTTCTGCCTCGCTCTTGTCCACACATCACAGTAAGGTTGAGTCATGGTTACGCTTGTAGAGGATACCATTACTGATGAATAACTTCGTAGCGAATCTCCTCAGAAACTTCTTATCATTAACATATGCACCCTCGGGGTATTCTTGAGCCTCAAGATACCTCTTTACCTCGTGAAACCAGAGTTTATCTGCTACCTCTTCAGTCTCGATACCACAGCAATATGCAGTTTCGTCCAACCTCTCGATGGTAATCTGGGGAGCTTTGTTGTCCCACCTGACCTAGAACATAGAAGACATGGTAGCTAGCGCGTCCGCTAACTGATTCTCTTCTCTTGGGAAATGTTCAAAGGTTATCTCCTCGAAATGTGGAAGCAACGTCAATACATACTCCTTGTAAGGAATAAGATTTGGGTGTTTTGTATCCCACTCGCCTTTGATCTGACTGATCACGAGAGCGGAATCTCCGAATACACTCAAAAACTTAATCCTTAGGTCAATAGCTGCTCGAAGGCCCATGATGCACGCTTCATACTCCGCCATATTGTTGGTGCAGTTAAAGCATAATCGGGCGGTGAACGGAGTATGACAGCCTTCAGGAGATATGATCACAGCACCAATGCCATTACCCAACGCGTTTGAGGCTCCGTCAAAATACATAGACCATCAGGATCCCTCCTCGGGTCCTTCATCCGGTCCAGGTTCTTCACAGTCGGTCACCAACATGATGTTCACATCCGTGAACTCGAAATTCATGGATTGATAATCATCCACGGCCTGATGCGCCAAATGATCCGCCAACACACTCCCCTTGATTGATTTTTGGGTTGTGTATTGGATATCATACTCATTCAAGATCATCTTCCATCTTGCTATTCTTCCGGACAAGGCAGGCTTTTCAAAAATATACTTGATTGGATCCATCTTTGATAACAATAGGGTAGTGTGAGTCAACACATACTGTCTTAGCCGGTGAGCAGCCCATGCCAAAGTGCAGCAAGTTTTCTCGAGCAACGAGTATCGGGTCTCGCAGTCGGTAAACCTTTTGCTAAGGTAGTAAATAGCATGCTCTTTTCGGCCAGACTCGTCATGCTGCCCCAGCACGCACCCCATTGAATTATCCAGCACTGTCAAGTATAAAATCAAAGGTCTTCCTTCAACTGGAGGCATCAGAATAGGTGGCTCTTGGAGGTATTCCTTGATCCTTTTGAAGGCGGTCTGACATTCATCACTCTATTTTACTACTTGATCTTTCTTCAGCAGCTTGAAGATTGGCTCACAAGTAGCAGTCAGATGCGAAATGAATCTGGCAATGTAATTTAGACGTCCCAGAAAGCCTCTGACTTCCTTTTCTGTTCGGGGAGCTGGTATCTCATGTATAGCCTTCACCTTTGCAGGAACCACTTGAATACTTTTATCACTAACAACAAAACCCAGCAGCTTACCAGACCTCACCCCGAAGGTGCGGTTATTCGGATTTAACCTCAGCTTGTACATCTTCAACCCGCCGAACAGTTTCTGGAGATGGTCAAGGTGTTCTTCTTCAGTCTGGGACCTCGCAATCATGTCATCAACGTAAACCTCTATCTCATGGTGAATCATGTCATGGAACAAGGCGACCATGGCGCGCTGATATGTTGCCCCATCATTCTTCAACCCGAAAGGCATTACTTTGTAATAGAAAGTGCCCCACTGTGTAACGAAAGTTGTCTTCTCCATGTCTTCGGGAGCCATCTTAATATGATTGTAACCAGAAAAACCATCCATAAAGGAGAAGACCTTATGGTGTGCGGTGTTGTCGACCAAAACATCGATGTGAGGCAGTGGGTGATCATCCTTGGGGCTCGCCCTGTTTAGATCTCTATAGTCCACGCACATCCTTACCTTACCATCCTTCTTAGGCACCGGAACAACGTTGGAAACCCACTGTGGGTAAGAAGTAACAGCTACAAACCCGACGTCAAACTGTTTCATGACCTCCGCTTTAATTTTCTCAGACATCTCGGAGCGCATACGGTGAACTTTCTGCTTTACCAGAGGACAATCTTCGTTAGTTGGCAGGCGGTGCACTACAATATCAGTATCCAAACCAGGCATATCTTCATAAGACCAAGCGAAGATCTCAACATAGTCACATAGCATTTGTATCAACTGTTGTTTGACACTAGGCTCCAGATTTGCACCTATCTTGACCTCTTTCTTGTCTTCCTCGGTACCCAGATTCACTGATTCCACTGGCTCTTCATGCGACTGTATGACCCTCTCTTCTTGTAGTAACAGTCTAGCAAGTTCCCCAGGCACTTCACAATCATCCTCACCTTCGTCCTCGGCTTGGTTGATCGGATTTTCGAAGTCATAACTGGCAGTAGCAGAGTCGTTACCAATGGGATCCAGAGTGGATGTGGATCTGCATTATGATATGTAAGTGTGTGTAAGACAATAGCTGTTTTGATAAAGTGCGAGATAGAAAAGAAAAACAGGGAGCGCAAAATTTTTAATGCAAGAGAACGTCCAATGCTTTATTGATGATATATGAAAATGACAAATAATAAGCCCTCACAAACAAAGCCAGGGTGCCTCGGGCAAGGCACTGGGCCGTAAAGTTTCAAACTGTTTGTTATAAATCTCAAAACAAAAAATCAATTACTTTGTAATAAAAGAAACGGGCACGAAGTCCTTCGCCGTCCAGTTGTTCAAGCCACCGTTGGTAGTCGGGTAAATCCAGCTGTCGATATCTGACTCTTCTTTATCATCCTCAATTGCATTCACTCCCTGATCATGCTTGGGCATGGGTGCAGTTATGACGCTGGGTTTCTCCAGAGCATCAAACTCAATCTCTCTAGCTTCAATCAAATCTCGTACTTTATTCTTCAAGGCCCAATAGTTGTTCGTATCATGACTTGGGCTATCAGAGTGATAGGCACAGCGGGCGTTCGGATTATACAGTGGGGATGTGGTGCTGGGATTATTTGGGGCTTCCCTCAGAGTTACCAGGTTGGTCTTCAACAATTGTGGTAGAATTTGTGACAAGGTCATATTAAGCCGAGTGTACTGTCTTTATGATCTCTCCATCCTCTACTGATTGTTGCATTCTTGATATTACTACCGCATTTACTGCTTGGAGGCGTTCAGGTCGGTTTTAGCTCCTTGAACTGTAAACTGCACTAGCTTCTTTCCTGAAAGGCTTCTTTTCTGTACTTGATGAAGCACCCTTATGTATCTTACCACTTCTGATACCAGCTTCTACCCTCTCCCCAGTCAAGATCAATTCAGTAAACCCAGATGATGAACTACCGATCATATGATTGAAAAATGAACCAGACAAGGTCCCCATAAACATATCAACCAACTCCCTATCAGACAGAGGGGGTTGGACTCTTCCAGCCAGATCTCTCCACTTCTGAGCATAGTCTTTAAAGCCTTCGCTTGCACCCATGGACATACTCTGAAGCTGAGTACGAGTGGGAGCAAGGTTGGCGTTATACTGGTACTGCTTGTAGAAAGCATCAGCAATGTCCTCCCAGTTGCGGACATTAGCTCCTTCCAATTGATAAAACCATTCAAGTTGAGTCCCTGACAGACTGTCTTGAAAGAAATGTACCCACAGATTCCTATCAGCAGTGTAAGGTTGGATTTTTCTGACGTACGAGCGGAGATGGAGTTTTGGACAGGATATTCCATCGTATTTAGAAAAAACTGGAGCTTTGAACTTATGAGGGATCACCACCCCATATGCTAGTCCCAAATCTCCGAAGTCCAAACCGAGAATCTTCTGAATCTCCATAGCACTTAGACGGTCTTCAAGTTGCTTGTACCTATCCTCAGCAGGAGGGTACTGTTCATCATCAAAGTCAGTATCATTATCAGAGACCACATGACTAGGACCCTTTTCTTCCTCTTGATTCTCTCCTCCTTTGGATGAATGAGACAGATCAGCTTCCTATCGCAACCTATTCCCAAATCTGTGACCCATATTCAGAAGAACCACCTTCTTCTTCTTCTTATCCTTCAGGATGAGAGTCTTCAAATCTTCCTGCCCTTTAGCCAAGTTCAAGAACATCTCTTGGAACAGGGCATTCTGTGCCGGAAGAGCTTTAATGGCCTGATCGGTAGGTATTTCAGAAGACATTTCGTGCTGAAATAAACAGCGAAGAAGATGAGAAACCTGTAATGGTACCTATAATGATGTGCATGATAATGTAATGCGTATGAAATGATTTCAAAGACTTTGGGAGATTCAAATTTGTAAACCAAGAAATAAACAAACTTTATTAGATTAAATTTGTAAAGTGTTTAACAATGCCTTTTAAGGCGTTTACAAAGAAATAACTGAAAAGCAAAGCTAAACTAGAAACAATAAAAGATATCAGAAATCCCATTGTCGTTTCCCCTTCTTGCTGACGTAATCATTGATTGTCCTCTCATTCTCAAGTTTCCTCGTGAGCTTCAAGATCTTCCTTTCTTGCTAATGATACTTCTCTCGGTAGGTATCCCTTTCTTCCTTCAACTAAATCCAAGATCTCCTCAATGCCCCAAGATCAGTAGGCATGTAGGGATAAAGGACCGTATAAGGAACACCTTCTTCATTGGTAGGATCCACAATCACCGGCAGCACAACTTCATAAGGCATCCCAAGCTTTTGAGCCCGAGCTCGGACCCACTAGAGATAAGGTTGCATAGGGAGAGAAGTCTTCAGTCCCAGCTCGTGAGGGTCATACCTTTTCACCATGCCCCAAGCTCGTATAAACCTGCGGCGATGCTCATCAACATCCTCCTTATAGTCAAAGACAATATTTGTAAGAAGCAGCTCATGAGGACCGTCTCTTCGAGCGCGACCAAACTGTCGTAGAGCCAAGCAAGGACTGTAGGTTATTACTCCTCTGATTCCAAGCAATGGAACATTAGGGTATCCCCCACATCGATCAATGACAGCAGTGCCCTCCATATCCTTAGAACTCCAAAGAATGTCCGTATGGCCAAGGGACATTATCTTGTAAGCCCAACCTAAACCTTCCTCATTCTTCAATACAGACTTGGGGAGGTGCGAAATAAACCACCTCGCCATTAGCGGCATGCAACACATGAGGGTCCCTCTTCTTCGCACAGTACGATTATAGAGGGCATGTAGGATATCAGCCAGAAGAGTAGGTACAGGATTACGAGACAGGAAGATTTTGACCGCATTCACATCTATGAAGGAATCTGGATTCGGGAAAAGAACCAAACCGTAGATGAGGAGAGCCAAGATGTCCGCAAAAGCTTGAAAGTCCAAATTTTCCCAGAACAGTTGAGCTTGATCAATCAGAAATTTATCCAAGAAACCTTTAACCCCGCTCTGTGTCTCCCAGTTGGATACTACATCAGCCCTTTTTTAGATGTAAGGCTGAAGCAATGTCTTTGGGTCTAGGAATCTCTTCCAAACCTGTGAAGGGTGTCTTCTCGAGGATGGATATGCCCAGTAAATAAGAAAACTCCTCCAAAGTGGGAACCAGCTGATAATCCGGGAAGGTAAAACAATGATGCACCAGATCGAAAAACTGGAAAAAGACGCTCATCATCTTCTCATCCAACTTTGACGTGACCAAAATAAGGAGCTGACCATGTCTTCTAACGAATGAAGAAGTATCAGGGACTTTTAAGACTAACTCTCTGAGCTGAGCAGGTATTTCCACGAAGTTAACCCGAATGGTATTTCTGCGCATGGAAGCCATAATCTGTAAAACAGAACAAAGATAAATCCCATCGGTCTTTGAAATGGTTAGTATAATGAAGTATGCATGCTATGTCATGATGCATGATGTCATGATAAAACACACAACAGGTATCACAGGTAACAAACATGGTAAAGGAAAACAAGTCACACAAGAGCCCTTAAGTTTCAGGCTTGCATGGGGTCTAGGTACTACCCTCTTGAAGTTCAGTTGGTTCAACCTGTCCTAATAATAGTAATCGGGTTCTAGAGTTTCTCAATATCACTGACTATCCTCCATCGGTCATGGTTTCAGCTCACGCAATCTTTTCTTGTGGCCGGAACTATCTCGAGAGTATGGTCTCAATGAGTATAGTATCAAGTATCAACCAGTTCCCATCTCTACAACGAGACCGGCTATCTCACTACTTCCTATGGCCAAGTTGGTCAATTATAGGTTCTAAGGTCAGTTGATGCTTAACGACACACATATCAGCCCCGTATTCTCCTCGTTTATCCACAAGGGATACCGATACCAACCAATGTGCCACATCAGCGTAGCTACTGCTTCAACCGTATCGGTCTACGCCGTACAGTTCCCTCACAGTTTATTGCTACTGACCAAAAAGGTGTTCCCCAGATCCGGGTTAGGATCTATAGTAACTCCAATACAAAGCCCACAAAGATAAAGCAATCAAATCAGACAATAGAAGCAATATGATGAACTTATCCTAAGGTATACCCCACTTATAAGTCCCCAGCAGAGTCGCCAGTTCTGTGATACGGTGGCAGAACCGGAACTGTTTTGGAAATGCTGGTTTGTGTTTTGCGTTTGTGTTTGCAAAATGTCGTGGTAAGCAAGAGTCGCCACCAACTTTTATTTCATCCAACAAAGGAAAAGGAAAAAGAACAGAAAAAAACCTTTTTTTGAGAATGTTTCTGAGTACGGGGGGTAGGTTATAGAAAGGGAAGGTATTAGCACCCTTTCTATCCATGGTTTTCCATGGGCTCTTAGGTACTTGCTCATCTTTTAAAATTGCTTGTGTGTGTTTGTTTTGAAAAAGTTTTGTTTTACTTCGTTTTAACCATTGTTTCTGTCCTCAAGAGTGTTACGAAGTGTTTTGAAAACTTAGTTTGAAAAGTTTGTTTGAAAGTGTATGGTGTAAAAAGTTTGATTTTGAGCAAGTACCTACTAGCATCTACCTACTCGAAAAAGATTGTTTCTATTCTCATTTCCTTTAGACAGCGCTATCCTACTATTGAGGAATAGGTAGCACCGTTGTTAGAGTTGTAAGGGTCAATTCGAAAGGGACGTACGATCAATAAAGCAATGTTAGGACGTCTTAGTAATAACTCTAATGTCTTAAGATCATATTCGAGGCAACAATTCCGAGGCAACCTTTCCGAACGGGACTTTTGATCTTTGTTTAGACAAGAGAGCGACCACTAAAATATCCTATACTTAATGACCGTTTACCGAAGGCAACCGAAGTGGGAGTATACCCTAGGAGTGCGCATGTGCGAGTGATTCAATTTCAAGTTTATTATCTTTGCACATTTAGGGTTTGCTAACTGTTTTAATTTTTACATACATTCTTGTCATACAACCCTAATATCATACATTTAACAGTTAATATTTGCGGAAATTAAAATGCGAGAAATAAAGTTACGCTATTACAAGGCTTCGGGTATTAATTACATAGCCAAAAAACCCGTCAAAACGATAAATGGAAAGAAAAAGTCCTAATTAATCTATTACATCCCATGAGCAATTACATCAATATTGTAAAAATAAGTAAATGCGCGAGGAATCGAGAACGAGAGAACGATAGGGTTTTGACCCCGTCTAACCTAATTACAAAAAGAAATATTTTTGGTTGTTTTTTGATTATTTCAAGAAAATAATAAGGTTTTAAATTAATATGTACAAACTTAGTTTACTAATTAAATTAAATTAAGAAAATTAAATTAAGAAAATTAAATTATTTGACCTATTTTTGTATTTTGTTATTTTTAAGAAAAAAGAAAATAGAATTTAAATTAAACTAAAACCCTAATTTTCTAATTATTTTTAATTTATTTACAAAAGGAATTAAAGTTACCCTAAAATTAAATAAAATAATTAAATTAATTTTGATAAAAAATAATTTCTAAATCTAATTGGATGAAAATTGATTTTATGTTTTTTTTATAAAAAAAGAATTAATTTGGTGTTAGTAAAAATAAATTAAATAAATTAAATGAAGAAATATAAAACAAAAGAAAAAAGACAAAGGGTCTGTTTGCAAGCAAATTGGAGGGGTGTGAACAGCAATTCTGGGACCAAACCAACTGATCCACGTTGACTTCCACGCTTCAGTGCTTGCACGTTGACCAAGATTTTTGGTGGACCATCACATGATAGCCTTCAGATCTGGCCTGTGGACATCTGGTTGGTTGGATGATGATGGTCCATGGTGGACTTCATGCAATGTGGGATATGGAATCTGTAAAGAAAATTCAAGAAAAATTACAAATGTTGGAGGCAGGGGTCGAACCCCTGACCTCATGCCCTCTAATGCCTTAGCACTTCCTTAGCCACCACTGGGCCATTTGGTTCAATTTGTTAGTGTGAACGGTGGGAATGAGAACTGGCTGTTTTTTAATGCCAGTTCGCGTTTGCGTTTGTTTTTGCAAAATGTCGCGGTAAGCAAGAGTCGCCACCGTCTTTTATTTTATCCAACAAGGAAAGGACAAAAGCACAAAAAAATTCCTTTTCGAGATTGTTTCTCGGGTTTGGGAGGTAGATTATAGAAAGGGAAGGTATTAGCACCCTTTCTATCCGTGGTTATCCACGGGCTCTTAGGTACTTGCTCACTATGTTTTCAAAAGTTTGCTTTTCTTTGTGTTTGTGGGTTTTGAAAAGAGTTTTGTTTGAAACTTCGATTTAACTCTTGCTTCTGTCCTCAAGAGTGTAATCAAGTGTTTTGAAAACTTTGTTCGAAAAGTGTAAGTGTGTCAATTTTCAGTTATATTATCTTTGCATGTCATGGTGAGCTATTGTTGATTTTAAGTTAAGAGTTAATCTTGTCATGCATAGCCTAGTTAACATACATCTAAACAGTTAATATATGTAAAGGAATTTAAAGTGCGGGAATTGTAAATCCTACGCTATTACAAGGCTTCGGGGAGGGGGATTATTTACATGTCCAAAAATTGGGGGAATAAAGCAGTAAAGTGTAAAAAGTCTTAGTTTAAGCTATTATAAACTAGTAGACAGTTATAATAAAATAAACGCGCGCGAATCTGAAAATAACCTCTAAAAATCCTAAGAATAAAATCTTTTTGTTGTTTTATTTTATTTTGGAAAAAATGATCTAAATCTACTAAATTTTAGTTTTTTGAGAAAATGATAAGATAATTAAAAAGTTAATTAACAAAGTTAATTTAATAGAAAAAAAACCAGCCTAATGTTTTTGTGGTTTTTTGATTTTAATGTTAATTAAAAAAGATAAAAAGATGTCAATGAAAACAAAAATAAAATACAAGGGGGGATCCTTCGATCCAGGGAAAAAAAGGAGTTTCGACCCAGGGAGGGAATGGAAGCTTCGATCCAGAGGGGGTCATGGTCCTTTCGATTGGGCTAGACAGTAAGGCGTGAGTAGCCTTCGATCCAGGGAAGAGGATTGTGTTTTGATCATGGAGGTCATGGCTTTCGATCCAGGAATGAGATGCCTCCTTCGATCCAGCATGCTCATGGGTTCGATCTAGAGAAGGTGTCTCTTTCGATCTGGGATGTTATACCTGCAAAAGTATGTTAGCGTAATAAAATGCAGGGCCTGGGTATTGAACCCCGGGCCATTCGATCCTGCGCTTGCTGGGTCTCTTCAAGCTATGTCTGCAGCAAATGTTAGCAAACGAGGAACATGACCTGGGCGCCAAACCCAGGCCTTTCGATCCTGTCTAGGATGGTAAATCAAAGGTAACAAACAAGTAATAATGTGTTATGCAAATGTAAAGTTGGACAATTTACCCTTTCTTACCTGCAGATTGAGTCTTCGATTTGGGCACTGGCTGGATGGGAGCACTTTCAATCTGGGATTTCTGGGCGTGGATACTTTTGTTGAAGGGTTGCTTTGGCCTGGTTCACTTCTGAAAATGTTGACAACTTTTGGCAGCGTAACTCCAGTGTTTTTTTGTTCTCCTGTTGTGTGTTTTTTCGTGTTGTGGATATGTATGCTGAATCTTGTATTTATAGGGGTGTGAGGATGCAGTAATGGCAAGAGACAGCCATTAAACAGGCCATTAAAGCCATGAGACAAGAATCAGACACATTAAATAATTTCCTTTTTTGAAACATTCGTGTCCCTTGAATGAACCTGGACGCTTTTGGATTTCGAATGCCTTCAGGCCATGCTCTTCGATTGGTCCTAAGTTGTCTCCTTCGAATGGACTTCTTCTGCTTCGACTGCTTGATTTGAAAAGAGTCACTCTGGTTGAATCAGCTCTTCAGGAACAGAAAAGGCAAGAATCTGGCCTTTAACTCAGGAATTAAATCCATAATCAGCATTTAATTATTTCTATATTTGCAAGGGAAACATGCCATTTTCTCATGTTCAGTGTACCTGGACATGTTTTTTTGAGTGCCCTCTTGATGGCTTTGTTAACAGGCCAGTCGAAAGGCTTTGTTAACAGGCCAATCGAAAGGTTCTGTTCATGCTAATCGAAGGACATGGTTAACATACCTGTCGAAGCTGCCTTGACGCAATGCTAAATCGAAGGATCGCTTGGCATGCCAATCGAAGGACTTGACATAATGCCAATCGAAGTGCTCGTCCAGAATGCCAATCGAAGTGTTTGTCTATGATGCCAATTGAAAGGCTCTTTCAGAATACCAATCGAAGGGTCTTTCAGAATGCAAATTGAAACGCTTGTCCAGAATGCCAATCAAAAGGCTCCTCCAGAATACCAATCGAAGGGTCTTTCAGAATGCCAATCGAAGTGCTTGTCCATAATGCCAATCGAAATGCTCCTTCAGAATGCCAATCGAAGGGTCTTTCAGAATGTCAATCGAAAGGTACTTAAAACACCACTCAAAAAATTTCTTTTTCCTTAGGCAAGAGTTTGTGATCAACCATGCAGGGGGAAGACTTTGGGAAACATGAGAGGGCAAATTTTGGGGTGCAACAGTTGCCCCTGTTCAATTTTCTTAAACCTGAGGATATAGATTGGCTTTCGAGCCTTTCGTGATCCGAAGGTGGAAGATAATTGAACACTAGAGTGCCCAGAAATTTGCACTCGCATGGTGTAGTATCAACATTGTGATGTCGGGAATGGGCTTACAGATGCCATTTGGAGATTGTTGGTAGGAGGATGGGCTTATAGATGCCATCTGCAGGAGTGTCGATCGCATAAGAGATTCCTTAGCGAGAACTTGCATACCTGTTGTTGTAGAAGATTCCACTGAGGAAGTCTAACTTTGTTGAGATTTAGAAACCTGCCTGTACTTCAACTGAGAGAATGCTTCAGCTGAGTTTTAAGAACATGTTCATAATTCAATTGGGGGTAAACATCTTCATCAAGATCTAGGAACTGTCTCGTGCCCACCGGGAGTATACCGCTGAGGTTATAGAACTTGTCCACACTATGACAGAGGAAAACATCAAGATCTAGGAACTGACTCGTGCTCAAAGGAGTATACCGTTAAGGTTATAGTACTCGTCCACACTATGACGTAGGGAAATGTGATGTTTTTGCTGGGAAAATAAATCCCGGAGCTGCTGGAGAATGGAGTTGAGTCTGGATGATTGTCAGAATTGCGTCCGCATATGGAGCGTATCTGAAATGTATTTGAATGAGTGACAGAATGACATCCGAATCTGGATTGTATATGGACTGTAATTTGAATGAGTGACAGAATGACATCTGAATCTGGATCGTATCTGGACTATAATTTGAATGAGTGACAGAATGACATCCGAATCTAGATCGTATCTGGACTATAATTTGAATGAGTGACAGAATGACATCCGAATCTGGATCGTATCTGGACTGTAATTTGAATGAGTGACAGAATGACATCCGAATCTGGATCGTATCTGGACTGTATTTTGAATGAGTAACAGAATGACATCCGAATCTGGATTGTATCTGGACTGTATTTTGAATGAGTGACATAATGACATCCGAATCTGGATCGTATCTGGACTGTATTTTGAATGAATCTGGAATAAGTATCAGAATGTCAGCCATATCTGGGTCGCATCTGAACTATCTCTAGAAGGAGTCTGGAATAAGTATCAGAATGTCAGCCATATCTGGATCGCATCTGAACTGTCTCTAGAAGGAGTCTGGAATAAGTATCAGAATGTCAGCCATATCTGGGTCGCATCTGAACTGTCTCTAGAAGGAATCTGGAATAAGTATCAGAATGTCAGCCATATCTGGGTCGCATCTGAACTGTCTCTAGAAGGAGTCTGGAATAAGTATCAGAATGTCAGCCATATCTGGGTCGCATCTGAACTGTCTCTAGAAGGAGTCTGGAATAAGTATCAGAATGTCAGCCATATCTGAGTCGCATCTGAACTATCTCTAGAAGGAGTCTGGAATAAGTATCAGAATGTCAGCCATATCTGGGTCGCATCTGAACTATCTCTAGAAGGAATCTGGAATAAGTATCAGAATGTCAGCCATATATGGGTCGCATCTGAACTATCTCTAGAAGGAGTCTGGAATAAGTATCAGAATGTCAGCCATATCTGGGTCGCATCTGAACTGTCTCTAGAAGGAGTCTGGAATAAGTATCAGAATGTCATCCATATCTGGGTCGCATCTGAACTATCTCTAGAAGGAATCTGGAATAAGTATCAGAATGTCATCCATATCTGGGTCGCATCTGAACTATCTCTAGAAGGAATCTGGAATAAGTATCAGAATGTCAGCCATATCTGGGTCGCATCTGAACTATCTCTAGAAGGAATCTGGAATAAGTATCAGAATGTCAGCCATATCTGGGTCGCATCTGAACTATCTCTAGAAGGAGTCTGGAATAAGTATCAGAATGTCAGCCATATCTAGGTCGCATCTGAACTATCTCTAGAAGGAATCTGGAATAAGTATCAGAATGTCAGCCATATCTGGGTCGCATCTGAACTATCTCTAGAAGGAATCTGGAATAAGTATCAGAATGTCAGCCATATCTGGGTCGCATCTGAACTATCTCTAGAAGGAGTCTGGAATAAGTATCAGAATGTCAGCCATATCTGGGTCGCATCTGAACTATCTCTAGAAGGAGTCTGGAATAAGTATCAAAATGTCAGCCATATCTGGGTCGCATCTGAACTGTCTCTAGAAGGAGTCTGGAATAAGTATCAGAATGTCAGCCATATCTGGGTCGCATCTGAACTATCTCTAGAAGGAATCTGGAATAAGTATCAGAATGTCAGCCATATCTGGGTCGCATCTGAACTATCTCTAGAAGGAATCTGGAATAAGTATCAGAATGTCAGCCATATCTGGGTCGCATCTGAACTATCTCTAGAAGGAATCTGGAATAAGTATCAGAATGTCAGCCATATCTGGGTCGCATCTGAACTATCTCTAGAAGGAGTCTGGAATAAGTATCAGAATTATCTCTAGAAGGAATCTGGAATAAGTATCAGAATGTCAGCCATATCTGGGTCGCATCTGAACTATCTCTAGAAGGAATCTGGAATAAGTATCAGAATGTCAGCCATATCTGGGTCGCATCTGAACTGTCTCTAGAAGGAATCTGGAATAAGTATTAGAATGTCAGCCATGTCTGGGTCGCATCTGAATTGTCTCTAGAAGGAATCTAGAATAAGTATCAGAATGTCAGCCATGTCTGGGTCGCATCTGAACTGTCTCTAGAAGGAATTTCAGAAGATGATGATCTTTGCCTGTTGATTGATCTTTCCTGAAAAGGTAAAGAGTTAGTTGTATGCAATGTCATGATGTATGCATTGTCAGGATGTATGCATTGTGTAATGATGTTCTCAAAACAAAATGAGATTTGTGTCATATGTATTTTGTATGCATATGTTATGAATGTTGTTGAAGTGTAATTTTGTCTTGGACTTTGCTCAAAATGTTTCCACCGGGGATCCCTGCTTTGTTGTTTGAGGAGAACTCCGCTGGGGGATATTGAAAACTCTGTGGGGAGTACGTTTATTTCTGCTTGGGAAAAGAGTTTAGGAGTCTTAGTCGTCTGTTGCTCTACTGGGGAGTCGAAGTTGAACTGATATCTGGTCGTGTCCAGATTTCGCAGTAACTTGTTGGGGATTGTAGAGTAGTCTACTGGGGAAGAGGAGTTGTGTTCCTTTGATTTGTAGTAGTCAGAGAGGCAAACTCAAGCTGGGGAATCCTGGTGTTGTTGGGGAAATAAACCCTGTCGTCTGTCCGCTAGAGAGGTGACCTCTTCGTTGGGGAGAAGTCCTCGAGGATTCTTGAGGTTGATTCAGTTGGGGAAAGGTTTTCAGAGATTAAACCTTTGTTGGGAGTTATCCTATGAGAAGGATTTTGGGGAGATCTGTCATTGCCCCTAGTAGCAAGTGTTTGTGACACTGCCAGAAAAAATGTTTGATTGTACGTAACCCTTCACTGAGATTGATGTTCAATGCCCCAAGTGACGGAGATGGAGACTTTCCCCTGGTTACTCTACACTTCTTCAGAGATTTCTTGAAATCTTGACTGGACTGCCCCAGGTGATGGAAAATGATTATGCCATGCCCCTTGATTGGAAGGAGATTTGTCAATGGAAGTGTCATCCTTTTTGAAGTGATTTTGTTCACTGAGAGGGCTTTAGTTCATCGGATATTCGTTGTGTGAATTTCTCCGCTGTCAAACAAATAGCCAAATGCAAACAGTGATATTCAAATAATGCAAAGTTTATGCTTGTCTCGAAGTTTTGAAAAATGCGTTTTTTAGCAGAAAACTTTTTAAGACAAATTCAATACAAGATTTAGGGCAAAGCCTTACATGAGTCAGGATACCTTTTGTAACAGTATGCTTTCGAACTAACCCATGCAGCAGTTAGGACTTTTGAAGGGTTGTAACATGGCTTGGTTCACGGTTTAAGAAACAAAGGATAAAGGTTCAAAGTATATTTGTACCCACTCGCTCTTCGTGATGTTCTTCAATCCTAAACTCAGTTAATTGTGCGTTTGAACTCTAAATGAGTCTGGAATGACGTTTTTGGTGATGGTTCACACAAGTTGGATTTTTGAAGGTAGTCATCATTTTTTTTGCAACATTTTTCATGTTGTCGAGGATTTGTGATGACCTCATTCTTTTGATTTATTATCCCTAACTTTTGCCTGACTGTTCCTGTTTTCGAGATTACAGTCAGCGGGATGCCCCAGCTTTCTTAAGCCTCCTTTATAGGTTTTGGCTCAGTGGGCTTTTCTCTTTTTAGAGATTGACTGCCTATGAGATAAGGAACCACCACTGTCTTTTGATTCCAGAGGAATGCTTTTGATGTCGTTCGTTGTATTATGAACTGAGAGTTTTGCGACTTCAATGCGTATCTTTTTGAATTAACTGAGAGACTACCCTGCCCCGGGTTTAAATTAAAGGTTTCAATTTTTGTTTAAAAACAGAAAACTCCTACTTCTTTGGCTCGAAGGGGTTGACTAGGGATTATCTTCCTTATAACTCCAATGTTTAGGATTTGAAAGAAACGCATGTACATCGTCAGCAAGGTCTGTCCAAAAGCATATTGTATGAGATTATGGCATTGTTTCGTCATCCTCCCTCTAAAGGCTTGTAACTTTTAGCAAGAGTTGAATGTCATAAAGTGAGTAAAAAGCATAGTTTAAATGTAATTAAAATGATTGGATCAAATCAAGACAAACATATGCAATGCATTAATGAAACAGAGTTTGACATTAACAGCTAATTGTTTGAATAACAAAGAGATTACAACTTGAAAATTCAAATGAACAAAAGTCTTCTCGTCTAAGTACTTGTCACTTCAAATGGTGAGCCTTGGAGGGATGGTAAAAGAACTCAGCCTGACCAACTTGTGTGAATTCCAATGCCCCTTCATTAACCAGGTTTTGAATTTTGTACTTCAACTTCCAACAGTCGTCAGTATCATGCCCCGGGCTGTTGGAGTGATATGCACACCTTGCATCAGGATTGTAGTTGGGTGAAAAAGTCTTAGGACTCAGATGAGGTTCTACCAACGTCACCAGATTCAATCTCAATAGGTGTTGCAAAGCTTGGGACAATGGCATGTTGAGCTTGGTAAACGGCCTCAGATTAACCCGTTGTTTATGGCAAGATTGTTGTTGGACCTGTGAGGTAGTAGCAATAGGGAGAGGTCTATTCTTCATCAAACCAAACCTTTGACTTCTCTGAAGTTGATTAATGACTTGATCCCCAGCCTTGACCATTTGCTTCATACTGTTGTATCTGTCTTGATGAAGCTGGTTGATAATAGTTCTCAGCTCTTCTTGTTCCCGAGCTAAGCCTTGGATAAGAGCCATCTGGCCCAGCATCTGGGTTTTCATGGCACTGAATTCAGCTTGTAGTTGCTCCAGTCGTTCATCCTTATTGTCTTCCGGACTTTTCTTGACCAAATTCCCTATGAGGAGTGTCCTCAACTCTTCCTGCCCCTTGGATAGGTTTAGGAAGATTTCCCTGAACTGAGTCTCTTGAGTATGAAGATCCTAGTTGTCTTGTTGGAAAGCCATTGCTGAAATAAATAGAGAGAACATGAGAGACCTGTACTGGAAGACCTGTTATGCAATGATATGTATGATATATGTATGTAATGTTTTCAAGGATCTCGCGGGGTAAACAAGAAACTGTTAGAATCTGAATCTGGTAGCTTTGATTGAAGGAACTTCATGTTGCTGAGAGTCCTTCTTCAAGAGTCAAGCTTACCATATCAAGTGGGCCATAGCCCCTGACTCAAGTTATCATGCTTGGATTTCTAAACAACCTTGGCTAGAGGAAAATAAATCCCCTTTTCCCCTTGCTGGACATTTGATTTACCATAACTTGCATCACAAACCCTTGAGATCCTTGAAATGGTTAAGGAAATGTTAAGGCATGATGTTATGATGTGTATGATATGCGTTTAAGCAAAAGTGTGAGGTGATGTAAGTAAGCTCTGCAATAAGTCCAAATTATTGGATAAGGACTGTAAACAAAACCTGCAAGGAACTCATGTTGTCAGATAACAAGAATGTGCAAGTAGTTCAAGTTTGAAGGCACACAAGTCACACATATAGCCTTAAGTTTAGGTTGGCATGGATTTTCATAGGTAAGTACCCTCTTGAGTGTAGTTGGCTCAAAACCTGTCCTATAAATAGTAACCGGGTTCTAAGGAGCTCAATATCATTGGATTGTTTTCTATGTTCATCGTTTTGGTTTAGCCACTTACTGGCGACCAAAATATTCCAAGAAAACAATCCTCAATGAGTGTAGTATCGAGTATCTACCAACTTCGGACTGTACCAAAGCCGGTCATCTCACTACCCCTAAAAAAGGCCAAGATGGTCAAGTAAGGTTCTAGGTCATTAGTGCTTAGTGACATCACTCAGCGGCCCCGTACTCTCCTTGACTTAACTCAAGGGTTACCGGTACTCACAAATATGTCGCACTAATATAGCTATTGCTTCAACCGTGTCGGTATACCCCGCATAGTTTCCACAACGTATTGCTATCTATGAATGTTTCCCAAATTCGGGTGGAGGATTTCAAACCCAAACAATAGAACCAAAATTAAAGCATACAAAGCAATACAATTGAAAACACAAGTGATCTAATCCTAAGGTATACCTCACTTATAATCAATCCCCAACAGAGTCGCCAGTTCTGTGATCGGTGGGAATGAGAACTGACTGTTTTTTAATGTCGGTTTGCATTTGCATTTGTTTTCGCAAAATATCACGGTAAGCAAGAGTCGCCACCGTCTTTTATTTTATCCAACAAGGAAAGGACAAAAGCACAGAAAAATTCCTTTTCGAGATTGTTTCTCGGGTTCGGGAGGTAGATTATAGAAATGGAAGGTATTAGCATCGTTTCTATCTATGGTTATCCACGGGCTCTTAGGTACTTGCTCACTATGTTTTCAAAAGTTTGCTTTTCTTTGTGTTTGTGGGTTTTGAAAAGAGTTTTGTTTGAAACTTAGATTTAACTCTTGCTTCTGTCCTCAAGAGTGTAATTAAGTGTTTTGAAAACTTTGTTCGAAAAATGTAAGTGTGAAAAGTTTAGTTTTGTTTTTAAAATGAGCAAGTACTTAAGAACCTCTACCTACTCAAAAAGGAATTAAACTATGCAAATGTCCTTTAGACAGTGCTATCCCACTATTGAGGAGTAGGTAGCACCGTCGTTGGAGTTTTAAGGGTCAATTCGATTAAAGGGACGTGTGGTCACTAAAGCAATGTTAGGATGCTTTAGTGGTAACCCTAATGTCTTAGATCATTTTTTATCGAGGCAACCGTTTCAAGGCAACTTTGATCTTTAGACAGGAGGGCGACCTCTAAGACTTCCTATACTCAATGACCACGTTCGAGGCAACCAAGTGGTGTACCCTAGGAGTGGCATGTGCAAGTGTGTCAATTTTCAGTTATATTATCTTTGCATGTCATGGTGAGCTATTGTTGATTTTAAGTTAAGAGTTAATTTTGTCATGCATAGCCTAGTTAGCATACATCTAAACAGTTAATATATGTACAGGAATTTAAAGTGCGGGAATTGTAAATCCTACGCTATTACAAGGCTTCGGGGAGGGGGATTATTTACATGTCCAAAAATTGAGGGAATAAAGCAGTAAAGTGTAAAAGTCTTAGTTTAAGCTATTACAAACCAGTAGACAGTTGTAATAAAATAAACGCGCGCGAATCTGAAAATAACCTCTAAAAATCCTAAGAATAAAATCTTTTTGTTGTTTTATTTTATTTTGGAAAAAATGATCTAAATCTACTAAATTTTAGTTTTTTGAGAAAATGTTAAGATAATTAAAAAGTTAATTAACAAAGTTAATTTAATAGAAAAAAAAACTAGCCTAATGTTTTTGTGGTTTTTTGATTTTAATGTTAATTAAAAAAGATAAAAAGATGTCAATGAAAACAAAAATAAAATACAAGGGGGGATCCTTTGATCCAGGGAAAAAAAGGAGTTTCGACCCAGGGAGGGAATGGAAGCTTCGATCCAGAGGGGGTCATGGTCCTTTCGATTGGGCCAGACAGTAAGGCGTGAGTAGCCTTCGATCCAGGGAAGAGGATTGTGTTTTGATCATGGAGGTCATGGCTTTCGATCCAGGAATGAGATGCCTCCTTCGATCCAGCATGCTAATGGGTTCGATCCAGAGAAGGTGTCTCTTTCGATCTGGGATGTTATACCTGCAAAAGTATGTTAGCGTAATAAAATGCAGGGCCTGGGTATTGAACCCCGGGCCCTTCGATCCTGCGCTTGCTGGGTCTCTTCAGGCTATGTCTGCAGCAAATGTTAGCAAACGAGGAACATGACCTGGGCGCCAAACCCAGGCCTTTCGATCCTGTCTAGGATGGTAAATCAAAGGTAACAAACAAGTAATAATGTGTTATGCAAATGTAAAGTTGGATAATTTACCCTTTCTTACCTGCAGATTGAGTCTTCGATTCGGGCACTGGCTGGATGGGAGCACTTTCAATCTTGGATTTATGGGCGTGGATACTTTTGTTGAAGGGTTGCTCTGGCCTGGATCACTTCTGAAAATGTTGACAACTTTTGGCAGCGTAACTCCAGTGTTTTTTTGTTCTCCTGTTGTGTGTTTTTTCGTGTTGTGGATATGTATGCTGAATCTTGTATTTATAGGGGTGTGAGGGTGCAGTAATGGCAAGAGACAGCCATTAAACAGGCC
Organism: Vicia faba; assembly: GCA_948472305.1. Lineage (NCBI taxonomy): Eukaryota > Viridiplantae > Streptophyta > Magnoliopsida > Fabales > Fabaceae > Vicia > Vicia faba. Next base: position 1,266,610,360 of record OX451738.1, read on the forward strand.
ATTAAAGCCATGAGACAAGAATCAGACACATTAAATAATTTCTTTTTTTGAAACATTCGTGTCCCTTGAATGAACCTGGACGCTTTTGGATTTCGAATGCCTTCAGACCCTGCTCTTCGATTGGTCCTAAGTTGTCTCCTTCGAATGGACTTCTTCTGCTTCGACTGCTTGATTTGAAAAGAGTCACTCTGGTCGAATCAACTCTTCAGGAACAGAAAAGGCAAGAATCTGGCCTTTAACTCAGGAATTAAATCCACAATCAGCATTTAATTATTTCTATAACTGCAAGGGAAACATGCCATTTTCTCATGTTCAGTGTACCTGGACATGTTTTTTTGAGTGCCCTCTTGATGGCTTTGTTAATAGGCCAGTCGAAAGGCTTTGTTAACAGGCCAATCGAAAGGTTCTGTTCATGCTAATCGAAGGACATGGTTAACATGTCTGTCAAAGCTGGCTTGACGCAATGCTAAATCGAAGGATCCCTTCGCATGCCAATCGAAGGACTTGACATAATGCCAATCGAAGTGCTCGTCCAGAATGCCAATCGAAGTGTTTGTCCATGATGCCAATCGAAAGGCTCTTTCAGAATACCAATCGAAGGGTCTTTCAGAATGCAAATCGAAATGCTTGTCCAGAATGCCAATCGAAAGGCTCCTCCAGAATACCAATCGAAGGGTCTTTTAGAATGCCAATTGAAGTGCTTGTCCATAATGCCAATCGAAATGCTCCTTCAGAATGCCAATCGAAGGGTCTTTCAGAATTCCAATCGAAAGGTACTTAAAGCACCACTCAAAAATTTTCTTTTTCCTTAGGCAAGAGTTTGTGATCAACCATGCAGGGGGAAGACTTTGGGAAACATGAGAGGGCAAATTTTGGGGTGCAACAGTTAGTATATGAAACAAAAACAATAAAATTAATAAAACGACGCTAATTGTAAAACACGCGCCAGAATTCAAATGGGCGAGTAGGGTGATGCCACGCATGTCATCTTCTTCCTCTCTCCATTGGTAAAAGTCAAAGACTTTTACCTACGGACACAAGTTCGTCACTAGAAACCCTGCATATCTCAAAATCACACACATGCATAAAAAATGAAATCTAATGCCATGAATCAAATCGCCTTGGCCTGCTGAGCATTATGGTGCCCTTCTTGTAGACCAATTTTGCCTACATAAAAAGATCCTAAAACGAGGCCAAGAACCCTAACAATGGTGAATTCTGATATAGTCAACAAAAATGCAATTAACTGTTATGGATAGCTTGCAAAGGCTTCAAGGAGTAAGAATATGTAAGTAATTCATGCTACAAGTGCCAAAATAACGTGATTCGATTTCAAGAAAAGTTCAAGGTTGTGAACCACTTACATTGAGTTTTAGCGCAGGAAAATGCTTGTTCTTGATTGGTATAGCTTCCTTGTATGTCCAGGATGTGAATGGGATGGCTTAGGGATCTTGAAAACGCCTGGAAGTGCAAAATCAAATTATCACTTTCTTGGGATTTTTTCAAGTTTGATTCTGCCTCTCCACGCCTCAAAACGTTGTCTTTTTTGTCTGCTTTTGTTCACTATATATCACTGATCAAATTAGGTTTACAAAAGTCCATTCAATCTTTGTCAATTATGGCTTTTGATTTTGATTTGATTTCCATGAAAATCTTTCTAAAAATAGGCCAAAACCAATCTTTTCATGCACACATAGGCCTTGTACGATTTGATTCACTTGCTAGTTGTACATGGAACCTAAAACATGCACCAAATCTCAAGACTTAAATGGTTTGGATATTTTCATAATTTAATTTGATTTAAATTGATTTAATTGAAATAAAAATCAAAATAAATAGAAAAAATAAGATAAAGACAGGTGGGAAGAGCTAGGGCTCATGGTCCATGCTACCAACTCAAAACAAGTGCAAGCAGTTAGGCCCATTTGACAAAAATTGCAATTTGGGGCACTTTTGACTTTTGACAATGTTGTAAAAAAGGTCAACTTCACCAATGCATAACTTCCTCAATTTTAACTCTTTGAAGGTCTTCTTGGACTTTTTAGAAAGCTTGAAACGTCCTCTAAGTAACCCTTTTGGTATAATATCAATTGAGTCTTCCATGTTCATGTATGAAGCTTTGACAAAAAATGTGTTTTTGTTGACTTTTCAAAATGACCTATAATGTCCAAATTCATAACTTCTTGTGAGTGCATATTTTGAACTTGGTAGCTGAAGATGAATCGTAGGGAATTGCATCCTCTTAAAAATGAGCTTTAGATGGGTCATTTCTCATAAAGTATGAGAAAGTTATGCTTGGTCAAAGTTGGGTTGACTTTTCCTACAAAACCCTAATTTAGCAACTTTTGGGTTTTGATGAATTGTGAGCAATCCTTGAGGAATCATGATAAACCCTTGATCAAATGATGAATAGTACTTCAAAATGAGAATGTTTACCAAAAATCTTGAAGTTTGACTGTATGTGGGCCACAGTTGACTTTTGCCCCTAGCACAATCGATTTTCAGGCCTTTGAGCAATTGACTGAGCAAACTTCCTCTGCAAGGATTAAAACTTGACGTGGATGATCTTGAGAACATATTAGGAAAATGGTGAGCATTTGGGATTCCTTGGACTCAAGTATCTTGATGCAACATGAAACCCTAATTTGAGATAGACTGCCTTAGAAGGGAGCTTGTCTGGTCAACCCTTGGACTTCCTTGAGCAATTTGAAAACCTCACTTGGAATGTATTGAGAAATATGAGAGGGAAAATTTTGGGGTACAACACTATGATTCTGGTAGGATATCATAAAATTGATGCATACAGGCAATCAATCCAATTAAAGAGAAAATTGTGATAAGTTGAGACATTGTAATTAATGAAAATTTTGCATGGGATTGGAATTATAATGATTCAATTAACAGTCCACTGATGAGTTATCATTTTGATGAAGAAACTGATGAAGTCGAAGAAATTGTTGATATTCTAGTCGAAGTCAAAGCAATTACTGACATTCCCGACACAGCCGAAGTCAAAGAGGGTATGGATAGAACAAGCCAAAAACCACAAAGAACTAGAGTTCTTTCATAAATACTTCAGGACTATGAGGTGGTTGGTGATGATGAAGTCACATCAGATAGAGAATTAGTTCATTCTGCTTTACTTGCAGGTGATGAACCAATCAATTATAGTGAGGCTTTGAAGATTAAACAGTGGAAGTCTATTATAGTCGAAGAGTTTCATGAAATCGAAATAAGAAACACATGGGAGTTAGTTGAATTGTCAGCACATGCAAAAGCTATCGAAGTAAAAAGGGTGTTCAAGTTGAAACACAATGTTGATGGGTCGATAGCAAGACATAAGGCGATATTGGTAGCTCGAGGATTTCTTTAGAGAGCAGGACTCGACTATTCTGAAGTATTTTCTCCATTAGCAAGATTGGAGACTATTCGACTAGTGGTAGCATTGGCATGCAAACAAGGTTGGTCAACATTTCATTTAGATGTGAAATCAGCATTTTTGAATGGTCCTTTAGACAAAAAGGTCTATGAAATTCTGGTATGACAGAACTCAGGTGTCCTATGACATGTTGGGACATCTGATTTGACATAAACTAACAGGAAACGTATTAACAATAAAAATAGTACTGAAAAGCATAAACAACACACGGAATTGTTAACCCAGTTTGGAATAACCTTCTTACTCTGGGGGCATACCAAGCCAGAGACAAATTGTTGTACCCCAAAATTTGACCTTCCATTTTTACTCAAGACATGCTCATTGAGGTCTTCAATTGCTCAAGGATGACCAAGAACTTACTGGACAAATTCTCCTCCTAAGCAATGAACCTCTAACTAGGGTTTCACTTTTCACCAAGATGTGGGAGCTCCAAAGGTCTCAAATGTTTTCCATGGTCCTAATATGTATTCAAGATTATCCATGCCAAGTTTCATGCCTTGCACTATAAGTTTGCTCAGGCAATTGCTCAAATGCTTGAAAATCAACTGTACTAGGTCAAAAGTGAATTGTGGCCTATATACAGTCAAACTTCAAGATTTTTGGTCAACATCAACATTTTGAAGTGATATCCATCATGTTATCAAGGGTTCAACACGATTCCTCAAGAAATGCTCTTAATCTATCAAAAGTCAAGAATTGCTAAATTAGGGTTTCTATAGGAAAAGTCAACTGAACTTTGACCAAGCATAACTTTCTCATACTTCATCCATTTTCCCCCAACCAAGGCTCGTTTTGAAGAGAATCCAATTACCTACAACTTCTCTTTTCCCCTCAAGTTCAATAAATGCACCAATTGAAAGATATAAGCTTATACATTATAGGTCTTTACAGAAAGTCAACAAAAGACACTTTTTCCAAGACCATTTACATCAAGATAAACTATTCAAGTGCAAAAATGGTCAACATATAGATTGAAGAGGACATCTTGGGATTTCCAAAAAGTCCCAGATCATCTTCATTGGATAAAAATTGAGTAAGTTATGGATTGCACAAGTTGGAAAATTTTCAAGAAGTGCATGAAATCTCAATTGGGAAAATTTGTAATTTTGAGCTATTGGGCCTAGTTTTTAGAGTCCAAACGTGTTCATGATGTATCTAAGGGCCTCTAAACATGTCCATGCGTTATTTTGTCTTTTTATTTTATTTGTTTTGATTTTATTCGAATAAATTCAAAATAAATTAAATAAATACTAAATAAATGCAAGAAATATGTAAGACATAAAAGATCCAAATCTTTTTGAAGCCAAAAAGCTCATAGCAAGCTGTCAAAACCGTGTGGAGTATTTCTGGATCAAATCTTGGCTTAAAATAGAAAGAATACATATATTTCTAAATCAAATATTCCACTTAATTACATATGATATGGTACCATATTTGTTACCCTAATTTGGTCCCATATATATGTACAAGCAAATCAGATCTAAAGGACATGCGCAGCCTGCCTCCAAGAAGCCCTAGAAAATTCTCAAAAATTCAAAGAAAGGTTGAAATTTGTATCAACTAATCCAGGCATTCTCCATCCAAACCAAGTGTGCCATCCACTTCCTGAAGGTTCCAGGAACCATTCTCAATTCTAAGGAAAGCCTAACACACTCCATAAATCTCTCACGATCTCTCTCTGTTTGGTAATTTTTCCTTGATCTCAAACTCTTAATACATGCCATTTAAATCCATACTAAGCATATATTCATGTTATTGATGATGTTTGTGCATTCTAACGTGTTACATGAGAAGCTAGGGCCTTAGATCGCATATTTCCATGTTCAAGTCGTGCTAGGGTTTTGGATTCGTAACTCAGGATACATGAGTTTTCTGGCCAATCTAAGGCCAGATTCGTTATCAGGGCGAAATTTTAAGCAAGATAGGGCCTTTAGTTTGTCCTTAATCTAACAATTTCGCAGGTTTGCAGTTTTGATTGGTCAGAGAAGACAACCGGAGTTTGAATCCTGCGCCGTTGACTCTGTTGAACTTAGGCGAGGGCATGCGTGGCCCCATGCCATTTCCTGATTGGTCCATTTAAACAGCAGGGGCCCACTCAGCGCGCGTGTTTTTGATTTGAATGTTTTTCTGATTGGTTTTCATATATAGTATTATGGGTTTAGTTATATTAATGAATGAACAAGTTGGCCGATTGGTGAAACGTGTGTTTGCAAGTATGAAAAACCTGGATTCGATCCCCAGGTTTTGCTTTTTTCCATATTTTATTTACAGATCCAGTGTAAGGCAGATCTAAGCGTATATCATGTGCCTTCATCTCTAGACCATCAGATGCCAACAGATGGAGATCCAACACCCCAAACACGCTTGTACATGATGAACCCTCAAGGGACCAACCACATGGGATCAAGCACAACAACTATGGGCTAGCAGTAAATTAGGCCCAACGAATTTTAGATTCCACCCCCCTTATTTATACTAACATCCTGGCCCAAAGAGTTTTTTTTTGTTTTTTTGTCTTTTTTAATTATTTTCTTTTGTAATGTTTTATTTAATCAACAAAAAATAATTAAAATCACCAAAAAATATAGTTTTAGGTTTTTTTATTAAATTAATTTTGTAAATTAATTAATAATTATTTAAACCATTTTCTTTAATCTTAAAATTAATAGAACCTAGGATTTTAATTTGTTTTCTTTTCATATTAAAAATAAAAATAATTTAGAATTAGGTTTATTTTATATTTTAATTTAATAAATTAATTGAGTTAATTATTTTGACCTTTTTTTTATAAATTAAAAATTCATTTAGAATTAGGTTAATTTTCCTCATTTCTCAAACAAAATACCAAAAATATTCGGTTGCCTTAGAATTATTTCTTTTATTATTAATAATTTTTTCTTAGTTTTATTTAGACTTAATTTAGTTTAATGAACAAAAAGAATTTTTATTTGTTACTTAGAACATTTTAGGGTTTAGACGTCCTTTCTAATTTGCACGCGATTTTATTTTTATCATTTTCATATTATTGTATCTGCATATGGTTTGTAATAGAATTAATTAGGACTCTTTACCTCTCTGCTTTCTTTATTTCTTCCCCCCCATTTTTGGACTTGTAAATTTCCCCTCCCTGAAGCCATGTAATAGTTAGGTTTTAATTTCCGCACTTTAATTTCCCGCATTGATATTGAACTGTTAGATGTACGCCTAATAGGATTGCATGACAAGAATTAAAAACAAAACGCTAGCAAATTTAATGCAAGACAAAAATAACTGAATACAACACAATTGCACATGTACACCTCTAGGGTATCCCACTTTGGTTGCCTTTGGAAAAACAGTCACATCTCTTGAAACATGAGAGATTTTAGTGGCTACCCTCCGGTTTAAAGATCATAAGTCCCTCGATGACCCTCTCGATGTTGCCTCGATAAAATGATCTTAAAATCCTAGGGTAGTTACTAAAGCTTCATGCCTAGTTGCCTTTATGGCTGTATAAACGTCCCTCCGAATGTCCCTCAAACATCCAACGACTAGGGCTACCTACTCACTAATAGTAGGATAACAATGTCTAAAGAAAAAGAGGAAAAGAACAACCTTTCGAGTAAAGTAGATAGTTGTTAGATGCTTACTCAAACCATGTTTACACTTACACAAAACTTCTTTCGAAAACATTTTCAAGCACTTTGTATACGTTCTCTACTATTCCGAGAAACATTACAAAGTTCACAGCACTAAGGCACTTTCAAAAATACTTTTCAACACACACAAAGCACAAGGTATTTCAAAATGAGATAAGCATCTAAGAGCCCGTAGATAACTACGGATGGAAAGGGTCCTAACACCTTCCCTTTCTATAATCTACCCCCTTACTCAGAAATAATCTCGAAAGGTATTTTTCTGTTCTTTTCACCCTTTCCTTTGTTGGATAAAAGAAAAGTCGGTGTCGACTCTTGCTTACCGCAACATTTGCGAATACAAACGCAAAACCAGTATAACAGTCGGCTCTCTCACCGTATTACACAAATCCACTATGATAGTATCAATTTGTAGACCCTACAACAAACCTCCAGTTTACGGCCTAATCACTTAATCACTACCCTTCCTGGATTTCTATCTAAGACTCACCTAGATATGATGCCCTCCTCAATCCCTCTTCAATCATAGACAACGATTGGATAAACACAATTCTGAACAAACAAGAAGACACACTTCCATGACAATGACTAGCCAAGACTCTTGACTAAGACCACAACTTGGAGTTGCTTCAAATCTTCCTCCAAGAACAATACTTAACTGATTACTTCACAACTTTTGAGTGAGAATAATAGTGACCATCTTACAACCCGAGTGGTTCACTTACACCAACTCTCATAGAGAGCGGCAAAAAAACAAAGCCATAAACTTCTACATCTTGAACCCGTGATTTTCCTATGTTACAAACACTTCTATTTATAACCTATACCCAAATGGATTTGGGTCTTCAAATAACAACTTTTTTGGCTGTTACAAATGGCAGTAACTTCTGCTAGAAACAAGGTGTTCAATCAAATCTTCCTAAATTATCTCCAAATTTAGAAACTATATATTCAATATTCTGATTGATTCTTCTCGACCTTTAAATCAGCGCCCTATAATGTTGCATAATATTTCCCATAATATTCTGCATCAGTTAAATTATAACAGAATCTAACTGTCTACTTCAGCTCAGATGCAATGTCGTATGCTCCTTCATAGGACATCTTATCCGACATGTTGTTTCAGATGTTGAAACTCTTCAATTCAACATGTCCTAACATAAGATATGACTTCTCACTCAACCTGCTCCTGTTAGCAAGTTAATACAGCCTATCTAACATATTGTTGTATTATTTGTTTTACAAAAATTAATGTCAATCCTCAAAATTAGAGAACTTACAGTCTATGTCATACAACCTTCGGGTTTGTGATTTAGAAGGATGCGAGTAAAGTATATAAGTTACACAAAAACCTTTATGGCCTCAAGCAGGCACCTAGGGCATGGAACAAGAAGATTGACTCATACTTAGTCGAGTTGGGATTTGTAAAATGAAATTTTGAGTATGGTGTCTATGGTCAGTTTGTAGCACAAGATATAACAATCATATGCTTATATGTTGATGACTTGCTGGTAACTGAAAATAGCTTTGAGAATTTGAAATGTTGAATTTGGGAAAATTGTCTTATTTCCTAGGCATGGAATTTCAAATGTCGAAGCAAGGTATAGTGATGCGTCAAAAGAAGTATGTTAAAGAGATACTCAACATATTTAGGATGGATGATTCGACTCCATCATTTTTGTCTGTCGAACCAAATTTGAAGTTGGAGAAGCATGTAGAGGAAGATAAAGTCGATGTAACTTTATTTAAACAAATAGTTGGATCTCTGAGATATGTGTTAAACAGTCGACCCGATATAGGTTTCACAGTCGGATTAGTGAACCGATACATGAGGAACCAAGGGTGTCACACATGAAGGCTGCAAGAAGAATTCTAATATACTTAAAAGGATCGATAAACTATAGAATTCTATTTCGATGAGACTTTGAAAGCAAAGAAGTAACAATTACTTATTTTCCAGGTGCTGATTGGTTGGGAGATAAGAAAGAACGAAGAAGCACAACTGGATATTTCTTTCAAGTATTTGGTGCTCTAATCTCATGGTGCTCGAAAAAGCAATACATGGTGGCATTATCATCGTGCGAAGTTGAATATATAGCAGGATCCTATGCTTCATGTCAAGCAATTTGGATCAAATCTGTGTTGGAAGAGATCGATGTTGAAGTGAAGAAATATCTAGTGTTGTAGATTGACAACAAGTCAACCATTAATCTTGTGAAGAAACCAATTCTGCATAGAAGAAGTAAGCATATCGAAGTTAGATTTCACTTATTGAATAAAAAGGTAAATTGAGGTGAACTTGAAGTTAGACATTGCTTAAGTGAAGCACAATTGATCGATATTTTCACCAAAGGATTGAAGATTGACAGATTCCTGAATTTGAGAAAGAAATTAAGAATAATTCAGATTGACTATTTTTAGAGTATGATCGACAACTTGGATTATAGGGGTATGTTGAGATATTAGACTTAATCCAAGTTGTGTAACCTAAACCCAAACTTAATTAGGATTTGTTAGTCTTCTTACTGTATAAGTTAGATGTATATAAATAGTTATAGTTTGTATCATTATTTATAACAATTCAATTGAATAATATTATCCTTATTTCCTTATTTTCTATCACTTTCTCCTCTTACTAAAAGTGTCTCGCATACTTACACTTTTGTCTTCCATATTTATTTTAACTTCCATACACATTTTCTCTCTTTATAAGAACCACTTTCTTCTATTTTTATTTAATTTTCTTAAATAGTTTTTCTCTATAATATTACTTTTATAATAAAGAGAAGAATCGAACAAAATATATGATATATTAAGGAAAATTAAACAAAAAAATTATGTTTATATTTTCACACATATAAATAAAATAAAATAAAAAAACAACGAACATGTTTGAATGCTAATAATATATAAAAGGAAAATATGTTTTTAGTATAGTTTATTTTCATTTTAATTTTACCTTTAAAATACTTCTTTAAATTACCACAATTTGTAACTTCTCTTTTTTTATAACGTATTTATTTTAACTTCCTTATACATTTTCTCTCTTTTTTTTTAATAACCACTTTCTCTTACTATTTTTTTATTTTACCTTTTATAAATGTTTTTTTATAACATTTCTTTTATAATAAAGAAAAGAATTGAACAAAATACTTATAAAAATTAATAAAAAAACTCGTTTATATTTTCACGTGTAAAATCTTTTAAAAAACAACGTAAAAGAAGAATTGTTAAGTAAAATATTTCATTTTTTATTTTATTATTTCTTTATTATCGGCAAGTTGGGAAGCAGGTTTTTCTTTTCTACTCTTACTCTAACTTTGAGATAAGGTTGCTATAGCACAAAAAAAAATCAGTTGTATTGCAAGTGTGGGTCCAGCCAAAGACAATTTAAGCAAATTGTGAAACTATTTTTTCGATGCATTAAATGTGTAGGTGTACAAACTCTCCAATGACGTAGATATTTTGTAGAGTTATAGATATAGTACTCTAAATTCTATAGAGGTTGTTTAAGCAAAGTTAAGATGGGGCAATAAATACAAGTCCAACTCAAAGAAAAAGAGTTGAGAGAAAAAGATGGGCAATCCAAGTCAATTTATGAGTGATATCATCAAATTAAAGACATGTTAGTGTGGGGTTTCCAATAAGTGAGATGACAATAATTAGGATAAATTATTATTTAGTATTCTTACACAATTGTGTTGTTAATTCGAGGTTTAAAAAGTTCTGGTGAAGGCTCACTATGGTTGCTAAACTTGCAGAGAAATCGAAAACTTCATTTGAAATTCTGTTGGGTTGATACAAGCAAAAAAAATAAATCAAAAAACCCAAAACTTGTAACTAAAAGTAGCTAGTGGTTTTCAATTTTCTATATTTGATTTGAATCCAAATGTATACTTATGTCAAGATTGTTTTTCAGTTTATGTCATGATTATTAAATTAAATTAATGAATATAGTTAGAAATCTTGGAATGTCATACATGATCCTCATTGATTACAAGTGTGACTTGTGTGTGGAAGTTTCAGGTTGATTAGAAATGTGGAGTGTTAATGATTTATAAAATTTTGGGTGACTATATGGTGTTTTTCACACAAAAGTGTATTGTTCAAAACGAAGATTTCCAAGTATAAAAAGTGATATATTGCGATTTATTTTTCTTTTTCTCTGTGTATTCTCTATTGGTTGGATTTGTACATGTATTTACTTTGATCTTATATATATGTGTCGCCCTTGGCGTCATATAAAACTTGCTTTATAAATCTTTGTCGATTGTTATCCTTGATTTTTGCTTTGTGCTAGGGATTTGAGTTGCTATAGACATATAATGCTTAGATTCTTATCTATGTTGATTATCTAATAGTGTATGAATTCTAGAGATAGATTTAGCGTTGTTATTCACTTAGGGTGTCTGTGATTAATGCCTGTGTTATTTGTGTCGCTCTGAGAGATCGTCGATGCAAGCGAGCACAATTGACTTCTGTGTTGTTGAGGTGGTTGAGAGATTGCTACCGAGGTGATGCAGTTGACCTCTCAATTTGGTTTAGAAATGATTTAGGTTGTGAGTGACACGTGAAGATATTGATGAATATTGTAGATTTAGTATAACAGGTCGATAAGTTTACATCTGTGAGAAGTAGTATATATGCATGCTTGATAAGTTATTCTTTTTTCCTTTTTATACATTTATTTTATGTTGATACTTTTCCTTTCAACCCATTTATCCCAAAACTCATTAACGAGAGATTTGTCGAACGATATTTAAATTCACCAATCTCTGTGGACACAATACAATATAACCTAAATATCACCCGGTAAAATAATACTTTACTTTTTACTTGCCTCTTTACCGCTTCATCAAAATGGCGCCGTTACCGGGGATTGGTGTTTATTATTTCGCATTGCGATAAGTTTCTTTGTTTTTGAGTTTTGTAATTAATGTATATGTTGTATAGAATGTGTACATAAACTTGTCTATTTCTACTTGTACATGTTTTGTGTTTACTTTCCATACTTGTGCATATATGTGTTTTTCTTTGTTTTCATGTATTGTTGTGAATTGTCTCGTTTTCGTAACGTTTGTTGTGTGGATGCTAGAACACTTTCTTTAGGATTGCACAGTGTGACAATACCTTGGCATGATGAGAGGAGGTTACTAGCTCACACAATAAAGGTGTAGAGCTTACGACGTAAAACAAACATGTTTTATTTGTATTCGTTTATGTATGTATTGACTTGTGTTTTAACAAGTTGGAATTGGACCTGTTTTAAATTCTAAAATTTTCATTTTTCAACTTGTTAATTCACTTTCACTCGTTAGTTTTGTTATGTCAATTTATGTTTTTCTGCAATCTTGTCGTGTTTAGCTTGTGGAAGTGTGTTTGTGTGTTATAAATATACTTGAAAGAAGAAAGTATATTATTATTGATACTCACTCAATTGATTTAGATGAGTATATACACCTTGTATTTATACTATAAATGGAGCTACAAATTAGGAGAGAATTTCCATATCAAGAACTCTAAATAAGGAGAAATAATAAAAGCATACAGCTGCACAATCCCTTGATCTACTGTCATTATAGAGAAAAATATGGAGATAAAATCTCAACACTTCCCCTCAAGTTGGTGCATATATATCGTCCATGCCCAACTTGTGGAGATACTTCAAGAATACTTTGCTTGAGACAGCTTTAGTAAGCATGTCGGCTAATTGATCTTCCGATCGAATCTTAGGCAGCTCCAAAATCTTTGCATCTAATTTCTCTTTGATAAAAAATCTGTCCACCTCAACATGCTTTGTTCGATCGTGTTGAACTGGATTATGAGCAATATCACATGCAGCTTTGTTATCACAATAAAGATTAATTGGTTGCCTTTGCGGAAAGCCCAAATCTTTTAGAAGATGTTTCAACCATAAGGCTTCGCATAAACCGAGTGCCATACCTCTGAATTCAGCTTCTGCACTTGAGCGGGCGACGACATTTTGCTTTTTACTTCTCCACGTAACAAGATTTCCACCCACAAATGAGAAGTATCTAGATGTTGATCGTCTATCATCTAGCGCTCCAGCCCAATCAGCATCTGTATAAACATCTATGTCTTCATGTGCTCCATTTTTAGTGAACAAAACCCCCTTCCCAGGAGCAGATTTTAAATACCTCAATATATGCATGACAGCATTCATATGTTGTTCACAAGGATTATGCATAAATTGACTAACAATACTTAATGCGTAGGCAAGGTCTGGTCTTGTGTGAGCTAAATACATTAATTTTCCCACAAGCCTTTGATACATACCTTTATCACATGGAACTTGATCTGTTATATTGTGTAACTTCAAGCCTTCCTCCATTGGTGAAGCAACTAGTTGACATGCTGACATACCAGTCTCCTGCAACAAGTCCAATGCATATTTTCTTTGAGATAAGAAAATACCTTTCTTGGATCTAGATACTTCAATCCCGAGAAAATACTTCAAGGAACCAAGATCTTTCATTTCAAATTCTCTAGACAAGTACTCTTGCAATGCTTTCCGTTCTTCTGGATCATTCCCGGTAACCACCATGTCATCTACATATATGATAAGGGCTGTAATCTTACCTTGTTGTTTCTTTAAAAACAAAGTATGATCAGAGTTGCTTTGGACGTATCCACAAGCTATCATGGATTTTGTAAATCTTCCAAACCATGCTCTTGGAGATTGCTTCAGTCCATATAATGACTTCTTCAATTTACACACCTTTTGGGCATGTCTTTCTAACTTGTTACACCCAGGCGGAAGGTCCATATAAACTTCTTCTATCAGTTCTCCATGTAGAAAGGCATTTTTTACATCAAATTGTTGTAGGGGCCAGTCCAAATTTGCAGCTAAGGACAACAACACTCGAACAGTATTGATTTTAGCTACTGGTGCAAATGTCTCAGTGTAGTTAATCCCATAGGCTTGAGTATATCCTTTTGCTACCAATCTTGCTTTAAAACGTTCAATTTCACCATCTGGTTTATATTTCACAGTGTATACCCACCGACACCCTACCGGTTTCTTTCCTTTTGGGCAATCGACCAAGTCCCATGTTTCATTTTTTTCTAATGAATTCATTTCTTCATTCATAGCGGCTTTCCACTTTGGATCAGCTAAGGCATCCTGCACACTGTTAGGAATCGATATAACAGATAATTGATTTGCAAATGACTTATTTGATTCAGACAAATTTTGATTTGAAACATAATGACTCATAGGATACTTCACTTTATTAGAAATTTCAGGTTCATATCTAGATTTAGGAATACCTCGATTGTGACGCTCTGGGAGTTGTTTTTTTTGAAATTCAGGATCAAGAATAGGTACATCCTCGGCAGACGACTGGTATGGTATATTAGCGAGGAGTTCAATTTCTTCAAATAATGAATTCTCAGTTTGTGTCCCACTAATTAATTTTTCACCCTCAAATGATGGACTATGAATTTGTGGTCCACTTACTTCTTCACCTGCAATAGATGGACTTGGACTTTGTTGTGCAATCATGTTTTCATCTTCTAAATGAGAATTGATATCAAGATCCAAATTAATCACATTAGTATCATGAACATCAAAACTTGTTATAATAGGGTCATATTCCTTGCAATACTTCCCCTGCAGTTCAGCCTTGGGTGAAAAATACATGAGTTCCTCATGAAATACCACATCTATTGTTATAAACATGCGCTGAGTTGGAGGGTGGTAGCATCTATAACCTTTTTTATTCATGGCATATCCAAGAAAAATACACCGTAAAGCTCGAGGAGCTAATTTATTGCGTTGATGTTTATGAAGATGAACAAACACTACACAACCAAAAATACGAAGCGGCAAATTTGGAACTGATGGTGCAACAATGGCATCGCTAAGAGCTATCAAAGGTGTTTGGTAGGAAATAGATCGTGACGGTGTTCGATTAATTGAATATACTGCAAACGTAAGAGCTTCCCCCCAATAGGATAATGGCATATTCGCCGCTATTAATATAGCACGAACAACCTCTAACAAATGACGGTTTTTACGTTCAGCAACCCCATTTTGTTGGGGCGTATTGGAACATGTTGTTTGATTAATAATGCCTTCTACTTCAAAAAAATTTTGCAATTCAGAACTTTGGTACTCTCCTCCATTGTCACTCCTAAGAACTTGAATTTGTGCATTATACTGAGTTTTAATCATTTTATGAAACTTCTGAAATAACAAGTTTACTTCGCTTTTTGACTTCATTAACCACAACCAAGTCACTCTCGTACAATCGTCAATAAAAGTAACAAACCAACGTGAGCCACCTAATGTTTGAATTTTGGATGGCCCCCACACATCAGAATGAATAACCATAAAAGGGAGAGGACTTTTATTCAAGGAAAGTCGAAATGAGGTTCGGTGACTCTTTGCAAGTTCACATACATCACAGTGAAAAATTGAAGAATCAATATTCTTAAACAAACTAGGAAATAATTTTTTGATATAGTCAAATGATGCATGACCCATTCGTTGATGCCATAGCCAAACTTCAGCCTTATTCTTATTTTGTGTAGAGCTTTCCGCTTTCAAAACTTGACATAGCATATTGCAGCTTTTTGATGTCAAGTCCAAGTAATACAGCTTCCCCCGCTTAATACCATAACCAATCGTCTGCTTTGTTCGGATGTCCTTAAAAACACAATAGTTAGGCCAAAAAATAACAACACAAGATAAGGATGTTGTGATTTGAGAAATAGATAAAAGGTTATGATCTAAAGATGGGACAACTAGAACAGAATCAAGATTTAAATTGTTTGTGAGGGATAAAGATCCTTCCCCAATTGAGGCCTCACTACCATTGGCAGTAGAAATAGATTTTTGTGAAGAGGGTCTAAGATGTGAAATATGTCTAGAATCAAAAGTCATATGATCTGTAGCACCCGAATCAATTATCCATAAATTATCAATAACAGGTGCAGAGATATTTAAAGCCTTACCATCAATATTTGTTGTTGTCACCAGTGATAAACCCACATCCTTATCATTTGTTTCAGCAGTAGCAGCGAAAGCATTCTTCGAGCCCCGTTTTTTTGGTGCTCGACTGTGATCCCACCAATCTGGATATCCCACAAGCTC
Source organism: Vicia faba (assembly GCA_948472305.1). Lineage (NCBI taxonomy): Eukaryota > Viridiplantae > Streptophyta > Magnoliopsida > Fabales > Fabaceae > Vicia > Vicia faba. The sequence continues at coordinate 1,266,626,552 of OX451738.1, forward strand.
AAAACAACGATCTTTGACGTGTCCAGTTTTATCGCAATGAGTGCACTTGTCTACACTTTTGTCTGGTTTCTGCCGGTTTCGAGTCATCATTGCAGCAGTTTCAGAGTCTCTAATTTCTCCTTTTAGAGTAGCATGTCGTACCGCTTGTCTCCGAATCAAGCCATGACATTCTTCTAGTCCTGGAGTCAGATCCTTACGCAAAATTTCTCCACGAACTTGATCAAAGATGTCATCTAACCCTGCAAGAAATATATGGACTCTCAACCGATCAATGGAATTTTTATATGCAATTGTATCATCGGGATCTTTCATGTTCACTGTATCCCGATGATCCAATTCTCGAAATATCTCAATTAGCTCTCCATAGTATTCAGATAGAGATCTTCCATTTTGTCTAGCAGCAAAAGCCCTTTGGTTTAGAGCAAAGACTTGCAATTCATCACTTCCGTCATAGAATGCCTTTGACAGAGCACTCCATATTTCATGGGCAGTAGGTATACGTAAATACCTCTTCATGATTTCTGGTTTCATGGACATTAATAACCATCTTTTCACTTTCTGGTTTTCAGCATACCATTTTTCATACCCATCATCTGTTTCTGCAAGTTTCTTCATTTTGCCCCTAATATAAGAGAGTTTCTCTCTTTCAGCAATATGCATCTCCATTAATTGTGACCAAACATCATAGTTTGATTCATCAAGAATGATGCCAGCATTAAAAACTCCTTCAGATTGAACAACAACTGGAATTGATTTTATTCCAGATGATTCAACGTTTTTTCCACTATTTTTTTCTGGTTCACTCATTTTGCTAGGTATCGCTCTGATACCAACTTGAAAGAAGAAAGTATATTATTATTGATACTCACTCAATTGATTTAGATGAGTATATACACCTTGTATTTATACTATAAATGGAGCTACAAATTAGGAGAGAATTTCCATATCAAGAACTCTAAATAAGGAGAAATAATAAAAGCATACAGCTGCACAATCCCTTGATCTACTGTCATTATAGAGAAAAATATGGAGATAAAATCTCAACAAATATTGTGTGTTTGAGGTTGTATAGGTGTAAGTGGAGCTTGCATAGCAGCTGCACCAGCTGTCCTATTTTTCTGCAACTGGTGTAGCGCATTTAACGCGCTTTGTGCCATTTAGCGTGCTCTTCTGTGCTGAGCCAGTGGATTCTTTTTAATTTTTCGCTTGACTTTCCCTTTTCCCACTTCCACCTAGGCTTTAAATAGTAAATAATATTAGTATAATTAATTCTTTTGTTGTTATTTGAACTCAATTTTGGTTCGATAGCTTGAAGTCGCTTTTGGTGATTTTCCAAGTTTGAGTGTTTCAACTTGCGAATGCGTGGTAATGATTTTGTTAAAGTTTTGTACATGTTCGAGGTATGTGTTTATCTCTTTCTATACTTTAGCATATTCATGACACTTATACTTTTTACAATTTTATGCCATTAATTCTTTTGTATACTTGTTCATTTGTGAATCACTTTAGTTCCTATCCTTTTTGTGAGATAGCTTTCCATTGTTCACATATGCTGGAGACCACAACTCTTGTTTTAACTTGATGTTATTATACTTAATCTTTTGTTTGTATTGATTGTATGAAAGCATGAACCTGATCAAGGTATTTTTTTTGTTTCATTTTGAGCACAACTACCTTGGCCAAATAGTCAATTCATATTGTGAGTGTGTGATCATCAGTATCCCCTTTTGAGATTTTTGTTGATATCCATGTTGTTTTGCTAAATGCTTGTCTATGAGTGTCTGGTTCATCTTTTTGTATGGATGTTGATTATTTTATTTTCTTGAATCCTCAAATATGATTTTTAATTGAATTGTTATCTTACCTTAAAAAGTAGGGAGTACTCACACTATGACGATGGTTGAATTCAAGTTGGAGAGAGTGTTAGACAAGTCACTTAATACTGTCTTGATATTCATTAAACACACAAATCATATATAATTAGAATATTTGATTTTGTCTTCATTGATTTCCTTTCTAGTAGCTTGTACATTAAGTTCCCTTGATTCTTGGATCATGAAGGATGCTCTCTCTCTCTCTCTCTCTCTCTCTCTCTCTCTCTCTCTTGTATATGTACTGTAACATGCAATGAGAAATATTAACCCTTCAAAATTATTCTATTTGTATTTCTCAGTTGGTATAACAGCTTTAAGCTTGAAAGCTCTCGATGCACAATAACCACAATGACAACCGCTACAAATTCAAAGAAAAATGACCTACCAACATCATTTTCTGTCAAGCTGGACATAAATAATTTTCCCTTGTAGAGGTCACTAGTTTTACCTGTCATTAGGGGCTGTAAACTAGATGGCTATATACTAGGAGCAAAGGAATGCCCTCTAGAGTTCATCACTGCTGCTGATTCAAACAAGACAAAAAATCCAAGCTTTGAAGAATGGGCAGCAGATGACCAAATGTTGCTTGGGTGGTTATTTAATTCAATGACCACTGATATTGCAACACAGTTGATGCACTGTGAAAGATCCAAACAACTTTAGGACAAGGCTCAAAGTTTGGCAGGTGCTCAATCCAGATCTCAAATCACAAATTTAAAATCTGAATTCCATGGTAAAAGAAAAGGAAATCTGAAAATGGAGGAGTATCTGACTAAGATGAAAAAGCTAACTGATCAACTAAAGCTCGCAGGTAATCCAGTCACAATCTCGGATCTAAACATTCAAATCTTGAATGGTTTGGACTTTGACTATAACCCTATAGTAGTCAAACTCTCATATCAATCATCACTTATTTGGGTTGATCTACAAGCTCAACTCTTAGCCTTTGAAAGTACTCGATCAACTCAATAAACTCACAAATATGTCTCTCAATGCTTCTGCAAATGTTGCCAACAAAACTGAATACAAAGGCAACAAGTTCAACTCAAACACACAAAATTCAAATTGGAGAGCTTCCAATTTCAGAAACCATAGAGGAGGCAGAGGCAGAGGAAGAATGTTCAAACTAACATGTCAAGTGTGCAACAAAACAGGTCATATAGAAATGAATTGCTTCCACAGGTTTGACAAATGTTACTCAAATTTATCAACTGATGCAAACAAAGGTGGTACACACAGTGCATATCTGGCCTCACCTCACTATGCACAAGACTATGATTGGTACTTTGACAGTGGTGCAAGCAATCATGTCACACATCAAACATAAAAGTTTTAAGATTTAACCGAGCATAATGGTAAGAATTCACTTGTTGTTGGAAATGGTGCTAAGCTGGATATTATTGGAACAGGTTCATCCAATCTAAATTCACTTAAATTGCATAACATGTTATATGTACCAAACATTACCAAAAACCTACTTAGTATATCAAAATTGACTCATGATAATAACATCACTGTTGAGTTTGATGCTGATTGCTGTTTTGTGAAGGACAAAATGATAGGGAAGGCACTCCTAAGAGGGAGACTTAAAGATGGATTGTACCAACTCTCAGGATCAGATAATAAGTCCAATGACCCCTGTGCCTACATTTCAATCAAGGAAAGCTGGCATAGAAAACTTGGACATCCCAACAATAAAGTTCTAGACAAAGTCTTGAAGAAGTGCAAGATCAAGACACCACCTAGTGATAGTGACCACCCTTATTTCTGTGAAGCTTGTCAGTTTCGGAAAATGCATCTTTTACCATTTAAGTCTTCTGGTTCACGTGCCCTTGAGCCATTAGATTTGATTCACACTGATGTATGGGGTCCTTCTTCAATAAATTCCACTTCTGGTTTTAAATACTATGTCCATTTCATAGATGACTATAGCAGATTTACTTGGATCTTTCCCTTAAAACATAAATCTGAAACCATACATGCTTTTTCTCAATTTAAAAACTTGGTGGAAAATCAATTGAGCAAAAAGATAAAAACTATCTAATGTGATGGTGGTGGTGAATTCAAATCAATTCAGAAACAAGCATTAGAAGCGGGCATACAATTTAGAATGTCTTGCCCATACACATCCCAACAAAATGGTAGAGCTGAAGGAAAACATAGACATATTGCTGAGCTAGGCTTAACTCTACTCGCTCAGGCCAAAATGCCAATGTCCTTTTGGTGGGATGCTTTCTCAACTGCAGTTTATTTGATCAACATGTTGCCTTCAACAACAAATTTCAATGAAAGTCCCTACACCCTAATCACCAAAAAGGAACTTGACTATAAAGCCTTAAAACCTTTTGGATGTGCCTGTTATCCTTGTAGCAGACCATATAATCAACATAAGATGCAATTCCACACCACAATATGTGCTTTTCTAGGCTACAACAACTCTCACAAAGGCTATAAATGTCTCAACTCCCATGGAAGAGTCTTTATCTCAAGACATGTTGTTTTCAATGAGAATCACTTCCCTTTTCATGATGGCTTCCTCAATACAAAAAGGCCATTGGAAGAGATAACCAATACTGACCATTTACACATTTTATTTCCTTTATGTTGTGCAGGTAATGATAATCTGAGTCCAACAAATGAAACAGAAGCAACTGCAAGTCAGGACACTCTCACACCAGTTGCAAGTCAAGACAACAGCTTATCGACTAGAAGTACTGACACTCAACAATAACTCACTATTCAAGGTGAAGGTGACTCAACCAATGTAGAGCAAAACAACATTGAAACTATGGCATCAAATGAAGACACTGTTGAGACAAGTAATAACATCAATGATCAACATGAAGCAGTGGCAACTCACAAAATTCACACTAGAAGCAAAGCAAGGATTCACAAACCAAAATTACCCTGCATTGGTATCACTAAATCAGAAATACAAGAAACTGAACCAAGAAATGTGAAGGAGGCACTCACTAGTCTACTTTGGAAGGAAGCAATGACTAATGAGTACAAAGCTCTCATGTCCAATCACACATGGAATCTAGTACCATACACAGGCCAAGAAAATATTATTAACTCAAAATGGATCTTCAAAACCAAGTAAAAAGCATATGGATCCATTGAAAGGAGAAAGGAAAGATTAGTTGGTAAGGGGTTTCAACAAACAGCTGGATTAGACTATGATGAAACATTCATTCATGTGGCAAAGGCTAGCACAATTAGAACTATCCTGTCAGTAGCAGTTCATCTCAACTGGGACATTAGACAATTGTACATAAATAATGCATTTCTAAATGTCTACCTAAAAGAACATGTCTATATGCATCAACTAGAGGGATTTCTCAACTCAACACATCCAAATTACATCTACAAACTATCAAAAGAAATCTATGGTTTGAAACAAGCACCAAGAGCATGGTATGATAGCCTCAAACATGCATTGTTAAGTTGGGGATTTCAGAACACTAAAAGTTACACCTCACTATTATTTCTCAAAGATACTGATCACACAAACTTTCTCCTCATTTATGTTGATGATATCATCATCACAGGTAGCAATAAAAAATTACTAGAAGCTTTTATCAAACAGTTAAACATTGTGTTCTCATTAAAAGATCTTGGAAAATTGCACTACTTTTTGGAAATTGAAGTACAAAGAAACAATAGTGGCTTGTACTTGAAGCAATCCAAGTACATTAGAGACTTGCTCAAAAGATTCAACTTTGAAAAAGTCACTACTTGTCCAACACCAATGGTAAGTGGTAGACAATTTACCATTGAGGGGGAACCAATGAAATATGCAACTCTATTCAGACAAGCCATGGGAGCACTGCAATACTTAACCAACACAAGACCTGACATAGCCTTTTTTGTCAACAAATTGAGTCAGTACATGAGTTCTCCTACAATGGACCATTGGCAAGGCATAAAAAGAATATTCAGATATCTTCAAGGCACCATTGATCATTGTAACACGGTGGGAGAACTGACTTGGGTGTTTTGCATTTTATCGCAATCGTTGCGGATAGCAAGAGTCGCCACTGACTTTTCTTTTATCCAAAAGGAAAGGCTGAAAAGAACAGGAAATACGTTTGAGATTATTTCTGAGTTCGAGGGGTAGATTATGAAAAGGGAAGGTATTAGCACCCTTTTTATCCATAGTTATCTATGGGCTCTTAGTTGCTTGCTAGATCACTTGCTTTGTTTGAAAATATGCTTTGTGTGGCTTTTGAAAGTATTTTGAAAAGGCGCCATCGTTTAGGAAAACTTTGTAATAGTTCTTGTTCGTAAGAACATATACAAAGTGTTGAGCTTTTGAAAATATTTCATGTTTGGAAAAGATTTTGAAAGTGTTTTTGAAAGTGTTTGGTGTATAAAAATGTTTTTGTTGTGAGCAAGGGAGAAACTAGGAGAAAATATACCTACTCAAAAGGTCTTAGATGTTCTTTTCCTCCTCCTTTAGATGTTTCTATCTTACCATTGATTTGGTAAGAAGCCCCATCGTTGGATGTGAAGGGACGGGTGTGGGAAATTTGTATAGTCATAGAAGGCAACCCATGAGACGTTTTAGCAATGTCGTTTTAGGGACTAGATCTTTTACCGAAGGCAACATCAAGGGTCATCGAGGGACTACGATCTTTTATCGAGGGTCTTTGCTAAAACACCCATGTTCGAGGGATATGACTAATTTTTCGAGGCAACAAGTGAGATTACCCTAAGGGTGCATGTGTGAAAAATGTGTTCGATTTCATGCATTTGTCTTTGATTTTTAGGTTGTATACTTGTTGGTTTTATCTTGCCATACATCCTATTTACTAGCATTTGTATAAAGCAATAAAAATGAAAAAAATAAAAATCCTACACTATTACAACCATATTGAAATGCATAAAACTATAAAGGCAAAAATAAGATAAAAAGAAGAAAAAAGAGCCCCTTCGATTGAGGGGAAGCAGCCTTCGATTTTGCTTCTGTTTGCTTCCTTCAGTTAGGGGATGGCATCAGCAAGTCATGGCCTTCGATTGGGCCTTGGCAACAGCTGGTCGTGGCCTTCGATTGGGCTTGTCAGTAGTTGGGCGTGCCTTCTGGTTCTACCTTTCTGCCTTGTTGCCTTCTCCGATTGGGGCTGGCATCAACAAGTCATGGCCTTCGATTCTGGCTGGATTTAGTGCAAATGTGCCTTCTGATTCTGCCTTTCTGCCTTGGAAGTCAGCATGAGCCCAAGGCTTCATTTCATGTCTTTCTTCCCCCTGTTTCTTCTATTTGAGATATTAAATGGCAACATGGCCTAAGGCCATGCTAGTATTTATCTTGCAAACATTTTAATACTTAAAGCATGTTTAGGTAAACAAGAAGCAAACAAAAGGGTTAGTCCTGGAAATATATTAAGAGGGTGGAAACGAAAAGAACACAATATTATGTACATGTTTCAAACGAAAGGGAAAGTTACTCACATGCTATGTCATGAAACAAAAGGTTTAAGGGTAAGATTGACTTACCTTTCTTCAACCTTGAATATGAACTGGGCCTTGAGTGGTGGCTCTGGGTTCTCCTGAATTCGAAGGGAGGGGCCTGTTGCTAGGCCTTGGAGACTGGATTCGAAGGAGGAGAAAAAGCAAGTGTGATGCTTCTTTGATTTGAAGGAGACTGAAGTGTGGGGAGTTCTTCAGAATCGAAAGAGGTGATAATGGACTTTTGGGTTTTATTTCATAAGTGTTGAAGGGACTTAAGAGTTTTGTTGTGTTTGAGAAGATTTTGGAGGTTTCGTTCCTCTATTAAAAAAATCCTCTCCCAGCCTTTGCAAAAAATTCCTCTATTTATAAAGAAAAAGTGGACATGTTGTAGTAGCCATCTTCACAAAGAATAATAAAAAATATGTAACGTGAAAGTACAAGTGGGGGGCCTTTTGGCAGTTGGGGTGCAGAAGATGTGACTTATGCTTCTGGACTTGCTTGTGCTCAGACCAAAATCAGGTTGAAAGCTGATTTTGTGACTAAAGTACCTTTTATGAAGAAAGGGTACACAGTCCTTTGCCAATTCATCCAAGAATGGTATTATCCAGTGAATAAACCTTCAAACCCTTATGCAATGTATCACAAACTTGTGTAAACCTCTGGTTATGTTAAGATTTAGAAGCAACATAGCCTGGAAAATGAGATTTGGTCTTGAATCGAATGCAAAAATGAGATCGAAGCACACTTGTTCGAAGGAAGCCTTTGCCTCAGTCGAAGCTTGTGGCCAAAACAAGCTTACTCGAAGGAAGCTAATTCCAAGTCGAAGCTTGGATCGAAGCAAACATATTTCCCAATCGAAAGCTCGTGTTTGAAGGAAGCATATTGCCCAATCGAAGCATGTGGATCGAAACAAACATAAAGGGAGTCATTTCCTGGTGTCTGTTTAGCATGAGGGAAGTTCCTGACTTCTGAATCGAAGGGTGTTCTTTCAAGGGAAGCAAGAACTTAGTCAAATCTTGTATGAAGATATCTCTTGGATCAAACGAAGCTTGTGAGAGGCAAAGTCTGTAAGAGGCCCTTGGTGCAAGTGGATTCGAAGGATGCATAGAGATGGTTACTTTGTCCCATAAAAGCTTGTCCAAACGAAATAAACATGCAGGAAGCATATGCCCAATCGAAGCAGGCTTGCAGGAAGCATATGCCTAATCTAAGCAGGCTTGTAGGCAGCATGTGCCCAATCGAAGCAGGCTTGCAGGAAGCATATGCCCAATCGAAGCAGGCTTGCCATTTCTTTAATTTTGTAAAAAAAAAAACAATTTTATCTGTTTTCTTCGTTTTTGACAGTTTTATTTTTAACTTGGTACTGGAAAATCCTAATGAACTTGTGCAAGCTTGAACCTTGAAAATCCTTGTAAGAAATGCCTTGAAAAATGATAGGGAAAATTTTGGGGTACAACAATCACTGTCTACAAATTAAACCATCAACTGATCTAGATATCACAGGGTTTTCAGATGTAGATTAGGCAACAAGCATAGATGATAGAAAATCAATTGTAGGGAACTGTGTTTTCCTTGGTGAAACTCTAGTTTCTTGGTCTTCAAGGAAGAAAAAGTTAGTGTTAAGATCATTAATTGAGTCAGAATATAGAGCATTGGCAGATTTGGCAGCTGAAATTACGTGGACATGCTCACTAATGCAAGATTTAAAATTGCCCCAATTAAGAAACCCTATTTTGTGGTGTGACAATCTAAGTGCTAAAGCTCTTGCTTCAAATCCAGTGATGCATGCTAGAACTAAACACATTGAAATCGATGTGCACTACATCAGAGACAAGGTGCTATAAAATGAAGTCACAATTGCTTATGTGCCCTCAGCAGACCAAGTTGTAGATTGCCTCACCAAAGCTCTCACTCACTCAAGGTTCAATATGTTAAGAGATAAACTTGGAGTAATTACATCACCCTCAAGTTTGAGGGGGGTGTTAGACAAGTCACTTAATACTGTCTTGATAGTAATTAACTACATAAATCATATGTAATTAGCATATTTGATTTTGTCTTCATTAGTTTCCTTTCTAGTAACTTGTACATTAAGTTCCCTTGATTCTTGGATCATGAAGGATGCTCTCTCTCTTGTATATGTACTGTAACTTGTAATGAGAAATATTAACCCTTCAAAATCATTCTATTTGTATTTCTCAGTGAGAGGAGTGCTTATGTGCTTATGTTGTGATTGCTATAAGGTTATGATTGAAAAGAAAAGGAAACAAATGTGAAAAATAAGTGAATAGAAAAAGAATAAAAAAAATGAAAAAAAGGCTTTGAAAAATAAAAACAAAAAGAGTTCGAATAATTGTGCTAATAAGTGATGTGTGTTGGTTTGAAATTTGGAATGAATAAGAAGTTTGATTGAAATTATTTTGCTTTAGAGTTTGTGAGTTGATCACTCCCTTATTTTAGGCAAGTTTTTATTTCGATTAGCTTTAGAATTTATCCCTTATTTGTTAACCAAGCCACATTACAACCTTGAAAAATCCTTGAGATTCTTGCCTTTGTATTTTCAATATGATTTTTTGGATGAATGCATAATTTAGTCTTTTGCTTGCAAGATGAGTGAAAATACCTTATTTTATGTGTTTTTCATCTATCGATGATTATTTTTTCTAGGTGTGATTCATTTATGAACTAGTGTTGTTTTAGAATGTTTGGCATGGTCTTTGTATTTAGCATTTATTTCGTGTTTATGTTATCGTCGTACTTTAGTGGTAAGTATGTTTCTTCGTGTGTACTGTTTTTCATTTGAACCATTGCATTTGTTTTCCATTTTCAAAACTTATTGATTCATGATATTTTGGTTGATTACTTTTAGTTCTTTGAGTTGTTTGGCTTTGTTTGAGGACAAACAAGTTCAAGTTGGGGAGAGTTTGATAAGTGCAAATTGTACCTATTTTTGTATATACTTTTTGTTGTACTTATCGACTTTTTGTTGTTAATATCGGTTGAATAAACCAAATTTTGTGTAAATATGTTTAGTTTATGTTTATTTGTGTTTCTGTGTACATAGTGTACCGTTTGATGTTTTTCCATTCATTTTGTAGGTATTTGTTGCATTTTGGAGCATCGACGAATAAGGTGTCGAAGGCACGACAACGAATATGTGTTTTCAGAATAAAAGACCAGTTTTAGGAAGTTCTATCCAGGAGAGCCCGCTAAGCACGCAGAAGGACACTGAGCGCGAGTGCGCTCAACGTATTTTGTAGTGCGCTGCTTGTGTTTTAACATTTTGGCAGAAGCTTAGTTTTGGAGCCCTCTTAGCCGGATAGCGCTCTTAGCGCAGTTTAGGTCAGTTTGATGTGTAAAATAAAGAAGTCGTGCTTAGCGCGCCAGGCCCGCTTAGCATGGTCCGCTGAGATTTTTTTATAAAAATAGATTTAGTTCATTTTTAGGTTATGGTTTTGGGGAAGTTTTTTCTCCCAACTCCATCAACCTCTAATTTTGTTAGGATCATCTTAGACAACAACTATGGAGCTTGCATATGGATGATTTGGGGTGTATTGCTCTTTGATCGACGCTCATAAACCGATAGATTGCAATTTATTTCTCTTTTTCTCTGTGTATTCTCTATTGGTTTGGTTTGTACATGTATTTACTTTGATCTTATATATATTTGTCGCCCTTGGCGTTATATAAAACTTGCTTTACAAATATTTGTCGATTGTTATCCTTGATTTTTGCTCTGGGCTATGGATTTGAGTTGCTATAGACATATACTGCTTAGATTCTTATCTAGGAGCATTATCTAGCAAATTTATCCATATTATTCACTTAGGGTGTCTTATTAATGCCTTTATGAGATCGTCGATGAAAGCGAGCACATTTGACTTCTGTGTTGTTTAGGTGGTTGAGATATCGCTACCGAGTTGATGCAGTTGGCCTCTTAATTTAGGTTAGAAATAACTTAGGTTGTGAGTGACACGTGATGAAAGTGATGAATATTGTAAGTTTAGTATAACAGGTCGATAGGTTTAAGTTTGTGAGATGTAGTATATATGCATGCTTAATAAGTTATTCCTTTTTCCTTTTATACATTTATTTTCTGTTGATACTTTTCCTTTCAACCCATTTATCCCCACACTCATTAACGAGAGATTTGTCGAACGGAATTTCAATTCACCAATCTCTGTGGACACGATACGATATAACCTAAATATCATCCGGTAAAATAATACTTTACTTTTTACTTTCCATTTTACCGCTTCAGTAGTCGTTACTCTTAAAAATCATCTTATAGATGAAAAGTTTAACATGGAGTCTATTACAAATTGCTTTTTTAAATGGAAAGTTGATACGAAGGAAAAGAGGCTTAAACAATCATTTGGAAGCCAATATAATTGAAAATAGGGTTAATACCACTTTACCTTTTGTAATATAGATGAATTTTAATTTACCTTCCTGTAAATTTTTTTTAGATTATCCCACTACTACGAAAAAGATATTTAACAACGGTTGGGAAAGATATATAACCACGTGGGACCAGGCGCTGTTATGTAGCGTGTGGTTGTATATGCGGTACTTACAATTACGGTCTAGTGACCGTCATAGTAATATAGAAAGCATGCGCCTTATAAAAAAGATTATTCATACTAACCGTTGTGATATAGTATCTGAATAAATGTCAAGTTTTCATACCCGAATCAGCACTAAACCAATTTTTAATTGATATCAAAACTTATACTTACAAGTACACAATTTTGTTAAGTAAATAATAAAATTTTGAACATATCAAGATATTCAATCTTTCCAACTTCCAAGAGAAAATAAAGCGTATAAGATTACAGAAACAATGATGAGCAGCTTTGGTTTTAAAACTTCCAAGTTAAGAAGATGAAGAATCAAAAGGAACAACATAAAAGCGGAAGAACCAGAACACAAAAACAACTTCATCTAAAGGAACCAACATGTGTTATCCTACTCAAGCCACCAACAATGCTAAGAATCCAAATGTTGTTGTAGAGGGTGCTATGGTGCCAAACCAGCCTCAGAATCAAGATGTTGCTCTAGAGGCCAGTATTGTGGTGCAAAACTATCCTCAGATTCAAGATGTTGCTGAAGAGGGTGTTGTGTTTAGACTAGTTAGAGCTCTCAAGGTGAGGAGAAGAATAACAATAAGAAGATTGAGAAGGGAAATGATGATTTTTTTTATTCTGATGATGATGAGGATGACTATGATTTGTCTAACTTTATCTCAGCGAGAGGATTTAGATTTGATTATGGTTTTTGATCATGTAATGAAAGTCTTATGTAATGAAGTTTTGATCTGCTTAACTCTCTTAAGGTTATCAACTTAAACATTCAACTTAAACATTCAACTTAAACATTCAACTTAAACTTAAAAATATATAAAACACATTATTGTAACTGAAAGTTATTGCGGTGAACTTGTAAGAAACATTCCGTTAGTTGCATATTCATGTCAAGTCCACTGCATCTTCAACTATTGCATTTCATAACAAAGTACATAAAATATTAAACATAAAGGATATAAGATAACATAACATTTTCAAATTTGAAACCCTAATTCAACTATTACATTTTATAAAAAAGTAAATATTAAACAAAAAGGAGATAAGAAAACATAACATCTTTAAATTTCCAGAAAATCTCTGACTTCAGCCTGTTCTTCAAATTCTTGTTCTTCTTTTTTGAATCTGTATACATAACCTTCAAGTACCCAACATATTCTAACTTTGGCATCATAATACTCTCATCTTCCAATTTTTATTCATCATCCCATATGAACAAATTACATGTTTCACCACTCCACCAATTTAGACATCTCCAAAAAAGCCTTCCTTTATTTCACCCCTCTTGCATAGGAATGAAACCATACAACTATCACAAGAACATAAATTTCCAGATCGAGATTTTACACCCTTGGAGTGAAACATTGAGACGATATTGGACAATAACAACGAGTGTGGTGTTATGGTTGTTTTCTTATTCCCGACAGCGTTGGTGTAGGGTTTGTTTATTTTATTAGTGGAAGAATGGGTACTTAGTGTTTAATATATACAAAGAATCGCTAGTGTGTAACAACAGTTGTACAAAAGAGCCGTAGTGATATACCTATTATTTTTTTATTATATAAATATAATTGAAAAAGGCGTGCATTAAAGTAAAAAGGATAAACTATTTGAGGGAGTTGAGGATCGAATCCAGGAAAGCTAGACTGTATCACCACAATTAGAGAATTAACTGTAATTATAAACTTAAATTTTCAATTAAAAAATAAAAATAAAATGTTAGCGCATTAGTTTAGCAGTGTCACCACGGTTTTAGGGCGAACCGTCTGACTTTGGCGTTGTTGTATGCGTGTTTTGTAGTAGTGTCCCCTGTAAAATTTTTTTTTGGTTTACTCCCTAAGCGTAAAAACTAAATACTAAATCTAGGGTAAATGAAAAATATATATTTACAGGGGCTAATTTTTACACTTAGGGGGAAAAAGACACATAATTTTAACATTTCAAGGGGGTGATCCAATAATATTTTTTACAGGGGGTAAATCAAAATTTGTCTATATTGCAAGGGGCACTATATATTTAGCCTTGAAAATAAAGGAACAAGTAATAATCGTGAAAAAATCAAGGGGTAAGATCGAAGTGTTGCACACGATCAAGTTATTAGTACTATATATGAAAAATTAGGCAATAGAAATTTTAAGCGTAGATTATTGAAAAGTCAATGTAACACCCAAGTTTTTGAGTTATTATATCACTTGATTAATTATAATTTTTTTGTATTTATTTAGTTATTGGATAATATTAATTAAATAAATATGGGTGATGGGGTGCGTGACCTAGAGGTAGGAGTGTGGAGAGTAATTAGAGATTAATAGAGTTTGACTAAAATTATTAGAATTTATTTTAATAATTAAAATAATAGAGTTTTATTATATTTATTAGATTTAATGAGAAAATAGAGGTAATTAGTCGAATATTTGATTATTAAAATGAATATTAAAATAAAATAGAAATTTATGAAAAATGGAAAAATAAGGATTATGGGAGAAAGTGAAGATAGACTAGGGAAAGACAAATTAGGATTTTTTGTTATTATAAAAAGAGGAGTTGAGAGAATTGAGGGATTTTTTATCAATACGTGAAAAGGAAAAGAATATGAAGCAAGAGCTTTTGGAGAGAGAGAGCGATGAGTTTAGAAAGGAGATCAGTAGAAGGTTGCTGCTAGGAAAACTAGCTAAGGGACGATAATTGATTCAATAATGGGTATAATGTATAAGGGGTAGAATGAAGTGTCCTTAACCTCTAATATGATTTGTATGAATCTGTCGTGATTTGCTATTGTTGTATGTAAATATGAATTTTGATGATTGATTGTAATAATAATTTTGTTTTCATGGATGAATTAACGTTAATTTATTCGTATAATAATCTGTTGTGTTTTGCTGACTATTCCTTCATATATGTGTTCTTGTAACTTTTAAAACATAAACCTGAAGAATCTGTTAATTGGTGTATATGTTGTGGTAATAGTGGATTGTATGAGATGTTATGGGATGTTTGAGATAGATCTAAGTTGAATAAAATGAGCTTAGAGGTGAAATTTCCATAAGGAAATTGCAGGAGAGTATTGATCAACTTATTTCATGCATATCTTGAGCTTCGTAAGTCTGTTTGAGGCCCCGTCAGTTGTTTTCGAAAGCTAACATAATAATTTTTTAGTCTAAGTGGATAAATTGGGTCTAGGTGTGTTACAACAGCAGCAATACGCTAATTTTTATAATAGAAATGTTGGCGATTTCGGTCATGTGTTGGTCAATGATCCGTTGTCGCTTGCGGATCAAAACGAGTTATTTTAAAAAATGTAGTTTAGCGACAGTGACTCGAGTATCATATCGCGAGGATTCTTGTATTGTTATTAACCAACAGAAATGATTATGGGGGTTTTAATTCAGGATCAATTTTTAAAGAGCTGGGAAAATAAGCGATTAAAATAAGTGATTATAAAAATAAGTTAATCTACTGTTTTCAGGTTCCTGCTAATCATTGGTTTTCACCTTACCAATTCCCTAAGCAGCTTCGACCTCTACTCGATGTCAATACCAATTGACAAACACAATAGATATAAAATAGATTGAATTCTCATTCAAAATTAAGCAAACAAATTAATACAATCATGAATTAAGCAAACACGATATAGAATGCGATTTAACGACTAAGCAACGTAAACAATGACTAAAGATTAGGAATACAACCATACGAATTTAATCAAGACATTCCATGAAATAACATATTAAACAAATGATATTTCATAAAATATACTTGAAAGAGAAACAAAATTGAATTGATAAATTAAAAACCTCAAAGCGTCGGAACGCGATTACAGTAGATAAACACTGGATGATTAGTTCTTCATTAAAGCGTACAAGTAAAAGTTTCTATCGTGAAAAGTAGGTAAAAAAATGAACAGTACCAGGCTTCCTAGGTATAAGGGAAAAACAAGGAATTCCGGTCAAAACCCAACTGGGTCAAAAACATAAAAACCCGGCCCAAAACCGATCCAAAACTAATTGTTTCTTATGACTGAAACTTCAATGAATTTTCCGAAGTATCTACAGTCTGAACCAGCTTCTGTCTTTAAATATAAAAGTTGTAGCTCTTTCTCTCAGATTTCCAGCGAATATTAAAACTCGTCGATCCGATTCCTGTAGCACTTGTTATGAATTTTTCATTGAAAGCTGTTAATGCTAAAAACAAAATACGAAAATCAATTAAAGGTAAAATAAACTAAAATATGAAAATACATTAAAATGGAAAAATTAAAGAAATAAATTAAAGAAATGCCTAAGTATAACAATATAAGAATGTGCATGAAGATGCACTGATCAAACTCCACCACACTTAAACTTTTGCACTCCGAGCAAAATTAAAAATTAAAAAAAGAAAACTTCAAAACAAAAGCGAAACAGACCATGCAAACTCAAAAGTTATCAGGATACAAGATGCAAGCAAACTTCTAATTCTATAATTCAAGAATATGACATTAGTGAGTAACACTTTTATGACATTCAAAGTAAGTATAAAAAACAAATTACCAAAAATTACATCAAAAGCATTAAGATCCTCACAAGATAAATTGTTTCCATTCAACTCTCAAGTGTTTAGGTTTCTGTTTATACTCAAAGCACAACATGAAAGTTAGTAGTACCATAAGCTTAAAAAGACTCTAACATTCACAATTTAAAATACATAGCACACAAAGATCCAAGGACTTTTATTATGGTTGTAACTTGTCCAAGGTCAGAGTGAGATACAACCTAAAGGGTACTAGGTTAAAATTCAAAGAGTTAAAATAAAATTGAAAGAGTTACCAGAGCTGAACTACATAATATCTCAATTACTTTTGAACAACAACCTCAACTTATTTCTCTTTTCCTTTTATTCTTCTCTTTCTTCTCTTTTTTTCTCAAAAGGGCTAATATTGTCATCCTTCTCTATTTTTTTCATTTTCCTTTTTTTTATATTTTTGTTTTGTTTTCTATTTTGTTCTTTCCTACCAAAATCAAAGCAAAATCATAACAATAATGTCCAACCCCACACAACTCCATACAAGCATCTTTCAATCCTTTGAATAGGGTAATAACATTGTTTTTCACTTTTCGGCTTGTAATGAGTTTTAAACACAAAAAAGGGATAATAGGCTCAAAGGGACTTCAAAACAAGGGGTAATATTATCAAGGTTGGTTTTTTGGCTAACTGGGTAAAAAATAAAACAAAAAAATATGGCTTTATCATTTCAGTGTGCACAAGTAAACAAAAAGCTTCAACAAGAGTCAATTCAAGTTCTAGAGACTAACAAACATGAGTGAAATCACACAAGAAAGAAAAATATGGATTTTTTGTGTTATCCATTATTAGGCTTAAAATCTCACAAGGGTTATTGATCTACTACTAGTGATGTACAATTTAGAGTTTAGTCAACATACATACCAAGAATGCACAAAAAGCATCAATCACATCATACCATAAGTCTTTCGACAAAGAACAGAGATAATACTCATATTTGTAGCAAAATAATCAACGAAAAAGCATGCAAATTCCATTTTTTATTTATTCAAGAAAACAAACAAACAAATAAAAAACAAACAAAGACAAAAGGTTATCTCCCCCGCACTTAAGACATACATTGTCCTCAACGAAAGAAACAAATATAAAGTAAGAGAGACGAGAGAGAGGAAAGAACACACCCGAGTAGTCAAGGATGATAGATGACCGCATAAGTAGCCTTTCTCAACGAGAGATCTTCTATAATTTCCTCTTCCAATGTGGGGCTCTCATGTAATAGCTTAATGAACTGTCTATTGACTTTGCAATTTTGATCAATGTCTTCACTTTTTATTCTAGGATCAAATAATTTTCTTCTAAAATTAAAAGTGTTGAATGGGCACGTGAGCGTGATCTCATCTTTCACAACGTCAAGGATCAAAAGGTTATGGGGTTGCATCACTACTTTTGTTACATCTTCAAGTGAGATCATATGCATACACGTGGACGAAGTAATATCATAAATATCATCCAAGATCCAGCTAATTCCTTTCTTATGCTTCTTCAAAATCTGCAAAAAATTTACTTTCTTGATCAAAGTAAAGTTTAGAACAAATTATAACCGAATGTTTTTCATTCATCTCTAAATTGGCATATTTAAGATTTTCAGGAATTGGGTTCAGCTCTCAGGAAGGTAGTTGTTTGATGGATGGTTTGTTTCGGACAGTCGGGGTATCGAGAGCTTCATCTACATGAACAACTTCATTTGTAACCTCATGTGGAGTAAGAATATCAACTTGTAAGGCAATCTCAATTTTAGCACAAATAGAGCAAATTTTAGTGTAAATACAAACATCACAAGAGTAAACATCATCAAAATCAGATAATGATGGAAAATCAGTTGTAAATAAATCAGTACAAGTATCATCAATTCAGAGATCAATTCAATATGAAAAGACGAATGATCTTCCAAGGGATGTTTCATGGCATCATCAATGTTAAATTTTGCGACAATGTCACCAAATTCCATGGAAATGGTTCCATCGTCAATATTAATTTTTGTTTTTTCCATTTTCGAGAATGGTCTTCCTAAAATGATGGGAGCCCTGCTTGACTTAGTCTCTCATTCCATGTCCAGAATGTAAAAATCTGTAGGAAAAATTAAATCGTTAACTTGAACAAGAATATCTTTCACTACTCCGGTGGGGCAGGCGTTGCTCATGTTTTCCAGCTAGACGATCAAACCTGTATGCTGCAAAGGACCAAGATTAAGGTTATTATAAATAGAAGTAGGCATAACATTAATGCCCGCTCCTAAATCAAGCATGAAATTCTCAAATTTACTATCCTCGATGGTACAAGGAATAACAAAAGTTCTCGGATCCTTCTGCTTTTGTGGCAAGATCTGAGTGAGGGCTAAAACATTTTGCTCACCTGTAGCCCTTTCAGATAGAGGCTTGGGCTGAATAAAAGCAGAAATATTTCTTCTCAAGTTGACTCTTTCACTTCCCTTCATCCTCCTCTTGTTGGTACACAAATCTTTCAGAAACTTTGCATACTCCAGAACCTGTTTAATTACATCAAGAAGCGGAATATTGACAACAACTTTTCTGAATACATCCAAAATCTCTCTTACTTTATCTCCCTCCTCAATCCTTTTATTTTTCATGACTCTATGTGGGAAGGGAACTGGTGGTACATACTATTTTTCTTTATTTTTTCTTCAGTTTCAACCATAAAAAAAGAAGGTGAAGAAGGTTCAGACGGAGAAGGTTCAGATGCTACCTCAATAATTTTTTTTTATTTTTTCCAGGGGCTGGTTCTGTAACATTTTTGAATCACAAGGAAACTGCACTCACATTAGCATTAGGACCAGGACCATTTGGATTCACAACTCTTTGGGCAGGAAGTTGGTTCGATCCTTGGGCTTGTATAACATTCGTTAAGGTGACAAGTTGTCCAATCTGTGTCTGTAAGGTTTGAATACTAGATTTCATTCTTTGTTGAAATTGAAGATTATTGTCAACTAGTTGCTTGACCAGTTCTCTAATGAAGGTCCAGAAGGTGTAGAGGTGGTAATTGGTGGAGTGTTATGTGGTTGTGGAAGGGGTAATAATAGTTATTGTTGTGTGGGCTGCTGGTTCCCATATCAAAGATTGGGATGATTTCTCTAATTAGGGTTGCATTTGTTGGTGGACAGGTCAGGAGTGTTGTTGTACCTATTCCAATTGTTTCCTTGATTGTAAATATTTGCTGCATAAGCTTTAGGCAACTTAGTGGTCAACTCATATTGCAAAATAGGACAAGTATCAGTCGGATGTTCAGAAGAAGTACGAATACCACACAATTTTGCTGCTTGAGTCTTATTCATTGCCAACTGTTTCACCAAAGAGGTAAGCTCGTCAATTCTGGTTTTTAAAGATTTGTTGGAAGAAGCCTGAATTTCATTCACACTCTTTATTTGAACAAAACTGTTTCTGGTTGTGAACTGTTGGGAATTGAGAGACATATTTTCAATCAAAGCTTTAGCGGCAACTGAATTTTTATCAATAAGGGCTCCACCACTAGAAGCATCAAGAATATTCCTATCCATCGATAACATACCCTCATAAAAGTACTGAATGAGTAACTGCTCAATGATCTGATGTTGGGGACAACTGGATACTAATTTCTTGAATCTTTCCCAATACTCAGCAAGTGACTCATTGTCCTATCTAATGCCACATATCTATTTTCTGATTGAAGCAGCTCTAGAGGAAGGAAATATCTCTCTAAGAACACTCTTTTAAGAGTATTCCAACTTGTGATGGAATTCAGTTCAACGTAATCGATCTAATCCTTTGCTGCACCTTGCAATGAGAATGGAAAAGCTCTGAGTTTGATGTGATCTTCAATGATTCCTTCAGGCCTCAATGTTGTAGAGCACACGACCTGTAATTATTTCAAATTCTTATACAAGTCCTCACCTGCAAGGCCATTAAACTTTGGTAACAAGTGTATCAAACCAGATTTTAATTCAAAAGGTGCATCAGCTTCATGATACTAAATGCATAAACCATTATAATTCACATCAGGGGAAGCCAGCTGCCTTAAAGTTCTTTGGTCATCCATATCAAAAATAGTTTCAGAATCCAAATCAAATAAGTTATGAAAATAATCAGAATCAAAATCAATTGTGGGTGGTAAACTATTGCTATCCTGGACTGCTCTACATCGTGCATGCAAAGTTCTTTCTATCTCAGGATCAAAATAAAAAATATCAGAACAAGAAGACCTAGTAGCCAGGACTAATGCAGCAATGCAACAACAATCCTGAAAATGCCAACAATGCTCCTATAAGGCAGAAAACGAACAGAATGAAGGAAATCAATAAAAAAATCCAGAAAAATATAAAAATACCAAAGTTAATCTAATGAAGTAAAATAAGAATTTTGAGAATATTTTTGAATTTTTTCAAAACTGGGAAAATAGTAAAAAAAAGAATTAAAAAAAAAAAGAATTTGGCGATTTGAGGCTGGATACCCATAACTAGTTCCAAGAGTAAGGAACTAATGACCGTGATATTTTTCCGCTCCTAGTAGGCAAAAAGGTTTTACAATCGGACTCATTTTTCCAAAAACCGATTTTTTAAATTTATTTTTTTGACTCTACAATATGAATTAGCCACTACCGTAAGGAAACTAGAGCCTAAACGCGAGAACACTAAACCTATGACTCTAAAATTAGTTAATATCGACAAGAATCCCCGACAACAACACCAATTTGATCCGCTGTCGCGCACAGATCAAAACGAGTATTTTGTAAAATGGTGTTTAGCGATAATGACTCGAGTATCGTATCGCGAGGATTCTTGTATCGTTATTAACGAACAGAAACGATTATGGGGGATTTAATTCAGGATTAATTTTTAAAGATATGAGAAAATAAGCGATTAAAATAAATGATTATAAAAATAAGTCGATCTACTGTTTTCAGGTTCCTGCTAATCATTGGTTTTTACCTTACCAATTCCCTAAGCGGCTTCGACCTCTATTCGATTTCAATACCAATTGATAAGTGCAATAGATATAAAATAGATTGAATTCCCATTCTGAATTAAGAAAACATTTTAATACAATCGTGAATTAAGCAAACACGATATAGAACGCGATTTAACGACTAAGCGACGTAAACAACGATTAAAGATTAGGAATACAATCATAAGAATTTAATCAAGACATTCCATGAAATAACAAATTAAGCAAATGATATTTCATAAAATAGAATTGAAAGGGAAACAAAATTGAATTGATAAATTAAAAACCTCAAAGCGTCGGAACATGATTACAATAGATCAACTCTGGATGATTAGTTCTTCATTCAAGCGTACAAGAAAAAGTTTCTATCGTGAAAAGTAGGTAAAAAATGAACAGTACTGTGGCTTCCTAGGTATAAGGGAAAAACAAGGATTTTGGGTCAAAACCCAACTGGGTCAAAAACATAAAAACTCGGCCCAAAACCGGTCCAAAACTAATTGTTTCTTATGACTGAAACTTCAATGGATTTTCCGAGGTATCTACATTCTGAATGAGCTTCTATCTTCAATATGAAATTTGTAGCTCTTTCTCTCAGCTTTCCAACGAATATAAGAACTCATTGATCAGATTCTTGTAGCACCAGTTACGAATTTTTCATTGAAAACTACTAATGCTGAAAATAAAATACGAAAATCAATTAAAGGTAAAAATAAACTAAAATATGAAAACACATTAAAATGGAAAAACTAAGAAATAAATTAAAGAAATGCCTAAGTGTAACAGTAGAAGAATGTGCATGAAGATGTATTGATCAATCAACTTGTTTCAAGTGTAACGACAATCTCGTAAGTCCGTTTGGGATGCAGTCAGTTGCGTTCGAAATAGGTTTTAATAATTTTTTTCAATTGGAAATTTTTATAATTTTCTCATAAGTATATAATTTTTGGCTCCATAAAGTCAGGAGAAACATTCTTCCTGATGCGAGTACACGTTCTTGTTGTTTGATCAAACTGAACCGAGTGGTGTATTAAGTCATGAAATAAAATCATATTTTTAAAATAGACTCTCTAAGCTTTCAGGAACATATTCATTTTCTTGATTCCAACTTTGTTTGATGTTTTAAATAATTATTCGAATGTGATAGATTGTCATGTTATTATATAGGTGAAATCATTATGAATCAATTGTGTTGTTCTATAACATTGAATGCTAATCCTATTGATTATGCTATTGTGTGATTATGAATAGTGGATGATGATATTGTGTTAAATATGTAAATGGTTATATTGATGTGTTGTTGTATGATCATGACATATGTTGATTAATTAAGTTATGTTGTAAATAATTATGTGTTAAATTAATTTTATATATATATATATATATATATATATATATATATATATATATATATATATATATATATATATATATATATATATATATATATATATTAAATTGTGGAATATGTGTTGATATTGTGTTGAGGATGTTGATGTTGATAATGTTGTTACAATGGTGATGTTATTGAATAATATTGATGTTGTTGTTGTGTTGGTGGAAAATAGTTCGAGTGGGGGGATCTATTATCGTATGATCAATGCATGTTTTGTTTATTGTCGGGAGGGGACTTTAAACATTATGTTGTTGTTGTATTGACATGTTTTGACATTCATTCATGATGTCGTTATTGTTGATGAAAGAGGAAAGTTGCAATCTGAGTAGGGTGGATTGGTGACTTGTCTCAAATATGAGCAGGGTGGATTTGGGGTTCAAGCAGGGTGAACCTACTTCCTGAGAAAACTAATTGTTGATGATATGATACCTCATGCATATGAGTCTAGTTGATGTCGTGAGTCTCATTGCATAATTTAAATGATGAATATGTAATTATATTGAGTATGTTGATGGATTGAGAGTGAGAATGAAGTTGTGTTATATTATGTTTTATTTAACCCGTGTTATGAAGAAGGTGTTGTGTGTTGTTTTTTCGCTGCATGTTTTCTAAATATTCTTGATTTGTTGAAGTTTTATCGTTGGTGACACCTTAAATTGTTGAGTAATCCTTTATATATAAGATTCGAGGTTTGGGGTGTTATAATAGGAAGAAGACCCAAAGGCAAGGAGTATGAATAAACTAAAAGACAAAGATATAATTAAGCATTTCTCTTTCATTCATAACAACTCATTAGGTGGTGGAATGCTGCATCAAGAAGAAAGTGAGTATGTTCCTCCGTGACTAGCTGTACTTACAAGAAAGTAGTGATGGGAGAGAAGAAATATGAAAACGATGCAAGAACGGGCCAAGATTTCATGAACGAATACTTATGGGAAAGGAATAGCCAAAAGGAGGTCTTAGGATCGAGGAACGCAAATATGAAGACTGCGACTTCTCTGAATTAATCCTCTCAGTAGCGAAAGAATAGAATAATAAGACCTAGGAGAAATAGATTCATTGTCAAGATGTTGAGAAGGCGTATCAGATACAATGCCTTGGAAAATCGCCTAAAAAAAATGTGGGCTAGATGATGCATACACAACATCATGGATCTAGACCAAGATTTTTATCTAGTCACATTCACAATTAAAAAAGATCAAGAATTTGTAATACCAGAAGGACCTTAGATGATAAATGATCACTACCTATCTGTTAGAGAGTGTAGCATAAACTTTTGTCCCTCAGGATATGCGATTAAGAAGTTGACAGTATGGGTTAGACTCTACGGTCTACCAGTATAGTACTATGACAACATAATGTAATGCTCTCTTATATTAGTGATCACATTAGAAAAACGATGAAGGATGATAAGAAAGTAGTCTTTTCCATATCCTCATGCACCATCTTGATCATATTATATCCTGAGAATCCGTCCATGAAAGAGAATACCGAAGCTTGAGATGTATTGTCCACCAAAACATCTATGTAAGGTAACGGGAAATCGTCTTTGGGACTTGCTTTGTTTAGATCCTAATAGTCTCCACACATTCGTACATTTCCACCTTTCTTGGGAACTAGCATGATGTTAGCTATCCAAGGTGGATAATCTACCACAACTAAGAACCATGCATCAAATTGTTTAAGGACTTCTTCTCGAATCTTGTCAGACATGTCTGGGCGAGTTCTTCTGAGTTTCTGTCTAACTGAAGAACAACCTTCTTTGATAGGTAGTTTATGCATTACGATATCTGTATCCAAACCTGGCATGTCTCGGTAAGACCAGGAAAATATATCCATGTACTCATGTAGGAGTTTGATTAGCCTTTCTTTAACACTTTCCTCCAAGGTTGCACCCAACTTGATCTCTTTTGGATCCTTTTCAGTCCCAAGATTGATGGTCTCAATAGATTCCTGGTACAGTTGTATACTATCTGCTTTTTGTTCTAGTACCCGCGCCAATTTTTTAGAGACTTCAAAATCTTCCTCATATTCCTCTTCAACTTGGTTAATTGGCGCATCAAAATCATACCAGATTGTAGCAATATCATTATCGATGAGTTTAGATATGGATCTACATATTTTATCATGTTTTGGTGCTTTTTAAAATGAAATTTGGAAAGTGCGTATGAAGACAATGTATTGCCACTTTGAAAATAAAAGAGAAATGCAAGAGAAAGAAAAGAATCTTAATTGAATGCAAACACAACTTTTATTAATTGAAAACATTATTTAAAAACAAATGGGGGCACTTACAAGCTACTCTATGCCTAAGGCAGGACATATGTTCTTTTAAAAACAGAAAAATTACTTTGGAAAGAAAAAGATCTCTGGAATCTCCACATCTATCACATTCTTTAGCTCTTCGCATCGAGCATATTCTCGGATGAGGTTAGATGCTTCCTTGTTGTTGTTTTTGTTGGATAACATTGACACATGTCCACCATGATCTATTCCGTTGCTGATGAAGGTTTCCTTGATGGGAGGAAATTGTCCTTTACCTTCTTTAGTAGTCTTTGACTATTTATAGCCCAAACCAAAGTGATCTTTCTTCTCAGGTATCTCTATGAGCTTGCCCTAACCCTTAGATGTTCGATCCTTCACATTTTTTTGTAAATCTCTGTATGATGCCATAGGGATTATAGGTTTTGAGACTTTCTTTACCGGGAGTGTAACCATTGTAGCCACTTCCAAGACTTGAAATGGCGTCTCCGCATAATATTCTTCTACATTGATATATTTGTAGGACTTTAAATAACTTACAAAGATGTCGTCTTCTCATTCAATTATCACCGATTTTCCTTCGACGAGGAACTTCATATTTTTATGCAGGGTTGAGGTAACAACTCATGCAGTATGAATCCAAGGTCGCCCGAGCAGACAAGTATATGTCAGTTCTAAATCCATTACCTAGAAGGTGTTGTAGAACATATACAGACTAATCTTTACTGGGAGATCCACCTCCCCAAACATAGTGCTTCAGGAACCATCAAAAGCTTTGACCACCATATAACTTAGTCTTATAATGATGCCCTCCATTGTTAGTTTCATCAAGCTAGCCTTTGGTAGAAAAATTAGGGAGGAACCAATATCAGTGAGTATCTGGATAGGCTAGTTGCTCTTATCTATATTGAAATTTGCAATGCCTTGTTGTGAGCTCTACCTCGTGGAGGTAACTCATTGTCATTGAAGCCTATGCGTGTTCCTGACGTTAGAGTAGCCATAAATCCATCAAATTGGTCTACTATGATCTCATTTGTAACATGCACGGAGCTTAGAATTTTCATCAGGGATTCTCAGTGTGCTTCTGAATTGATCAATAACGAGAGTATTAAATCTTGGTCGGGGTTTTGTATAGTTGATCCACCACCCTATAGTAACTCTTTTTGATAATTTTTAAAAATTTGTTAGCCTCTTGATCAATGAAAGTTTTACTTGGAGGCTCTTTCCCCTGATTAGTTTCAACTACAACCGTTCCTTTATCCTTGGTCAAGGTATCATCCTTCTTGTGTTGATCTTAAGCCAATATGCGACCACTGCGAGTCATGCCCCATGTTCCTGTTATATTTGGATCTGCAGATCTTTGCTTGTTGATGGTTCATATTCTTGCTTTTGTCCATTGATATAGACAATAGTTTCATAACTCCATGGTATGACTTTATCACTTTCATAAGGGGTGGGAGGCGGACCCCTGATCACCATTGTACTCCTCGTAAGCACTGGTATTGTTACTGGTATTTTTGTTGAGATTGGTTCCCCGCAAGGGATTACAAGTGGTTTCATTGTAGAACTTAAACCTTGGCAAGGAATCATCAATGGTCTTCTTGTATTCCCCTTGATTGCAGCTACATATCCTTCTTTAGGGTAATGCCCGATTTGGACTACCCCTTAATCCACCAATTTCTTGAAAGTGTTTTTGAAAGAATCATTGTGTTCCAAGATAAAGCCATGTTTTAGTAAATTCTCCTTCAACATATCTATCAGAGCTTTTACTCGTTTTGCCTCTCTATGATTAGTGTGATACAGTGGGAGAACTGACTTGAGGGTTTTGCGTTTGTGTTCGCAAATGTTGCCGTTTAGCAAGAGTCGCCACCGACTTTTCTTTTATCCAAAAGGAAAGGTGAAAAAGCACTGGAAAGACCTTTGAGATGTTTTCTTGAGTTTGAGGGGTAGATTATGAAAAGGGAAGGTATTAGCACCCTTTTCATCCATGGTTTTCCATGGGATCTTAGTTACTTGCTAGATCACTTGCTTTTGTTTGAAATTGTGCTTTGTGTGTGGTTTTTGAAAGTATTTTTGAAAATGGAACTTCGTAATGGTTCGCGTCTCTATAAGAATGCATACAAAGTTTTTGTTTCGAAAATAGTTCAAAGAGGTGTTTGTGAGATGTGTTTTTGAAAGTGATTTTGAAAAGGTGTCTTTGTGATGATTCTCATCTCTATAAGAATGCATACAAAGTGTTGTCTTTTGAAAATGTTTCAAATGAGAGTGTTGGTGTAAAAATGTTTTTGTTGTGATCAAGCGAGTAACTAAGAGCGAACCTACCTACTCAAAAGGTCTTAGATGTTCTTTTCCTCCTCCTTTAGATGTTGCTATCTTACCATTGATTTGGTAAGAAGCCCCATCGTTGGATGTGAAGGGACGAGCGTTGGGTCATCGTATGACCATGATAGAAATGTTGTGAGATGACTTAGCACTTTTCTTTAGGGACTAAGATCATTTTAAAAGGAAACTTTGATAGCGTTATCGAGGGACTATGATCTTTTATTTTTCGATTTGTTTGTGCTAAGACATCCCACATGCCTAACATGGCCGTTTTTAGGCAACAAGTGAGATTACCCAAAGGGTGTATGTGTGCAAAGTGTGTTTGATTGCATGCATTTGTCTTTGATTTCTTGGTGGTTTACTTGTTTGATTTTATCTTGCCGTACACACCCTAGTTACTATACAGTATAAGGAAAACAATAAATTACGGAAATGTAAAGTCCTACGCTATTACAATATTTAGGGGATGGGGGTACATATTTATGAATGGGGATTGCAAAGAATTTAAGTCCTAATTATCTATTAAAACCATATTGAAATGCATAATATAAGAAAGAAATGGACTTGTTTAGAAAATGCTTTTGTCTTAGGGAAATAAATTAAAAGGAAAATATTTTATGTCTTTTTATGTTAATATAAAAAAAGGTGAAAAGGAAAATAAATGCAAAATAGAAAAAAAGCGTGTTGCTGCAAACAAAGAAACAAGGATCAGAAGTTCTGAAGCCAGGTGCGTGACTCATCAGGAAACGTCAGTGGGATTAGAAGTTCTGGATTGGTAAACTCTGAGGTCCTGCAAAAAACGTCAGAGGAAAAGGGAACAGAGGCATGGATACACTCTGAAGTCCTGCAAAAACGTTAGAGGGAAAACACATAGGTTTTGGGTGGTGTCCAACCAGTGAACCAAAAGTCAGAAGTTCTGTATTACATTGAAACAGTGAGCAAACGTCAACAGTTCAATGTATTTGACATGTAAAGAGAACTTAGAAGTTCTGTGTTGCATTGAGATTGTTAGTGAACATCAGAAGTTCAGTATTGTGCTGAGCCAGTGGGTGAACATCAGAAGTCTAGTGTGTGTTAACAATGAGAAAGATCATGGAAGTTGTGTGTTAAAAAAGTGAACAGAACTCAGAAGTTCTGCGTGCTTAAATAGTGAGAAAATCCTAGAAGTCCTGTGTGTTAAAATTATGAGTGAAAAACAGAAGTTCTGTGTTACATTTCAGCTCTTAATCAGCACAACAACAATTTATTCAGTTCAGGAAATCAGAATGATCACAGCACAACAAATCATTGAAGTTCCAATCCTAAGTCTAAGCCTAGCATTATTCTAGAAGTTCTGATCCATAGTTTTCTATTTAAGCAATGATATGTACAACATTAATGCTATGATATTTACATGTTGATGATGTTTAGAATGAAAAGCTAGTAAAGTCAGAAAGACTTACCTGGAGCGTGCTTGGAGCTTTGAGTGGCTGCCTTTGGATGTTCTGAGTCAGCAAGAGAGACGGAAGAGTGGTTGTGTTCTTGGGTTCAAAGGGAAGAACAAAGGTTTGTTTTTTATGTATGAGAAATCTGGATTTTTATGAAGATTTTACAACTTCCTTTTCTCTCTTTTGGCCAATCTCTCTCTTCAAAAGCCAGCCTCTAGCCCCTTGAACGTATGATGGAGCCAAGTATTTATAGATGAATTTGTTGTGATTTTTTTTTCGGGGGGGGGGGGGGGGGGAAACAAATGGGATTTGAACCTGTTTGGGCATCCTGTTCCTTTGCTTTTTCATCACAGATTTTGTATGCTAGTTTATTGTAATCATTGGATGCAGGCATATACTAAACTTAGCTGTTGGTCATAGGTCTGCAACAGGTTGTATAAACAAGGTTTTTGGGATTTGGTCAAGTTCTGACCAAAGAGTTAAAATAGTCTTCATGTGCTAAAGCGCTGCCTTGTTTTTTGAAGCCAACATGGTGGCTGTCAGCAGGAATTAAGGAAAAGCGAAAGCAAAGCATGGGCTTAGTGTCAAAGCTGCTATCCCAAGATTGTAGAGGTACACGTGGTGGAAATCCTTTGGATAAAGACTCAGAAAGTGGTTGTGAGCATTAAATGAGCATTAAATGACGATGAGACTTATCACAACCAGAAATCCTGCAACGTGAGATTCTACACCAAGGCTTAGTTCTGGATCAGAAGTTCTGAGCTTGCGTAGCACCTAATCTTCTGATCCTCTTATCTTCTGGCTCCAGCATGTTCTGAAGGAGCTTTCAGACTTTCTGGAAAGCTTGCAGCATGCTTCTTAACCTTCTTTGTATTACCCTGGCAAACTCTGACTGAGCTTGCGTAGAGGCTGAAGAGCCATGTTCTGATTGAAGGTTATGTGCTGAGCTAAGTTTGCAACTTCTGACTGCTCCTGCCTGGAGGTTGGTTCAGAAGTTCTGAAGTGTCATTTTTTCTTAAATACTTAGAAAGATCCCAAGTATTTAAAAATTTGACTTTTCCATAGTAAATTTGACTTTTGAATTTCTTGATGAAACAAAATTCATATTCCAACATGTCTTGTTGAAAGTATGATTTTGGAGATTCGATTTTGATCCAAAAGTCAAAGTTTGACTTCTCAGTGTATAAATGACCATTTTGCCCTTGTGAATGATCTTCATGAAAAATTTGTAATTCAAAGATTGGGATTGGATGGAAGTAAACCTGAGGATCCAGGGTGATTTATTGAGAAAAAAGAGAGGGCAAATTTTGGGGTACAACAGCTGCCCCTGTTCAATCTTCTTAAACTTGAAAAGCGCGATTGACAGGTTTGTCGTTCGTGGCTTGAGAGTGGAAGATGATTGAATACTAGAGTGCCCAGAAATTTGCACTCGATGGCGTGCTGGTTGATTGTGTAGGGAATGGGCTTAAAGATGCCATTTGGAGAGGTGATAGAGTCTTGTTGGAGATGGGCTTGTAGATGCCATCCAAGAATGCTTGTTGTAGTTGTAATCTGTAAGTTGAACATAAGAATGGCGTCCGTACTTAGAACGTATCTGTATTGTATCAAAAGGTTGAATCTGCATGAGTATCAGAAAGACTCCCGTGTCTAGAGCGTATCTGAACTGTATCAGGAGTTGAATCTGAATGAGTACCAGAATGGATTCTGTATCTGGAGCATAATTGAAATTGTATCAAGAGTGTAGAAATCTGAATGAGTATCAGAACGACTTTCGTGTTTGGAGCGTATCTGAATTGTATCAAGAGTTGTCTTTGGATCTGAATGAGTATCAGAATGGCTTCTGTGTCTGGAGCATATCTGAACTGTATCAAAAGTTGAATCTGAATAAGTATCAGAATGGCTTCCGGGTCTGGAGCGTATCCGAACTGTATCAAGAGGTGCCTTTGAATGAGTATCATAATGGCTTCCGTATCTGGAGCATATCTGAAACTGTATCTCAAAGTTGAATTAGAATGAGTATCAGGATGGCTTCCGTATCTGGAGCGTATCTGAAATTGTATCTGAAAGTTGAATTAGAATGAGTATCCAGATGGATTCCGTATCTGGAGCGTATCTGAAACTGTATTTGAAAGTTGAATTAGAATGAGTATCAGGATGGCTTCCATATTTGGAGCGTATCTGAAACTGTATCTGAAAGTTGAATTAGAATGAGTATCAGGATGGCTTCCGTATCTGGAGCGTATCTGAAACTGTATCTGAAAGTTGAATTAGAATGAGTATCAGGATGGCTTCCGTATCTGAAGCATATCTGAAATTGTATTTGAAAGTTGAATTAGAATGAGTATCAGGATGGCTTCCGTATCTGGAGCGTATCTGAAACTGTATCTCAGCAGGATGATGAAGGAATCTGGATGATTACTACTTTAAAAGGAAATGACTTTTATCTGCCGATCGATCTTTCCTGAAAAGGTAAAGAGTTAGTTGTATGCAATGTCATGATCTATGCATTGTGTAATGATGTTCTCAAAATAAATGAGATTTGTGTCATGTGTACTTTGTATGCATATGCTATGAATGTTGTTGCAATGTAATTTTGTCTTGGAGAATAAATCCTTGACAAGTGTCGGGAAGTTATTAAATCCCGGATTGCTGTTGAAGTGTGTCTTCAAACTTCGCTTAGAATGTTTCCACTGGGGATTCATGTCTTGTTGTTTGAGAACTCCGCTGGGGAATATTGAAAACTCTGTGGGAAGAATTTTGATTCCTGCTTGGGAAAAGAGTTCAAGAGTCTCGGTTGTTCATTGCTCTACCGGGGAATCGAAGTTGAACTGATATCTGGCCGAGTCCAGGTTTCACAGTAACTTGCCAGGGATTGTAGAGTAGTCTGCTGGGGAAGAGGAGTTGTGGTCCTGGCTTCACAACCATTTACTGGAGGATGAGACGAATTAACTGTTATCTGGTCGGGTCCAGGTTTCACAATAAACTGCTTGAGGATTTAGTTGTTATCTGGTCGGTTTCCAGGTTTCACAATGAATCTCTGAGGGTGATTGCTAGCTGGTCGGGCTCTAGGTTTCGCAACGGCTTTCTTGAAAGGATGGAAATGAAAACTGATATCTGGTCGGGTCCAGGTTTCACAGCCATTTGTTGGGGATAAAGAGACAACTCCACTGGGGAAAAGAAATTAAACCTTGGTCGGATTTGAGTTTAGGTTCTTCTATATATTTGAAAAGTTAGGCTATTATTTGGTCGGATCCAGGGTTCATAGCATTTTGAGATCATCTGTTATCCGATCGGGTCCGGGTTTCAGTAATTGAAGAAGTCAAAATGTTATCTTTTCGGGTCCAGGCTTCAGTAATAACTTGAAAATTGTGCTAATATCTGGTCGGATCCAGGCTTCATAGCATCTCTTATAAATAATAAAGGCTTTGATGACGGGTTTACCGGGGATTAGGGGTTGTTGCCCTGTGATTTGTAGTAGTCGGAGAGGCTACCTCAAGCTGTGGATTCCTGCCGTTTGTTGGAGAAATAAACCCTGTTGCCGATCTGCTAGAGAGGTGATGACTTCGTTGGGGCAAGTCCTCGAGGATTCTTGAAGTTATCTCGGCTGGAGAAAGGTTTTCAGAGATTAAACTCTTGCTGGGGAATCATGCTATGACAAGGATTTTAGGGAGATTTGTCACTGCCCCTAGTAGCGAGTGTTTGTGGAATTGCCAAGAAATGTTGTACGTAACCCTTTGTTGGGATTGACGCTTAATGCCTCAAGTGACGGAGATGGAGACCTGCCCCTGGTTACTCTGCACTTTGAGAGGTTTCCTGGAATCTTGACTAGACTGCCCCAGGTGTGCTGGATAGTGACATGTCATGTCCCCCTGTTGATAGGAGATTGGTCAATGTAAGTGTCATCCTACTGGAAGTGATTTTGTTCACCGAGAGAGCTTTCGTTCACTGGATATTCATTGTGTGAGTTTCTCCGCTGTCAAACAAATAGCCAAATACAAACAGTGATATTCAAGTAATTCGAATTTTATGCTTGTCTTGAAGTTTTGAAAAATGCATTTTTAGCAAGTAAAGAAATTTGTAACTCAACTCAGGATTTAGAGTAAAGCCTTACAGGAGTCAGGATACCTTTTGTAACAGTATGCTTTCGAACTAACCCATGCTTCAATTAGGACTTTTTAAGGGTTGTATCGTGGCTTGGTTCACGGTTTAAGAAACAAAGGATAAAGGCTCAAAGTGTATTTGTACCCACCCGCTCTTCGTGATGTTCTTCAGTCCTAAACTCAGTCAATTGTGCGTTTGAACTTCCAATTGAGTCTGGAATGACGTTTTGGTGATGGTTCAGACAAGTTAAGTTTATCGGAAGGCAATCATTCTTGCAACACATTTTTTTTCATGTTGTTGAGTATTTGTAGTGACCTATTTTTATTTGATTTATTATCCCTGACTTTTTCCTGACTGCTCTTGTTTTGAGATTACCGTCAGCGGGAGGCCCCAGTTTTCTTAAGTCTCCTTCGTAGATTTTGACTTAGTGGGAATTTTTTTCCGAGAGATAATGACTTCCTATGTGATAGGGATCCATCACTGTCTTTTGATCCCAGAGGAATGTTTTGATGTCATTCGTTGTATTACAAGATGAGAGTTTGCGGCTAAATGCACATTTGAATTAATTGAGAGACTACCATGCCCCAGGTTTTGATTAAAGGTTTTAATTTGTGTTAAAACAGAAAACTTCTACTTCTTTGGCTCGAAGGGGTTGACTAGGGATTATCTTCCTTATAACTCCAGTGTTTAGGATTTGAAAGAAATTCCTGTACATCGTCAACAAGGTCTGTCCAAAAGCATACTGTATGAGATTATGGCATTGTTTTCGTTATCCTCCCTCTAAAGGCTTGTAACTTTTAGCAAGAGTTGAATGTCATAAAGTATGTAAAAAACACAGTTTAAATGTAATGAAAATGAGTGAATCAAATCAAGACAAACATATGCAGCGCATTAATGAAACAAAGTTTGACATTAATAGATAATTGTTTGAATAACAAAAGAAATTACAATCGAAAATTCAAAATGAAACAAGGGCCTCCTTGTCTGAACTTGTCACTTTAGGTGGTGAGCCTTTGAGGGACAGAAGAAGAATTCAGTCTGGCCATCTTGTGTGAACTCTAGCATTCCTCTATCAATCAGATCTTGAATTTTATTTCTCAACGCCCAACAGCTATTGGTGTCATGTCCAGGACTATTGGAGTGGTACACACATCTTGCATTTAGATTGTACCTTGGGGAGGCTATGTTGGGATTCTGAGGAGGGCCCCTTAATATAACCAGCTTGGCCTCCAACATGTGTTGCAGTTCTTGAGACAATGCCATGTTGATTTCGGTGAAGCGTCTTTTGGGCTTGCTTTGCCTTTGTGGATTTTCTGGTTGAAGTCGTTGTTGGGCTCGTGACGCGGAAGAAAATTGGGGAGGTCTTCTCTCGGCTTCTTGTCTCATGGGAGGATGAGCAATGAGTTGATTTCCAATCCTGATTGTTTGCCCCATACAGTTGCAACCGTCTTGACAAAGTTGGTTGACAAGAACTTTCAGCTCTTCTTGTCTTTGAGCCAAATTTTGGATAAGAGCCACCTGGCCCACCAGCTGTCCCATCATTTGGACCCTCATTATGGCTATTTTGGTTTGTAGCCTTTCCAACTGATCATCGTTGGTGCCCTCCGGATTCCCCATGATCATGCCCCTGGTGAGGAGCGCCTTGACCTCTTCTTGCCCCTTGGATAGGTTCAAGAACATCTCTTGAAGTTGAGCATTTTGAGCCCGAAGATCTTTCACAGTTTGTTCAAGAGCCATTGCTGGAATAAACAACGGAGGAGATGAGAAACCTGTTATCTATCCTGTTATCCAATGATATGTATGATATATATGCAATGTTTTCAAGGATCTCGTGGGGTAAATAAGAAACTGTTAGAATTTGATTGCAGCTTGATTGAAGAAACTTCGTGTCGTTAGGAGTCCTCCTTCAAGAGTCAAGCTCACCATATCGAGTGGGTTATAGCCCTTGACTCTAGTTTGTTGTACTTGATTTTGACGATGTTTGGTTAGAGGGAAATAAATCCTCTTGTCTCTTGATAGACGTCTTGGTTCAACGTGAACCTGCATCAAAGACCCTCGAGATCCTTGAAATAGTTATTGAAAATGCTATGGTATGATGTTATGATGTTATGTACAAATATGCGAGGTAAGCAAGTGTATATACAAATAATCATATTCACATAAAGCAGACAAGTCCTTAGGTTTAGGCTTGCATGGAGTTTTTAGGTAAGTATTCTCTTGAATTTTAGTTGGCTCAACCTGTCCTAGTTAAGAGTAACCGGGTTCTAAGGGGTCTCAATATCACTGATCTTTCCCCCAAGTTTCATTCAATAAGCGATTGAATCGCAACCAAACAAAACTTAAGAGTCAAACCTTAATGAGTGTAGCATCGAGTATCAACCAACTTTGGACTGTACCAAAGCCGGTCATCTCACTACTTCCTAATGGCCAAGTTGGTGAAGTAAGGTTCTAAGGTTAGTTTATGCTTCACGACACTACACGGAGGCCCCGTACTCTCCTTGACTGACTCAAGGGTTACCGGTACCAACCAAAGTGCCACATCAACGTAGCTACTGCTTCAACCATGTCGTTATACCCCACACAGTTCCCTCACAGTCTATTGCTACTTACCTAAAAAGGTGTCCTCAAATCCGGGTGTAGGATTTAAAACAAACCCAAACAAGGAACCAAAATGTAAAGCATACAAATCAAACAATGTAAGCAAGTAAAGGTGATCTAGCCCTAAGGTAACCCCACTTTAAGACAGGTATCCCCAGCAGAGTTGCCAGTCCTGTGATACAATGGGAGAACTGACTTGAGGGTTTTGTGTTTGTGTTTGCAAATGTTGCGGTTTAGCAAGAGTCGCCACCGACTTTTCTTTTATCCAAAAGGAAAGGTGAAAAAGCACAGGAAAGGCCTTTGAGATGCTTTCTTGAGTTCGGGGGGTAGATTATGAAAAGGGAAGGTATTAGCACCCTTTTCATCCATGGTTTTCCATGGGCTCTTAGTTACTTGCTAGATCACTTGCTTTTGTTTGAAATTGTGCTTTGTGTGTGGTTTTTGAAAGTATTTTTGAAAATGGAACTTCGTAATGGTTCTCGTCTCTATAAGAACGCATACAAAGTGTTTATTTCGAAAATAGTCCAAAGAGGTGTTTGTGAGATGTGTTTTTGAAAGTAATTTTTAAAAGGTGTCTTTGTGATGATTCTCGTCTCTATAAGAACGCATACAAAGTGTTGTCTTTTGAAAATGTTTCAAATGAGGGTGTTGGTGTAAAAATGTTTTTGTTGTGAGCAAGCGAGTAACTAAGAGCAAACCTACCTACTCAAAAGGTCTTAGATGTTCTTTTCCTCCTCCTTTAGATGTTGTTATCTTACCATTGATTTGGTAAGAAGCCCCATCGTTGGATGTGAAGGGACGAGCGTTGGGTCATCGTATGACCATGATAACAATGTTGTGAGATGACTTAGCACTTTTATTTAGGGACTAAGATCATTTTAAAAGGAAACTTTGATAGCGTTATCGAGGGACTATGATCTTTTATTTTTCGATTCATTTGTGCTAAGACATCCCACATGCCTAACATGGCCGTTTTTAGGCAACAAGTGAGATTACCCTAAGGGTGTATGTGTGCAAAGTGTGTTTGATTGCATGCATTTGTCTTTGATTTCTTGGTGGTTTACTTGTTTGATTTTATCTTGCCATACACACCCTAGTTATTATACAGTATAAGGAAAACAATAAATTACAGAAATGTAAAGTCCTACGCTATTACAATATTTAGGGGATGGGGGTACATATTTATGAATGGGGATTGCAAAGAATTTAAGTCCTAATTATCTATTACAACCATATTGAAATTCATAATATAAGAATGGAATGGACTTGTTTAGAAAATGCTTTTGTCTTAGGGAAATAAATTAAAAGGAAAATATTGTATGTCTTTTTATGTTAATATAAAAAAAGATGAAAAGGAAAATAAATGCAAAATAGAAAACAAGCCTGTTGCTGCAAACAAAGAAACAAGGATCATAAGTTCTGAATCCAGACGCGTGACTCAGCAGGAAACGTTAGTGGGATCAGAAGTTCTGGATTGGTAAACTCTGAGGTCTTGCAAAAAACGTCAGAGGGAAAGGGAACAAAGGTTCTGGATGGATACACTCTGAAGTCCTGCAAAAACGTTAGAGGGAAAACACAGAGGTTCTGGGTGGTGTCCAACCTGTGAACCAAAAGTCAGAAGTTCTATATTACATTGAAACAGTGAGTAAACGTCAGCAAATCAGTGTATTTGACATGTAAAGAGAATTCAGAAGTTTTATGCTGTGTTGAGATTGTGAGTGAACATCAGAAGTTCAATATTGTGCTGAGCCAGTTGGTGAACATCAGAAGTCCAGTGTGTGTTAACAGTGAGAAAGATCATGGAAGTTCTGTGTGTTAAAAAAGTGAAGAGAACTCAAGTTCTGCGTGCTTAAACAGTGAGAAAATCCTAGAAGTCCTGTGTGTTAAAATGATGAGTGAAAAACAGAAGTTCTGTGTTACATTTCAGCTCTTAATCAGCACAACAACAATTTATTCAATTCAGGAAATCAGAATGATCACAACACAACAAATCATGGAAGTTCCAATCCTAAGTCTGAGCCTAGCATTATTCTAGAAGTTCTGATCCACAGTTTTCTATTTAAGCAATGATATGTACAACATTAATGCTATGATATTTACATGTTGATGATGTTCAGAATGAAAAGCAAGTAAAGTCAGAAATACATACCTGGAGCGTGCTTGGAGCTTTGAGTGGCTGCCTTTGGATGTTCTGAGTCAGCAAGAGAGACAGAAGAGTGGTTGTGTTCTTGGGTTCAAAGGTAAGAACAAAGGTTTGTTTTTTATGTATGAGAAATCTGTATTTTTATGAAGATTTTACAACTTCCTTTTCTCTCTTTTAGCCAATCTCTCTCTTCAAAAGCCAACCTCTAGCCCCTTGAACGTATGATGGAGCCAAGTATTTATAGATGAATTTGTTGTGATTTTTTTTGGGGTGGGGGGGGGGGGGGGGGGGGTTGGCGGCGAAACAAATGGGATTTGAACCTGTTTTGGCATCCTGTTCCTTCGCTTTTTCATCACAGTTCTCGTATGCTAGTTTAATGTAATCAAGGGATGCAGGCGTAGACTGAACTTAGCTGTTGGTTATAGGTTTGCAGCAGGTTGTATAAACAAGTTTTTTGGGATTTGGTCAAGTTCTGATCACATCGTTAAAATAGCCTTCATGTGCTAAAGCATTGCATATTTAATTTATATTGCATATTGTTTATTCAAATACTTGTACAAATTCGATTTGGTTGTAATAGCTTAATTAGATTTATATTATTGCAAATTCCCATTCATAATTTGTATTCCCCCCTCCCATAAAATGTTGTAATAGCGTAGTAATCTTTAAATTACGCAATTTACCGCTTTTACATACCATGCTAGTAATTAGGGTTTGAATGGCAAGATAAAAACAAATCAAACAGAAAACCCTAATCAAAGACAAAATAAAGCATGCAAATAACACATTTAAACACAAGCACCCTTAGGGTTTCTACACTTGGTTGCCTTATACAAAATAGCCATATTACGCATGCGAAGTATCTTGGCAAAACAAACAAATATAAGATCATAGTCCCTCGATGACGCTATTCTAAGTTGCCTTACAAAATGATCTTAGTCCCTCAAAAAATGCTAAGATACTTTACAACATTGCTAATCATGGTTATACGATGACCCATGCCCGTCCCATTTGCATCCAAAGATAGGGTTTCTTACCAAGTCAATAGTAAGACAACAATGTCAAAGGAATAGAAAATGAACAAGAAAGACATTTGAGTAGGTAGATTAATTCTAGTTACTTGCTCCATTTCGAAACAACTATCCTTGCTATTTTCCAAAACAAACACACACATTTCAAAAACATCTTACAAAAATTGAAAACATTTTCAAAAAGACAAACATCTTTGTATACATTCTCACGAACGAGAATCATTACAAAGATCTCCTAAACAATGGTCACTTTTACAAAATACTTTCAAAAACCACACAAAACACAATTTCAAACAAAATCAAGTGATTTAGCAAGTAACTAAGAGCCCATGGAAAACCATGGATGAAAAGGGTGCTAATACCTTCCTTTTTCATAATCTACCCCCCGAACTCAAGAGACAATCTCAAAGGTCTTTCCTGTGCTTTTTCACCTTTCCTTTTAGATAAAAGAAAAGTCGGTGGCGACTCTTGCTAACAGCAACATTTGCGATAAAACGCAAAACCTTCAAGTCAGTTCTCCCACCGTACCACACTCTCCAAATGGAATCTTTAAGCCCAATCTCGATATAATCAACAAACAATTTTACTTCATGCACAAGCGAGTGCAAATTTTTGGGCACTTAAGTGTTCAATCCTCTTCTACCTTCAAGTCAAGAATGGAGGACAAGCCAATCTAACTCTTCAGGTTTAAGAAGATTGAATAGGGGCAGCTATTGTACCCCAAAATTTTCTCTCCCTTTTCTTCAAGACATTTCCCATAAAAGATCTCAAATGCTCAAGAGTTGATCAGACAAGCTCACCTCCTAAGCACTGAGATCACAAATTAGGGTTTTGGGTTTCTCAAGGGCAATTGGACTTTTGATGCCTCAAATGACTTTAATGGTTCATTATAGGTCTCCAAGATTACTCATACCAAATTTCAAGTCTTGCACCACAAATTTGCTCAGTCAATTGCTCAAATGACTTAAAATCAACTGTATTGGGTAAAAAGTAAAATATGGTCAACATACAGTCAAAATTCATGATTTTTGGCGATCATCAACATTTTGAAGTGATACTTATCAATTGACCAAGGGTTGATCATAAATCCTCAATTAAAGCATTCAAATCATCAAAGGGGCAAAATTGTTTAAATTAGGGTTTTGACTGAGAATGACTGATCATTGACTTTTGACCTAGTACATGAGTTAATGGCTTGAAAAATGATCTCAAGGAATAAAACACAACATAGTGACCTAATTTCCTGGCTCAAATCATTTCTCAAGATAAAAGGATTGATAGTTGAAATTTGGATCAACTGATGATAAGTCAACTGATACACAAAAAGTCAAACTTTGACTTTTTGGTCAACATTGAATTTCAAAGACCAAGATTCATTAAGATATTAAAAAATATCAAACTTGATCTTCAAGCATCAATAAAGTCAAGAAAAGTCCACAAAAAGTCAAAGTTTCCAATACTTAGAAAAATTCTAAGTGTTTTTTACCTTGATAATTTCACTACTTCATGACCATTTTTCACCAAGATGCAAGATGGTTCAAGGAAAACTTTCAACATGAAAGTTGTAGATCTTGATGAATCCTATAACGTTTTCCTAGAGGGTTGATGTCCAAAAAATTCTTAGATTTGAAGATATAGGCTCATGAAGTCATGACATTTTTATATAAACACTTAGTGAAATTTTCAACAAGTTTACGCAGATATTTGTCCTAACTTCTTGGCCAATTTTCATCAAGTTCCAAGTTGATTTATCCAAAGTGGTAAACATGAAGGTTGTATACAATGTTTCTAGCTGTCTAAAATGTCCAAAAACTTGAAGAGATCGTGCTTGAGCTAGAAGTTTCCAAGAGAAGAAGATGGCATCACAAACTTGAATTTTAGGTCATTTTGTGATGAACCTTATGATCCAATCTTTAAGCATGCTGCATAATCTTGCTTTACAGTCCTTCAAACTTTCAAATCACTCAATAGTTAAATGTTTACATAACTTATTGATCCATTGTCCAAGCATTTGAATCATTGTCCAAGTGATTTTTCTATTAATGGAAAAAAGTTCACACTTCCATTCTGGAAAAGTGACTTTAATCACAATGTCAACTTCCTTGAGCCCATACATTGATGCTTCTTATTCCAAAACATTTCAAAGCCATAAGCAAGAATCTACAAGCCTGTCAACCACCCTACAAGCCCATGTACTATGCATTGAAACCATGATTTTCAAGATTACTTCAAAATCAAGTCACATAACCATAACATGTGATCTTTTATTTTTGATCACTAGAACCTTCAAAACCTTTCCGCTATAAATAGAGAAGCTACTTACAAGCCATAGGACGAATTCACAATCCTTGAAACACTCACAAACTCCCTGAAATTAGATTTTTCATCCAAAGCTCCATTGTTTGCCATTTCTGAATTTGAACACCAAACTCACAATCCACTCATGTGTTTTCACTCTAAATCAATCACAAAGCTTCCATACCTTACTTAGAAACTATCCAAGACCTTGCTTCACAATTGTAACACCATTTGCACCATCCTCCATTTCCAAAAACAGCCACCTGCAACTTGACTTCTCCAGAAAGATTCAGGCACTTTCAGCACGATGTAAGCATTACAATAGCTTCCTAGGAGTTCAGTGAAGCTATCCAAATCATCACAACACCTCCAAGAGTGCTCAAACTCCAAACACGATTTCCATTTTTGTGGTAGTTTTCTCAACTTTGAACTCTCTATACAAGCATCATTAATGGTTACTTTGTGAATAAAAAATGTAGACATCAATGCCCTGAAGCTAACCATACCTTTAGTTTTCATTTATGTTGCCTGAGTGATGCGAATTTTGAAGTTAAACTTTCTGAAAAAATTAGGGATCATTTGGTACCAACAAAAATTCATGTTTATCTTTGATT
Source organism: Vicia faba (assembly GCA_948472305.1). Taxonomy (NCBI): domain Eukaryota; kingdom Viridiplantae; phylum Streptophyta; class Magnoliopsida; order Fabales; family Fabaceae; genus Vicia; species Vicia faba. The sequence continues at coordinate 1,266,668,143 of OX451738.1, forward strand.
TATAGCTTTAGTTATTTACATGGTTGAATTCGTGGTGAAAAATGTAGCAACTTTCATGTTTACATTTTTTAAAATGGTTGAGAAATGAGCAAGTTTAAAAATTCAAAAATAGTGTTGAAGAGGCTGGCGCGAGGAAGAAGATGAAGTGTATTCAGGGTTGAGTTTATTTTAAATTTAGTGCAAGTTTTATTACTACCAGATGTAACATCCACCCTAGTGGTAGAGAAGCGCACTGTTGTACCCCAAAATTTGCCCTCCCATATTTCTCAAAACATTTCAAGAAAAATTCACAAGTCCAACCTGGCGCGTCATATTTAGGTATTCTTTCGCCAAGATATCTCTGATAACGTATTCTCAAATTCAGGTTCGGCTCAAGAGTCAATTCTTTAAAGAAGGTATCCGAATGTGTGAGTTTTCTCGAAGAAATATGGTGAAAAAGTGTGCTGAAAGTGCAGTTTTTACGCGCTAAAAAATTCATAACTTGAAGATCGTGGCTCGTTTTGAACCCGTTCCAGTGGCCAAAATTCCGTCTTGACATTATCTACGTTTTCATCTCTCACGGCTGGAAGCCAATTTCGATCATAAGGTCTTCAAAAATGTGGATTTATCAAGTATATTCATACAGAAAATTTGTGACAAGTTTATTTGCGTCATGTTCAGAAAATCATAACTTGGTCGATTTTCATCGTATCGAGCTGGTTCCGGTGCCAAAATTTCACAAATTGAGTTGGCTACATTTTCACAGAAGGTATTGAGTTCAAACGGTATTCAAAAGGCCTTCGTTTTTTGCTCAGAGTGCGTGACACGCTGAAAATCCTGAATGCTGAATATTATTTCATCTGGGCCGAAACTTCGAAAATTCATAACTCGGTCAATTTTTATCGGATTGGACTCATATTTTTACACAAGGTTACTGACTCATAGATCTACAACTTTTCTTCAAAAGTCGAGACCAAATTATGCACTGATCAATACCAGTTTTTTATTGAAGAACGTGTCAGAGTCGACACTGAAGCCTAAAATAAGTTTGTCTGAGCTGAAACTTCAAAAATTCATAACTAATTCACCGTTTATCCGATTGAGTCGATTTTCGGTCAGGAGTTAGTTCTCGATGTCGGCTACATTTTGTTTTCACATTTCAACTTCAAAAAATGCACTTAAGTCCCTGCGATTTAACCTGGAAAGTGACGAATTCAAGTGAATATTGGAGGCCCAATTGCACATTCAAAGCCCATTTGCTTACCCTAATTTTCATTATATAATCACCTTCTTTTCACACAAACCGGAGAGGAGGAAAAGAGAGAAAAAACCTTGCCACAACACTGTTAGAATATCAAACTCTTTCAAGAACCCTAAAACCTTGAAATCCTTATTACAAATCCCTCTCTCACTACAAACAAGCCATCACAGTTACAAACCAACACCTCACTACTTCTTCAGTAAGGGTAAGGCTGGCTTGATCTCCATGATCCTAATTTTCCAGTAAGGCATAAAAGCATTCAGGCCACTGATTTTCCAGTAAGGGTAAGATTGATTTGATCTCCATGATCAAAAGGGTATAATCATTCATACATGTCATATTGTGCCTAAACATTAAATTTCTTCATATATTGGCTTTATTTGCATTTTATGATTTTATTTAATGTGTTCGTGAGATTCAACTGCAGATTTAGACAGGATCCCAGGTTCATTAAGGAACGTTGAGGCCAAAAGCCAAATGGCCAAAAGCCAAAAGCCAAATGACCAAAGTAGAAAAACTTATGCATGACATCAATACATGGCGAGACAGACATCCTGAGAAGATTAAGGAACGTTGAGGCCAAAACGCAAATGGCCAAAAGCCAAAAACCAAATGGCCAAAGTAGAACAACTTATGCATGATGAAGCCAGAACACAAATGGCCAAACCACTCCAATTCACCTCCAAAAAGGGGACAGAAACCCCCCAAGGTATTGTATTTTCTTTCTTTTCCTTATTTTATTTATTTCAATTATTTCTTTTTTTAATTAATTCCTTTAATTTAACTTATTTTCATAAAATATAAAAAATAGTAAAAAACAGAAAACTCATAAAAATCAAAATATATTTATTTAATTAATATTTTTTGTAAATAAATTTCACTAATAATTAATTATTTATTTTTATAAATCAAAATTGCATGTAAATAATTAGATTAATTTTAGGTTTAATTTTAACATGTTTTTCTTAATAAATAAAAAAAATTAGAATTAGGGTTAATATTTTAATTTCATTTAATCTTTCTCATAAAAATACATAAAAAACATAAATACCAAAAACTCAAAAAAAAAAAAAATAATTTCTTTTTTCTCTTTAATTTCATTAGTTTAATCATTTAATTTAATTTCATTAAAAAGGGTCCAACGCCCTCGTTTCCGATCTTAATTCAATTCGCACATTTACTTTCTTTTCGTATAATTATTTATGTACCTCTCCCAAAGCCGTGTAAACTTAATTTCTCGCACTTTCCATTATTTCTTTATTTTCTGTCAAATCGGGTCCTGGAAATTTCGGCGATGTGGACCCGCGCCTTTGTAATAGTTTAGAACTTTTATATTCCGCAACTTTTTAACTGTTAAATAAATGCATGCAAGAATAAATGATAAAATAAAAACAAACGCATAGATCACTTTGACATGAACAAGATAAATAATTGAACATGACACACAAATCACACACCACCCCTAGGGTACGCCTCACTGTTGCCTTGCCTCTCAAAAGGTGATCGTCGAGTAGAGGATGTCTTAGTAAGTCTTCATGATCCGGGAACCTGGCATGAGGGTAGCTTCTAAGGTGTCTTCCCATTGCTCTGGTGATCACCATGTCCCGAACCTCGAATTGACCCGAACACCTCCAACGGTGGTGCTACCTACCTCTCAATGGTGGGATGGCACTACTTTAAAGGACATTTACACAGACGAATTCCTTAGGGTAGGTAGACGACTCTAGATACTTGCTCTAATTTCAAAACAAAAATTCAACAAATACTTTTCGCACCTACACTTTTCAAAAAGCTTTCGAAAGCAACTTTTCAAACACTCTTGAGGACCGATACAAGAGTCGAACTGAAATTTTCAAAGAAACTTTTTAAAACCCACAGTTGAAAAGCAAACAAACCATTTTTGAAAACACAAATGAGCAAGTATCTAAGAGCCCATGGATAACCATGGATATAAAGGGTGCTAACACCTTCCCTTTCTATAACCTACCTCCCGAACCGAGAGCAATCTCTTTAAGGAATTTTTCTGTGCTTTTGTCCTTTCCATTTGGAGAAAATAAAAGACGGTGGCGACTCTTGCTTCCGCGGCATTTCGCGAACCAGCGTTAAAACAGTCAGTTCCAGATCCACCAATGACAGAACTGGCGACTCTGCTGGGGACTTCTTCTTAAAGTGAGGTGTACCTTAGGGTAGTTCATAACTGTGTTTTCAATTGTATTGACTTGCTTGCTTTACTATTGTGGGTTGCATGGGAGTTACATAGATCCTAACCCGGATCTGGGATACCCTGTTTAGGTAGCATAAGCTGTGAGGGACCTATCCGGCGTAGACCGACACGGGTGAAGCAGTGGCTACATTGGTGTGGCACCTTGGTCTGTACCGATATCCCTTGTGTTGCAACGAGGAGAATATGGGTCTTCTAAGGAGTCATTAAGCACCAACAACCTTAGAACCTTAAATGACACAACCTGGCCATTAGAACAGTAGCAGTATGGTACGCCCATTGAGGCTAAACTCTCGTGATGGTTCTGGCCGCAAGAAAACATTGCGATGCTGGAGTTATGACCGATTGAGGGTAGTCAATGATATTGGGATCCTCTAAGAACCCGGTTACTTTGATAGGACAGGTATGAACCAACAAACTGAAAGAGGGTAGTACCTAGACCTCATGCTGGCCTTAAACTCTAAGGGCTTTCTCTTGTGTGACTTGTGTGCCTTCGTACTTGACTACTTGCATGCTTTATCTGACACATGAACTATTTGCAGGGACCCATGACAGGGCTTACTAAGTTTCTTGCAGGTTTTTGTTTTAGTCCTTAGCTAGGACTCATAACAGGGCTTACTAAGTTTCTTGCAGGTTTTTGTTTTAGTCCTTAACTAGGACTCATAACAGGGTTTACTGAGTTTGCTTGCAGGTTTTGTTTATGGTCCTTAATAGGGACTTATAACAAGGTTTACCCATATTACCCCATGCATCATGACATCATACCATTGCATGCATCCCACATAAAAGCTAATCCATTTCAAGGACCTCAAGGGCTTGTGATGCAGGTCATGATGAATCAAACGTCTAGAAAGGGGCAAAGAGGATTTATTTTCCTCTAGCCAAAGTTGTCAGAGGCTATGACCCACTTGATATGGTGAGCTTTGACTCCTGAAGAAGGTTCCCCTAGCCAAGGTTGTTTGGAAAGCAAAATAAGGTTGATGACTTGAGTCAGGGGCTATGACCCACTGGATATGGTGAGCCTTTGACCCTTGACGAAGGAATCTCAACAAATATGAAGTTCTTTCAATCAAGCTACCGAATCCAAATGCTAACAAATTTTCTTGTTTACCCCGCGAGGTCCTTGAAAACATTACATGCATGTCATACTCATCATTGCATAACAGGTATCCTTGTTGCAGGTCACTTACCTTTCTCGCTGTTTATTTCAGCAATGGCTTCACAACAAGATAACCAGGACCTTCACGCTTAAGAGACTCAGTTCAGGGAAATCTTCCTAGGTCTATCCAAGGGGCAGGAAGAGTTGAGGACACTCCTCATGGGGAATCTGATCAGAAAGAGTCCTGAAAATGACAAGGACGAACAGCTGAAACGTCTACAAGCTGAGGTAGACACATTGAAAACCCAGATGCTGGGGCAAAGGGCCCTCATTCAAGGTTTAGCTCAGGAGCAAGGAGAGCTGAGAGCCATGATCAGCCAACTTCCTCAAGGCATGAAGCAACCAGCCCAAATCAGGGACCAGGTCATAGAACAGCTTCCAAGAAGGCAAAGGTCGGGTCCAATGAATAGACCTCTCCGAGTTGCTACTACTTCTCAGGTCCAACAACGACCGCGCCAAGAACAGCGGGTTGATCAGAACAGGTCGGACGAGCCTAAGAGACAATTCACCTACATCAACATGTCATGGTCACGAGCTTTGCAGCACATGTTAAGGATGAACCTGATTGCGGTGATCAACCCTTCTGCAAATCCAAAGACTTCCTCTCCAAATTACAACCCAGAAGCAAGGTGCGCTTACCATTCTGGTAGCCCGGGGCACGATACTGAGGATTGTTGGGCACTAAAGTACAAGATTCAGAACATGATCGATGCTAAAGAGATCGAGTTCGAGCCCGCCGAGACTCCCAATGTGATCACTGCTCCCTTTCTAAAACATGGCTAGGATTGAGAAATTTTTGTTCATTCGAATGTTCAAGTTGCAATTTTCTTTTGTTCAAACATTTACTCATGTTAAACATTGTTATTTCATTAATGCATCGCATATGTCTGTTCTGAAACAATATATTCGTATTCACTAAATGCAAATTATTTTCATATTTTTTCTGATGATCAACTCTTAATTAATAATTCTAAGCCTCTTGAGGGAGGATGACGAAAACGATACCATAATCTACAGTATGCTTTTGAAAAGACCCCGCTGATGAGGTACAGGCATTGTTTCAATCCCTAAACACTGGAGTTATAAGGATGATAATCCCTCGTCAACCCCTCTGAGCCAAAGAAGTAGGAGTTTTTCTTTTCGAAATTTAAAACCCTTAATCATAACCTGAGGCAGGGTAGTCTCTCAGTTGATCCAAGTGCATAACGAATGGCACCAAAGAAGTCCTTACAAAACGAAGAAAGACAGTGATGGTTCCGAATAATCAATAAAGAAAGGCAGTCATTACCAAAATCAAAAAGCCCATTAAGTCAAAACCCATGAAGGAGACTTACAAAACTGGGGCATCCCGCTGACTGTAACCACCAAAAACAGTTCAGGCAAAAATAGGGATCATAAAATCAAAAAGAAAGAGGTCCTACAAACCCTCAACAAAAAAGGAATGTCTGCCTATTCAAAATAAGTTATCAATATCCGAATCATCACCGGAAAATCAGAGCAAAGACTCAAACAAGGTCTAACGTATGATCAACTGAGTTTAGGTTTGGAGAACATCACGAAGAGCGGGTGGGTACAAATAAAATTTGAGCCTTTATCCTTTGTTTCTTAAACCGTGAACCAAGCCACGTTATAACCCTTAAAAGTCCTAGCTGAAGCATGGGTTAGTTCGAAAGCATACTGTTACGAAAGGTATCCTGACTCCTTAAGGCTTGCGGTAAAATAACGAGTTGACATCACGTTTTACAAACATTCACTTGTTTTATGAAAAAAAGAATGCATTTTCAAAATCTTCAAGACAGACATAGGCTTTGCATTTTTAACATAACTTTGTTTGCATATGACTTTTGTTTGAACAACATAGAAATTCGCACGACGAATGCCTAATGAACAGAAGTACTTCCAATCAAGGGGCATGGCATGATCATGGTCCGTTATCTGGGGCAGTCCAATCAAGATTCGGAGAATCTCTCAAAAGCCAAACAGTAGGGGCAAATCTCTGCCTGAGTCACTTGGGGCACTCCAGCAACGAATCTTGCACGATCAGACACCTTCTGGTAATATGGCAACACAAGCAGCCAGGGGCACCTCCCTGCATTCTAAGAGCATGGGCATAGTCGAAAAAAAATACTACGCATAATCAAAGACCCGCTAGGTTGACACACCTAGGCAAAAATAAGGGCTTCCCGGCGAACCAAAAGGGTTCGGGCAAAAATAAGGGATGAAATGAAAAAAATCTATACACCCGGCAAGTCGAAAACCTGAAAAGGCGGCTTGGGCAAAAATGGGTATCCTGGTGGACTGAAAACCCGAAAGGGCGGTCCAGGCAAAAGTTAGGGATCAAAGCGTACGACTATGTCCTGTCATCTTGTCACCTGCCTACCTGAAGAAAGTTTGACCCTCAACAATTATCAGCATCCCACAGGTGCCTCCCCCATAGAAACAGGGGCAATAATGGGTGGTCTAAGCAATCTGATTGTTTCTGTCCTCCAAGGTATCAAGGTAGGTTCCGTGGAAGAACATAACCAATACAGTTCAATACTTCCCCAGGAGAGTCCAACCCAGTTCCCCAAGAAAGTTGGAATTCATCTCCTCAAGCAGTAAGCTTATCCCCAGTAGATTCTGGAAGCTTATCCCCGCGGAGCACGAACGCGTCCCCCGGCTTTATTCAAAGAGTTATTTCCTTACCAGGGTATAACTGGGTTATCCTCAGCCAAAAGCCACGGAGAGATCGCCCTCGGCGAAGTCTTCTTATCCCCAGTGAAGTTTATCAACACTTCCAACACAACAATGGTATCCCCAGCGAAGTTACCATCAACATTTCAGCAAAGTACCTCTTTCCCCACATAATATTGTTCCCCAGCAAGATCGTTAGAGTACTTTTCTCCCTGCAGAGTAATCTATTCGCCAAGTTTATTCCCCAACGGAGTTATCTTCTCCTACTGGTATTCTTGCAACTATCATCCCCAGCGGAAGCAAAATCTATTCTTCAACACCAGCCCAGGAGTTAACTGCCTGGCACCCGTCAAGGATTTATTTTCTTAGACAAAAATACATTCATGAACATTACATCTTCATACATTATAGCATGCATATGCATCATACTACACGAATCTCATCAATTTTGAGGACATCCTGAAATCATACAGTTCATGCATTATGACCTTGCATACAACTGATGCTTTACCTTTTCAGGAAAGGTCAATACAAAGACGATTACTATCAACTATCGCAACTCTTTCTAGATATAGTTCAGATGTGAACCAGATATGGCGACGTTCTGATACTTCTTCCAGATTTCCTTCTAGATATAGTTCAGATGTGACCCAGATATGGCAACATTCTGATACTTCTTCCAGATTTCCTTCTAGATATAGTTCAGATGTGACCCAGATATGGCAACGTTCTGATACTTCTTCCAGATTTCCTTCTAGATATAGTTCAGATGTGACCCAGATATGGCAACGTTCTGATACTTCTTCCAGATTTCCTTCTAGATATAGTTCAGATGTGACCCAGATATGGCGACGTTCTGATACTTCTTCCAGATTTCCTTCCAGATATGGTTCGGATGTAACCCAGGCATGGCGACGTTCTGACACTTATTCCAGTTGAAGATTTCAAGACCTAGACCGGTTCAGTTAAATCGACTCTAAGATTTTTCTGTTTCTTATCCAGTCAAAGGCCTTCTCTAGTCCAGCTAAATCGACCCCTAACAGATTTTCCTGATAAAGACTCAGTAGAAGTTATCCAAGATTCTCTCAATGATTGCTGTTGAGGTTGTAGTCGCCTATGGTTCTCTCCCCGATACTGCGGAGGTAGTAATCATCCCAAGTTTCTCTCAACGATTGCTGTTGAGGTTGAAGTTATCCAAGATTCTCTCAATGATTGCTGTTGAGGTTGTAGTCGCCTATGGTTCTCTCCCCGATACCGCGGAGGTAGTAATCATCCCAAGTTTCTCTCAACGATTGTTGTTGAGGTTGAAGTTATCCAAGATTCTCTCAATGATTGCTGTTGAGGTTGTAGTCGCCTTTGGTTCTCTCCCTGATACTGCGGAGGTAGTAATCATCCCAAGTTTCTCTCAACGATTGCTGTTGAGGTTGAAGTTATCCAAGATTCTCTCAATGATTGCTGTTGAGGTTGTAGTCGCCTATGGTTCTCTCCCCGATACTGCGGAGGTAGTAATCATCCCAAGTTTCTCTCAACGATTGCTGTTGAGGTTGAAGTTATCCAAGATTCTCTCAATGATTGCTGTTGAGGTTGTAGTCGCCTATGGTTCTCTCCCCGATACTGCGGAGGTAGTAATCATCCCAAGTTTCTCTCAATGATTGCTGTTGAGGTTGAAGTTATCCAAGATTTTCTCAACGATTGCTGTTGAGGTTAAAGTCATCCAAGGTTCTCTCACCGTTCCTGTTGAGGTAGTAACCATCCCTGGTTCATTCATCACCATTTGAAGCTCCAGATTCAGCTCCTGTAACCAGTCAGGACACATCTATACAAAGAGTTTGAAGACCAGCTCCTGTAACAGGTCAGGTAATCTTTTTTCTTTTGCAGGTACGCAAGTTCTTGCTAAGGAATCTCTTACGCGATCTACATCCAGATGGCATCTATAAGCCCATCCACCTATCCATCATCTCCAAATGGCATCCATAAGCCCATTCCCCACATCACACTGCTATTATGTGAGCGCAAATTTCTGGGCACTCTAGTGTTCAATCATCTTCCACCTTCGGATTACGAAAGGCATGTCAGCCAATCTGCATCCTCAGGTCTAAGAAGATTAAACAGGGGCAACTGTTGTACCCCAAAATTTTCCCTCCCATATTTCTCAAAACATTTCAAGAAAAATTCACAAGTCCAACCTGGCGCGTCATATTCAGGTATTCTTTCGCCAAGATATCTCTGATAACGTATTCTCAAATTCAGGTTCGGCTCAAGAGTCAATTCTTTAAAGAAGGTATCCGAATGTGTGAGTTTTCTCGAAGAAATATGGTGAAAAAGTGTGCTGAAAGTGCAGTTTTTACGCGCTAAAAAATTCATAACTTTAAGATCGTGGCTCGTTTTGAACCCGTTCCGGTGGCCAAAATTCCGTCTTCACATTATCTACGTTTTCATCTCTCACGGCTGGAAGCCAATTTCGATCATAAGGTCTTCAAAAATGTGGATTTATCAAGTATTTTCATACAGAAAATTTGTGACAGAAGTTTATTTGCGTCATGTTCAGAAAATCATAACTTGGTCGATTTTCATCGTATCGAGCTGGTTCCGGTGCCAAAATTTCACAAATTGAGTTGACTACATTTTCACAGAAGGTATTGAGTTCAAACGGTATTCAAAAGGCATTCGTTTTTTGCTCAGAGTGCGTGATACGATGAAAATCCTGAATGCTGAATATTATTTCATCTGGGCCGAAACTTCGAAAATTCATAACTCGGTCAATTTTTATCGGATTGGACTCATATTTTTACACAAGGTTACTGACTCATAGATCTACAACTTTGCTTCAAAAGTCGAGACCAAATTATGCACTGATCAATACCAGTTTTTTATTGAAGAACGCGTCAGAGTCGACACTGAAGCCCAAAATAAGTTTGTCTGAGCTGAAACTTCAAAAATTCATAACTAATTCACCGTTTATCCGATTGAGTCGATTTTCGGACAGGAGTTAGTTCTCGATGTCGGCTACATTTTGTTTTCACATTTCAACTTCAAAAAATGCACTTAAGTCCCTGCGATTTAACCTGGAAAGTGACGAATTCAAGTGAATATTGGAGGCCCAATTGCACATTCAAAGCCCATTTGCTTTACCCTAATTTTCATTATATAATCACCTTCTTTTCACACAAACCGGAGAGGAGGAAAAGAGAGAAAAAACCTTGCCACAACACTGTTAGAATATCAAACTCTTTCAAGAACCCTAAAACCTTGAAATCCTTATTACAAATCCCTCTCTCACTACAAACAAGCCATCACAGTTACAAACCAACACCTCACTACTTCTTCAGTAAGGGTAAGGCTGGCTTGATCTCCATGATCCTAATTTTCCAGTAAGGCATAAAAGCATTCAGGCCACTGATTTTCCAGTAAGGGTAAGATTGGTTTGATCTCCATGATCAAAAGGGTATAATCATTCATACATGCCATATTGTGCCTAAACATTAAATTTCTTCATATATTGGCTTTATTTGCATTTTATGATTTTATTTAATGTGTTCGTGAGATTCAACTGCAGATTTAGACAGGATCCCATGTTCATTAAGGAACGTTGAGGCCAAAAGCCAAATGGCCAAAAGCCAAAAGCCAAATGGTCAAAGTAGAAAAACTTATGCATGACACCAATACATGGCGAGACAGACATCCTGAGAAGATTAAGGAACGTTGAGGCCAAAACGCAAATGACCAAAAGCCAAAAGCCAAATGGCCAAAGTAGAACAACTTATGCATGATGAGGCCAGAACACAAATGGCCAAACCACTCCAATTCACCTCCAAAAAGGGGACATAAACCCCCCAAGGTATTGTATTTTCTTTCTTTTCCTTATTTTATTTATTTCAATTATTTCTTTTTTTAATTAATTCCTTTAATTTAACTTATTTTCATAAAATATAAAAAATAGTAAAAAACAGAAAAGTCATAAAAATCAAAATATATTTATTTAATTAATATTTTTTGTAAATAAATTTCACTAATAATTAATTATTTATTTTTATAAATCAAAATTGCATGTAAATAATTAGATTAATTTTAGGTTTAATTTTAACATGTTTTTCTTAATAAATAAAAAAAAATTAGAATTAGGGTTAATATTTTAATTTCATTTAATCTTTCTCATAAAAATACATAAAAAACATAAATACCAAAACTCAAAAAAAATAATAATTTCTTTTTTCTCTTTAATTTCATTAGTTTAATCATTTAATTTAATTTCATTAAAAAGGGTCCAACGCCCTCGTTTCCGATCTTAATTCAATTCGCACATTTACTTTTTTTTCGTATAATTATTTATGTACCTCTCCCAAAGCCGTGTAAACTTAATTTCTCGCACTTTCCATTATTTCTTTATTTTCTGTCAAATCGGGTCCTGGAAATTTCGGCGATGTGGACCCGCGCCTTTGTAATAGTTTAGAACTTTTATATTTCGCAACTTTTTAACTGTTAAATAAATGCATGCAAGAATAAATGATAAAATAAAAACAAACGCATAGATCACTTTGACATGAACAAGATAAATAATTGAACATGACACACAAATCACACACCACCCCTAGGGTACGCCTCACTGTTGCCTTGCCTCTCGAAAGGTGATCGTCGAGTAGAGGATGTCTTAGTAAGTCTTCATGATCCGGGAACCTGGCATGAGGGTAGCTTCTAAGGTGTCTTCCCATTGCTTTGGTGATCACCATGTCCCGAACCTCGAATTGACCCGAACACCTCCAACGGTGGTGCTACCTACCTCTCAATGGTGGGATGGCACTACTTTAAAGGACATTTACACAGACGAATTCCTTAGGGTAGGTAGACGACTCTAGATACTTGCTTTAATTTCAAAACAAAAATTCAACAAATACTTTTCGCACCTACACTTTTCAAAAAGCTTTCGAAAGCAACTTTTCAAACACTCTTGAGGACCGATACAAGAGTCGAACTGAAATTTTCAAAGAAACTTTTTAAAACCCACAGTTGAAAAGCAAACAAACCATTTTTGAAAACACAAATGAGCAAGTATCTAAGAGCCCATGGATAACCATGGATAGAAAGGGTGCTAACACGTTCCCTTTCTATAACCTACCTCCCGAACCGAGAGCAATCTCTTTAAGGAATTTTTCTGTGCTTTTGTCCTTTCCATTTGGAGAAAATAAAAGACGGTGGCGACTCTTGCTTCCGCGACATTTCGCGAACCAGCGTTAAAACAGTTAGTTCCAGATCCACCGATGACACGCACGCTATGGCATTTGTGTATAGGGACATGGGTTCGATCTCCCGTGGTACCCTTTTATTTGTTTCACATTTTCTTATTTCAGGTTCTATGCATACAAGCCACGCACGCGTACCATGCGCCTCTCTCCATCACCATCTGATCATTGCATGATTGAATCTAACGCACCACATGAGTAGGTTCATGGCACATCACCACAAGCCAGGAAAAATGGGATCATAAACAGGCGTTGGACTTTGTTTTGGGCCTGATTGAACTGCTTTCATACACCTCCCTCTTTACTTCTACCACACGCCCATTTTCCATTTTTATTTTCTATCTGTTTCAAACAAAAAAACATACTTGGGCCCTTTTTGCTAATTCTTAATCCCCATTTTACTCTTTAACACCCAAACTCAATACTTTTTTATATTTTCTTATTTTTATTTCTTTACTTATCTTTATTTTAACCAAATATATATATATATATATATATATATATATATATATATATATATATATATATATATATATATATATATATATATATATATATATATATATATATATATATATATATATATATATTCTTAAATAATTAAACTAAAAATATTATAATTTAAACATTTTATTTCCTTTTTTTAATTAAGTTAGATTTTATTACTCTTTTTTACATTATAAAAACATTTTCTTTCGAAATTAACATTAACATTCAAATTATTTTCTTAACAAATTATTTAGACTTAGGTTTTATTTTCTTCTTAATTTCAACTAACTTAGATTTTAGGTTTTGTTAAAATTAATTAATTTCTCTTGTAATTAAAACTAGTTTAGTTTGAATAGGTTAATTATCAAATCTTTTCTCCATCAAAAAGCCCTAAAAAACAATTTATTTCTTCCTCATTACATCTTGTGAATTTTATTTATATTCATATTCAATTGTTTGTAACAGTTAATTAGGCTTTATTGCTTTCTTCCCCTACTCACAAACTTGTAACCCTCATTCTCAAAGCGTTGTAATAACGTAGGACATTTAAATTTCGCAATTTATCGCTTTCCTTATTATTGTTTGTTATTAGGGTTTGTATGACAAGATTTAAAATCAAACATTAGACAACCCTAATCTAAGATAAAATACTTAAAATCAATACACTTTCCACACATGTACCTCTAGGGTAACCCACACTTATTGCCTCAGATAAAAACAGTCATGTCCCTCGAACGTGGGATGTTTTAGCAAAGACCCTCGATTAAAAGATCGTAGTCCCTTGATGACCCTTCAATGTTACCTTAGATAAGAAATCTTAGTCCCTTATAACAAATTGCTAAAAAATTCTATAAGTTGCCTTTTATGATTGTACGATGACCCACGCCTGTCCCTCATATCCAATGATATGGCTCTCTACCAATCAATGGTAAAGTAGCACTATCTAAAGGAGGAGGAAAAGAACAAATACTTTTTGAGTAGTTATATTGTTCGTAATTTCTTGCTCACAAACAAAACCATTTCCATACTTCACGCTTTCAAAACACTTTTTAAACATTTTGTATACATTCTCAACGATACGAGAATCATTACAAAATTGCTTCACATTGGCATCTTCAAAAAAATCTTTCCAAACACTGCTTTTCAACAAATATTTTCAAAACCAACACTTTGTATAAATTCTCAATGATACGAGAGTCATTACAAAGTTTTCCTAACTTAGGCGTTTTCAAAAAAAATTTCAAACTTACACAAACACAAAGAATTTTCAAAGTGAGCTAGCAATTAAGAGCCCGTATATAACTACGGATGAAAAGGGTGCTAACACCTTCCCTTTTCATAACCTACCCCTCTAACTCAAGAAAATTCTCAAAAGGTCTTTCCTGTTCATTTCACCCTTTCCGTTATTGGATAAAAGAAAAGTCGGTGGTGACTCTTGCTATCCGCAACATTTACGATAAAACGCAAAACACCCAAGTCAGTTCTCCCACCGTATTACACCGGTGGGCTGAAAAATCGAAAGGGAGGTCCAAGAAAAAGTTATAGATTAAAGCATGCGACTATGTCCAATTGGATCACCCATCTATTTACAACAACATTATTACTGATGTCAAGTTTAAATGGTACAGACCAGTTCAATCAACTTCTTCTGACAACAAGGGATGAGATGCTTGAAGACATAGGGGAAATAACAAAATTGAAACTCGACAGGATCATTTCCACATGGCTGTTTTTTGTGTTTTTATTTGTATCCCTTTTCCTTTTAACGACAATTTCTTCTTACTAGGATTTGTGTCTCCTTGTATAAAACTGTCTGTTTATAGACAATCCTTCTAAATCAAAGTAATCAATTTCAAATTTAAAATTATTTTTACTTTCTCTATTTTGTTTGCAAAAACATCCAATGATTATATTGAATGAACACGTGCATTTGAATATGATTACTATTTACAAATATATGCATGAAAATAGGTTTAACATTAACTAAAGACTCAAGGAGTCGGGATAACGTTCGAAGTTGACCATAAATTACCAGAGAGCAATCTCTTCAGAGTTATATTCACAAGCTAATCCCCATCAGAGTTTATTTCCTCAACACAGTCTACAAGGTTTATTTTCCCAATGGAGTTTATTTTTCTGATATTGCAATTCCCTGACAAGATTCTCTTCTCCGACCGGATATCATTGAATGTTGTCTTCCCCAGAAGAGCTAATACTCATATCCAAAGCCTGGTCAGACAACACAACAGAGGATTATCCATCTCTTTTATCCCCATTTAAGAATTAAATCCTTCAGAAGAACAATGAATTACAGACTCTCCTTGAATGCTTCCATCCCCAAGCAGAAGTCGAACATCCCCAGTGGAATGTCCTCAAACAGAAAGCATAAATCCCCAGTAGAGGCATTTAAAAAAAGCTGAAGAATTACCAGCTCCATCCCCAACAACAATCAGGGATTTATTTTCCCCAGCCAGACATTATTATACAAATCTATTGATACACTCCAATAACATATTTCATCTACACATCATTCACAAAATATCATAACATATGTGTAATACGGTGGGAGAGTTGACTTGGTGTTTTGAGTTTTATCGCAATTGTTACGGATAGCAAGAGTCGCCACTGACTTTTCTTTTATCCAATAAAGGAAATGGTGAAAAGAACATGAAAAACCTTTTGATAATTTTCTTGAGTTCAGAGGGTAGGTTATGAAAAGGGAAGGTGTTAGCACCCTTTTCATCCGTAGTTATCTACGGGCTCTTAGTTGCTATCTCACTTTGAAAAATGCTTTATTTGAAATGTGTTTGTGATTTGTTTTTAAAAGTATTTTTGAAAAGTGTCTTCGTTTAGGTGAAATTTGTAATGATTCTCGTCTCTATAAGAATGTATACAAAGTGTTGACTTTTGAAAATATTTCGTTTTTGAAAGTGTTGGTGTGTTTGAAAGATGTTGTTTTGAAAATGTTGTGAGCAAGCAACTATGAATGTTCTACCTACTCAAAAGGTCTTTGTTCTTTTCCTCCTCCTTTAGATGTTGTTATCTTACCATTGATTGGTAATAAGCCTCATTATTGGATGTGAAGGGACAAGTGTAGGTCGTTGTACAGTCATAGAAGGCAACTTGTGAGACGCTTTAGCAATTTTCGTAAGGGACTAAGATCATTTTACCAAAGGCAACATCGAGGGACATCGAGGGATTACGATCTTTTTAGTCGAGGGTCTTTGCTAAAGCGTCCCATATTTGAGGGACATGGCTGTTTTTCCGAGGTAACAAGCAAGGTTACCCTAGAGGTGCGTGTGTGAAAAGTGTGTTTGATTCAAGTTAATTTGTCTTTGATTAGGGTTGTCTAGCGATTGATTTTAAATTTTTCCATACACGCCTAATTACTATACATTTTAAAGAAAAACAGTAAATTGCAGAAATTAAAATTCTACGCTATTACAAAGCTTCCGGAAATGGGGAAGACAAATTTACAAATTGTGAATAGAAAGCAATAAAATCCCTAATCATCTATTACAACCATATTGAATTGAATAATGTATAAGAAATGAATAAATATAATGTAAAATGATATAAATGGAAAATAAATGGATTTTTGTTTGGATTTTTTTAAGAAAATGATTTGGATGTAACAAACTAAAAGGAGAAGAATCAATTAGAATAAGGAAAATTAAACCTAAGTTAATTAAGAAAAGAAACTAATTTGATTAAAGAAACAAGTTTTTCAGGATTTTGTAGAAAATAGTTTTAATTTAATTAAACTGGTATGAGAAAATTAATTAAAGAAAAATCTAAGTTCTAAATTAATTTTAATTGAAAATAAAAATAAAATAAACCTAAGTCTAATATTTATTTAAAAAAAAAGAATTAAGTTTGTATAAGAAAACATTTTTGTCTTTTTGGTTTAAAAGAAATAAAAGTATACTAATATATAAATAGTAAATAAAAGTATTTTAGGATTTTTTATGGATAGAGATGTAACTAAAAGCTAATTAACTAAATTAAATTTCTAAGATTTAAAATTCTAAAAATTACTAAATTAAGTCTAAGTTAAATAAAATTGTTATAATAATTCTAAACTTAAAATTCTAAGATACTAAATTAAACCTATACTAAGCTAGTTATAAAATTACTAAATTAAGTATAAACTAAATTATAAGGTTATTAAATTAAGTCTAAACTAATTTAAATATAAATTAAATTAATTATAAAATGCTAATTTAAATCTAAACTAGATTAATAATAAATTTACTAACTTAAAGTTAGACTAAAATTACTCTTAAGACTACTAATTTAAATCTAAATTAAAATCAAAATTCTAAGACTATTAAAAATAATTCTTAAACTAATAATAAAAAAATAAAAAAATATATTAAATTAAAAAAAATGATATTAAAACAGAAAAATAGGGTGTAGCAATAGTAATTCACGTGGGCTTAAAATAGCAGGCCCAACAACCTTATTATTTTGTTTTTGCTGAAATTAGAAATGAACAAACAAGGGGGTATGGATTTGGATGGATGGGCTTGTTGTTTGAACAAAATAGTTTAAATGGTAAAAATAAATAAAAAGGAAGATTGGGCCTAAACGGGGCCGGGTCGGATCAGACCCAAGCCCCAACCCTCTTCTAAAATAGAGGTATGTGTTAGGAAACCCTAACACAAACCGTATACCTCCTCAAAAGCTTCCTCTGTCTCTTTCAATGAACGATCCTCATCTTCCTCTATATCGTGATCTTGCTCTCTTCTTGATCTCCTCCCTCGCCGGATATCTCTCTACTTCTATGACTCTGTATTGTTTTCTCTTTTTATTATTCTGGGTGTCTATTTGATTTTGTATGATTTTACAGTGAAACGAAAATGAAGAAGAAGGAACGAAAATGGAAAGGAGAAAAAGAGGAAGATATCGTGCAATTCAGAATTTTACCAGTTTGATTTCTGAGTGAGTTTGTTCCTATCTTCTTCTTTTACTCTCTGAAGGGTTTTTTTTTTTGCGAAAATGATGTGAAAATTTGGGTTAGGGTTGGTGGCTCGGTTTGCGCTTCTGTATATGTTTGTGTATGATTTTGTGGGCTCGGTTCTGCTTATGTATATTTTTTTGTGAAATTACAACTTTGAAGGAGTTTTTATGGTGGCTCTGTTTGTATATGATGTTGCTGCTTGGTATTGGGATTCAACCTTTGTATATTCTCTATATATTTTTGCGTATCTATTTCTGAAGGGCTTGGCGTTTGGGAAGATGATAAAGATTTTCTAGGGTTTGTGTCAACACTGTGTCTTGGTATTATGCCACTGTCCTTATTTTATATTGAATGAGAATGAGAAAATGGGGGGAAATGTTTTGGTGAATTTTGAACAAATGTGGCTTCTGATTTTTATACCTTTTGGTACAGTTTTTGTTTTGGCTAAGTTTGTGCAAGTTTTTCGCAGCATTTTACTGGCTTGATTCAACAGGTTTGTATATCAACTATGTGGGCAACCTTGTAGCAGTTTTAGACTGTTATGGAAGTAGTCTGTTTTGACAATATTTGGCCTTTTGTGTTTGTCCCTTTTTTTTACAGTAATGTAGACTTGTTTGGACATGTTTTATGCAGAACTTTGGACTATTGTACTTGGATTGTGATGTTTGCTCATTTTTCTGAATTTGCAAAACTTGTTTCTCACGCCTCTTTCCTTTTTTGAACCAAGATTCACCTTTGTGATTTGCAATTGGAAAAGAATGGCCCGTGATTGAAAATTAATTTGTATGAGGCTTTTGTGGGCTTGAACTAAGCTGTTGTAACTCTATGATCTTCTTGCTTTTTTACACTTTTTGCTTTTTTGTAAACCAAAAATTCATTTTTGTGATTTGCAAATAGAACATGGCCTATGATTGAATTTTAAGTAAGACACCCCTTTTTTCTGATTCCCAACGCAAACCCTAATGACGACTTAAAATAATTTGTAATTTTTGTTCACTTGGAATTGCTACTAACTCTCGTATTCTTTTGGTTTCATGTACAAAATGGAAATGGAAAGATCAAAGGTGAAGCTTGAAGATGCTTGGAGATGAAGACATCTTTTTCTTTGCTTTGTAATAGAAAATAGAGAAAAAAATAGGAAAAATGTAGTAGGATTTTAAAATGTATTTGAAATTGTAAGGATTTATAACTCCTTCGGAATTATTTGGACTTGTAATTAAATTTAAAATTTGAATAATAATGAACATTTGGAAATTTGGAAATTGAATAGTGTAATGTATTGAATGAATGTGAAAGAATTTATAATGTTGAAAGGAAACAAAAATGTAATATCTTGAAAAAGAATAACGTAAGTTGTAACCTTGAAATAAAAAGAAAATGTGATGTGTTTGAAAAAAATGAAGGTGATGTAGTTTATAATGTTAAAAGAATTATAGATGTAAAACAAATGTAACGTTTTGAAAAAGAAAAATAAATATGATATGGTTTGTAATATTGAAGGAAGAATAAAAAATGTAAAAATATGATGTTTTGAAAAAATAAATGTAAATAAATTGTAATGCATTTTGAAAGAAAAAATGTGAAAGAAAGAAACCAAGAATTCTATCTGGTGGAATAAGAGACTCAATATCCTTGCTCTGCTCACGAAAAACAAACTTGGAATCTAAGCTTTAGAGACTTGAATAAGGCTCACATTTCTCAGAATAAAATAAAGTTGCCAGACCGTTCAATTAAATTCCAATTGAAGCTTCCTCAGTGAGTGCTAAATCAAAACCAAAGTTTGAATCATTACGACCCCAATCCGTCCCGTCATGAATCAAAACCCTTAATTCAAGGTGAACTCAAATACAAGCCTTAATATTGTGCAACCACTGAAACACGAACCTTGATCTCAACAGACGTCACATCCTTAAGACTCAAAACCCTAGCTCAATACTAAAGGACATGATAAACTTTGAGCACTTGCAAACTTGAACCCTTGAGGAATTAATTGACATGTTTGGAGGTCTGAGAAGCTTAGAACAACTTAAAAACCCTAGAATAAAATTTTAAAGGAAAGGGAGGGCAAATTTTGGGGTACAACAGCTGCCCCTGTTCAATCTTCTTAAACCTGAAAAGTGAAAATGGCATGTCGCCGTTCGTAGCTTGAAGGTGGAAGATGATTGAACACTAGAGTGCCCAGAAATTTGCACTCGCTGATTTGTTAGTTGATTGTGTCGGGAATTGGCTTAAAGCTTCCATTTGGAAAGTAATGAAATATTGTGGCAAAAGCGCTTATAGATGCCTATCTAAAGTGACTGTTGGTAGAAACTGGAAAAGGTATCAGGATAAATCTTTGGTCGATTTATACTGAAATTGTAGATGTCTTGAATAATATTTAACCGGATAATGAATCAGTATAAATATTTGGAGCGGTTTGACTGAACCAGGGAAAGTATCTACCAGAACGACATCAGGATAAATTATTGGTTGATTTAAACTGAAACAGCAGAGGTCTTGAATAATTTTTTATCTGAAAGAAATGAGTCCATCCAGAAGAGGACGGTTGATTGCCTATTATTAACTGGTAGAAGCGACTCCATCCAGAAGAGGCCTTCGATTGATAGCCTATCATTAACTGGAAGGAATGAATCCATCCAGAAGAGGACTGTTGATTGTCTATCATTAACTGGAAAAAGTGAATCCATCCAGAAGAGGACTGTTGGTTTCCTATTGTTAACTGGAAGAAGTGACTCCATCCAGAAGAGGTCTTCGATTGATCCCCTATCATTAACTAGAAGAAATGAATCCCTCCAAAAGAGAACTGTGATTGATATTTGATTTTTTTCCTGCAAGGAAAAGGGATTAGTTGCATGCAGATGTATGCATGATGTTCTCAAAATAATTGAGACTATTTTTTATGCATTTATCATGTATGTATAAATGCGGAATATTATTGTATTATATCCTTGAAAAATACTGGGGAGCTTCGGGAAGTCACTTCCCGGATTGTTGTTGGAGATGAAGAATATGTGTATCTTCAAACTTTATTTAGAGTGCTTCCGCTGTGGAGAGTGTTGATTTCTGCTTAGGAACTAGAGTTCAGGAGCTTTAGTTTCCATTACTCTACTTAGGAGTTATATCTTGATTGGAGAGGAAGAAAGTTTAGTTATTATCTGGTCGGATTCCAGGCTTCACAACAACTTGCTGGGGGTAATAAAGTTAAATGTTATTTGGTCAGATTCCAGGTTTTACAGTAACTTAGACTGTTATCTGGTCGGGTTCCAAGATCTGTAGTAATTGAAGAAGTTAAACTTTTATCTGGTCGAATTCCAGGCTTCGCAGTAATTAAAGAAGTTAAACATTTATCTAGTCGGATTCCAGGCTTCAACAACTTAAACTTGAGGTTAACTGTTATCTGGTTGGGTCCAGGTTTCAGCAATTTGAACTTGAGTTTAACTGTTATCTGGTCGGGTCCAGGTTTCAGCAATTTGAACTTGAGTTTAACTGTTATCTGGTCAGGTCCAGGTTTTAGTAATTTGAACTTGAGTTTAATTGTTATCTGGTTGGGTCCAGGTTTCAGCAATTTGAACTTGAGTTTAACTGTTATCTGGTAGGGTCCAGGTTTCAGCAATTTGAACTTGAGTTTAACTGTTATCTGGTCGGGTCCAGGTTTCAGCAACTTGAACTTGAGGTTAACTGTTATCTGGTTGGGTCCAGGTGTCAACAATTTGAACTCAAGGTTAACTGTTATCTGGTCGGGTCCAGGTTTTAGCAAATCAATTTGTTATCTGGTCGGGTCCAGGTTTCAGCAACTCAATTTGTTATCTGGTCAGGTCCAGGCTTCGCAGTGATTTGAGGAAGTTAAACTGTTATCTGGTCGGGTCCGAGCTTCACAGTAACTTGTTGTTATCTGGTCGGATTCCATGCTTCACAGTGATTAATGAAGTTAAACTATTATCTGGTCGGATCCAGGCTTCGCAGTAACTTGCAGTTATCTGGTTGGATTCCAGGCTTTGCAGCGACTTAGATGAAATTAACTATTATCTGGTCGAATTCCAGGCTTCCTAATAACTTGCTAGAAAGGATGAAGTTGAACTGTTATCTGGTCGGATTCCAGGCTTCGCAGTAACTCGCTAGAAAGGATGACGTTAAACTTTTATTTGGTCGGATTCCGGGCTTCGCAATAACTTACTGTTATCTGGTCGGACTCCAGGCTTTGCAGTAATTTGAAGTTAACTATTATCTGGTCAGATTCCAGGCTTCGCAACAACTTATGGGGATATTAACGACTCTGTTGGGGGGTTATAATGACTCTTTCGGGGATTAAGGGGTTTTGTCCATTGATTTGTAATAGTTTGAGAGGAAAACTCGAGCTAGAGAATTTGCAGTTTGTTGGGGAAATAAACCCTGTTGAAGAGAATTAATTTGGCGACCTCACTGGGGAATGAATTCTTTTGGGGAAGGACTTCGCAAGACTCTTTTTCCAATTTTTGAAGGCCATACTTGGTTGGGGAATAAATCCAAGCCTTGATTGTATCAGAGGTGGTATTGAATGAGTATCTAAAGGACATCCATATCTGGATCGTATATGAACTGTATCGAGAAGAGAATGAGTTCCAGAATGAATCGATATCTAGATTGTATTTGTATTGTATCTGTACTGTATCTGCAAGAAAATCTGGAATGAGAATCAAAATGAATCTGTATTTAGATTGTATTTGGAAGATGGTAAACTGTTGGCAATCTCCTTCTGTTTGGGGACTGGCGTGATGTGTGTAGTGTGTTTTGTGAATATTACTCTGTGGGGATAATCCATGGGAATGGCTCTGTGGGGACTTGACAGCTTGAACTTTGTCTTATCTCCCAAAGTCTTTAGTAAACGCTTATCAGAGCGACAAATCTCTTACTGATAGACAAGTGATGCGATAACGAGATATAGTCCTATGCTTTAGTCCCTAACTTTTTCCTGGACTTCCCTTTCGGGTTTTCATCCCACCAGGATACCCATTTTTGCCCAAGCCGCCTTTTCAGGTTTTCAACTTGCCGGGTGTATAATCTTTTGGATATATCCCTAATTTTTCCCGAACCTTTTGGTTCGCCGGAATGCCCTTATTTTTCCTAGGTATGTCAACCTAGCGGGACTCTTTTCATGCGTAGTATTTTCTGATTATGTCCATGTTCATTGGGTGTGGAGAATTGTCACTGTCTTATGGTAGTAAGTATTGTAGAAACGCAAGAACTTAATTGCTCGATCGTACATGATCTTTCATAAGTGGGAAGTTTTGATCAACTTTTGATAGTATTGAACTTTCTAAGTATATTTTCTAAGAACTGTCATGGAAGGCTCCGAAGATATGATACTGACATTGTCTGATACTACTGGCATAAACAAGCAATCAAGTTCAGAATTTTCTAAGAATTGTCATGGAAGGCTCCGAAGACATGATTCTGACACCATCTGATACTACTGGCACAGACAAGAAATTTGGTGGTACCGAAGGTCTTCGTAGTGGATTTTGCTCAAGCCCATGATCAATGTAACATTTCCCCCAAGTGATTCGGATGGAGATCTACCCCTGGCTATTGAGTACTTCTTGAGAGATTCTTTGAATCTTGACTTAACTGCCCCAAATGGTGATGTCATGCCCCTTGATTTGGAGGCGTCTTTCCCTTTGATGTGATTCTATTTATTGAGAGAGTTTTCATTCATTGGATATTCGTCGTGCAAATTTCTCCATTGTCAAACAATTAGCCAAATGCAAACAATGGTATTCAAACAATGCAAAATTTATGTCTATCTCGAATTTTTTTTGAAAAATGCACTTTTAAAGAGCAACAAAATTTGTAAGAATATGAATTCAACTTAGGACCTACGACAAGCCTTACAGGACTCAAGATACCTTTGGTAACAATATGCTTCCGAACTAACCTATACTTCAATTAGGACTTTTAAAGGGTTATGACGTGGCCTGGTTCACGGTTTAAGAACCAAAAGATAAGGCTCAAAGTTTATTTATACCCAACTGGTTCTCCATGATGTTCTTCAGCCCTATACTCAGTTAATTGTGCGTTTGGATTCCAATTGAGTCTGGAATGATATTTAGGTGATGGCTCGAATACTGGAAGTTTATTTGAGAAGGCAGTCATTTTTGCAACATTTTTCTGTTGTTGAGGATTTGTAATGACCTCTTTTTTTATATTTATTATCCCTAATTTTTGCTTGATTGTTTTTTTGTTTTGAGACTGCAGTCAGCGTGATGCCCCAGTTTTTTTCTAAAATCTCCTTCATATGCTTTGGCTCAGTGGGCTTTTCTTTTGAGAAATAATGGCTGCCTATTTCACGAGGAACCATCACCGTCTTTTTATTTAGAAGGATGTTTGTGTATGAAGTGAAAGCTTGCGACTGAATGCGCATTTGAATTAACTAAGAAACTACCTTGCCCCAGGTTATGATTAAAGGTTTCAATTTGTGCGAAAAAGAAAACTCCTCCTTCTTGGGCTCCGAGGGGTTGCTAGGGATTATCTTCCTTATAACTCCAGTGCTTAGGGTTTGAAATAGCGCCTGTACATCGTCAGCAAGGTCTATTCAAAAGCATATTATAGATATCATGGTATTATTTTCGTCATCCTCCCTCTAAAGGTTTACAGCTTATAATCGAGAGTTGAATATCACACAAAAAAGGAGTAAAAGCTTAATTTCAGTATAGTGAAAATGAATGGGTTAACTCCTGACAAACATATACAATGCATTAGTGAGAACAACCAAAGTCTGACATAAAGGAAAGTTTTTAAACAAACAAAGAAATTACAACTGAAAATTTGAATGAACAAAAATTTCTCCGCCTAAGCTTCATCACTTCAGGTAATGTGCCTTTGAGGGATGACAAAAAAATTCCAGTTCACCATCTTGTGTAAATTCCAAAACTCCTTCGTTGATCAAGTCTTGAATCTTATTCTTCAATTCCCAATAGTGGTTAGTGTCGTACCCATGACTGTTGAAATAGTACACGTATCTTTCAATATGTTTGTAGTGGGGAGAAGAAGTATTGGGTTTTTAAGGAGGCTCACTCAATACAACCATCTTGGCTTCAAATACATGATGCAATTCTTGAGCCAAGGACATGTTGATATCAGTAAAATTATCTTTTGGGCGTATCTTGCTTATGCTGACCACCCTGTCGTGGTTGGCGAGGTTGTTGTTGGACTCTTGGTGTAGTAGCCATTTTGAAAGGTGTTCTCTAAACCAAACAAACTTCTCGCCTTATCAGAGGCTAATTAATGACTCGATCCCCAATTCTAACTGTTTGTTCTGTATGGTTGCACCCGTCTTAATGAAGCTTGTTGACGAGGGCTCTCAGCTCTTCTTGTCCCCGAGCTAAGTTTTGGATAAGAGCCATCTGTCTCAACATCTGGATTCTCATTATTGCTATCTCTGGTTGCAATTGCTTCAACTGGCCATCCTTGTTGTCTTCAGGATTGTTATTGGTCATACTCTCAATGAGAAGTGTTTTCACTTCTTCTTACCCCTTGGATAGATTTAGGAACAAATCTTGAAGCTGATCATTTTGGGTTTGAAGATCTTGGACAGTCAGCTCGAGAGCTATTTTTACTGAAATAAACAGTAAGCAGATGAGAAAACCTGCATGGGGAAAACCTGTCATGATATAATGCATGGTATGTGGATGCGATGTTTTCAAGGATCTTGCAGGGTAAACACAAGAAAATGTTAGAAGTTGAGTTTTGACTGCAGCATGGATTGAAGAACTTCGTATCGTTGAATATCCTTCTACGAGAATCAAGCTCGCCATATCAAGTAGGTCATAGCCCTTGACTCAAGTTACCGTGCTTTGGTTTTGACAGCATTTGGCTAGAGGAAAATAAATCCTCTTGTCCCTTGATAGATGTTTGATTCAACATAACCCTGCATCACAAACCCTTGAGATCCTTGAAATGGTCATTGAAAATGCTATGACATGATGTCATGATGTTATGTGCAAATAAACATATACACACAAAGCACATAATTACATAGGTTTAGGATTGCATAGATTCATAGGTAAGTACCATCTTGAATTTTAGTTGGTTCAACCTGTCCTAGAAAATAATCAGATTCTAGGGGATCTCAATATCTTTGATCTTTCTCCATTGGGCATTGTTTCAGCACAAACCTCTTTTTTGTCGACCGAAATATCCCAAGAGTTAGATCTCAATGAGCGTAGTATCGAGTATCACCAACTTCGAACTGCACCAAAGCCGGCTACCTCACTACTTCCTAATGGCCAAGTTGTTCAATTAAAGGTTCTAAGGTTCGTTAGTGCTTCATGACACCACACAACGACCCCATATTCTCCTTAATTCTCCATAAGGGATACCAGTACCCACAAATGTGTCACACTAATATAGCTATTATCTCAACCATATCGGTCTACACCGTAAAGTCTCCATAATTTTTTTCTATTTACCTAATGATGTTCCCAGATATGGGTAGAGGATCAATACAAACCCAAACAAGGACCCATAAATGTAAAGCAAACAAATCAAACAATAAAAGCATTTAAAGGTGAGAGAACTGACTTGGTGTTTTGCATTTTATCGCAATTGTTGCGGATAGCAAGAGTCGCCACCAAATTTTCTTTTATCCAATAAAGTAAAGGTTGAAAAGGACAGGAAATACCTTTTGAGAATTTTCTTGAGTTCGGGGGGTAGGTTATGAAAAGGGAAGGTGTTAGCACCCTTTTCATCCGTAGTTATCTACGGGCTCTTAGTTGCTAGCTCACTTTGAAAAATGCTTTGTTTGAAATGTGTTTGTGATTTGTTTTTGAAAGTATTTTTGAAAAGTTCCTTCATTTAGGAGAACTTTGTAATGATTTTCGTCTCTATAAGAATGTATACAAAGTGTTGACTTTCGAAAATATTTCATTTATTAAAAGTGTTGGTGTGTTTGAAAGATGTTGTTTTGAAAATATTGTGAGCAAGCAACTATGAAAGTTCTACCTACTCAAAAGGTCTTTGTTCTTTCCCTCCTCCTTTAGATGTTGCTATCTTACCATTGATTGATAAGAAGCCCCATTATTGGATGTGAAGGGACATGCGTGGGTCGTTGTACAGTCATAGAAGGCAACTTGTGAGACGCTTTAGAAATTTTCATAAGGGACTAAGATCATTTTACCGAAGGCAACATCGAGGAAAATCGAGGGACTATGATCTTTTTAATCGAGGGTCTTTGCTAAAGCGTTCCATATTCGAGGGACATGAATGTTTTTCTGAGGCAACAAGCAAGGTTACCCTAGAGGTGCGCGTGTGAAAAGTGTGTTTGATTCAAGTTAATTTGTCTTTGATTAGGATTGTCTAGTGTGTGATTTTAAATTTTACCATACACGCCTAATTACTATACAGTATAAAGAAAAAACGTAAATTGCGGAAATTAAAATTCTACGCTATTACAAAGCTTTCGAGAATGGGAAATACAAATTTACAAATAGGGAACGAAAAGCAATAAAATCCCTAATTATCTATTACAACCATATTGAATTGAATAATGCACAAGAAATAAATAAATAT
This sequence comes from Vicia faba, assembly GCA_948472305.1. NCBI lineage: Eukaryota > Viridiplantae > Streptophyta > Magnoliopsida > Fabales > Fabaceae > Vicia > Vicia faba. The sequence goes on from OX451738.1 coordinate 1,266,695,668, forward strand.
AATGTACAAGGATATAAATGGAAAAGAAATGGATTTTTGTTTGGATTTTGTTAAGAAAATTATTTTGATGTAACTAACTAAAAGGAGAATAATCAATTAGAACGAGGAAAATTAAACATAAGTTAATTAAGAAAAAGAATTAATTTGATTAAAGAAACAAGTTTTTTAGGATTTTGTAGAAAATAGTTTTAATTTAATTAAACTAGTATGAGAAAATTAATTAAAGGAAAACCTAAGTTATAAATTAATTTTAATTAAAATAGAAAATAAAATAAACCTAAGTCTAATATTTATTTAAAATAAAAAAAAAGAATTAAGTTTGTATAAGAAAACATTTTTGTCTTTTTGGTTTAAAAGAAATAAAAGTATACTAACATATAAATAGTAAATGAAAGTATTTTGGGATTTTTGATGGATAGAGATGTAACTAAAAGCTAATTAACTAAATTAAATTTCTAAGATTTAAAATTCTAAAAATTAATAAATTAAGCTTAAGCTAAATAAAATTATTAAAATAATTTTAAACTTAAAATTCTAAGATACTAAATTAAACCTAAACTAAGCTAGTTATAAAATTACTAAATTAAGTATAAACTAAATTATAAGGTTATTAAATTAAGTCTAAATTAATTTAAATATAAACTAAATTAATTATAAAATACTAATTTAAATCTAGACCATATTAATAATAAATTTACTAACTTAAAGTTAGACTAAAATTACTCTTAAGACTACTAATTTAAATCTAAATTAAAATCTAAATTATAAGAAAATTTAAAATAATTCTTAAACTAATAATAATAAAAAATATTAAATTAAAAAATGATATTAAAACTGAAAAATAGGGTGTAGCAATAGTAATCCACGTGGGCTTAAAACAGCAGGCCCAACAACCTTATTGTTTTGTTTTTGTCGAAATTGGAAATGAACAAACAAGGGGTGTGGATTCAGATGGGCTTGTTGTTTGAACAAAATAGTTAAAATGGTAAAAATAAATAAAAAGGAAGATTGGGCCTAAACGGGGTCGGGTCAGACTCAAGCCCCAACCCTCTTCTAAAACAGAGGTATGTGTTAGGAAACCCTAACACAAACCGTATACCTCCTCAAAATCTTCCTCTATCTCTTTCAACGAACGATCCCCATCTTCCTCTGTATCGTGATCTTGCTCTCTTCTTGATCGTCTCCCTCGCTGGAAATCTCTCTGCTTCTATGACTCTATATCATTTTCTCTTTTTTTTTGTTCTGGGTGTCTAACTGATTTTGTATGATTTTACAGTGAAACAAAAATGAAGAAGAAGGAAGGAAAATGGAAAGGAGAAGAAGAGGAAGATATCACACGATTAGGACTTTTACCAGTTTGATTTCTGAGTGAGTTTGTTCCAATATTATTCTTTTACTCTCTGAAGCGTTTGTTTTGTGAAAATGATGTGAAAGTCTTGGTTAGGGTTTTTGGCTCGGTTTGCACTTCTGTATATTTTTGTGTATGATTTTGTGAGCTCGGTTATGCTTATGTATATTTCTTTGTGAAAAGAAAACTTTGAAGGAGTTTTAAGGTGGATCTGTTTATATATGATGTTGCTGCTTGTTATTGGGATTCAACCTCTATATTCTCTATATGTTTTTGTGTATCTATTTCTGAAGGGTTTGGCGTTTGGGAAGATGATGAATATTTTCTAGGGTTTGTATTAAAACTGTGTCTTGGTATTGTGTTACTGTTCTTGTTTTATATTGAATGAGAATGAGAAAATGGGTGGGAAATGTTTTGGTGAATTTTGAACAAATGTGACTGCTGTTTTTTATACCTTTTGGTATAGTTTTTGTTTTGTCTAAGTTTGTGCAAGTTTTTTGCAGCATTTTAATGGCTTGATTCAGCAGGTTTGTGTACCAACTATCTGGGCAACCTTGTAGCAGTTTTGGACTGTTATGGCAGCAGTCTGTTTTGACAATATTTGGCCTTTTGTGTTTGTCCCTTTTTTACAGTAATGCAGACTTGTTTGGACATGTTTTGTGTAGAACTATGGACTGTTGTACTTGGATTGTGATGTTTGCTCATTTTTCTGAATTTGCAAAAATTGTTTCTCACACCTCTTTCCTTTTGTGAACCAAGGTTCACCTTTGTGATTTGCAATTGGAAAATAATGGCCCATGATTGAAAATTGATTTGTATGAGGTTTTTGTTGGGCTTGGACTGAACTGTTGTAACTCTATGATCTTCTTGCTTTTTTACACTTTTTTCTTTTTTGTGAACCAAAAATTCATTTTTGTGATTTGCAAATAGAACATCGCCTATGATTGAATTGTGATTAAGACACCCCTTTTTTCTGATTCCGAATGCAAACCCTAATGATGAATTAAAATAATTTGTAATTTTTGTTCACTTTGAATTGCTACTAACTCTTGTTTTCTTTTGGTTTCATGTACAAAATTGAAATGGCAAGATCAAAGATGAAGCTTGAAGATGCTTGAAGATGAAGACATCTTTTGCTTTGCTTTGTAATAGAAAATAGAGAAAAAATAGGAAAAATGTAGTAGGCTTTTAAAATGTATTTGAGCTTGTAAGGATTTATAATTCCTTTGAAATTATTTGGACTTGTAATTAAATTTAAATTTTGAATAATAATGAACATTTGGAAATTTGGAAATTGAATAGTGTAATGTATTGAATGAATGTGAAAGAATTTGTAACGTTGAAAGGAAACAAAAATGTAATATCTTGAAAAAGAATAATGTAAGTTGTAACTTTGAAATAAAAAGAAAATTTGATATGTTTGAAAAAAATGAATGTGATGTAGTTTATAATGTTAAAAGAATTATAGATGTAAAATAACAAATGTAATGTTTTGAAAAAGAAAAATAAATATGATATGATTTGTAATATTGAAGGAAGAATAAAAAATGTAAAAATATGATGTTTTGAAAAAATAAATGTAAATAAAATGTAATGCATTTTGAAAGAAAAAATGTGAAAGAAAGAAACCAAGAATTCTATCTGGTGGAATAAGAGACTCAGTATCCTTGCTCTGCTCACGACAAATAAACTTGGAATCTAAGCCATAGAGACTTGAATAAGGCTCACATTTCTCAGAATAAAACAAAGTTGTCAGACCGTGCAATTAAATTCCAATTGAAGCTTCCTCAGTGAGTGCTAAATGAAAACTAAAGTTTGAATCAGTACGACCCAAATTCATCCCGTCATGAATCAAAACCCTTAATTTGAGGTGAACTCAAATACAAGCCTTAATATTGTGCAACCACTGAAACACGGACCTTGATCTTAACAGACGTCTCATCCTTAAGAGTCAAAACCTTAGCTCAATATTGAAAGACAGGATAAACTTTGAACACTTGCAAACTTGAACCCTTGAGGAATTAATTGATATGTTTGGAGGTCTGGGAAGCTTTGAACAGCTGAAAAACCCTAGAAGAAAATTTTAAAGGAAAGGGAGGGAAAATTTTGGGGTACAACAATATGCATAGGAAACACATATATTATTTTTATTTATTTTTAGAGCATCATTATACAATGCATTACATACATCATGACATGGCATAATGCTTACTTCGTCTTTTCAGGTTAAGTTCGCAAACAGACGAATATTATCAGCAATTTAGAAATAGATTGTAGATCAAATCCTGAAACTGGATGGGGCGACTATCTACATAAAAAGCATTCCCTTCAGAGACCGAATTCCGAAAAGCACTCTCCTTCAGAGGTTTATTCTGAAAAGCATCTCCTTCAGAGGTTTATTCTGAAAAGAATTCCCCTTCAGAGACTGAATTCTAAAAAGCATCTCCTTGAGGGCTTCGTTTTGAAAAACATTCCCCTTCAGAGACTAAATTCTGAAATGCATCTCCTTCAGGGCTTTGTTATGGAAAACATTCTCCTTCATAGGTTTATTCTGAAAAGCATTCCCCTTTAGAGACTGAATTCTGAAAAGTATCTCCTTCAGGGATTTGTTCTAAAAAGTATTCTCCTTCACAAGTTTATTCTGAAAAGCAATCCCCTTCAGAGACTGAATTCTAAAAAGTATCTCCTTCAGAGCTTTGTTCTGAAAAGCATTCTCCTTCATAGGTTTATTCTAAAAAACTTTCCCCTTTAGAGACTGAATTCTGAAAAGCATCTACTTCAGGGCTTTGTTCTGAAAAGCATTCTCCTTCAGAAGTTTATTCTGAAAAGCATTCCCCTTCAGAGACTGAATTCTGAAAAGCATCTCCTTCAGGGCTTCGTTCTGAAAAGAATTCTCCCTTAAAAAGTTTATTCTGAAAATCATTCTCCTTCATAGGTTTATTCTGAAAAGCATCTCTTTCAGGGCTTTATTCTGAAAAGTATCTCCTTCAGGGCTTTGTTCTGAAAAGCATTCTCCTTCAGAAGTTTATTCTGAAAAGCACTCCCTTTCAGAGACTGAATTCTAAAACGCATATCCTTCAGGGCTTCATTCTGAAAATCATTATCCCTTCAAAAGTATATTCTGAAAAGCATTCCCCTTCGTAGAATGAATTCTGAAAAGCATCTCCTTTAGGGCTTTGTTCTGAAAAACATTCTCCTTCAGATTTTTTTAAAAGCATCCTTCAGATAAAGTCAAGCGTAGGCTCATTCTGATATTCCTATTAACAGTTATTTTGGATGGCATGTATAAGCTCATATCTGATGACACTTAATTACCTTATCGAATGGCATCATTAAGCCCATTCAAGCAATCAACCAACATTGTTACTTTGTGCACACATGAGTGCAAATTTATGGGCACTTAAGTGTTCAATCCTCTTTTACCTTCAGATCACGAATAACGAGCATGCCAATCTAACTATTCAGATTTAAGAAGATTGAACAGGGGAAGTTGTTGTACCACAAAATTTCCCTTCCCATTTTTCAAGCCAATATGATTCAAAATACTTTCTCATACTCCTAAGGTTCTCAAGTACTCAAGACTACTCAAAGAATGATCAGATGAATCCTCCTCCTAAGTAGTGGCCTACAACTAGGGTTATGATTTTCTCAAGGAAAATTGTACTTCTAATGCCTCAAGATAACTTCATGGTTTCTCATATGCTTCAAAGTATCCTCATGCCAAATTTCAAGCCTGTGTAGCACAAGTTTGCTCAGTCAAATAGTCAGATGATTGAAAATCAATTTTGTAGGACAAAAAGTCAACTTTGACCAATTTACAGTCAAACTTCAAGGTTTTTGGCCAACATCAAGATTTTGAACTCAAATTCATCATTTGATCAAGAATTGATCATGATTCATCAAGAAACCTCAAGATTCATCAAAAGTCAAAAGTTGTTAAATTAGGGTTTTATTTAGAAGAAGTCAACTAAACTTTGACCAAGCATAACTTTCACATACTTCATTAGAAAATTCTCAACCAAAGCTCATTTTGATGGAAATTCAATTCTATACAACGTTGTCTCTCTAAGCTCAAGGTCAAAAATGTTTCATTTGAGAGATATGAGCCAAAACATTACAGGTCATTTTAAAAGTCAACAAAAAGACACTTTTTGTCAAAGCAATTTACATCAAGTTAAAATCATCAAATGGAAAAATGACTAACAAGAAAGTTGTAGGAGACATATTGAGGTTTCCAAAAAGTCAAAGATCAGCTTCATATGATGGAAACTGAGTGAGATATGATTTGTGCAAGTTGGGCAATTTTGAGAATGCATGAAATTTAATCTGAAGCAAACTTGACTTTTGGGTTAATGGACATATCTTTTAAGATCTAAACATGTTCATGATACCTTAGAAGACCTATAAATCCCCCATGCATTATTTTAATTTTTATTTCATTTATTTTGATTTTTTATTCATTTAAATTCAAAATTAAATCAAATAAATATTAGATAAATGTGCAAGGCATAAAAGGCTTGTGATTTGATTATTTTGGAGGCCCAAGATCATGATAGAAACCGTACATACTTATTTTTCAACCAAATCTCCATAGTTTTGTCACTTTTCAATCTATTTCCAAACAAATCAAAGACATGCTTTACATGAGGTCAAAGCCCATGTTTGTGACCTAATCTCTTCATCTATATATATCCATCATATTCATACCAAAGCATACACGAAAAGAGGCTGCAAGAAACAAGGGTTTATGACCAAAAATTTGCAAGAAGAAGGTGGAAATCAAAACCCTATTTGCAAGCATCCTCAAGGCCAGTCAATCATCCCAATTAATTCTTTAGGTATCATAGAGTAAGTATGGATCATTCTTGATGACCAAACGTGCCTGAAACACGTATCCATGCATTACCGATTTCACATATTTCATGAATTTTAACATTTATTATACTTTGCTTGAAACTAACAATTCTAACATGTTCCTGAGATCAATTAGTGCAGGTTTCACCCCTTGCATGAGTCCCATAATGCCATAACACTCCATTGCCATAATCATGCCGTTTTATATTATTTTAGTCGTATCTCGTTATGCAGGTCGAATTAGCCAAAACTAACCTCACCATTGGATTCAGGAGGGTTGCTTTATGAGGATAGGGTCCTCCTTTAGCTCTAACGTGTGTTATTCTTGTAGGGAAAAAAAGGTCTAGCCGGAGAAGACGACCGGAGCTAGGGCTCCGACGATTCTCCGGTTCACTAGTTTTGTTTATTATATAATTTTTTTTTGTGTTATATTAACATATTGAAGGCATAGCTCAGTTGGTGAAAGATGCGCGCGATGAATGAGAGGGCAAGGGTTCGATCCCTGCATTTTCACATTATTTTTGTTATTTTCCAGAATAACATGTAGGTTTCAAATATAATAATCATGTTTTATTTCCTAACACCAACTGGCGCTTGGCCTAGTGGCATGCAGTGCAGGCTGTGAACCTTGGGGGCGTGGATTCAACACCCACCCCATACATATTTTTTTACCTTATTTTCTTTTCTAACCTATTTTCCTTTTCTTTTCTTAAAATTAACCCTAATTATTATTATTCCCTAATCATTTTTTTAACAATCAATTAACCTAATTTTTTCTTAATAGTAATAAAAACTACGATTAGGGTTTTAATTAACAATTAAATTTTGTCTTTTATTTTTACCAATTAATTAATTAAATTAATTAAACTTTTTAAAAAAATATTAAAGTCAGTTAGAGATTTAGATTTTATTAATTATTTTTATCACTTAAAGTTATTTTCTAAAATACTAAAATATTTTCTTTTTCTTTTTAACTTTTCCTCATATTTTCTTTTCTTTCTATTTAAATTATTAGATAAAATGTATAGGTCGTATTATTCGATTATAATAATTTAGGTTTATTTTATCGCGTTTTTCCTAGTTATGTATCTGCTCCGAGGATGTAATAGTTACAGGTTTAACTTCTCGCACTCTCCTATTATGTAACTGCCCCAAAGCCATGTAATGGCGTAGAAATTTTACTTTATGCATCTTTATTTTTTGTATACTTTATAAATACTAGTAATTAGGATTGTATGACAAGATTAAAAATAAACGTAGAAAACCCTAAATCTCAAGATAAATAATTGAAATTAGTACACTCTTCAAACTTGAACCTCTAGGGTACCCTCTCTTATTTCCTTATGGTTAATAGACACGTCCCTCGATCAAATCATCATGTCCCTTTCGAATAAAGATCATAATCCCTCGATGACCCTTTGAGTTGCCTACAAAATGATCTAGTCCCTACGAGTAAATAATAATAGTCCCTCTGATAGAATTGCTAAAGTATCCTTACATGTTGCCTTCGATGACCATACGACGACCCTACACCTGTCCTTTCACATCCAATAGATAGGGATACCTACCAACTAATGGTATGGATAGTACTATCGCTAAAGGAGAAGGAAAAGAATAAGAAATACCTTTAGTGGGTAAGAAACTCCTAATTGCTTGCTCACAACTTTTCTTAAATTATTTTTTTCACATATCACTTTCAAAACAACAAATATTTTCAAAAACACTTTGTGCGCATTCTTGAGGACTTATATAAGAATAATTACAAAGTCAACCTTACTTCGGCGATTTCAAAATATTTTCAAATCACACACACACAAAGAAAGTTTCCAAAGTGAGCTAAGAAATTAAGAGCCTGTAGATAACTACGGATGAAAAGGGTGATAACACCTTCCCTTTTCATAACTTACCCCCCAAACTCAAATTCTATCAAAGGTCTTTCCCGTTCTTTTTACCTTTCTTGATTGTTGGATAAAAGAAAAGTCGGTGGTGACTCTAGCTATCCACATATTTTGGATAAAATCAAAAAGTCAGTTCTCACACCGTATTACACAAACACTGTACGGATTAATTAAAGAAATGCACGCTTTATTTGTTTTAACTATTATTAATGCAATCATTGAAAGAGAACAGAAATTACGCATGCTTTACAAGTACTGTGTGAATCAGACCTTTCCTTTATCACATAAAAAGAATCATTTTTTCCTTATTTGAAATCTTTACAGAGCTAAATTATACAAAAGCTTGAATCTAAACGTTATTGCAAATCAAAATTTTAACTATTACATGAACATAATGAATAAACGAATTGAAACTTTACACAATCAAAACTAAATACAGAAACTTATTCAATACAAATCAAAACTTGATTACAACAGAATCAAAAGAATTCTTTAATTCTAAAAGTAATGAATTCATTAATTTTATTCCCTAATCTTAATCCTTAAAAATAATATAAGAACTTGAAATCCTAGACAGAGAAGGAGGACGAAAAAATTACAGACAAAAGAATTACAGGCAGAAAATTTTACAGAGGGAAGAAGAGTTGATAGAGGGAGGGAAGAAGGACAATGAAACTCATCCATCATTGTCGTTGTTCCAATTTAGGTCTTAGACATCCGAAACCCTCTCTCTCCTTTGTTTCACCGCTACCTTCATCTTCATCACCCTCCGCCGCTGCACCTGCAAACAACAGAAAGAAAAGGTTAGTGGAGAGGAGATCAGAACAGAGAAGCGGAGATAGACGACGAGGTAGCTATCACTTAGCTTCTTTTCTTTTTCTTATGTTACTGTATTTGATCTAAGGGTTGGGGTTATGGGTTTATTGTTGGTATCAGAGAGAGAGAGAGAGAGAGAGAGAGAGAGAGAGAGAGAGAGAGAGAGAGAGAGAGAGAGAGAGAGAGAGAGAGAGAGAGAGAGAGAGAGAGAGAGAGAGAGAGAGAGAGAGAGAGAGAGAGAGAGAGAGAGAGAGAGAGAGAGAGAGAGAGAGAGAGAAACAACTGAGCACTGCCGTCGGGAGGAGAATCTAGGGTTTTGTGTGTTTTGGGTGAAAGAAGAGAGGTGAGAGATGGGAAGAGAGAGGAAAACAAACTGAAATGAGATAAAATTAGATGAGAGTAGAAAATATAAAATATCGTAGTGATCCAGTGCATGTTGTCTCATGGTCGCTATCATGCACGCTCAATCATGTACATATGATTTCAATCCAACATCCCTCACGCGCATGCCCATGGCCTTACGATATACCCACCTGCATGGAGTCCAAACGGACTCCTAGCCTTTTAGGCTAGGCCCAACCATTACTCGCAGCCCCCTTCAATTGTTTTTTACTAACACGCTGTGATGCAGTGGGAGAGCTGACTTGAGGTTTTGCGTTTGTGTTTGCAAATGTTGTGGTTAGAAAGAGTCACCACCGACTTTTCTTTTATCCAAAAGGAAAGGTGAAAAAGCACAGGAAAGACCTTTGAGATGTTTTCTTGAGTTCGGGGGGTAGATTATGAAAAGGGAAGGTGCTAGCACCCTTTTCATCCATGGTTTTCCATGGGCTCTTAGTTACTTGTTTAGATCACTTGCTTTGCTTTGTTTTGTTTGAAATGATGCTTGGTGTGGTTTTGAAAGTATTTTAAAAAGAGGCCATTCGTTTAGGAAATCTTTGTAATGATTCTCGTTCGTAAGAATGTATACAAAGACGTTTGTCTTTTGTAAATGTTTTCAATGTTTTGTAAGATGTTTTGAAATGTGTGTGTGTTTGTTTTTGAAAATAGCAAGGATTGTTTTGAAATGTAACAAGTAACTAGAAGCTATCTACCTACTCAAATGTCTTTCTTGTGCATTTTTATTCTTTTGACATTGTTGATTTACCATTGATTTGGTAAACAACCCTATCTTTGGATGTAAACGGGATGGGCGTGGGTCATCGTATAACCATTATAGAAATGTTACCAAGTATCTTTAGCAATTTTGAGGGTCCAAGATCATCTTTTTTTAGGCAACCTTTTGATAGCGTCATCGAGGGAATATGATCTTATATTTTTTTTGTTTTGCCAAGATACTTCGTGTGCGTAACATGGCCATTTTTATTTAGGCAACCAAGTAGGAGAAACCCTAAGGGTGCTTGTGTGCAATGTGTGTCATTTTTCATGCTTTTGTCTTGTGTTTAGGTTTTTTCTATTTGTTTGGTTTTTGTTCTTGTCATGCAAAACCTAGTTTACTAAGCATGGTATATGAAAGCAATAAATTGCGTAAAAATAAACTAAGCTATTACAACAATTATTATGGGAGGGGGATACAAGTTTTGAATGGGGATTTTTCACAAATATAAACCTAAAAATATTATTACAACCCAATCGAATATTGCGCGAATTAAATAAATGTACAAGTATTTAAAATGCAATGCAAATGTATTTATGTAAAAGAGTTTTGGTATTTGTTTTTTGTATGAGAAAATGATTTAATTTAAACCCTAAAAAATAAAGAAAAAAAATAGTATTATTTTTGGAGGGGTGAAACCCTAATTTTTTAATTAAAAGAAAATAATGTTTCCTATTATTATTTTGTCCATTTTTTGTACAAGAAATAATAAATAATATTATATGTGAATATTAAAAAAAATTAAATAAGAAAAAAAAAGTATTTGTGAGTATAAATAATATAATAAAAACATTAAGTATTTTTAAATATATTTACAAGTTATTTAAGAAAATAGAATCTATTTGTCAAAATAAACTATTTTTATGTGAGAAAATAAATAAAAAATAAAATAAAAGTGTGAAAATAAATAAATTATTTTTGGGTATTTTTTATCATTAGAAAAAATAAATGCAAGTAATAAATATAAAAATATGCAAAAAAATGCAAAAATATAAGAAATAAGTCAGGGGGGTGCATATATCAAGTCAGTGGGTGTGAATATCAAAAACAAAAAGGCCCAAAAGAGCCAAAAAGCCTAAGGCTTTGTCCCTGTCCTCCAACCATCTTCCTTGCGCGCGTTTTGCCTTCAAATCTATAACTTGCTAATGCTTACACAAAAATAAAAATTCATAACATGAAACTTGTGGCATTTAATCTCACGATTCTAACCATATAAAATTTGTAACCTAACTCTCAAAGATCAGAGAGAATTTTGGGACCCCCAATTCGTGACCTAAAAAATTCATGAACTTCAAGCTTCAAATTCTCACAGCATAGTTAATATAAATGAAAAGTATGCATATGTACAACTTCACCATGTTATGGACTACATCTTTTCTTCACAAATTGTGGCTTGAGGATGCCTATTCAGAGAGATAGAGTTTTGGAGAAATACCTCCTTCAGTTGGATTTGGATAGAGCAATGTAGGGACTTTAATGGAGGCCTGGGGATTGATTAAGCTTCCTTGAACTTCCTTGAAGCTATTCCAATGCTTAGTTTGTCTTGAGAATGGATGGAACCTTCTGCACAAGTCAAGCTGCAAGCTTCAAGGTTGAGAATGGCAATGGCTGAAACAGGGGTTACAGAACCAGGGCAAGGGCTTGGATAGCTTTGGTAGGATGTTTATGAAGTGCTTGAAGTGTTTAATCACAAAACGCACGAGCCAAATATGTGTTGGCTATGGTTTTGCAGAAATCTGTGCATTTGGGCAGTTTTGTGTTGTTTCTGAGTTTGAGTGAGTTTCAGATGCAAGCCAATCGTGTTATATGTTGCATAATGTTTGTATATTTGTATAGAATGGATACAAAGTCCACTCCTTACTAGCTGCACAAGTTTTTTGACCTTTTGCAACCTTTCTTGCTTTTTAAGTAAAGTGACAAGACCAATGCTAACATGCTTGTCCTTGCTTGCTTGTGACCTGAAATGAACTTGTACAATATGCTTGAGACCTGTAGAAATTGCTTGGATCAAAGGGACAGGACCAAGGCTTAAGATTGACAAAGTTGTAAAAGCTCACTTTATGAAAATGGCATTGTAACCTTTATGCTTAAAATGAAATTATCTCTTGTACAATGCTTCAAAAGTTAAAATAAAGCCTTTAACTTCTGAGTTTGCATTTAATTATGGAATGTAGAGTGAGTTTAGGACCTGTAAATCAAGATTCAAACAACATGGGTTGGATTTGCAACTTGATGCTATGTGAAAATGGCATGAACAACAAGTGATAAAATGCTAACTTCTCTTCTTCGATTCTCCCTAACCAAAAATGATCTTGGAGAGTTATTTGACATTTTTGAAAGCTTTCAATATGCTCTATAACCAATCTTTGAAATTCGTTTTTAGATACCTCTGGGAACTAGGTGAAAAATGTCCATGAAGTTGGGTCCAAAACCTGCCTAAATTAGGGCAAAATTTCACTAAGTTATTTAGTTCATGGCCCTATGTTCATAAATTTATAACTTGAGATCCAAGCATCTTTTGAGAAAAGTTTGTGAAGAAAAGTTGTAGATTTCATGGAGGACTACAAATTTCATGTTTGAAGTTTTCTTTTAATAAAATTGCATCATGGTGAAAAAGTGGTGGAAAGTTGGGAAAAAATAAGAAAATTTCCATACTTAGAAAAATTTGAAGTTATGAAAATTTTCAAATTCAAAACCTTAATTTTCAAAATTGGTTTTCTTGGTGAACAAGTTTCATGTTTTGACATATCTTGATGAATTATGACCCTTGACACTTGATTTTGACCAAAAAGTCAAAGTTTGACTTTTCAGTACACAGTTGACTTTTGATCAGTTGACTGCAAAATTCATCTGTCAATCCAATGAACTTGAGATCTTTTGAACCATGTAATTAGGTCAAGATGATGCCATTGAACCCTTGAAATCATGTTTGAACCCAATTGGTCATTGGTTAGGTTAAAAATCAGAAATTGCCCTTTCTCAATCAAAACCCTAATTTTGACCATTTTGCCCTTTTGATGATTTGATCAAATTTCTTGAGAAGTTGTGATCCAAACTTGATCAAATGGTACATATGAGTCTAAAATGTTGATGTGGATAAAAAATTATGAAGTTTGACTGTAAATTGGCCATGGTTGACTTTTTCCCCAATATAGTTGATTTTTAGGTCAACTGTGCAATTGACTGATAAAAAATATGGTTCAAGGCTTGAAACTTAACATGAACAATCTTAGGAGTCCAAGATGATGTATGAAAGTCACATGAAGAATTAGTCGTCCAAAAATCCTTGTGTAAACTCAAACCCTAATTTTGGGTGATCAGTGCAAGATGAGATGTCTTGAGCTGACCAAACCCTAATCTTATCTTGAGTCCAAGAAGTCTTGTGAGAAAAATCTTGATAAATGAGAGGGAAAATTTTAGGGTACAACACACGCGTACTTTCACACTCCTCTGGCCAAACGGGCCAAGTCCAATATCTGGACTTCGACCCATACTTCCTGCACCCTCCAGTTTATTGCATAGTGTAAAAATACACCTCCCTTTTTTACTACCTTAACCAAATTCACACCCCCTGCTTTTTTTTAATTTATTTTCTTTATTATTTATTTTACTACTTTTATATTTTCTTTTTTATATATTTATAATTTTAAGATATTTATTATCATAAAATAAAATAATATATTTTTCAACTCATCAAAAATATTTCCTATTTATTGCATTAAATTAAATTATTTTAAGCATGCATAAATAATATAATTTTTTACAATTAATATATAAAAGAATACTTAACCAACAACAAATTATTTTCATAAATCAAATTAATCCAATATACAATCTTCAAAAAGGACTACGATAATATTTAAATCGACTGCGTGTTTCGTCTAAAATCTCCGCTATTCACACACCTAGGCTAAGCACACGGGAAATTCAAATATTTTTCTTAATCCATAAAAAACACAAACCAACCGCGAACTACGAATTGAAACTCTGATTCCTCATAAGAGGATACATAAGCATACGACTAAAATTGTGGTTAGTTCCCCTAATAAAACTTAAAACCCTATTTCTTAAAGATTGCGCTTTTAACCCTGGTATCCTTGTGAACAAGGTAGATAAAGGGTGCCTAACACCTTCCCCTCGTCTAGAACCGAGTCAACAATCTAGAATCTCTTAAATTTTTAGGGTTATCCTTTATATTCCCTTCCTTAGTATAAAAATTAAGGGTTGCGACTCTGATTTAAAATGCAATTGCAACAACAACTTCTGAGCTTTAAGTCTAAATTTCATACTTTCATAAATTTAACAACTTCTGAACACTATGATATCAAGCAAGATTACCTTACTTTCAGTAAGTTTATAACTTCTAAATTCTGTTTGGTACATCTGTTTGAATATTCATATATTCTCAAAGTGTACAACATCTTCTGTATAAACTCAGCGTTGATTTCATCCATAAGGTTTTCAACCTTAGCGTCAAGATCTTCATCTTCAACTTGTCTTAGAATAAACTCAGTGAACTTGTTTAGCATTCCTGGATAGAAAATATTAAACAAACAGTTAGTAGCAACAACATTTTGTATGTTTGAGTTTATTATTCTGAGAATAAGTGTTATCAAAATACCATTTTACTTTCTCCCCTTTGTCAAAAATCAAAAAGATGAGAGAAAAATGAATCTTTGAGGATAACATATTCATTTTAGAGACTTTGTTTCGATAAAGAATTGAGTTAAGTTCTGTCTTTTAAACGTGAGAAAAAATGTTTGGTAATTTTTTTTGAAAACATTGATTCAGCACACATATATCCAATAAAATCATACAACAAAACAAACATTCCATTGAATAAACAAGGACTACAAGCACGAGACAACACTTCTAAAACAAAAGAGGTAGACACACAATAAGTAGGAACAACACTAAGAGAATAAACTAAACTTGGAGAATTTCATATTGAACTTCCTCAAGAATATCCTTTGGACCATTTTGCTGAATTTCCTCAACAATCCTAGCCCCAGTGAAGAGAATAAAGAGAACTCTATCAAAAGGTATAAAGATCTAGCGTCTAGATCTGGAATTAATGATAGAGTATCTAAGTTAGTTAAAAATGGATTGAAGTAAGTTGATTCTAAAATGATGGATGAGGAGGTAGAAGAAGACACCGTCATCATAGGTTAGGGTGGTCAACAATGATGCGCTACGTCTAAAGTTTGATATAACCAACTGAAACCAAACTGAGGCACCTGGAAAAAGATTGGTATGATTGATGTGACCAAAATCATTAGGGATGTTGTTAATAGAGCGGAGTCTACAAGCAAAAGAGTATCTATTTTGAAAGGTTTCTATGATAATTCCATCTTGGGCACAACCAATAGCAACTGCAATTGATGTTGGAGTGATGATAATGGGGTTTCCAAAGACAAAAGAGTGGATGGAAGAGCCAAATAACCTAACTACAACATTCATCCAAAAGTCCTTGACTAGGTCAAGATAGATTGGTCCAATCAACATGGTAAAGTAGTTGGACCATCCTTAAGTGATTATATTTTAGGTAATACCCATATTAACACCGACTGATCTTAGAATGTTTAGACGTCGTTCGCAGATAATTGCAAAAATACAATCCTCACCGAAAAGGATTCTTGAATCCATTAGGAGCAAAAGATGAATTACTAGGGTAGAGAGACAAACATTTCAAATAGAGGAAAGGAAAACGTAACTGACTATGTAAAAGACACAAATCAGATACCCCACAAAAGATGACAACTCAATAAATGAAAATTTAGAGATAAAGGGGCATAATACGAGTTCCAAGACGCAAGATAAGTCACATGATAGACACTTATGACAAAAATTAAATAGAGAGCTAACAATTATCATTCCCAGTGAGGTAGTTTACCAAAAATGTCAAATAAATAAGGTCTAACATTAAATAATGACATGACTCTTCAGTATCGATAATGCGAAGATTTCTATAAAAGATATATCTGATCAAGAATATTTTGACCTTTTCCTTGATAGAATAAGTTTTAACTTGTAAAAGTATGTATAAGTACTTTGTCAGAAAGCATATAAATACCGACCTGGTGTCTTTTTACTATCGTGAGGTCACCTTTGTTATCTCCCTTACTTTTGATTATCCATTTGATTGCAACAACATGAGTTCCTTTATGACCAGACACTTGGTTTGAAACATTCTTCAAGAACGACTCTCTTTACAGGAGTCTGATCAACAGAGGCTTCTGATTGAACATCTTCTAATCTTCTTTCTTCTTGTTCTTCAGCAGCAACTTCATTACCTTTAGATTTTAAAATTGTAATCTCCGTACCTGCAAGTTTATCAACTAGCTTTGACTTTTCAGAGTCAAGCTTATCATCAAATATGACATGAGTTGATTCAAAAAATGTTTCAGTGTTATATACTTTGTAGCCTTTTGAGCTTTCAGAACATCATAACACGATACCACTTTGAGCATTAGAATCAATCAATGTGAATAAGTTCCAATAGATTGGAGAAAGAAACAACATAACTTCTTGAAAACTTTGCCCTTCGGAATGCTTCAAAGAAAGCATCTGAAGTAAAATTCAGTTAAAGAGGACCTTTGATAAATTCAAGCTAGTTCTGTTGAGAGATCTTTCTGAAGCTATCGTAACCTAAATATTTGAACCACACACACCGCTCCCTATTAACATACATGAGGCAATCTATTTTTAGCTCTATAAGATCAGAAAGACTGATCTTATAAGTATTCTTTTTATTCCTTTGACTGAAAAAGGATATGGCCATCCTAACAGCTACTATTCTGGAGCTTGTGATTTATTCCTTTTGAACACCTCTGAAACCCATGATATTTCTAGGCTTAAGTTCCAGACTTTGGAACATATGCGTTTTTCCCATCATGTGTTACAAGTAGCCAGAGTCCAGTTGATGGGAAAAATTGAAAGTGTACTATTTTTGCCTTGCACTAATAATAGGAAATTCCCAAGATATCGATCTCAAGGACTGCATGCAATTATTGAGTTAAATTCGTAGTTCAATTAAGCAAAAACTTAATTTGGGGTTTTGGTTTTGATATTGTCACTTAACAAAAAGAAAAAATATAGAATGGCTTTTTCACATATATGAGGAGCATGGTAGGGTGTGGTGTGTGTAATTTTCCCCATAACAACTTAGAATCCTGATCCTTCAACATGTTCATAACATTCAACTACCAGACCTTTAGATTATTGTCCTCTAAGTCCTTAGTGATAAAACCTTTAACCATCCATCCTAAATCCTAAGTCCTTAGAGATATCTGATGGAGTCAAGCCTTTATTTTATTAAGGGTTATATGGTAACTATAGGATATCCCTAGTCCTAGGTGATATCTACTATAGCCTAATCATACAAAAACCTTAACAATCGCGGTCCATCTGGTTGTTAACTATAAATCAATCCTAATTATTCCGATCAGGAAAGCATGAAAATGTTGCACGATTAAATTGAATGATAAAAACCATGTAATTGATGAAATTAGAAATTTAAAGTTATTACATAATCAAATCAGGGACACCCCCTAACATTGGGGAGTTTAGCTACTCATATTGTTCAAAATAATCAGAAGATAAAGATTTGACATTACAAGTAATTGGATAGCTTCGAATCTTTAATTGCTTCCGCTTATGAGAATCTTCCACTCTCCAAGAACCTTGATCTCCCCAATCTTCAATCGTGTAAACTATTCTATGCTGGAAAAAAAAGTCCCCTAATTCTTCTTCAAAACTCATCTAAATAGTGCACAATGCATTTTCTCGGCCGGAAATACCCAAAACGCCCTTCTAGGTCCCAAATCATAAAAAATTCTCAAAATCAGCATCCTGGCTAACACTTGCCATGTCACTTGACACGGGAATCCATGTCAGCCTCTGACCATTGCTCCAACAAAACCTCTCGCCCATACCTTTTATCACGGGCCGTGTCAGCTGACACGGGCACCTGTGTCAGCCTCTGCCTCTTTTCCAAAATTGCAGCAGTGAATTCTTTCCTGACACGGGTGGACGTGTATGGAAACTTGTAGCTTGGTTTTTCAGACTTCCTCCAAAACTCCATTTTTTTCACTTTTCGCACTGATTTTCCTGGTTTTATTCCTCTGAGCCTGGAAACAACAAAATACACAACCAACGCATAAAACATTGAAGAATGAAATAAAACACATGACAAAATAAAGAAACTATAACTAAAATCAATTGTAAATAAAGGTGGAAAAACCATTGATCAAAATCCTCCAAAATTAAACAGTTGCTTAACTTCAAGCGACCATTACAAGAACTCATGAAAATCACAGTAGCCCGGTACTCATACATAAGACATCCATTCAAATTGATCAAAAAGAAGTATGTTTGATGTTCACATGATGCAAAGAGTTTGTGTAAGAACATTTAAATCTCGAGATTCGTCTTCATATACCTCTCTAAATATGCTTTGTACTTAAGTCTTTTTCTAATTTTCCTCCTTTTTCATCCGAACAATCAAATTAAGGCAATGGGAATTTTTGATGATCATCACACGAACAAGACTAATCAAGAAATTTATTGTTCAGGCACCAAATAAGAGCTTTTTCTACTTTCTAATTTAAGATGAAATTTTCAAAGCTTTTCAGTTTATATATTGTCCTTTATGGACGACGTTTGGGGATCAACCCCCTTTGGGCTGAATAACTTGGTGAGGGCTACCCAACTTAGCGAGCCAATTGCCTGCCAGCTTTATTTATTTCTCAACCAATCATATCTACATGTGAATCTATATTATGCCAGACTGTAAAGATAAACTAGTTAAGGAGTACTTCTCAGGATTCAAGCACTATGGTACAAATCTACACGTTAGACTCGTATCACTGTCACGTTATTCCGAACTTCCTACCCTCAAACAACCATCCATTTGTCTCTATATACTATTCCTGACCTCTATGAAATATAAACTCTTGAGCAAAACAACACAAAAATTCGGTCCAAATTTGGGAAGGACTTTAACTCGTGGATCTACACCGCAATTAGCAAAGAACCAACAAAATAAATCAAAAAGGAAAGCAGTAAAATCCCTCTAAGTTGAACTAAACATTAACCCTAATGTTTCAGAACAAGCCCGAGAAGATGACTCACAGAGGGTAATGCAACACCAGTTGTTTCCTTCTAGCTTTCACTAGTAAGGCTCCCTTTTTATTACCTACAGACAAAATGAAACAAACACAAAAAGAAAAACTAACTTATTATAAACCTGGGTTTCCTCCCATGAAGTGGATGATTCATTCCCCTTGTTAGGGTGGCATATATGACACAAAGAACACATCATATTTTTTCTTTCTTTTGTTTGGTAGCAACCCCATGAACTTAAAGTACTGATGATGTTGCTTCCAAATGATTTTCAGCTTGATTTTGTTGAACAAGGCATAAATGACATCCAATACTTTGTCAATTTTTGGTCTTTCATTAACCTTGTTGTGAAAATAGTTTTTCGGGGGAATCTTTTGTTAAAGATTTTCTGGTTGGATTTCCACATCTTCACAAATTAGCAAATTTTTAGTTTCATCCAAAACTCGATCAACTTCCAGTTTTGCTATTTCTTCTTCTACATTATTCTTCTTTACCTCAAACTCTTATATTCTTACTGCATCTTTGTCATCTGATGTTACGCACTCTTCTTCTGGTGTCACATCTTCTTCTTCCAACTGTATCTTTCGCCACAGTCTTACCCCCTCCTATATGCTTTAAAAATTCCAGTCGCCTCTTCCAAAGTTAATCCCGAAGGCGTCCAACATGCAGGAGATATAGGTGGCAATGCATCGAAATAATACATGACTACAACACTTAGACACTTGGTTAGTAGAAAAGTATAGAAGAATTCATGAAGAAAACATAATCAGACCTTTTTTTAATATTTTTATATAATAAAATAAAATGTAAATGATAAAAAAACTGAAACAAAATTTTAGTTGACGAGCAACAAAATTTTAATTGAACTAAAATTAACTCTATAATTTAGCAGTCCCCGGCAACGACGCCAAAAACTTGATAGAAAAAATAGCAAGTGTACTATTTTTGCCTTGCAATAATAATAGGAAATTTCCAAGATATCGATCTCAAGGGTTGCGTGCAATTATTGAGTTAAATTTGTAGTTCAATTAAACAAAAACTTAATTTGGTGTTTTGGTTATGATATTGCCACTTAACAAAAAGCAGAAATATATAATGACTTTTTCACAGATATGAGGAGCATGATAGGGTATGGTGTGTAATTTTCCCTATAACGAACTGAATCATGATTTTTTTAACAAGTTTATAACATTTAACTACCATCCCTTTAGATTATTTTCCCCTATGTCCTTAGTGAGAAAACCTTTAACTATCCATCCTAAATCCTAAGTCCTTAGAGATATTTTATGGAGCCAAGCCTTTATTTTATCAAGGGTTAAATCCGGTAACTATAGGGTATCCCTAGTCTTAGGTGATATCTACTATAGCCTAATCATACAAAAACCTTAACAATCGCGGTCCAACTAGTTGTTAATCGTAAATCAATTCTAATTAGTCCGATCAGGAAAGCATGAAAATGTTGCACGATTAAATTGAATAATAAAAACGATGTAATAGATGAAATAAGAAATTCAAATTTATTACATAATCAAATCAAGGACACCCCCTAGCATTGGGGGGTTTAGCTACTCATATTGTTCAAAATAATCACAAGATAAAGATTAGACATTACAAGTAATTGGATAGCTTCGAATATTCCTTTGCTTCTGCTCATGAGAACCTTCCACTCTCTAAGAACCTTGATCTCCCCAATATTCAGATGTGTAAACTATTCTTCGCCGTAAAAAAGTCCTCTAATTCTTCTTCAAAACTCATCTAAATAGTGCACAATCCATTTGTCTCAGTCGAAAATGCCCAAAACACCCCTCTAGGTCCAAAACCATATAAAATAAAAATAAAAACACTCAAAATCAGCGTCCTGGCCAACACGGACCGTGTCACCTGAAACAGGAACCTGTGTCGGCCTTTATCCACCGCTTCAACAAAACCTCTCGCCCAGATCTTATGACACAGGCTGTGTTAGATGACACAGGCCCCCATGTCAGCCTCTGCTTCTTTTCCCAAATTGTAGCAATGCATCCTCTCCTTACATGGCCCTTGTCAGGTGACACAGACGGTAGTGTCAAGCACCTTGTAGCTTGATTTTTGAGACTTCCTCCAAAACTCCGAATTTGCACTTTTCACACTGATTTTCCTGGTTTTATTCCTCTGAGCCTGAAAATAACAAAATACACAACCAACACATAAAACATAGAAGAATGAAATAAAACACTTGAAAAATAAATAAATTGTAACTAAAATCAATTGTAAATAAAGGTGGAAAAACCACTGATCACCAGATGCCAAGACAGGTGTCTCAATTGCACTGTTAAGGATGTTTGCAACATAGATTATCTTATCCTTTGATACCCATAATTTCTTGGGTCTTTTCTTGTTAGATCTACCAGAGTTATGAAAAACTTTGGTTTTAGCAGAAGAATAATCATATTTGCAAGAGTTAAAACTATTTGGTTTAGCCAATTGATTTTTCATTGGATTCAGAATCATATTTCTCTTCATCTTTTCCATCTTATTTTGGCACAAATCCAACAGGTACAAAATGAGAGTATAAGGTTGTTGGTATGTTTTCCGTATTAGATTTAGATTTTTTTATAAGGATCATAACCAATACAATTAAGTCCATTTCTACTTACACCATAGATCATGGAAGCTAGCACACTTCTCCCTATGCTATTAACTAGAAATTTCTTGAAAGCTTTGTCATATTTCTCAATGACATCATCAGTACTCTCAGTGGCTTTTGGAAGAGTTCTCGTGCCTTTAAGGACATAGTTTTCATCTCTCAATAAAAAAATTTCTTCTTTTAAAATAAAATTATCTTCCTCAGCTTACTGATTTCAACAGATACAGATTCATGTGTCCTTTTGAGATCCTTGAACTGAATCTTGAGTAACTCATGTTTTTTCAGAATTTCAACTAAGGAAAATATTAGTTCAGAATGAGTAAAATCAGAGAATACCTCTTTGCAGAATATTTCTTCTGTTTCTGAATCAACTTCATCTTCTGAAG
Organism: Vicia faba; assembly: GCA_948472305.1. Classification (NCBI taxonomy): domain Eukaryota; kingdom Viridiplantae; phylum Streptophyta; class Magnoliopsida; order Fabales; family Fabaceae; genus Vicia; species Vicia faba. Next base: position 1,266,717,869 of record OX451738.1, read on the forward strand.
GGAATACTTCACTAGATGTTCCAACATGAGCCGTCAGTGCCATGTTAGTGTCGCACACGCGTCGGCAAAGACAACAAAGAGATGAACGAGATGCGACAGTGATGAATAGGAAAAGAGATGTAGCGGTAAAGATTTGAGATTTAAGCCATCAATTGACTTATCTCAACACAATGAAGTCTCCACCTCACTTTATTTTTACAAAGGGAAATGGGAACGCCTCTAGAACTCAAGTGGAAAAGTCAACACCTTTATAACCATAGGGATGGAGAATGTTTCTCGACTATCAATGAATCATGTCTCATATTGAAAAAAAAATTGAAGGTAAAAGGTGCTCGAGCGTACAAAAGAGTTTGACTGAGTTGAATTGTTTTTGTTAATTTTGAAAAGAAATGTCAAAGTATGATTAAATGAATTGAAGCTTATTTATGAAAATGTTTTGAAAATGCATGGACCTAAGTCCAAGTTTATTATGAAAGTAATTCAAGTTTTAATAACGAGAAGTATTTTCAAAAGGAGGGAGAAGACTTTTGAAATTAAAGAAGATGGGAGGAGATGAATGGACTATCTTAAAGCATAAGGTAAAAGCTAAGGAAGAGAACAAGTTAACCAACAAGAAGCCAACACTTGACATTATGAGTCAAGATAGAATACCCATTCTTTGGATTGAAACCGAGCAAGTATACCAAACCTCTTGAGAAGTCCAAGCTTTAATTGCATTAAGTCTTCACAAAAATTAGGCAGATTACAGATAAAGTATGTAATCACAATAACCTGCACACAAAACAAACAAACAACCCAGTGTCTTGGGGTGAACCCCAAGAACTCCAGAAAAAAATTTTAATTAAGGTCACAAGGTCTCTAACATAAGCCAATGTTTCTATTCCTAAGTCCAAGAAGTCCAATACTCCATAATGCCAAGGATAGTAACCAAGTAGTCCAAGTATCATTAATGTTTTTTATGGTTCATGTTGATTATTAAGTATCTTCAAAAGGAAAAGAAAAGCTAAAGTGAGCAAAATAAAAATGGTATAAAAGTAAACGCTCAAGTGAGCAAAGATGAAAATAGCATGAAATGTAAATGCTAAAGTAAATAGTGCATAAACTAAAATCATGAAGTAAATTCAATTGTTAGAAGTCAATGGTTAGTTGGATGACCATTTTGAAACTTGCATTTGGAATCATTAGAGGATTGGTAGAACCAAAGCCTCTCAACAACAAGTTGCATTTGCTTTTTGTCAAGTATATCATCCATTTAAGAATCTTCAAGGCAACATTTAATGATCAATGATGTTTAAGTGATCCGATTTGACCAAAATTGATGAAGATATATTGGAGGATTGGTAGAACCAAAGCCTCCTAACAATGAATCTCAAGGTTATTGGATCAAAGAGTTCAAATTAACATACTTGGGCTTGCAAACATAGGTTTGGGCCACAGATGATCATTTTCTCAAATCGGGATAAAATTTAGCGTTATGTTAAGCAATTGTAAGTGGACTTATGTAGAAGTCGCACCTATTTTGAGGTTGGTCAATAGAAATCTATGCACTTCATGTTTGGAAAAATGATATAGAGATCATCTTCCCATAGCATGTAGCACAAATAAAAAAGAAAGGAATGAGATGAAGAGGGAGGGGTATGATAAGATAATTTGGATCACTACCTTAAATTTCTTTCATCTTTAAATTCAATCATTCATCTAGATGGATTAAAGTACTAAACATATCATTAATCCAAAGCACCAAAAATGAATTGAATAATTCACTCTTTGGTAGATTTGAATTAATGAACATTTATCCAACTTCATCTCCATCCAAAGTCCTTTGAATTTAAAGAGAAATTGAACATTTAAAATTGCAATCCAAATCAACAATCAAAACGAGTGAGTAGAAAAACATAGATGGATCAATACCACCCCAAAACAAGGCAAAAAAAGAATTTTGACACTGTTACAATCGATTACGATCTGACAGAAATCGGTTGCATAAGTGTTTTTTTTTTCAAACGTAAAATTTTGCTGTGACAATCGATTGCAATTTTACAACAATCGATTGCACCCTGTTAAATTACGAAAATCAGCATTTCAAAAGGCCAAATTCTTTTTCAAACTTTTCATCAAACACCTTATGATCATGGATTTAATTCAGTACGAAAATTCCATCAAATCATGATAAAATAGAACCAATGGAATCAAAAAACAATGCTCAATGAATCAAACCCAAAGATCAACAAGATATCACATTGTGAAAGATGAAAAATTCAACTTACCAAAGGTAGATCTAGAGAATTATCAAAACAACTTCATGAATTTTCTTCAATTTAACCCCAAGAATCAATTTCCCATGTTTGGATGTAAAGAATTGATAAAGAAAAAATGTTTGGATGACGGTTTAGCTTAAAGATTAGTAAGCTTCAATGCAAAGCTTACTAACACTTTTTGAAAATGGAGCTTTGAGTGAATTTGGTAGATGGGGGGAATTGAGAGATTTTTTAGCAAAGTGAATTTGGCTAACAAAAGCTTGAGATTTGAATGAAATGAGGACTCTATTTATAGAGTTTAGGCTTGGGATTAGTGGTGGTTTTGAGTTTGGTTTGGGAAATTAAATTAGGCCTGGTAATTGATTCTTGGATCCAAAATTTGAATTAATGATATATATTTCAAAAAATGAAGAAAAATTGGAGCCAAAAGAATGGCAAGCTTGAAATTGCTGATTGTTTTCAAAATTTCACTATGTGCAATCGATTGCACTCTGGGAGCAATCGATTGTACAATGAGTTTTTTTCAAATATTGTGCAAAATGCACTCTGTGTAATCAATTGCACTCTAGGAGCAATCGATTGTACAGTGAAAAAAATAAACTTTTTTTTGATTATTTTCCTTTGCAAATAAAGATTTTAGGGAAATAATACCGGAAAACCTTATTTATCAGATGCTTTGACTCGGTAACTACAAAACACAAATATACAAAGACAAAGACAAATATTTTTTTTTTGTATTTTGGTTAGAAGTTAGTCAACAACACATATACAAAATATACAACTAAGGTGCTTATAGATCCCTCAAGAGAAAACTTAAAGATAGGATGCAAATGTGATGAATGAAGCTATTTATTAATGATTGTGACAAAATAACAAAATATGATATGAAAGTGCGACTAAAAAATTAGGGGCGAAATTTAGGGTACAATAGCTGCCCCATATTTAATTATCTTTTTGCCGGATAGGCGAAAAGTAATTAAACACAAACATACTTGAATTCCGTCCCTGATGCGATGAGATGATATCATATGTTATAAATGAATGCATGGACTCTTTTTTTAACATATATTTTTTGAATGATGTATGAGATTAGACAGACTCTGGGAATATGGAAAGACTGGAAAATTATGGCAATTCAGATGAAATGACGTGAAAAGGCATGTTAGGGAAACAACAAGATACTTATGGATATTGTGATCGGTGGGAATAGAACTGACTGTTTTGGAATGCTGGTTCGCGTTTGCGTTTGTTTTCGCAAAATGTCGCGGTAAGCAAGAGTCACCACCGTCTTTTATTTTATCCAACAAGGAAAGGACAAAAGCACAGAAAAATTCCCTTTTGAGATATTTCTCGGGTTCGGGAGGTAGATTATAGAAAGGGAAGGTGTTAGCACCCTTTCTATCCGTGGTTATCCACGGGCTCTTAGGTACTTGCTCATTGTGTTTTCAAAATTTGCTTTTCTTTGTGTTTGTGGGTTTGAAAGAATTTTTGTTTTGAAAGGGGTGTAAGTGCGAAAAGTTTTGTTTTGTTTTAAAAGGAGCAAGTACTTAAGAACCATCTACCTACTCGAAAAGGGAATTAAACTGTGCTAATGTCCTTTGGATAATGCTATCCCACTATTGAGGAGTAGGTAGCATCGTCGTTGGAGTTTAAGGGTCAATTCGATTAAGGGACATGTGGTCACTAAAGCAATGTTAGGACGCCTTAGCGGTAACCCTAATGTCTTAGATCATATTATCCGAGGCAACCATTTCGAGGCAACTTATGATCTTTGGCCAAGAGGGCGACCTCTAAAACTTCCTATACTCAATGACCACGTTCGAGGCAACCAAGTGAGGTGTACCCTAAGAGTGGCATGTGCGAGTGTGTCAATTTTCAGTTATATTATCTTTACATGTCATGGTGAGCTACGGTTGATTTTAGATTAAAGATTATCTTGTCATGCATTGCCTATTACTCAAACATCTAACAGTTAATGGTTGCGGAAATTAAATTGCGGAAAGATAAATCTAAGCTATTACAAGGCGTCGGGTATTTACATCGCCAAAAACAAACCCTTGAAAATTAAATTGCGAAAAGTAAATAAAAGCGATAAATAAATAAATAAAGTCCTAAGTTAAAAACTATTACATCCTCAGAGCAATTAAAATATATGGATCAAAGATAATTCGCGCGCGGGAAAATTAAATCGGAGTGTCCTAGGGTTTTGACCCTTTTTATCAAATAAAGCATATTTTGTTATTTTTTTTTGAATTAAAAAAAGCTAATCTAAATCAATAATTGAATTAATTAATAAAAAGAAAGTATTTTTGGGTTTTTATTTTAATTAAGGAAATAAAATGAGAATGGTTAAAAATATCAAAAACCTAATTCTAAATCAATTTTAATTTATTGCAAAATATATTATCATTAAACCTAATTTAAAATAAATAAATTAATTAATGGTTTATTTACAAAAATAGTAATAATAGAATTAATGGAATTAATACAAATATTTTTTGTTGTTTTCTGATTTTATGAAAAAGGGTTAGTTGGTTAATTAATTAATAATAATAATAATAAAACAAAATAGGAAAAATAATGAAAAGAAAATAAAAATAAGGACAAACTCAGGGGGTATGGGCCTGAGGAAGGTGTATGAATTGCAATTTTCAGGCCCATATTTGCTTCAGCCTGTTGGACTTTTGACATCCGACGCATGCTTGTTGACTCTGATCTATGGTAGTCCTTCAACCTTGTCCTTTGGATCTTGATTGGCAAGCCATCTGGCGTTTGATATTTGGCAGAGCATGATGGTCCACTCTTTGAATGTCACATGGGAATACCTGAAGAACAAAATTAAATAAAGTTTTGGGGGACCTGGGATTCGAACCCAGGTCCCAAGGGACAATTCAACTAGCGCGCTACCAACCCAACTGACCTGCTTAGTTTTTATTGGAATAAGACACAAATAATATATTCAAAACCATCAATTATTCCCTGCAAAAAATAAAAACGCGCTAATTATTCAAATGAGCCAATAGACGCTAGCCACGTTATCGTCTTCCTCAACACGTCCTGGTTCATTTACCTGCGGATTTTGTTCCACAGGAAGATTCGTAGCACCTCTCAAAAGTCCTCCCTAGGCCATGTAAATGCAAGCTAAGAGTGCCAATGCAATGGTCTCTCTCCCCTGAACTCATCCATGGCCATTATTCACCTTGATTTTGCCTGTACACAAAACGCCTAAAAACAAGAACAAGAACCCTAGGTTCTGGATATGGGGTTAGAGGCCATGAAAATTAAATTGGATAATGCCAAAAAATTCTAAATCAAATAACAATCACAAATATGCCAATATTTTAAAGAAAAGATGCAAGAATGGATGTTTTCGATTTCATGTTCAGAGCAAGGTTCATGGAGACTTACAGTGCGTTATAGGTAATGAAAAGGCTTCCTTTTGATTGGTATAGCTCCATTGGATGTCAAGAAAGAGAGCTACATTTTGCTTTTGGTCTGAATTCGCCTCCAAGGTTGTTTTTGATCTCTCACTTTTCAAGCTTTTTTACGAAACTGGTATGGCCGTTTCTGCAAGGTTTTGTGCGTGTTCTCGGTTTGGCTTGCTTATGTGAGTGTTATAGAGTGAATTAGGGTTGGTCTTTTGGTCTCAAATCAAATGCATTGAAGATTCAAGATTGGATTTTGATCACCATAACCAAACTTCCAAAAATAGGCCAAATCTGATTTTATGCTTGAATGAGCCTTGATACGAATTGACTAGGTGTTATATGATATTTGCAAGCTGGAAAAATCACAAAGATACCATTTCATTAATTTTTGGATTTTATTTGAATTAATATAGATTGAAATGAATTAAATCAATAAAAATTAAATAAAATAGAAAAAATAAATGTTTGGTCATGAAATTAAAGATGGGGCACGTGTGTGGCATTACAAGACTATACCAAGTGGGAAAAAGTGGGCCCTTTTGTCAAAAATTGGAGTTTTGAGGATAGTTGACTTTTGGCAATTTTGCAAAAAAGTCCAACTTCAACAATGCATAACTTCTTCAATTTTGAACTTTTGGAGGGTTTTTTGGACTTTTTAAAAACCTTGAGATGTCCTCCAAATAACCCTTTTGGTATCATCTCATTTTGATGTTCCATGATCAAGTTATAAGCTTTGGAAAAAAAAGGTGTTTTTGTTGACTTTCAAAAATGACCTATAATGTCCAAATTTGTAACTTTTTGTGAGAGCATTTCCTGATCTTGGGGTGTGAAGATGGATTTTAGGGAATTGCATCCTCTTAAAAATGAGCTTTGGATGGGTCATTTCTCATAAATTATGAGAAAGTTATGCTTGGTCAAAGTTGAGTTGACTTTTCCTACAAAACCCTAATTTAGCAACTTTTGAATCTTGAGGAATCCTGAGCAATCCTTGATGAATCATGATCAACCCTTGATCAAATGATGAATTAACCTTAAAAATGAGAATGTTGACAAAAAATATTGAGGTTTGACTGTATTTGGGACACAGCTGACTTTTGCCCTAGCACAATCGATTTTTGGGTCTCTTAAGCAATTGACAGACCAAACTTCCTCTGCAAGGCTTGAAATTTGACATGGATGAACTTAAGAAAATATTAGGACATTGGGGAAAACTTGAGGTCATTTGGATGTGAGGACCTTGATGCAACACAAAACCCTAATTTTGACTTGACTGCCTTAGGAGGTGACTTGACTGTCCAAACCTTGAGCCAACTTGAGCAACTTGAAGATCATTCTTGACAAATCTTGAGGAATATGGGAGGGAAAATTTTGGGGTACAACAGTTGCCCCTGTTCAATTTTCTTAAACCTGAGGATATAGATTGGCTTTTGAGCCTTTCGTGATCCGAAGGTGGAAGATAATTGAACACTAGAGTGCCCAAAAATTTGCACTCGCATGGTGTAGCATCAGCATTGTGATGTCGGGAATGGGCTTAAAGATGCCATTTGGAGATTTTTGGTAGGAGGATGGGCTTACAGATGCCATCTGCAGGATTGTCGATTGCATAAGATATTCCTTAGCGAGAACTTGCATACCTGTTGTTGTAAAAGATTCCACTGGGGAAGTCTAACCCTTGTTGAGATTTAGGAATCTGGCCTGTATTTCAACTGAGAGAATGCCTCGACTGAGTCTTAGGAACCTGTCCATAATCCAATTGGGGGGAAACATCTTCATCAAGATCAAGGAACTGTCTCGTGCTCAACGTAGTATACCACTGAGGTTATAGAACTTGTCCACACTATGATGGAGGAGAACATCAAGATCTAGGAACTGACTTGTGCTCAATGGAGTATACCGTTGAGGTTATAGTACTCGTCCACACTATGACGTAGGGAAACATCTTCATCAAGATCTAGGAACTGTCTCGTGCTCAATGGAGTATACCGCTGAGGTTATAGAACTTGTCCACACTATGACGGAGGAAAACATCAAGATCTAGGAACTGACTCGTGCTCAATGGAGTATACCGTTGAGGTTATAGTACTTGTCCACACTATGACGTAGGGAAACATCTTCATCACGATCTAGGAATTGTCTCGTGCTTAATGGAGTATACCGTTGAGGTTATAGAACTTGTCCATACTATGACGGAGGAAAACATCAAGATCTAGGAACTGACTCGTGCTCAATGGAGTATACCGTTGAGGTTATAGTACTCGTCCACACTATGATGTAGGGAAACATCTTCATCACGATCTAGGAACTGTCTCGTGCTCAATGGAGTATACCGTTGAGGTTATAGAACTTGTCCACACTATGACGAAGGAAAACATCAAGATCTAGGAACTGTCTCGTGCTCAATGGAGTATACCGTTGAGGTTATAGTACTTGTCCACACTATGACGAAGGAAAACATCAATATCTAGGAACTTTCTCATGCTCAATGGAGTATACCGTTGAGGTTATAGAACTTGTCCACACTATGACGTAGAGAAACTGCCGAGACTGAGAACCTTATCTGAAATTCAACCGAGGATAATTCAATTGAGATTTAAGAACTGGTCAGGTCTTTGACTAAGCTGGGAACTTAACTGCATCTTTCCTGAAAGGTAAAGGTCAGTCCTATGAAATGCATGATATGGATCAGGCAATGATGTTCTCAAAATAAATGAGATTGTATTTGTATGATGCGTATATGCATATATCATGATGTATGGGAATATGATGCTTTAGCCGGGGAAAATAAATCCTGGAGCTGCTGGAGAATAAAGTTGAATTCTTCGTCTCCGCTGGGGATGAACGAAGATGTTAAACCTGCAGGAGAGAAGAACTCTGTTGGGGAATAAACTAACAAAGAGATTACTCCGAGAGGAATTACTCTGTGGGGGAGAGACGTTCTGCTGAAGATTTTAACGGTAACTCTGCTGGGGATTCTGTTGATAAGCTCTGTTGGGGATTTTAATGACGAACTCCACTGGGGATAGAAAGAACTTCACTGGGGACGATCTTTCAGTTGCAACTTGCTGAGGATAACCCAGTTAGACTCTTGTGAGGATAACCTTCTGAATTTGGCTGGGGAGATTTACTTGTGCTCTGCAGGGGATAAGCTTCCAGAATCTACTGGGTAAGATGACTCAACTCTGGCGGGGAAGCCTTTTTTAGACTGCGCTGGGGAAATGACTCCACTGGGGTATCTTGTATTCCGCTAGGGAACATTCTTATATTCTGTGGAGGAATATTAAGGCTGCCGAGGATGCTCTTAAACTTGTTGGGGAATATCTTTATACTCCGCTGGGGAATATTAAGATCTTCTGGGGATTCCACACCTTCTTGGGGCTGATGGTAGATTAACTCTGCTTGGGGAGAGCATTACTGATTCGTTCATAGTTGCAAGTCTCAATGGGGAGAGCTACCATTACTATTTTGCTCGGCGGGGAGTGACGGTATCTTGGTCATATTCTTCAGCTGAACCTACCTTGGTACCTCGGTGTGGACAGAGCAAATAGACCGCGCGGACAATTCTTATTGCCCCTACTTCTGATATCACCTGTAATTCGTCCTTTGTTTCACATGTAAATATTTATGAGCAGCAATTAATGTCAAATGCATATATCAAAAATGAACATTGGACGTTCTTTGCAAAACAAAACAGATAAAGGGAAAACAATTTGAAATTTGTTTGAAAATGAATTTGTATTGATTTTGAAGTTTGCCTGTAAATAGGCGTTTTTGTACAAGAGGCTGACGTCCTAGTAAGAGAACGCCGCCGAACAAATAGAATTTATACAATTTGTGAAAAGAAAACAAAAGAGCTATGTGAATAATCCCACTGGGTTCCAACTCTGCTATTGCCTTTATATCTTCAAGCGTCTCATCAATTTGCTGATTAGTTGAAGATGAATCTGATTGATTGGTGCCGTCCGAGCCTGATAGTCGATACCGAAGTCTGGATGCAAGGTGATCCAATGAGACATAGTGTTACACTTTAATCCCCAACTTTTGCTTGGACCGCCCTTTCGGGTTTTCAGTCCACCGGGATACCCTTTTTTGCCCAAGCCGCCTTTTTATGTTTTCGACTTGTCGGGTGTACGGATTTTTTATTTTCATCCCTTATTTTTGCCCGAACCCTTTTGGTTCGCCGGGAAGCCATTATTTTTGCCTAGGCCAGTCAACCTAGCAGGTCTTTGATTACGCATAGTATCTTTTCACTATGTCTGCATTGACGGGGTGAGGAAGGTCGTCACCATCCATGGTGGTCAGAATCATCGCTCCTCCTGAGAAGATGTTCTTAACCACAAATGGCCCTTCATAAGTAGGGGTCCATTTTCCCTTGGGATCCCCTTGAGGTAAGATAATGCGCTTGATTACCAGGTCCCCAACTTGATACTCTTGTCGTCTGACTTTCTTGTTAAATTCCTTGATCATCCGTTTTTGGTACGTCTGACCACGACAAACAGCAGCAAGTCTTTTTTCGTCGATTAGATTCAGTTGATCAAGTTGGGTCTGAATCCAGTCATCTTCACTCAAACCTGCATCCTTCATGATCCGGAGAGAGGGTATCTGAACTTCAATCGGCAAGACCGCCTCCATGCCATAAACCAAGGAATAGGGTGCTGCCCCCGTTGACGTCCGTGCTGAGGTACGGTACCCGTGAAGAGAAAATGGTAACATCTCGTGCCAGTCTTTGTATGTCACTGTCATCTTCTGCACAATCTTCTTAATGTTCTTATTAGCCGCTTCAACAACCCCATTCATCTTCGGCCGGTAGGGAGAAGAGTTGTGATGTTGTATCTTGAATTGCTCGCAGAGCTCAGTGATCATCTTGTTATTAAGATTGGTACCATTGTCTGTAATGATCCTTTCTGGTACACCGTATCGACAAATCAGGTTGTGCTGAATGAACCGTGCCATGACGTTCTTGGTTACCGTAGCAAAGGAAGCTGCTTCCACCCACTTTGTAAAGCAATCAATCGCTACCAGGATGAAATGATGCCCGTTGGATGCCGTAGGCCTGATCTCGCCGATCCTATCAATGCCCCACATTGCAAAAGGCCAAGGTGCTGTCAAAACATTCAGAGGAACTGGAGGTATGTGCACCTTATCAGCATAGACCTGGAACTTGTGACATGTCCAAGAATGCTGATAACAGTCAGCTTCCATTGTGGACCAGTAATATCCTGCCCGAAGGATTTTCTTTGCCATGGTATGTCCACTGGAATAAGTTCCGAAAGCACCTTCATGTAACTCCGCCATAATCTTTTCTGCCTCATTCTTATCCACACAACGCAGCAAGGTTGAATCATGGTTACGCTTGTAGAGAATGTCATTGCTGATGAAGAACTTTGCCGCGAACCTTCTCAGAAACTTCTTGTCATTAATAGATGCACCCTCGGGGTCCTCCTGAGCTTCAAGGTATCTCTTCACCTCATGATACCAGGGCTTTTCTGTTACCTCTTCAGTCTCAAGATCACAACAATGTGAAAGTTCATCCAATTTCCAAATAATGATCCGGGGAGCCTCGTTGTCCCATTTGACTTTGAACATAGAAGACATCGTAGCTAACACGTCCGCCAACTGATTCTCCTCTCTTGGGAAGTGTTCAAAGGTTATCTCCTTAAAATGGGGAAGCAATGTCAATACATACTCCTTGTAAGGAATAAGATTTGGGTGTTTCGTATCCCACTTGCCTTTGATCTGACTGATCACGAGAGCGGAATCTCCGAAGACACTTAGAAACTTAATCCTTATGTCAATTGCTGCTCGAAGACCCATGATGCACGCTTCATACTCCGCCATGTTGTTGGTGCAGTTGAAACATAGTCGGGCGGTAAACGGAGTATGAGAGCCTTTAGGAGATATGATCACAACGCCAATGCCATTACCCAAAGCGTTTGAAGCTCCATCAAAGTACATAGAACATCGGGATCCTTCCTCAGGTCCTTCATCCGGTCCAAGTGTCTCACAATCAGCCACTACCATGATATTCTCGCCAGGGAATTCAAAGTTCATAGACTGGTAATCATCCACTGCCTGATGTGCCAAATGGTATGCCAATAAACTTCCCTTAATTGCTTTTTGAGTTGTGTACTGGATGTCATACTCAGCCAAAATCATCTGCCATCTTTCTTTTCTTCCGGACAAGGCGGGCTTTTCGAAGATATACTTGATTGGATCCATCTTTGAAATCTATAGAGTAGTGTGAGTCAACATATACTGTCTCAGCCGGCGAGCATCCCATGCCAAAGCACGACAAGTTTTCTCATGCAGTGAGTATCGGGTCTCACAGTCGGTAAACTTTTTGCTAAGGTAATAAATAACATGCTCTTTTCGGCCAGACTCGTCATGCTGCCCCAACACACACCCCATTGAGTTGTCAAGTACTATCAAGTATAAGATCAGAGGTCTCCCGTCAACTGGTGGCGTCATAATATGTGGCACTTGGAGATACTCTTTAATTCTTTCGAAAGCGGCCTGACATTCATCGTTCCAACGTACCACTTGATCTTTCTTCGACAGCTTGAAGATTGGCTCACAAGTAGCAGTTAGGTGCGAGATGAATCGGGCAATATAGTTCAGTCGTCCCAGGAAGCCTCTGACCTCTTTCTCTGTCTTAGAAACTGGCATCTCTTGTATGGCTTTCACTTTGGCAGGATCCACTTGAATACCTTTGTCGCTTATAACGAAACCTAACAGCTTACCAGACCTCACCCCGAAGGTGCACTTGTTTGGGTTCAATCTCAGCTTGTATAACTTCAACCTGTCAAACAGCTTTTGTAGATGGTCAAGGTGTTCCTCCTCAGTCTGGGACCTTGCAATCATATCGTCGACGTAAAATTCAATCTCATGGTGGATCATGTCATGAAACAAAGCAACCATGGCACGCTAATATGTTGCCCCAGCATTTTTCAACCCAAAATGCATGACCTTGTAGCAAAAGGTGCCCCATGAGTAACAAAGGTCGTCTTATCCAAGTCTTCAGGAGCCATCTTTATCTGATTATAACCAGAGAAACCATCTATAAAGGAGAAGACCTTATGCTGAGCAGTGTTGTCAACCAGAACGTCAATATGAGGCAGAGGGAAGTCATCCTTAGGGCTCGCCCTGTTCAAATCCCTGTAATCAACACACATTCGGACCTTACCATCTTTCTTCGGCACTGGAACCACATTGGAAACCCACTGAGGGTAAGAAGTCACTGCTAGGAAACCCGCGTCAAACTGTTTCATAACCTCAGCCTTGATTTTCTCAGACATCTCTGGGTGCATACGACGAACCTTCTGTTTTACTGGAGGACAGTCTTCCTTGGTAGGCAGGCGATGAACCACAATGTCAGTATCCAAACCAGGCATATCTTCGTAAGACCAGGCAAAGATCTCAACGTAGTCACGCAACATCTGAATTAACCGTTGTTTCACACTAATCTCCAGATTTGCACCGATCTTGACTTCCTTCTTGTCTGTCTCAGTACCCAGATTCACTGTTTCCACCGACTCTTCATGTGGCTGAATGTCCCTTTCTTCCTGGAGCAGCAGTCTTGCAAGTTCACCAGGCACTTTGCAATCATCTTCACCTTCGTCTTCGGCTAAGTTGATCGGATTTTCGAAGTCATAATTGGCAGTAGCAGAGTCGTTACCAGTGAGATCCAGAGTGGATTGAGACCTGTATATGTGAGTGTGTGTAAAATAGCTGTTTTGCAATATATAATAAAGAAAAACAAGGAGCGAAAAATTTGAAATGTAAGAAACGTCCAATGCTTTTATTAATGATATATGAAAATGGAACACAAAAGCCCTCACAAATGAAGCCACGATGCCCCGGGTAAGACACCGGGCCATAAAGTTTCACAACATTGTCTGTTACAAATTCAAAACAAAGAGTTCATTACTGGTTAACAAAAGTAATAGGGATGAAGTCCTTTGATGTCCAGTTGTTTGGTCCACCGTCGGCCGTAGGGTAGATCCAGCTGTCGAATTCAGACTCTTCTACATCGTCTTCAATGGCATTTACTCCCGAGTTGCTGATGAACACATGAGGTCTTCCAATCCTTGCACTTCAAACAACCCTTTTAGCTTCTGCAGTGAAACCCAAACCAAACTTGTTAGTTTTCTGAGTGAAATCAGGAAGTCGGCCCCAATTTGCACACTCACCCTTCTCAATAACAGCCCGGGTATCCTTTAAAGAAGCCATCTTCATAGGAGAATCTTCAACCACAGTCTCAGCTGATGCCAGTGTCTGAGGAACCTCTTCAAAGTGCTGAAATGGGGTCTCAATGAACTCCCCATCCATCTCTACGTATCTGAACGAGTTGAGGTGGCTGACCATGTACTCCTCCTCCCCTTGAACTGTCACAATCTTCCCTCTGACCGGGTACTTCAGCTTCTGATGGAGTGTTGAGGTTACAGCTCCAGCTTTGTGGATCCATGGACGACCCAACAAACAAGAATAGGATGGCCGAATGTCCATCACGTAGAATGTAGAATTGAAGACCTGAGAACCAACTTTAATTGGAATATCAACCTCACAATGCACCATCCTTTTAGACCCGTCAAAGGCCCTGACAATGATGTTACTTGGCTTTAGCTCCAACCCTTCGCAATCCAACCGGTCTAGAGCTTTCTTGGGCAAGACATTCAATGAGGAACCAGTGTCAACCAATACATGTGCAAGAGTAGTGCCCCTGCATTCAATGGAGACATGCAGGGCATCATTGTGGTTCTTCCCTTTAGCAGTCAAATCGGCGTCGGAGAAACCCAAACCGTTATCAGCAGTTAAATTAGCCACACAATCGGTAAACTGATCAGCTGATGTCTCTTGTGGCACGTGGGCAGTTTTCAGGAAGGTAATTAGAGCCTTCGCGTGGGCCTTTGAACACAACAGCAGTGACAACATAGAAATCTTGGATGGGGTTTGCCCCAGCTGCTCAACTACGTTATAATCACTCTTCTTAATAATCTTCAAAATCTCTTCCATCTCTTGTTTGGAAGCTTCAACAGTAATAGTCTTTGGTGCCTCCGTCTGGGCAGGCACATCCGTGGTGATCCCTTTGCCCGGAGCGTTAGATGACTCAGCGACAGGGGTAGGACTGAGAACTTGATCAGGAATGGCGGTAGGTACACTTGCAGGTGTAATGACAACAGGTCTTCAGACAGTTGGTGAAGCAATATCAGGTGAGAAAAGTCTACCATTGCGGGTGACTTTAGCAGGCCCAATAATGTTATTGACGCCGGTATCAGCATCCAACTATTGCTTAACTCCAAGAACATAAACATCAGCCCCATAGTGCCAGGGGACAGCTTTGTCAGAGGTGTAGGGGATGGGCCCCGGAACAATGATGATTACAGGTGCGATCTTCGGAGTAGATGTAATTCTAACAGGCTTCCTCGAGGGAGCCTTGGAAGAATTGTCGAAAATGGTAATGATGGCAACTTCTTCAGTAGGAATGGAAGGAACAACAATCTTCTCAAACAAGATCTCTTTATTATCCATCAGGTTTTGGATACCTGACTTCAGAAATGGGCAACCATTAGGTAAAACAGAACACATATGGCAACCTTCGCCACAACTCGGAAATAAATCGGCTAGCAACAGGTTCTTCTTGACAGTCATTAGAGGGGTAACAATATCATCCACGAAAACTACAAACAAGTCTTCCTCTACAGCATTTACTCCATGTTTGGGCATCGGAGCAGTCACAACATTAGGCCTCTCAGGTGCCTCAAACTCAATCTCTTTTGCATCAATTAGGTCTTGCACCCTGTTCCTCAAAACCCAACAATCATCTGTATTATGCCCCGGGCTATCAGAGTGAAAGGCGCAGCGGGCATTAGGGTTGTATTTTGGTGACGTGGTACTCGGATTCTTCGGAGCTTCTTTTAGAGTCATCATATTGGTCTTCAGCAACTATGGCAGAATCTGAGACAAAGTCATGCTGAGACGAGTGAATTGCCTTCGAGGTCTCTCGTCCTTTTGTTGATTGTGATACTGAGGAGCACCGGCAGGTTTTGAAATAACAACCGCGTTGACAGCTTGGCGGTGTTCAGGTCTATTCTGCCTTCTCGAACTGTAGACAGCACTGGACTCTTTCTTAAACGGCTTCTTCTCAGTGCTCGATGAGGCACCCTTAAGTATCTTTCCATCCTTAATACCAGCTTCAATCCTCTCACCAGTCAAAATAAGATCTGTAAACCCAGCTGAAGAGCTTCCAATTAGATGGTTAAAGAATGGACCAGACAGGGTCCCCAAAAACATGTCAACAAGTTCACGATCAGCCAAAGGTGGTTGTACCCTTCCGGCAAGGTCTCTCCATTTCTGAGCATATTATTTAAATCCTTCACCCGTTCCTATTGACATACCCTGGAGTTGGGTACGCGTAGAAGCGAGGTCGGAGTTGTACTGATACTGCCTGTAAAATGCAGTAGCCAAATCTTCCCAGCTACGGATACTGGCTCTGCCCAACTGATAGAACCACTCAAGCCGAGTCCCTGAGAGATTGTCTTGAAAGAAATGGATCCACAAATTCTTATTAGTGGTGTAAGGCTGGATCTTCCTCATATATGACCGGAGGTGCAGCTTTGGACAGGAAACTCCGTCATACTTGGAAAAGGCAGGTGCCTTGAATTTATGGGGAATCACCACCCCAGAGGATAGACCTAGATCTCCGAAGTCCAGACCGGGCACCTTCTAAATTTCCATAGCGCTTAAACGTTCTTCCAGCTATTTGTACTTATCCTCAGCAGGAGGATACTGTTCTTCATCATAGTCTGTCTCGTTGTCGGAGACCATAGGGCTAGGAGCCCTCCTTTCTTGTGGACTATCTTTCCCTCCAGATGAGGTGGTCAGATCAACTTCATTCTGCAGCCCGTTTCCAAACCTGCGTCCAGTATTGAACAGGATGGTCCTCTTCTTCTTCTTCTTCTTTTTCTCCTTCAGAATCAAGGTCTTCAGATCCTGCTGACCCTTAGCTAGATTCATGAACAGCTCTTGAAATTGGGCATTATGGGCCTGGAGGGCCTTGATAGCTTGCTCAGTGGAAGGTTCAACAAACATGATGATTGAGTGCTGAAATAAACAGTGAAGAAGATAAGAGACCTGTAATAGGGTACCTGTTTATGAAGTGCATAGGATGAAATGCGTATGATTTATGATTTCAAAGACAATCGAGATTCAAATTTGTAAACAAGAAAGGAAACACACTTTATTAGATTTAAACTTCAAAATTTAAATTGTTCAACAAACTGCCCTTAGGCGTTACAAGAATGGAAATACGGAAAAGTAAATAAAAACTGTAAAAGAAATCATCAAAGGTCCATCAATGCTCCCATGGTCTCTTCTTCTCAGTGTGGACATAATTATTCTGGATCCGCTCGTTCTCCAGTTGTCTGGTCAGCTTCTGGATCTTCTGCTCCTGTTCATTGAACCTCTCTCGGTAGGAATCCCGTTCATCCCGCAGTTGCATCCAAGACCTCTTCAGTGTCCCAATATCAATGGGCATGTAAGGTTGGAGGATAGTTGGAGGAACCCCTTCCTCACTAGCAACTTCAAGAGTGTGATCGGTGGAAATAGAACTGACTGTTTTTTAATGCTGGTTCGCGAAATGTCGCGGTAATCAAGAGTCGCCACCGTCTTTTATTTTCTCCAACAAGGGAAGGACAAAAGCACAGCAAAATTCCTTTTCGAGATGTTTCTCGGGTTCGGGAGGTAGATTATAGAAAGGGAAGGTGTTAGCACCCTTTCTATCTGTGGTTATCCACAGGCTCTTAGGTACTTGCTCACTATGTTTTCAAAAATGTTTTGCTTTTCTTGTGTTTGTGGGTTTTGAAAAAGTTTGATTGAAAACTTCGATTTAACTCTTGTATCTGTCCTCAAGAGTGTATGAAGTGTTTGTTTGAAAACTTTTGTCAGAAAAGTG
Source organism: Vicia faba (assembly GCA_948472305.1). Classification (NCBI taxonomy): domain Eukaryota; kingdom Viridiplantae; phylum Streptophyta; class Magnoliopsida; order Fabales; family Fabaceae; genus Vicia; species Vicia faba. Next base: position 1,266,735,502 of record OX451738.1, read on the forward strand.
TAAGTGCGAAAAGTGGTTTTTGTTTTGAAAGAGCAAGTACCTGAGAACCTCTACCTACTCAAAATAAATTAAGCTGTGTAAATGTCCTTTAGACAGTACTATCCCACTATTGAGAAGTAGGTAGCACCGTCGTTGGAGTTTTCGGGTCAATTCGATTATAGGGACATGTGGTCACCAAAGCAATAGTAGGACGCCTTAGCGATAACCCTAATGTCCTAGATCCTTTTTTATCCGAGGCAACCGTTTCGAGGCAACTTTGATCTTTAGACAGGAGGGCGACCTCTAAAACACCCTATACTCAATGACCACGTCGAGGCAACCAAGTGAGGCGTACCCTAGGAGTGGCATGTGCGAGTGTGTCAGGTTTCATGTTAAGTTATCTTTGTACATGTTATGGTGAGCTACGCTTTGATTTTAATTTCAGAGATAAGTCTTGTCATGCATAGCCTAATTAACATACATCTAACAGTTAATAGTTTGCGGAAAGTAAAACTACGCTATTACAAGGCGTCGGGTATTTACATCGCCAAAAACAACCCTTGGAAAATAAAATGCGAGAAAATAAAAGAAAGCGATAAAAAGTCCTAATTAAAGCTATTACATCCTCGGAGCAATTACATAAATATGGATCAAACATATGAATCAAAAATAATCACGCGCACGAAAAGAAAATTGAATCGGAGAGTTTCTAGGGTTTGACCCTCTTTTGAGAAAGAAAGAAGTTTTATCTATTTTGCATTTAATCAAATTAAACCTAATTAATTAATTAATAAAAATAAATTTTTTGGTTTTTTAATTTCTCAAGGAAATAAATAAATAAAAAGATTAAAAGTTGTCAAGAACCCTAATTCTAATTTATTTTAAATTATTGTGAAACTATTAAAGTTAACCTAATTTAAAACAACTAAATTAATTTATGTTAGTATTTATTTACAAAATAACTAATTAAAGTTGAAACTAATTTTAATAAATAATAATAAAAAAAATATTATATTTTAGTTTCCTGATTTTATTATGAAAACAATTAATTATTTTTGTTAGTGAAAATAATAATAATTAATAATAGTGAAAACAATTAAATATAAAATATAAAAGAAGAAAAAAAGAAATAAAACCCAGGGGGTGTTAGGCCCAGGAGGAGGTATCTTTGGCATTTTTCAGGCCCACTAAGCTGCAAGCCCTTTTGACTTTCTTGCTTCTCCATGGCGCGTGTTGACTGGGAGTACAATGGTCCTTCATCTTTGGCCACAGGATTTGAGTTTGAGGCCACTTGGCGCGCTGGGATGTGAAGCCTATGGTAGAACACCTTTTGGAACCTGCATGTGATTATATGAAGAAAAAGAGAATAAATATTTTGGGGGGCCTGGGATTCGAACCCAGGTCCCAATGGACGTTGCATGCTTTCCCCAACCACTCAGCCAACGCGTTCCAATCGATAATAAAATAAAGAGAAATAATTATATAAGAACATAAACAAATATGCTGAAAACAAAATAAAACGCGCGTGTATTCAAATTGACCAATGGAGTGTTAACACATCATCGTCTTCCTCATTGTACCTGCATATAGAACATTAGATAGCAGGGGTTTTTAACCCCCACAAAATAGTTGCACGAATAATAGCGATTAGAGATACAGGACATATAAATATTTCGCGAGGGGTCCTTCTTGTTCGTCTTGTTTCAACGATTCCAACCATGGGTCTTATGAGTCTCAATTTTTCCTGGTTTAGGAATCCCCAATTTCAAAGCTCAAGAACCCTAGAAATCGTTCATGGCATCTTGTGATTCAGTGCATTATAATTCAATTAAATGATACCATTAGCTTCATATGGTTCATAGCAATGCAAAACAATCAAGAAAATATGTTAAATGCGCATGAATTGGACAATACGATTTTGGATAAAAGCTTCAAACCGTGAAACTGTCTAGGACGATTCTTTGAGCTTTAAGGCTTGAATTTGATTGCCACACACTCCTGGGAACTCCTGCAAGGTGTTAGAATCAACAAATTGCCTTGAATTGGTCTGGAATGCAAAGATCAGTTTTCACTTTTTCTTGAAATTTCTCAATATGCTATGGCTTTTTTCTGCAGCTTTTTCACGTTCTTTGATCAGGGTTTGCTTGCATATATATAGGGGAATGGAATTAGGTCAAAAACTTGAGCAAGAATCCATTGCAATGATGATTGAATCCTTGATTAGAAATAAAATCTTTTTGATTTTTCATGATTGGAAAATGTTGCCAATTTTGGAGATTTTGCATCTTTGACTTGGTGCTCAAAATTGCCAGCATATATTGACCATATTTGCTTCACAAAAAGATTGAAAAACCAAATCTTGTATTTTCCTAAAATTTAAATTGATTAAATGAATTAATATCAATTAAAAATCCAATTAATTAATAAAAATAAGAAAATAAATTACATTAAGCTTGATGGGTCGTGCATAAGTCATGGATGAAGTTTCAAGAAGAGATTTGAGGCCCATTAGCAAAAATGAGGTGTTTTGAGCAAAGTTGACTTTTGCAAATTCATGAAAATTTCCCAACTTCTTCAATGCATATCTTGCTCAATTTTGATCATATGAACATGTTCTTGGACATTTTGGAAATCTCTTGAAGTCCTCTAACCAATGCCTTTGGTCCCATGTCATTCGGATTTACCAATAGCAAGTTATGGCCTTTGACTTAAAGTGTACTTTTGTTGACTTTTGAAAAGGACCTATAATGTCAAAATTGATAACTTCTTGTGAGTGCATTTCTTGAACTTGGAGTGTGAATATGGATTGTAGTAAATTGCATCCTCTTCAAAATGAGCATTAGATGGGATTTTTCTGACAAACCATGAAAAAGTTATGCCCTGGTCAAGATACAGTTGACTTTTCAGCTGTCCAAAAATAATAACTTTTTGCATCTTGATGATTTTTGAGCTATCCTTGTGGAATCATGATCAAGACTTGATCAAATGATGATTGTGGACTCAAAATAAGATGTTGACCAAAAATTCTGACTTTTGACTGCAAAATGACCATTTTGCCCTTGCAGTTGACTGTGGATCAAAAGGAGCTTTTGACTGTGCAAATTGGAATTGTGAGTCTTGAAACTTGGCATGTAGGTGCTTGAGAATGTATATAGGCCTATGAGATTTGATTGAAACATTGAGAACCCCCACTTCCTTGAAAGAACCAAAACCCTAATTTCAGCTGGCTTAAGAAGTATTTGGACTATGCAATCCTTGAGCAAACTTGAACCATTTGAAGATTATTCTTGACAAATATTGAGGAATATGGGAGGGCAATTTTTGGGGTACAACAAAGAGTAACAAGCCTGACAGCTTCGTATGGCATACCTAACTTCTGGGCACGGATGCGGACCCATCTGAGATATGGCTCCATTGACAGAGAAGTCTTTGGTCCCAACTCATGTGGGTCAGATCAGTGAACTCTGTCCCAAGCCCTTATGAATCTATGACGCAGCTCGTCGTTATCTCCCTGAAAATCAAAGATGATATAGGGCATCAGCATCTCATGAGGCCCCTCTCTTCTGGCTCTTCCAAAGTGACGGAGAGCTAAGCATGGGTTGTAAGAAATCCCTCCATGGAGTCTGATCAATGGAACATTAGGATACTCTCCACAGCGATCAATGACAGTCACCTCATCCATACCTTTGAGAGTCCAGATAATGTTATCACTAGAAAGAGACATCACCCTATAAGCCCAACCCATTCCTTCTTTGTTTTTCAGCACGGACTTAGGGAGGTGTGAAATAAACCACCTCGACAATAAAGGAACACAGCACATCAAAGTTCCCCGCTTTCTGGCAGTACGAGCATAGAGCTGATGAAGCATATCACCCAAGAGAGTGGGTACCAGATTCTGAGAGATGAAGATCTTTATGGCATTAATATCAACAAAAGTGTCGGGATTCGGAAACAATACCAGACCATAAATCAAAAGAGCCAGAATTTTCTCGTACGCCTTGAAGTCTAAGCTATCCCAGAAGTAATTAGCTTTGTCAACCAAAAACTTAGCCAGAAAACCCTTAGCCCCACTTCTAGTTTCCCAGTTAGCCATTACCTCCTCCTTGGTCAAGTGAAGGGTTGCAGCAACTTCTTCGGGCTTAGGAGTCTTTTCCCAACCAGTAAACGGAGTCTGTTCCAGGATGAAGATACCAAGCAGGTCAGAGAACTCTTCCAGGGTAGGAACCAGCTAGAAGTCTTGAAAAGTGAAGCAATGGTATAGCGGATCATAGAATTGGACCAGGACACTAATCATTTGTTCGTCCAATTTTGAGGTGACCAAACTGAGAAGAGAACCATGCCTCCTGATGAAGGAAGTAGTGTCAGGCATCTTAAATACCAACTCTTTAAGCAAGGTAGGTACTTGGACAAAGTTGATCCGGATGGTATTCTTACGCATGTGAATCATAATGACCTACAAAACAGAGCAAAGATAAACCCTTTTGTCTTTGAAATAGGTTAGTCCTTATGCAAAATGTATGCAATGTTATGATGTCATGATGTCATGGTAAAGGCACACCACAAGTATCCACAAAAGGCAAACATAGTAAAGGCACACAAGTCACACAAAAGAGCCCTTAGATTTCAGGCTGGCATGGAGCTTAGGTACTACCCTCTTTCAGTTCAGTTGGTTTAAACCTGTCATAAAAAATAGTAACCGGGTTCTAGAGGATCTCAATATCACTGACTACCCTCAATCGGTCATAATTCCAGTTTAGCAACCTTTTCTTGCGGCCGGAATCATCGCGAGAGTTTAGTCTCAATGAGTGTAGCATACTGCTACTGTTCTATGGCCAAGTTGGTCAATTTAAGGTTCTAAGGTCAGTTGGTTCTTAATGACTCCTTAGAAGACCCATATTCTCCTTGTTCCAACAGAAGGGATATCAGTACATACCAAGGTGCCACACCAACGTAGCTACTGCTTCATCCGTATCGATCTACGTCGTACAGATCCCTCACAGTTTATTGCTACTTACCTAAAGGGTATCCCTAGATCCGAGTTAGGATCTATAGAACTCCAATACAAGCCCACAAAATTAAAGCATACAAAGCATACAATTGAAAACATAGTGATCTAATCCTAAGGTACACCTCACTTACGAACTCCCCAGCAGAGTCACCAGTTCTGTGATCGGTGGGAATAGAACTGACTGTTTTGGAATGCTGGTTCGCGTTTGCGTTTGTTTTTGCAAAATGTCGCGGTAAGCAAGAGTCACCACCGTCTTTTATTTTATCCAACAAGGAAAGGACAAAAGCACAGAAAAATTCCCTTTTGAGATATTTCTCGGGTTCGGGAGGTAGATTATAGAAAGGGAAGGTGTTAGCACCCTTTCTATCCGTGGTTATCCACGGGCTCTTAGGTACTTGCTCATTGTGTTTTCAAAATTTTCTTTTCTTTGTGTTTGTGGGTTTGAAAGAATTTTTGTTTTGAAAGGGGTGTAAGTGCGAAAAGTTTTGTTTTGTTTTAAAAGGAGCAAGTACTTAAGAACCATCTACCTACTCGAAAAGGGAATTAAACTGTGCTAATGTCCTTTGGATAATGCTATCCCACTATTGAGGAGTAGGTAGCATCGTCGTTGGAGTTTAAGGGTCAATTCGATTAAGGGACGTGTGGTCACTAAAGCAATGTTAGGACGCCTTAGCGGTAACCCTAATGTCTTAGATCATATTATCCGAGGCAACCGTTTCGAGGCAACTTATGATCTTTGGCCAAGAGGGCGACCTCTAAAACTTCCTATACTCAATGACCACGTTCGAGGCAACCAAGTGAGGTGTACCCTAAGAGTGGCATGTGCGAGTGTGTCAATTTTCAGTTATATTATCTTTACATGTCATGGTGAGCTACTGTTGATTTTAGATTAAAGATTATCTTGTCATGCATTGCCTATTATTCAAACATCTAACAGTTAATGGTTGCGGAAATTAAATTGCGGAAAAACAAATCTAAGCTATTACAAGGCGTCGGGTATTTACATCGCCAAAAACAAACCCTTGAAAATTAAATTGCAAAAAGTAAATAAAAGCGATAAATAAATAAATAAAGTCCTAAGTTAAAAACTATTACATCCTCGGAGCAATTACAATATATGGATCAAAGATAATTCGCGCGCGGGAAAATTAAATCGGAGTGTCCTAGGGTTTTGACCCTTTTTATCAAATAAAGCATATTTTGTTATTTTTTTTGAATTAAAAAAAGCTAATCTAAATTAATAATTGAATTAATTAATAAAAAGAAAGTATTTTTGGGTTTTTATTTTAATTAAGGAAATAAAATGAGATTGGTTAAAAATATCAAAAACCTAATTCTAAATCAATTTTAATTTATTGCAAAATATATTATCATTAAACCTAATTTAAACTAAATTAATTAATTAATAATTTATTTACAAAAATAGTAATAATAGAATTAATGGAATTAATACAAATATTTTTTGTTGTTTTCTGATTTTATGAAAAAGGGTTAGTTGGTTAATTAATTAATTATAATAATAATAATAATAAAACAAAGTAGGAAAATAATGAAAAGAAAATAAAAATAAGGACAAACTCAGGGGGTATGGGCCTGAGGAAGGTGTATGAATTGCAATTTTCAGGCCCATATTTGCTTCAGCCTGTTGGACTTTTGACATCCAACGCATGCTTGTTGACTCTGATCTATGGTATTCCTTCAACCTTGGCCTTTGGATCTTGATTGGCAAGCCATCTGGCATTTGATATTTGGCAAAGCATGATGGTCCACTCTTTGAATGTCACATGGGAATACCTGAAGAATAAAATTAAATAAAGTTTTGGGGGACCTGGGATTCGAACCCAGGTCCCAAGGGACAATTCAACTAGCGCGCTACCAACCCAACTGACCTGCTTAGTTGTTATTGAAATAAGACACAAATAATATATTCAAAACCATCAATTATTCCCTGCAAAAAATAAAAACACGCTAATTATTCAAATGAGCCAATAGACGCTAGCCACGTTATCGTCTTCCTCAACGCGTCCTGGTTCATTTACCTGCGGATTTTGTTCTGCAGGAAGATTCGTAGCACCTCTCAAAAATCCTCCCTAGGCCATGTAAATGCAAGCTAAGAGTGCCAATGCACTGGTCTCTCTCCCCTGAACTCATCCATGGCCATTATTCACCTTGATTTTGCCTGTACACAAAACGCCTAAAAACAAGAACAAGAACCCTAGGTTCTGGATATGGGGTTAGAGGCCATGAAAATTAAATTGGATAATGCCAAAACATTCTAAATCAAATAACAATCACAAATATGCTAATATTTTAAAGAAAAGATGCAAGAATGGATGTTTTCGATTTCATGTTCAGAGCAAGGTTCATGGAGACTTACAGTGCGTTATAGGTAATGAAAAGGATTCCTTTTGATTGGTATAGCTCCACTGGATGTCAAGGAAGAGAGCTACGTTTTGCTTTTGGTCTAAATTCGCCTCCAAGGTTGTTTTTGATCTCTCACTTTTCAAGCTTTTTTACGAAATTGGTATGGCCGTTTCTGCAAGGTTTTGTGCGTGTTCTCGGTTTGGCTTGCTTATGTGAGTGTTATAGAGTGAATTAGGGTTGGTCTTTTGGTCTCAAATCAAATGCATTGAAGATTCAAGATTGGATTTTGATCACCATAACTAAACTTCCAAAAATAGGCCAAATCTTATTTTTATGCTTGAATGAGCCTTGATATGAATTGACTAGGTGTTATATGATATTTGCAAGCTGGACAAATCACAAAGATACCATTTCATTAATTTTTGGATTTTATTTGAATTAATATAGATTTAAAATGAATTAAATCAATAAAAATTAAATAAAATATAAAATTAAATATTTGGTCATGAAATTAAAGATGGGGCACGTGTGTGGCATGACAAGACTATATCAAGTGGAAAAAAGTGGGCCCTTTTTTCAAAAATTGGAGTTTTGAGGATAGTTGACTTTTGGCAATTTTGCAAAAAAGTCCAACTTCAACAATGCATAACTTCTTCAATTTTGAACTTTTGGAGGTGTTTTTGGACTTTTTAGAAACCTTGATATGTAATCAAATCAACCCTTTTGTTCTCATCTCATTTTGATGTTCCATGCTCAAGTTATAAACTTTGGCAAAAAAGGTGTTTTTGTTGACTTTCAAAAATGACCTATAATGTCCAAATTTGTAACTTTTTGTGAGAGCATTTCTTGATCTTGGGGTGTGAAGATGGATTGTAGGGAATTGAATCCTCTTAAAAATGAGATTTGTATGGGTCATTTCTCATAAAGTATGAGAAAGTTATGCTTGGTCAAAGTTGAGTTGACATTTCCTACAAAACCCTAATTTAGCAACTTTTGAATCTTGAGGAATCCTGAGCAATACTTGATGAATCATGATCAACCCTTGATAAAATGATGAATTAACATTAAAAATGAGAATGTGTACAAAAAATATTGAGGTTTGACTGTATTTGGGACACAGTTGACTTTTGCCCTAGCACAGTCGATTTTTGGGTCTCTTGGGCAATTGACTGACCAAACTTCCTCTGCAAGGCTTGAAATTTGACATGGATGAACTTAAGAACATATTAGGACATTGTGGAACACTTTAGGTCATTTGGATGTGATGACCTTGATGCAACACAAAACCCTAGTTTTGACTTGACTGCCTTAGGAGGTGACTTGACTGTCCAAACCTTGAGCCAACTTGAGCAACTTGAAGATCATTCTTGACAAATCTTGAGGAATATGGGAGGGCAAATTTTGGGGCACAACAAATATCTATCAGGGTGACAGAGTAACTGTTGTACCCCAAAATTTTCCCTTCCATATTCCTCAAAAAATTTCAAGAAAGATCCCCGAATTGCTCAAGGTAGTCCAAGGGTTGGCCAAACAAGCTCTCTCCTAAGGCAGTCTACCTCAAATTAGGGTTTCATGTTGCATCAAGATACTTGAGTCCAATTTATCCCAAATTCTCACCAATGTCCTAATATGTTCTCAAGATCATCCATGTCAAGTTTCAAGCCCTGTAGAGGAAGTTTGCTCAGTCAATTGCTCAAAGGCCTGAAAATTGATTGTGCTAGGGCAAAAGTCCACTGTGGCCCACATACAGTCAAACTTCAAGATTTTTGGTCAACATCCTCATTTTGAAGTATATTTCTTCATTTTATCAAGGGTTGATCATGATTCATCTAGGATTGTTCATAATTCCTCAAGAATCAAAAGTTGCTAAATTAGGGTTTTATAGGAAAAGTCAACTCAACTTTGACCAAGCATAACTTTCTCATACTTTATGAGAAATGACCCATACAAATATAATTTTTAAGAGGATGAAATTCTATACAATCCATCTTCATCTCCAAAGTTCAAAATATGCACTCACAAGAAGTTATGAATTTGGACATTATAGGTCATTTTGGAAAGTCAACAAAAACACCTTTTTTTCAAAGCTTCATACATGAGCATGGAATATAAAATTGAGATGAGACCAAAAGTGTTTCTTAGAGGACATCTCAATATTTCTAAAAAATCCTAGTACACCTCCAAAGAGTCAAAATTGAGGAAGTTATGCATTTTTGAAGTTAACCTTTTTTGCAAAATTGCCAAAAGTCAACTATCCCTAAAACTTCAATTTTTGCCAAATGGGCCCAATCTTTTTCACTTATTTTGAGTTGGAAACATAGTCCATGAGATCTAGCCTTTTCCACTTGTCCATATCTTATTTTTATTATTTATTTTGATTTTTATTTGAATTAATTCAATTTAAATCAAAACAAATCATATAAAATCCAAAATATTGAAAGAAAGAGATTTTGTGCTTGTTTCAGGTTTCAATTACAGTTAGCAAGTATTCAAACTCGTGCAAGGCATTAGAGTGGACAAAAAGATTGGAAAAAGCTATTTTTGGAATGCTATTGAAAGTGAATCAAATCAAATCAAAACTCATTGATGGAGGAAGATTGGATGCATTATTTCAACCCTAATGCATTCCTTGGTACATATAGAGGCGAGGCAGACCTAAAACCAGGTTAGAAATAGGCGCATGAGTAAGAACAAAAACTGAAAAAAATCAAGAAAAAGTTGCGAATCAAAATCCCATTTAGAGGCAGTTTCAATACTCTTTGCCTATCCCAATTGATTCCTGGGAGTGTCAGCAAGCGAGAGCAATCGAAAGCAAGTGTTTTCAAGCCCTACAACGCACTGTAAGTTAGTCACGGTATTGCAATATTCTTGAATTCGAATAGCATTATTCTTGCACTTATAGCATAAAATAATTGTACATTCTTGATCAATATCATGTTTGCAAGCTTTCTATAATACCCAATTGCATTTTCATGGACTAAATTGTAAACTACCATTATTAGGGTTTTGGAGTCTGTTTTAGGGTTTTTGTTTACAGGAAAAATTAGCCTTCGTAAGTGGTACCATCATGTTCAGGAGGACGAGACAAACTCAACCATGGCGTTAGGTGTCATTTATTTGGCCCATGGAAGATTTTGGAGCAAGCTCTGCTTATAGCTACGGACAAGCGTCCGTAGGTAAAAGTCTGGGACTTTTACCCACGGAGAGCGGAAGAAGATGACCATTTGTCACCATTCCATTGGCCTATTTAAACTAGCAGCACGCGTTTTTTTTTTAATTTTCCACTAATTCTTTGTTTTACATATTATTGTTATTATTTGATTTATGTACAGTAAGAACAAATGGCCCAGTGGTAGCCAGACACGCTTTAAGGCGCTGGAAGCTTGAGGTCAGGGGTTCGACCCCTGCCTCCACCAAAATGCATTTTTCTCAATTTCTTTCAGGTAATCTCATGTGCATACCAGGCCAAGGAGTATCATACGCCTTCAAAATTCAGTACGCCAAGTGGCTGGATAGCCAAATCTGATGGCCATCCAGGAAGGTGTATCATGAGCCAAGTCAAGCGCGCAGTACAAGATCTCAAAAGTCAAACAGACCTCACCACTATTGGGCCCAGAATCACTTCTTGCACCACCTAATTTCAGACCCAACATCTCTATCTTCTTTTATATTTTATTTTATTTCATTTCATTATTTTATTTATTTATTTACTAACCAATCAAATTATTTTCTTTTTATCAAAAATATCACTTTTCATAAATTAGGTCTAGGTTTTATTTTTATTAAAAATTAATTATTTTAATTAGGTTAGTTAATTTAGGTAACTTTAATTTCTTTTTTTTGTAAATAATTAAAATTAATTAGAATAAATATATTTTATTACTAACTTAATTATATTTTATTTTTTTCCTAAAATAATAAAAAAACCAAAAATAGGTCATGTATTTATTTTTATTAATTATTTAATCATTAATTAATTTGTACATTTATTTTTAAAACCTAATTTCTTTTCTTTAAAAAAATATTAAAAACAACAAAAACATTTTCTTTTTAGGATAGAAGGGTCAAAACCCTAGTTCGCATTCGATCTAATTTTGTCATCGCGCGCTTTTATTTTATTTTTTATCTAAATTATTGTATCTGCTCACAGTTTGTAATAATTTAAATTAGGACTTTATTTACATTTACCGCTTTATTTTCAAAGGGTTTGTTTTTGGCTATGTAAATACCCAAAGCCTTGTAATAGCGTAGTTTAATTTCCGCACTTTAAATTTCGCAAATTATTAAGTGTTAGATGTTTGATAATAGGATGCATGACAAGAATGTATGACTAATTTTAAAACAGTTAGATCACCCTAAATGTGCAAATATAAATAAACTGAAATTGAATCATTCGCACATGCGCACTCCTAGGGTACACTCCCACTTGGTTGCCTTCGGTAAATGGTCATTGAGTATAGGATGCTTTAGTGGTCGTCCTTTCGTCCAAAGATCATAGTTGCCTCGGAAAGGTTGCCTCGGATATTGTTGCCTTGGATGATTGATCTAAGACATTAGGGTTATTACTAAGACATCCTAACATTGCTTTAGTGACCGTACGTCCCTTTCGAATTGACCCTCAAAACTCCAACGACGGTGATGCCTACTCACTAATAGTGGGATATCGCTGTCTAAAGGAAACGAACATAGAACGATTCTTTTTTTGAGTAGGTAAATTAATTCTTAAGTACTTGCTCAATCAAAACAAACTTTTTCCATACTTACACTCCTTTACAAACAAGTTTTCAAAAACACTTCATTACACTCTTGAAGACAGAAGCAAGAGTTAAATCGAAGTTAAAACAAAAACTTTTCAAAACCCACAAACACAAAGAAAACAATTTTGAAAATGATGAGCAAGTACCTAAGAGCCCGTAGGTAACTATGGATAGAAAGGGTGCTAATACCTTCCCTTTCTATAATCTACCCCCGTACTCAGAAATATCTCGAAAAAGGAATTTTTCTGTGCTTTCTTTCTTTCCTTGTTGGATAAAATAAAAGTCGGTGGTGACTCTTGCTTACCGCGACATTTTTTGAACACAAACGCAAAACGCAAACCAGCAAATTCCTTAAAAAATAGGGAAACACGTCCCGGTTCTGGCCACCGTATCACAGAACTGGCGACTCTGCTGGGGATTTATAAGTGGGGTGTACCTTAGGAATAGTTCACCATATTGTTTTCAATTGCTTGATCTATTTTCTTTATATTTATGGGCTTTGTATCGGAGTTACTATAGATCCTAACTCGGATCTGGGAATACCTTTTAGTTAAGTAGCAATAGACTGTGAGGGAATTGTACAACGTAGACCGATACGGTTGAAGCAGTAGCTACGTTGGTGTGACACATTAGTTGGTACCGATATCCCATGTGGAGGAACAAGGAGAGTATGGGGCTGCTAATGGGTCATTAAGCATCAACTGACCTTAGAACCTATAATTGACCAACTTGGCCATAGAAAAGTAGCAGTATGCTACACTCATTGAGACCATACTCTCGCGATGATTCCGGCTGCAAGAAAAGGTTGCTAAACTAGAATTATGACCAATCGAGGATGGTCAGTGATATTGAGAACCTCTAGAACCCGGTTACTATTACTAGGACAAGTTGAACCAACTAAACTGCAAGAGGGTAGTACCTAAACTCCATGCCAACCTGAAATTTAAGGGCTATTGTGTGACTTGTTTGCCCTTACCATGTTTTCTATCTGTGACACCCGCATGGTGTGTTCTTATCATGACATCATGCATATTTCATTAGACTAACCATTTCAAAGACCGAGGGGATTCATCTTTGTTCTGTTTTGCAGATCATGGCATCTATGCACTGAAATACCATTCAGATCAACTTTGTGCAGATACCTGCTCAGCTTAGAAAGTTGGTTTCAAAGGTTCTTGATGCTTCTTCCTTTGTCAGAAGACATGGTCATCTCCTTGGTTTGGTCACTTCCAAGTTGGATGAGCAAATGATGAGCGTCTTGTTCCAGTTCTTTGACCCGTTGCATCACTGTTTCACCTTCCCGGACTATCAGCTAGTCCCTACTTTGGAGGAGTTTTCTGATTTACTTGGCATATCTATTCTTGAGCAGAAACCCTTTACATCTTTGTAGATAGCTCCTAAGCTGGAGGATATTTCTTCAGCCCTCCATCTGACAAAGGCTGATGTAGTATCTAACTGGGAGACTCGGAGTGGGATGAAAGGTTTCTTGGCTAAGTTCTTTATTGATCAAGCTCAACAGTTCTGGGATAGTTTGAACTTTCAAGCATTTGAAGACATCCTGGCTCTTCTCATTTATGGCTTGGTTCTGTTCCCAAATTCAGATTCTTTTGTCGATGTGAACGCAGTCAAGATCTTCATGTCCCGTAACCCAGTGCCTACTCTCTTAGGTGATATTCTGCATGCTCTTTATACCCGTACTGTTCGGAAAATGGGAAATCTTATGTGTTGTGCACCGCTGCTGGCGAGGTGATTTATTTCTCACCTCCCCAAATCTGTATTGAAGAATAAGGAAGGAATGGGTTGGGCTTACATAATCATGTCCCTTGCTCATACGGACATCCTTTGGAGTACTAAAGATATGGAAAAGGTAGCTGTCATTGATCGCTATGGGGAATATCCCAACGTTCCATTGCTGGGAATTCGAGGAGGGATAACCTATAATCCTTGTTTGGCCTTACGACGGTTTAGACGAGCTCGAAGGGACGATCCTCATGAGTTGCTGCTTCCGGACATTGTCTTTGACTTCATGGGGGATGTTGAGGGACATCGCCGCAGATTTATACGAGCTTGGGATAGGGTGAACAGGTCTGATCCACATGAGCTAGGAATGAAGACTTATCTTCCGATGCAACCGTATCTCCAATGGGTTTGAGCCCATGCTCAAAAGCTGGGGATGCCATATGAAGCCGTTTTGCAGGTGATTGTGGATCATACTGATGAAGAAGGGGTTCCTTATACATTCATCCATCCGTACATGCATACTGATATTGGGGCATTGAAGAGGTCTTGGATCCAGCTAAGGGAAGAAAGGGATACTTACAGAGAGAAGTATCATGAGCAGGAACGGAAGATTCGGAAGCTTACAAGGCAACTGGAGACTGAGAGGACAATTAACGACTATGTTAGCACCAAAGGAAAACGACCATGGGAACGCTGATGTCTTTTATTGTTTCTAGTTTAGATTTTCTTTTTAGTATTTCTTTTGTAACGCCTTAAAGGCATTTGTTAAACATTGTTTCAAGTTTTAAATCTAATAAAGTGTGTTTTATTTTTGTTTACAAATTTGAATCTCCCTAAGTCTTTGAAATCATTTCATACGCATTCCATTCTCATGCACCCCATTACAGGTACCCTTACAGGTTTCTCTTCTTCTTCGCTATTTATTTCAGCATATCATGTCTTCTAAAACACCTACTGATCAAGTTATTAAGGCTCTTCAAGCTCAGAATGCTCGGTTCTAGGAGATGTTCATGAACTTGGCTAAGATTCAACAAGATTTGAAGACTCTTATCTTGAAAGACAAGAAGAAGAAGAAGAAGAAGAAGACAGTCCTCCTGAATATGGGTCACAGGTTTGGGAACAGGTTGAGACAGGATGTTGATTTATCTCACTCATCTGGAGGGGGAGAGAATCAAGAGGAAAGGAAGGGTCCTAGCCCTGTAGCTTCTGACAATGACACTGACTTTGATGAAGACCAATATCCTCCGGCGGAGGACAAGTATAAGCAACTTGAAGACCGGTTGAGCGCAATGGAGATCCAGAAGGTCCCTGGTATGGACTTCAGAGATTTAGGTCTGGAATATGGGGTGGTGATCCCCCACAAGTTTAAAGCTCCTGTCTTTGCTAAGTACGAAGGGGTCTCCTGCCTGAAGTTACACCTCCGTTCGTATGTCAGAAAGATTCAACCATATACTGCTGATAGGAACCTCTGGGTTCATTTCTTTCAAGATAGTTTGTCAGGGACTCAACTTGAATGGTTATACCAACTGGAAGGAGCTAATGTCCGTAACTGGGAGGACCTTGCTGCTGCTTTTTACAAGCAATATAAGTATAATGCCGACCTTGCTCCCACGCGTACTTAACTTCAGGGTATGTCTATGGGTGCGAGCGAAGGCTTTAAGGACTACGCTCAGAAGTGGGTTCAATGAATTGATTATGATTGGGGAGAGAGTTGAGACTGGTATCAAGAGCGGCAAGATACAGAAGGATGCTTCGTCAAGTATAGAGAAGAATCCTTTCAAGAAAGAGTTTAGTGCAATTTACATCTCAAGGAGCCAAAATCGACCTGAGCGCCGCCAAGCAGTGAATGTGGTGGTAATATCAAGACATGTTATTTCCCCACAACACAACACTCAGCAAAGAGCAGAGAGACCACAGAGGAAGTATACTCGACTCAGTATGACCTTATCTCAAATTCTGCCGCAACTGTTGAAAACCAACTTGGTGATTCCAAAGGAGGCTCCAAAGAATCCCAACACCACATCACCGCTGTATAATCCGAATGCCCGCTGTGCTTATCACTCTGATAGCCCAGGGCATGATACCAACAATGGCTAGGCTTTGAAGAATAAAGTTCAGGATCTGATTGATGCTAAAGAAATTGAGTTTGAAGCGCCAGAAAAGCAAAATGTCATGACTGCTCCTATGCCCAAGCATGGGGTGAATGTTGTGACTGATGACTCATTTGTGACTTCCGTGAAAAACATTTCTACTCTGTTGATGACCGTAAAGAGGAACTTATTGTTGGCCGGTTTATTTCCGGGCTGTGGCGAAGGTAGCCACCTGTGTTCCGTCCTGCCTACTGGTTGCCATCTATTGAAGTCAGGTTTCCAACGCTTGATGGATAACAAAGAAATCTTGTTCGAGAAAACTTTGGTTCCATTGATTCCCGTTGAAGATGTTTTCATAATCACCATTTCCGCCAATTCTTCTAAGGCTTCCTCGAGAAAGCCTGTTAGAATTACATCTGTTCCGAGAGTTGCTCCATTGATCATTACTATTCTTGGACCTATCCCTTACACGTCGGATAAGGCTGTCCCGTGGCACTATGGGGCCGATGTGTATTATCATGGGATTAAACAAGACTTGAAGGATAAAGAGGTTGATACTGATGTCAGCAATATTGTTGGATCTAGCAAAGTCACCCGAAGCGGAAGACTTTTCTCCCCTGAGATTTCCCCACCAACTGTTCAAAAGCCTGTTGTCATTACACTTGCCGGTACATATGCTATTGTCCCTGTTCATGTTCCAATCATTACCCCTGTCGCCGAGTCATCTGACACTCGGGGCAAAGAGATCACCGGTGAGCCTGCTCGGATGGAGGCACCAAAGAAGATTATTGTTGAAACCTCTAGGCAGGAGATAGAGGAAATTTTGAAGATCATCAAAAAGAGCGACTACAACGTAGTCGAGCAGCTGGGGAAAACCCTGTCGAAGATCTCCATGTTATCTTTATTGTTGTGCTCAGAAGCCCATGCTAAGGCTCTGATTGCTTTCCTTAAAACTATGCATGTGCCGTAGGAGACGTCTGCTGATCAGTTCAAGGACTGTGTGGCTAGTTTGACCGCTGACAACGGGTTGGGTTTCTCTGTCGCAAATTTGACTGCCAAAGGAAAGAATCACAATAACGCTCTGCATGTTTCAATCGAGTGCAGGGGCACTACTCTGGCTCACGTGCTGGTGGATACTAGGTCCTCGTTAAATGTTTTACCCAAGAAAGCGTTAGATCGGTTGGACTGTGAAGGGTTGGTGTTGAAGCCAAGTAATATTGTGGTTAGGGCCTTTTATGGGTCCAAGAGGATGGTACATGGAGAAGTGGATATTCCTGTTAAGGTTGGTTCCCAGACTTTCGCGTCTACATTCTATGTGATGGACATTCGATCATCTTATTCTTGTTTGCTGGGTCTCCCGTGGATCCACAAAGCTGGGGCAGTAACTTCTACGCTCCATCAGATGTTAAAATATCCAGTGAAGGGGAAAATTGTTACAGTACGAGGAGAAGAGGAGTACATGGTAAGCCACCTCAACTCTTTTCGGTATGTGGAGATGGATGGGGACTTCATTGAAACCCCGTGTCAGAACTTTGAAGAAGTCCCCCAGACTCTGGCGCCGACTGAAACTATTGCTGAAGATCCTCCAATGAAGATGGCTTCCCTCAAGGATTCCTGGGCTGTTATTGAAAAAGGTGGGTGTGCGAATTGGGGCCAACTCCCCGACTTTGCACATAAGACTGACAAGTTTGGTTTTGGTTTTACTACAGAAGCTCAAAGGGTTGTTTGGCGCGCGCGGATTGGAAGACCTCCCATGCGTATCACTAATCCGGAAGTGAATGCAATTGAAGATGTTGATGAAGAGTCTGAGTTTGACAGCTGGATTTACCCGACTACCGATGGCGGATTAAGCAATTGGACGGCAAAGGACTTCGTGCCCATTTCTTTTATTACACAGTAATAAGACTTTTGTTTTGAGTTTTGTAACAAACAATTTGAAACTTTTACGGCACGGTGCCTTGCCCGAGACACCGTGGCTTTGTTTGAGGGCTTATTATGTGTCATTTCCATATATCATCAATAAAAGCATTGGACGTTTTCTTGTATTACAAATTTTGCGCTCCTTGTTTTTTTTTTTGCACTTTATCAAACAGCTATTTGTCTTACACACACTCACATATACAGGTCTACATCCACTCTGGATCCCACTGATAACGACTCTGCTACTGCCAGTTATGACTTCGAAAGTCCGATCAACCAAGACGAGGACGAAGGTGAGGATGATTGTGAAGTGCCTGGGGAACTTGCTAGACTGTTACTTCAGGAAGAGAGGGCCATACAGCCGCATGAATCAGTGAATCTGGGTACAGAGGTAGATAAGAAAGAGGTCAAGATCGGTGCAAATATGGTGCCTAGTGTCAAGCAACGGCTGATTCAGATGCTGCGTGATTATGTTGAGATCTTTTCCTGGTCTTATAAAGATATGCCTGGGTTGGATACTGATATTGTGGTTCACTACCTGCCCACCAATGAAGATTGTCCTCCAGTGAAACAGAAAGTTCGCCGAATGCACCCAGAGATGTCTATGAAAATCAAGGCTGAGGTTATGAAACAGTTTGATGCCGGTTTTCTAGCAGTTACTTCTTACCCGCAGTGGGTTTCCAACGTGGTTCCAGTGCCGAAAAAGGATGGTAAGGTTCGTATGTGTGTGGACTATAGGGATCTGAATAGGGCGAGCCCTAAGGATGATTTCCCTCTGCCCCATATTGACTTCCTGGTTGACAACACCGCACAATATAAGGTTTTCTCCTTTATGGATGGTTTCTCTGGTTACAATCAGATTAAGATGGTTCCCGAAGACGGAAAAGACAATGTTTGTTACGCAGTGGGGTACCTTTTGCTACAAAGTCATGCCTTTCGAATTGAAGAATGCTGGGGCAACGTATCAGCGCGTCATGGTCGCTTTGTTCCATGACATGATTCATCATGAAATTGAGGTATATGCTGACGACATGATTGCAAGATCCCAGACTGAAGAGGAACATCTTGACCATCTTCATAAGCTATTTGACAGGTTGAAGTCGTATAAGTTGAGGTTAAACCCGAACAAGTGCACCTTCGGGGTAAGGTCTGGTAAGCTGTTGGGCTTCGTCGTTAGTGATAAAGGTATTCAAGTGGATCCTTCAAAGGTGAAGGATATACAGGAAATTCCAGCTCCCCGAACAAAAAAAGAAGTTAGAGGCTTTTTGGGACGGTTGAATTACATTGCTCGATTCATTTCACATGTGACTGCTACTTGTGAGCCAATCTTCAAGCTGCTGAAGAAAGATCAAGTGGTGAAGTGGAATGATGAGTGTCATGCCACTTTCGAAAGGATCAAGGAGTATCTCCAAGAACCACCTATTCTGATGCCTCGAGTGGAAGGGAGACCTTTGATCTTATACTTGACAGTACTCGACAATTCAATGGGGGTGCGTGTTGGGGCAGCATGACGAGTCTGTCCGAAAAAAGCATGCTATTTATTACCTTAGCAAAAAGTTTACCGACTGCAAGACCCGATACTCGTTGCTTGAGAAAACTTGCTGCACTTTGGCATGGGCTGCTCGCCGGCTGAGACAGTATATGCTGACTCACACTACTCTATTGATATCAAAGATGGATCCAATCAAGTATATCTTCGAAAAGCCTGCCTTGTCTGGAAGAATAGCAAGATGGAAGATGATCTTGACTGAGTATGACATCCAATACACGACCCAACAATCAATTAAGGGAAGTGTGTTGGCAGATCATCTGGCACATCAGGCAATGGATGATTACCAATCTATGAACTTTGAGTTCCCAGATGAAAATATCATGTTAGTAATTGACTGTGAGACACCTGGACCAGATGAAGGACCTGAGGAGGGATCCCGATGGTCTATGTACTTTTATGGAGCTTCAAACGCTTTGGGTAATGGAATTGGCACCGTGGTCATATCTCCTGAAGGCTCTCATACTCCGTTTACCATCCGAGTATGTTTCAACTGCACCAACAATATCGCGGAGTATGAAGCGTGCATCATGGGCCTTCGAGCAGCTATTGACCTAAGGATTAAGTTCTTAAGTGTATTAGGAGATTCCGCTCTCGTGATCAGTCAGATCAAAGGCGAGTGGGATACGAAACATCCAAATCTTATTCCTTACAAGGAGTATGTATTGACGTTGCTTCCACACTTCGAGGAGATAACCTTTGAACACTTCCCTAGAGAGGAGAATCAGTTAGCGGACGCGCTAGCTACGATGTCTTCTATGTTCAAGGTCAGGTGGGATAACGAGGCTCCCCGGATTACCATTGAAAGGTTGGACAAACCTGCGCACTGCTGTGACATTGAGGCTGAAGAGGTAGCAGATAAACCCTGGTTCCACGAGGTGAAGAGGTATCTTGAGGCTCAAGAACACCCTGAGGGTGCATCTGTTAATGATAAGAAGTTTCTGAGGAGGTTCGCGGCGAAGTTCTTCATCAGTAATGGTATCCTTTACAAGTGTAACCATGATTCGACCTTACTGCGATGTGTGGATAAGAACGAGGTGGAAAGAATTATGGTAGAGTTACATGAAGGTACTTTTGGAACTCATTCCAGTGGACACACCATGGCAAAGAAAATCTTACGGGCAGGATATTATTGGTCTACAATGGAAGCCGACTGTTATCAGCATTCTCGGACCTGTCATAAGTTCCAAGTCTATGCTGATAAGGTGCATATACCTCCAGTTCCTATGAACGTTCTGAAAGCTCCGTGGCCTTTTGCAATGTGGGGCATCGACATGATCGGCGAGATCAGGCCTACTGCGTCCAACGAGCATCGTTTCATCCTGGTAGCAATTTATTACTTTACAAAGTGGGTTGAAGCAGCTTCTTTTGCTACTGTAACCAAGAACGTCGTGGCCCGGTTTATTTGGCACAATCTGATCTGTCGATATAGTGTGCCAGAGAGGATTATTACGGACAATGGTACAAATCTCAACAATAAGATGATCACCGAGCTCTGAAAACAGTTTAAGATACAGCATCATAACTCTTCTCCTTAACGGCCAAAGATGAATGGGGCTGTTGAAGCGGCTAATAAGAACATCAAGAAGATTGTGCAGAAGATGACGGTGACATACAAAGACTGGCACGAGATGTTATCGTTTGCTCTTCATGGGTACCGTACCTCAGCACAAACGTCAACAGGGGCAACACCCTATTCCTTGGTATATGGCATGGAGACTGTCTTGCCCATTGAAGTTCAGATACCCTCTCTTCGAATTATGAAGGATGCTGGTTTGAGCGAAGATGACTGGATCCAGGCCCGGCTTGATTAGCTGAACTTAATCGATGAAAAGAGACTTACTGCTATTTGTCATGGTCAGACGTATCAAAAGCAGATGATCAAGGCATTTAATAAGAAAGCTAGACGACAAGAGTATCAAGTTAGGGATCTGGTAATCAAGCGCATCATCCTACCTCAAGGTGATCCCAGGGGAAAATGGACCCCCACGTACGAAAGGCCATTTGTGGTTAAGAACATTTTCTCAGGAGGAGCTATGATTCTAACCACCATGGATGGTGACGACCTTCCTCACCCCGTCAATGCAGACATAGTGAAAAAATACTACGCATAATCAAAGACCCGCTAGGTTGACTGGCCTAGGCAAAAATAAGGGCTTCCCGGTGAACCAAAAGGGTTCGAGCAAAAATAAGGGATGAAAATGAAAAAAAACTGTACACCTGGCAAGTTGAAAACCTGAAAAGGCGGCTTGGGCAAAAAAGGGTATCCCGGTGGACTGAAAACCCGAAAGGGCGGTCCAGGCAAAAATTAGGGGTCAAAGCGTAACACTATGTCTCATTGGATCACCTTGCGAACAGACTTCGGTATCGACTATCAAGCTCAGACGGTATTAATCAATCTGATCTATCTTCGACCAAGTAGCAAAGTGATGAGATGCTCGAGGACATAAGGGAAATAGCAGAGTTGGAACCCAGTGGGATTGTTCACATAGCTGTTTTTTCTTTGTTTTTCACAAAGTGTATAAATTCTATTTGTTCGGCGGCGTTCTCTTACTAGGACGTCAGCCTCTTGTACAAAGACGCCTATTTACAGGCCAAACTTCAAAATCAATACAATTCATTTTCACAAATAAATTTCAAATGGTTTTTCCTTTTTATGTTTTGTTTTGAAAAGAACGTCCAATGCTCATTCTTGATATATGCATTTGACAATAATTGCTGCTCATGAATATTTACATGCAAAATAAAAGACGATTACTCGTAATATCAGGAACAGGGGCAAATAAGAATTGTCCAGATCTTACAGTTGCTCTGTCCACCAGGTACAGGGATAGATTTAGATGAAGAATATGACTAAGGTACATTCACTCCCCGCGGAGTAAGGAAAAGACAGTAGTGTTAACTCTCCCTAGATGAGGTTCACAACCGCGAATGAGTCGGTAAATTCTCCCCAACCAGAGTTTATCTATCATCAGCCCCAGAAAGATTATCCCCAGTGGAGTTTGGAGAATTATCCCCAGTAGAGCCTAAAAGGTTATCCCCATCGATGTCGTAACTGGAAAATCATCCCCAGTGGAGTTCATTCTATTTACAAACAGAAACTCAATCCCCAACATGTTTCATTATCACCAACAACGACAATTCATCCCCAGCTAAGGTTATTCTCCTCCAAATCAACAGATCCTCCGGTAGAATATGTCTTCCCCACAAAGTCATTTCCTAATCATTTTATTCCCCAGCGGAGTTATTCTCTCACGCAGGTTTATTCTCACAATCATCTTCATTCACTATCCCCAGCGAAAACGAAAAAATCCAACTCTTTTCTCCAGCAGCTATCCAGGATTTATTTTCCCCGGCTAAAAACATCGCACCTTCATACATAATGACATGCATACGCATCATACAACACCGTCCCATTTATTTTGAGAACATCATTTCCTGATACATATCATGCATTACATACAACTAACCTTTACCTTTCAGGAAAGATACGGTCAAATTCTCACAAAATTCAAGCTATAAAGCTTTTACCTCAGTTGCATAACAGATGACTGAAGTTCTTAAATGTCAGCAGAGATGATTCCTCAGTTGAATAACGGATGACCGAAGCTCCTAAATGTCGGCAGAGATGATTCCTCAGTTGAATAACGGATTACCGAAGCTCCTAAATGTCAGCAAAGATGATTCCTCAGTTGAATAATGGATGACCGAAGCTCCTAAATGTCAGCAACGATGATTCCTCAATTGAATAACGGATGACTGAAGCTCCTAAATGTCAGCAGAGATGATTCCTCAATTGAATAACGGATGACTGAAGTTCCTAAATGTCAGTAGAGATGATTCCTCAGTTGAATAACAGATGACTAAAGTTCCTAAATGTCAGCAGAGATGATTCCTCATTTGAATAACGGATGACTGAAGATCCTAAATGTCAGCAGAGATGATTCCTCAGTTGAATAACGGATGACTAAAGTTCCTAAATGTCGGTAGAGATGATTCCTCAGTTGAATAACAGATGACTGAAGTTCCTAAATGTCAGCAGAGATGATTCCTCAGTTGAATAATGGATGACTGAAGTTCCTAAATGTCAGCAGAGATGATTCCTCAGTTGAATAACGGATGACCGAAGCTCCTAAATGTCGGCAGAGATGATTCCTCAGTTGAATAACGGATTACCGAAGCTCCTAAATGTCGGCAAAGATGATTCCTCAGTTGAATAATGGATGACCGAAGCTCCTAAATGTCAGCAGCGATGATTCCTCAATTGAATAACGGATGACTGAAGCTCCTAAATGTCAGCATAGATGATTCCTCAATTGAATAACGGATGACTAAAGTTCCTAAATGTCAGTAGAGATGATTCCTCAGTTGAATAACAGATGACTAAAGTTCCTAAATGTCAGCAGAGATGATTCCTCATTTGAATAACGGATGACTGAAGATCCTAAATGTCAGCAGAGATGATTCCTCAGTTGAATAACGGATGACTAAAGTTCCTAAATATCGGTAGAGATGATTCCTCAATTGAATAACAGATGACTGAAGTTCCTAAATGTCAGCAGAGATGATTCCTCAGTTGAATAATGGATGACTGAAGTTCCTAAATGTCAGCAGAGATGATTCCTCAGTTGAATAACGGATGACTGAAGTTCCTAAATGTCAGCAAAGATGATTCCTCCGTTGAATAACGGATGACTAAAGTTCCTAAATGTCAGCAGAGATGATTCCTCAGTTGAATAACGGATGACTGAAGTTCCTAAATGTCAGCAGAGATGATTCCTCAGTTGAATAACAGATGACTGAAGCTCCTAAATATCGGCAGAGATGATTCCTCAGTTGCATAACGGATGACCGAAGCTCTTAAATGTCGGCAGAGATGATTCCTCAATTGAATAACGGATGACCGAAGCTCCTAAATGTCGGCAGAGATGATTTCTCAGTTGAATAACGGATGACCGAAGCTCATAAATGTCAGCAGAGATGATTCCTCAGTTGAATAACGGATGACTGAAGTTCCTAAATGTCAGCAGAGATGATTCCTCAGTTGAATAACGGATGACTGAAGTTCCTAAATGTCAGCATAGATGATTCCTCAGTTGAATAACGAATGACTAAAGTTCCTAAATGTCGGCAGAGATGATTCCTCAGTTGAATAACGGATGACTGAATTTCCTAAATGTCAGCAGAGATGATTCCTCAGTTGAATAACGGATGACTGAAGTTCCTAAAATTCAATAGAGATGGTCCTCAGTTGAATAACAGATGACTTAAGTTCCTAAATGTCAGCAAAGATGATTCCTCAGTTGAATAACAGATGACTGAAGTTCCTAAATGTCAGCAGAGATGATTCCTTAGTTGAATAACGGATGACTGAAGTTCCTAAATGTCAGCAGAGATGATTCCTCAGTTGAATAACGGATGACCGAAGCTCCTAAATGTCGGCAGAGATGATTTCTCAGTTGAATAACGGATGACCGAAGCTCCTAAATGTCGGCAGAGATGATTCCTCAATTGAATTACGGATGATCGAAGCTCCTAAATGTCGGCATAGATGATTCCTCAATTGAATAACGGATGACTGAAGCTCCTAAATGTCAGCAAAGATGATTCCTCAGTTGAATAACGGATGACAGAAGTTCTTAAATGTCAGCAGAGATGATTACTCAGTTGAATAACGGATGACTGAAGTTCCTAAATGTCAGCAGAGATGATTCCTCAGTTGAATAACGGATGACTGAAGTTCCTAAATGTCAACATAGATGATTCCTCAGTTGAATAACGGATGACTGAAGTTCCTAAATATCGGCAGAGATGATTGCTCAGTTGAATAACGGATGACTGAAGTTCCTAAATGTCAGCAGAGATGATTCCTCAGTTGAATAACGAATGACTGAAGTTCCTAAATGTCAGAAGAGATGATTCCTCAGTCGAATAACGGATGACTGAAGTTCCTAAATGTCAGCAGAGATGATTCCTCAGTTGAATAACGGATGACTGAAGTTCCTAAATGTCAGCAGAGGTGATTCCTCGGTTGAATAACAGATGACTGAAGTTCCTAAATGTCGGCAGAGATGATTCCTCAGTTGAATAACGGATGACTGAAGTTCCTAAATTTCACCAGAGATGATTCCTCAATTGAATAACGGATGACTGAAGTCCCTAAATGTCAGCAGAGATGATTTCTCAGTTGAATAACGGATGACTGAAGTTCCTAAATGTCAGCAGAGATGATTCCTCAGTTGAATAACGAATGACTGAAGTTCCTAAAATTCAACAGAGATGGTTCCTCAGTAAGAATACGGATGACCGAATTTCCTAAAATTCAAGCAGAGATGACTCACAAGAAGAATAACGGACGACTGAAGCTCCTAAAATTCTACTTCCCTCAATAAAGATCAGCTTTCCCCAACGGAGTCTTCCTCAATGATAGGTAAACAAGCTCTCGCTAAGGAATCTCATACGCAATCGACACTCCTTCGGATGGAATCTTTAAGCCCATCCCCTCATTAGCAATTTCCAAATGGCATCCGTAAGCCCATTCCCGACATCACAAGACAATTACCACTTCATGCGAGTGCAAATTTCTGGGCACTCTAGTGTTCAATCTTCTTCCACCTTCAGATCACGAAAGGCAGACAAGCCAATCTAAATCTTCAGGTTTAAGAAGATTGAACAGGGGCAGCTGTTGTACCCCAAAATTTTCCCTCCCATATTCCTCAAAACATTTCAGGAAAGATCCCCAAATTGCTCAAGGTAGTCCAAGGGTTGGCCAAACAAGCTCTCTCCTAAGGCAATCTACCTCAAATTAGGGTTTCATGTTTCATCAAGATACTTGAGTCCAAGTGATCCCAAATGCTCACCAATGTCCTAATATGTCTCAAGATCATCCATATCAAGTTTCAAGCCCTGCAGAGGAAGTTTGCTTAGTCAATTGCTCAAAGGCCAGAAAATCGACTGTGCCAGGGCAAAAGTCAACTGTGGCCCACATACAGTCAAACTTCAAGATTTTTGGTCAACATCCTCATTTTGAAGTATATTTCATCATTTTATCAATGGTTGATCATTATTCATCAAGTATTGTTCATAATTCCTCAAGAATCAAAAGTTGTTAATTTAGGGTTTTGCAGGAAAAGTCAATTCAACTTTGAACAAGCACAACTTTCTCATAATTTATGATAAATGACCCACCCAAAGCTCATTTTTAAGAGGATGAAATTATCTACAATCCATCTTCATCTCCAAAGTTCAAAATATGCACTCACAAGAAGTTATGAATTTGGACATTATAGGTCATTTTGGAAAGTCAACAAAAACACCTTTTTTTCAAAGCTTCATACATGAGCATGGAATATAAAATTGAGATGAGACCAAAATGGTTGCTTAGAGGACATCTCAAGATTTCTAAAAAAATCCAAGATCACCTCCAAAAAGTCAAAATTGAGAAAGTTATGTATTGGTGAAGTTGACCTTTTTTGCAAAATTGCCAAAAGTCAACTATCCCTAAAACTTCAATTTTTGCCAAATGGGCCCAATCTTTTTCACTTGTTTTGAGTTGGCAACATAGTCCAAGAGCTCTATCCTTTGCCACTTGTCCATATCTTATTTTTATTATTTATTTTGATTTTTATTTGAATTAATTCAATTTAAACCAAAACAAATCATATAAAATCCAAAATATTGAAAGAAAGAGATTTTGTGCTTGTTTCAGGTTTCAATTACAGCTAGCAAGTATTCAAACTCGTGCAAGGCATTAGAGTGGACAAAAAGATTGAAAAATTCTATTTTTGGAATGATATTGAAAGTGAATCAAATCAAATCAAAACTTATTTATGGAGGAAGATTGGATGCATTCTTTCAACCCTAATGTATTCCTTGGTACATATAGAGGCGAGGCAGACCTAAAACCAGGTTAGAAACGGACGCATGAGCAAGAACAAAAACTGAAAAAAATCAAGAAAAAGTTGTGAATTGAAATCCCATTTAGAGGCAGTTTCAAGACTCTTTGCCTATCCCAATCGATTCCTGGGAGTGTCAGCAAGCGAGAGCAATCGAAAGCAAGTGTTTTCAAGCCCTACAACGCACTGTAAGTCCGTCACGGTATTGCAATATTCTTGAATTCGAATAGCATTATTCTTGCACTTATAGCATAAAATAATTGTACATTCTTGATCACTATCATGTTTGCAAGCTTTCTATAATACCCAATTGCATTTTCATGGACTAAATTGTAAACTGCCATTGTTAGGGTTTTGGAGTCTGTTTTAGGGTTTTTGTTTACATGAAAAATTAGCCTTCGTAAGTGGTACTATCATGTTCAGGAGGATGAGACGAACTCAACCATGGCGTTAGGTGTCATTTATTTGGCCCATGGAAGATTTTGGAGCAAGCTCTGCTTATAGCTACAGACAAGCTTCCATAGGTAAAAGTATGGGACTTTTACCCACGGAGAGGGGAAGAAGATGACCATTTGTCACCGTTCCATTGGCCTATTCAAACTAGCAGCGCACGTTTTTTTTTTTAATTTCCACTAATTCTTTGTTTTACATATTGTTGTTATTATTTGATTTATGTACAGTAAGAACAAATGGCCCAATGGTAGCCAGGCACGCTTTAAGGCGCTGGAAGCTTGAGGTCAGGGGTTCGACCCCTGCCTCCACCAAAATGCATTTTTCTCAATTTCTTTCAGGTAATCTCATGTGCATACCAGGCCAAGGAGTATCATACGCCTTCAAAATCCAGTACGCCAAGTGGCTGGATGGCCAAATCTGATGGCCATCCAGGAAGGTGCATCATGAGCCAAGTCAAGCGCGCAGTACAGGATCTCAAAAGTCAAACGGACCTCACCACTATTGGGCCCAGAATCACTTCTTGCACCCCCTAATTTCAGGCCCAACATCTCTATCTTCTTTTATATTTTATTTTATTTCATTTAATTATTTTATTTATTTATTTACCAACCAATCAAATTATTTTCTTTTTATCAAAAAAATCACTTTTCAAAAATTAGGTCTAGGTTTTATTTTTATTAAAAATTAATTAATTTAATTAGGTTAGTTAATTTAGGTAACTTTAATTTATTTTTTTTGTAAATAATTAAAATTAATTAGAATAAATAGATTTTATTACTAACTTAATTATATTTTATTTTTTCCCTAAAATAATAAAAAAAACAAAAATAGGTCATGTATTTATTTTTATTAATTATTTAATCATTAATTAATTTGTACATTTATTTTTAAAACCTAATTTCTTTTCTTTAAAAAAATATTAAAAACAACAAAAACATTTTCTTTTTAGGATAGAAGGGTCAAAACCCTAGTTCGCATTCGATCTAATTTTGTCATCGCGCGCTTTTATTTTATTTTTTATCCCAATTATTGTATCTGCTCACAGTTTGTAATAATTTAAATTAGGACTTTATTTACATTTACCGCTTTATTTTCAAAGGGTTTGTTTTTGGCTATGTAAATACCCGAAGCCTTGTAATAGCGTAGTTTAATTTCCACACTTTAAATTCCGCAAATTATTAACTGTTAGATGTTTGATAATAGGATGCATGACAAGAATGTATGACTAATTTTAAAACAGTTAGATCACCCTAAATGTGCAAAGATAAATAAACTGAAATTGAATCATTCACACATGCGCACTCCTAGGGTACACTCCCATTTGGTTGCCTTCGGTAAACAGTCATTGAGTATAGGATGCTTTAGTGGTCGTCCTTTTGTCCAAAGATCATAGTTGCCTCGGAAAGGTTGCCTCGGATATTATTGCCTTAGATGATCGATCTAAGATATTAGGGTTATTACTAAGACGTCCTAACATTGCTTTAGTAATCGTACGTCCCTTTTTAATTGACCCTCAAAACTCCAACGACGGTGCTACCTACTCATTAATAGTGGGATAGCGCTGTCTAAAGGAAACAAACATAGAACGGTTCTTTTTTCGAGTAGGTAGATTAATTCTTAAGTACTTGCTCAATCAAAACAAACTTTTTTCATACTTACACTCCTTTACAAACAAGTTTTCAAAAACACTTCATTACACTCTTGAAGACAGAAGCAAGAGTTAAATTGAAGTTAAAACAAAAACTTTTCAAAACCCACAAACACAAAGAAAACAATTTTGAAAATGATGAGCAAGTATCTAAGAGCCCGTAGATAACTACGGATAGAAAGGGTGCTAATACCTTCCCTTTCTATAATCTACCCCCCGTACTCAGAAATATCTCGAAAAAGGAATTTTTTTGTGCTTTTTTCCTTTCCTTATTGGATAAAATAAAAGTCGATGGTGACTCTTGCTTACCGCGACATTTTGCGAACACAAACGCAAAACGCAAACCAGCAAATTCCTTAAAAAATAGGGAAACACGTCCCGGTTCTGGCCACCGTATCACAGTAACCATCAATACTTGGAAAAAAGAGATAAAACCCGAGAAGGAAAGCAGCGACATCCAAGAATGGTATTAAATGAGGCGAGCAACACTCTGAAAAAACAATCAGAAGCATCTAGAAGAACAATAGATGTGGGATGAGACCAAATCTAAAGCTACGTCAGAGTCTTCTGGGAAGGACGCTGACAGAAAAGAAACATGACATCCAATATTGGCTTTGAATGAAGGGAAAGCTCAACGTCTAATAATGGCTTTAGACGAGAGAAAAGATAACAACATCCAATATTGGCTTTGGATGAATGGAAAACTCAACGTCTAATAATGGCTTTAGACGAGAGAAAAGATCACAACATCCAATATTGGCTTTGGATGGAAACAAAAGATAGTAACATCCAATATTGGCTTTGGATGGAAGAAAAGCTCACGACATCCAATATTGGCTTTGGACGACAACAAAAGATGGTGGCATCCAATATTGGCTTTGGATGGCAGCAAAAGATCATGACATTCAATATTGTCTTTGGACAACAAAGAAGATGACAACATCCAATATTGGCTTTGGACGGCAACAAAAGATCAAGACATCCAATATTAATTTTGGACGGCAAAAAAAGATAGCAACATCCAATATTGGCTTTGGATGGAAACAAAAGATAGCAACATCCAATATTAGCTTTGGATGGAAGAAAAGGTAACAACATCCAATATTGGCTTTGGATGGAAACAAAATATCAAGACATCCAATATTGGCTTTGGACAACAAAAAAGATTACGACATCCAATATTGGCTTTGGATGGAAGAGAAGATCATGGTATCAAATATTGGCTTTAGACAACAACAAAGATCATGGCATCTAATATTGGCTTTGGATGGCAGCAAAAGATCAAGACATCCAATATTGGCTTTGGATAGCAAAAAGATCAAGACATCCAATATTGGCTTTGGATGAGGTGAGACTCAACGTCTAATAATGGATTTAGACGAGTGAAAAGATCACAACATCCAATATTGGCTTTGAATGAGGTGAGATAAATCATGGCATCCAATAATGGCTTTGGACAACAACAAAGATAACAACATCCAATATTGGCTTTGGATAGCAAAAAAGGTTACGACATCCAATATTGGCTTTGGACGGCAATAAAATATGGTGGCATCCAATATTGGCTTTGGATGGCAGTAAAAGGTAACAACATCCAATATTGGCTTTGGATGGAAACAAAAGAGACAACATATCCAAGATTAGCATTGGACGGAAAAGGAAAACAACAATGAACCTAATATTAGCTTTGGAATAGAAACAACACACCCAATATTAGCTTTGGACGAAAAAGAGAGACAAAACATACAAGATTAGCATTGGAAGAAAGAGAGAATTAGTAGAACTGACATCTTCTTTGGAAGGTGCCAAGTAAGTTAGACTTTGATCTCAAGGTGACATGTCAACTGCAACAAGACCTCAGGAAATGCAAATGAGGATGGAGCAGTCTTGTTATGCATTATGTATGAATTTTGTTATGCGTGATATGTGAATGATCTATGCATGTAATGCAGACGTTTACGACAATGGAGTTTGACTCTTTTGTGGAGGTAAGATTGGAAGTTTGATTCCTCAACACGGGGAACTCTGCCTAATTTGTTTGGAAAGAAGATGTCTTGAACCCAAATTTGTCACACTTGTAAACTGTGTTAAACTGGTGATCTTTTGAGGAAGAACATGGAGAGCTGCTTGGGGATTTGTACCAAATTAGTTGACTGTTGAGGATAAACTGATCATGGCTTCAGTCGGAAGTTGCTGGAAATAAGTTGATCACGGCTTCAACTCTGAAATGACTATTGGAAATAAACTGATCATGGATTCAGTTCTTGAAATGACTGTTGGAATAAACTGATCATGGCTTCAGTTCTTGAAATATTTGTAGGAATAATTGATCATGGCTTCAGCTCTTGAAATGATTGTTGGAAATTAACTGATCATTGCTTCAGTTCTTGAAATGACTGAAGGAAAGGAATGCCCCAGTATGAGTCTTGAAAATGATCTTCTAGCTAACAAATTATGAGAAAACTCGCACTGGGCAACAAATCTTGAACTGATTCACAAATGGACCTGGAAGATACTTGCCCCTGATAGGAGTCATTGACCAAGTTTCTCAGCTGTTTGAAATTCCTTGATGAGGAAAGCTTGTTTGCAAGAAAAATTGTTTATTCAAACATGGTAATTTTAATGCAAAGTTCACGCAAAAGTTTTTGAATTCAAAGTCATTTTTTGAAATGATATTATTGGTGTATAGAAAATGCATCATTGGTTAAAACACAGTGGTTTATACTTTTAAAGTGAAAGATAAAACAAAGGTATGATACCAAAACAAATGATTCGTAAAAGATCTTAGGAGTCAGTTTACGCAACCTTGCTATAGTATGCTTTCAAAAAAAACCTGGCTTCAATTAGGTCTTTTGAGGGTTGTAATATGGCCTGATTCACGGTTTAAGAAATAAAGGATAAAGGCTCAAGGTTTATTTGTACCCAACCCAATCTTCTTGATGTTCTTCAGTCCTACGTTCAGTTAATTCAGAATATGCATTCAGGTTCCAAGGGATTTTGGAATTGCACTGATGGTAGCAATGACGATGATTCAGAAGATAAGGAATTTTTGAGACTGAAGTCACTTCTTCTTACATCATTTTGTTGTTTTGAGTATTTTTGTCAACTCTGGTGGAGAATTTTGAGGATTTGAAGACTTCTTTTAATTGAATTTATTATTACCAACTTTTTCCTGAACTATTTCATTTGGAATTACAGTCAGCGGGATGCCCCAATTTTTTGCCTAAGACTCCTTCATAGGTTTTGACTTAGCGAGATTTTTCTTTTGATTTTTCATTTCATTTCATTTTTATTTTTGGAAAGATAATGACCGCCTTGATCAATGATTACGGGGAACCATCTTTGTCATTTTTGGTTTAGAGCATCTTTGACACTTCTTGCTGTATGCAAGGGAAAGCTTGATCACAGCCTTTATTGAAAGGTGTCTTGCACGATTTCTCTTGTAATTCAATGCACGAACAAATTAACTGAGAACTACCCATCCCCAGGTTAAGATTGCGGGTTTTTTCGTATAGAAAGAAACTCCAACTTCTAGGCTCAAAGGGGTGAACAAGGGATTAACTTCTTTATTTCTCCAGTGTTTGGCAGTTGAAACAATTCCTGTATATCCTCGGCACATTTTTATTCGGAAGCATACCAACAACAATTATGGGTATTTCGTTTTCATCATCCTCCCTCAAATCTTTGCATAAACAAAAATTTGATAAAGAAAGTAAACAACAAAAATATATTTGAAAGCAGTAAATGAAACTGATTTGAATCAAAACATTGCAATGCTCATTTCATTAAACTTAACATGAAAGTACAAATAGAATTTGAAATCAACAATTTTAACATAAACAAAGGGAAAAATGCAAACAAAAAGAAAGATGGCCTAGTGACTAATCAGTAACAAGGATGAGTTATCCTGTCTAAAACATTGGCTTTAGGAAATGACTTGAGGGTACCCCGACTTAGTCTTCAACCACTTTATTTTGGAAAAGGATTGTTGATAACATTAGGACCTGCCTCTTTGAAAATGAGAATATTTTCTTTCACCAATTCTTGCACTCTATTTTTAAATGCATAGCAGCTCTCTAAGTCATGATCGACAACTCTCTGATAAAATTCACAATGAAGGTCAGATCTGAACCCGATTGGAGGAGGATTTCGAGGAATCAGAGGCCTGGTTATAATCAAGCCCTTCTATACCAATGCATGATACAATTCAGTGTATGTCAAAGGGATGGGATCAAATTGAGCCTTAGTCCCTACATAACGATTCTGATTTTGCGCAATATTCTGTTGTTGAGGAACCTGAACTGGTTGAGCATTGACCGCAGGAGTAATAGCCGCTACTTGTGATTTATCAATGTATTAAGGCCTACGACGAGGTCCTCTTCTCTTAGTCGATATAGAATTGGCTTCTACCTCTTTCTTCTTCTGAAAATTCCCAACGTATTTCTTTGCACCATTAGAAGATTCAGCAGCTTTAGACACTTTACCGTTCTTGATTCCTTCTTCTAATCTCTAGCCAATAGTCACCAGGTTTTTGAAGCTGGAGGACACACTACCAATCATCTTTTCCCAGAAGAAAGGGGACAAAGTATCCATGAACAATCCAGTTAGATCTTTCTCTGCCATAGGTGGTTCAACTTGAGATGCCAATTCTCTCCATCGTTGAGCATATTCCTTGAAAGATTCTTTCTCATTCTGAGACTTATTTTTTGTTGGCGATGATCAGGTGCCATGTCAAGGTTGTATTTATATTGCTTTATGAAAGCATCAACAAGATCTTGGAAGCATTGGATACGGCCTTTCTCAAGTCCCATATACCATTTCAATGAAGCTCCATTCAGACTATCTTGGAAACAATGGATAAACAGCTTGTCATTCTTTGTGTAAGCATACATCTTTCGAAAGTACATCACCAAATGACTTCTTGGACAAGTGTGCCCCCGGTATTTCTCAAACTTGGGAGTCTTGAACTTTGCAGGCATAACTAGATCAGAAACTAGGCACATGTTGTTAGCATCAACACAGAAGAACTTGTTTCCTTCCATAGCTCTAAGTCTCTTCTCTAAAGCCTGATACTGTTCTTTGAACTCTTCAAACTCACCAAAGTCTCCTTGAATCACACTTCGAGGATTGTCAGCATGGTACTTAAAGAGAGGGTTCCTAAAAGAAGCTTGTGCAGTAGGTTGACGAGAGGCAGTATGAACGATTGTTTGAGGTTTAGTGAAAACTAGAACCTAAAAGACTGGCTAACCATTAAAGTAACTACAACAGACAGAGAGTAGTTATGAGGCAACCCAAACCCTGGCCATGTAGTAGATGTATGCTGGATAGGTTGAGTGTCAACAAAAGCAGTTGGGATTTCAGATATCACAGTCCTTTGAGGTGGCTCTCCTCTGGAAATCAGGACTTACATCATCTCAGTAAGTTTAGCCATGCCTGACTTTAACTCGTCGATTTCCATTCTGATTTCCATGTTGTGTTGTTCTTCGTTTTCCATTATCAATCTGACAACAGCTCAAGTCCCGTAGTTGTGTTGAGGAATCAGCTTGACGGTAGATAACTAACTGGAAGAAAGAAGCAACTGTGAATAAGATCCTGAACAACCTGGATGTATGCAGAATGATGCAGATGATGCAAATGATATGCAATGTTATGCAATGCACTGCACAGTAATAGGATCACATGGTTTAGAGTCAAGCGCCTGGAGTCAACGGTATAACCCATAAGGTATGGACTAACGGTTATCACCTGCCGAACAAGGTTCTAAGAAGTTCCCGGAGTCTACATCCTTCCTTAGGATATTACCAACATCCCAATTAACTTGGTAATTAGTAATATTCTCAGGAAAAACTCGTCCGAGCGTAGCATCGCGTGACAACCATTTTCGGATTACTCCATCATGGTTTCCGCGCTACACCTAAAAGGCCAAGATGGGTTAGGTATCTACGGTCCTCAACTTCAGCAGGCACCCAGGTCGAAAGCAGTACGTCTTCCCAATTACTCGGTAAACAACACTATAGTCAAAAGGGCCTCCACTGAGTGAGGGATCTCATGTCTCCTTTTTTGGGATTACTACCTCAAAGTTAACATGAATATACTGCCCGTCCTATCTTAAGTTTTCCCAAAGTCCGCATCGAAGACTTATAAGAAATCACCAAGCCCCTGAAAACAAGGAAAATCTAGACAAACATATATACACCAAAATGGGAAGTAATAAACAGCAAGTAAAACAATATATAAACACTCATAGAAAAGAAACAAACAAAGCCATGATTGACCCACTTAGGAATGAACCAGCAATAGGTCAATCTGTCCCTAGCGAACTCGCCAACTTTTATGTCGCACACGCGTTGACAAAGAGATGAACGAGATGCGACAGTGATAAATAGGAAAAGAGATGTAATGGTAAAGATGTGAGATTTAAGCCATCAATTGACTAATCTCAACACAATGAAGTCGCCACCGCACTTTATTGTTTCCAAAGGGAAATGGGAAAAAAGCGAACAAAACCCACAATAAAGTAAAAGATCAGAGATCAAGGTACGGGGGTCGGTTATGCAAAGGGAAGGTATTAGCACCCTAAGCATCTATGGTACTCCGCGGGATCCAATTTGTTTGGTTTATTTTAAAAGGATTGTTATGTAAAAGTTTACTTGCTAAAGGAAAAGAAAGAATGAGTATTTGCAAACAAAAGAAAATGTTTTTTTTTATTTTTATTGCTCGCCTTGGGTCCCAAGACTTAGTGCCTACGTACTCCCTCATGCAATGGGAAAGTCAGAGTACCGTAGTTCGGATAGAAAATACTTGTTTGTTGATTGATTTTAAACAAAGGGACAAGTTGTCATTGTTAGAGAGAAATCTCGACTAACGTCAACAAGGTATGGGAAAGATGGACCCTGCGTCAGCAAGAGTGAGGGTTGAGAACGCCTCTAGCACTCAAGTGGAAAAGTAGACACCTTTATAACCATGGGGATAGGAGAATGTTGCTCGACTATCAAAGAATCATGTCTTATCTTGAAAAAAGTTTTGAAGGTAAAAGGTGCTCGAGCGCACAAAAGAGTTTGACTGAGTTGAATTTTTTTTGTTAATTTTGAAAAGAAATGTCAAAGTATGATTAAATGAATTGAAGCTTATTTATGAAAATATTTTGAAAATGCATGGACCTAAGTCCAAGTTTATTATGAAAGTAATTTAAGTTTTAAAAATGAGAAGTATTTTCAAAAGGAGGGAGGAGATTTTTGAAATTAAAGAAGATGGGAGGAGATGAAGGGACTATCCTAAAGCATAAGGTAAAAGCTAAGGAATAGAACCGTCTAACCAACAAGAATCCAATACTTGACATTATGAGTCAAGATATAATTCCCATTCTTTGGATTGAAACTAAGCAAGGATACCAAACCTCTTGAGAAGACCAAGCTTTAATTGCATTAAGTCTTCACAAAAATTGGACAGAGTAACGGCTGTATACAGATGAATTCCAGATTACAGACAAAGTATTTAATCATAATAACCTACACACAAAACAGGCAAACAACCCAATGTCTTGGGGTGAACCCCAAGAACTCCAGACAAAATATCAATTAAGGTCACAAGGTCTCCAACATAAGCCAAGGTTTCAATTCCTAAGTCCAAGAAGTCCAATACTCCATAATGCCAAGGATAGTAACCAAGTAGTCCAAGTATCATTAATGTTTTTATGGTTCATGTTGATTATTATGTATCTTCAAAAGGAAAAGAAAAGCTCAAGTGAGCAAAATTAAAATGGCATAAAAGTAAATGCTCAAGTGAGCAAAGATGAAAATAGCATGAAATGTAAATGCTAAAGTAAATAGTTCATAAAGTAAAAGCATAAAATAAAAGCATGAAGTAAAGTCATTTGTTAGAAGTTAATGGTCAGTTGGATGGCCATCTTGAAACTTGCATTTGGAACTCATTAGAGGATTGGTAGAACCAAAGCCTCTCAAAAAGAAGCTGCATTTGCTTTTTGTCAAGTATATCATCCATTTAAGAATCTTCAAGGCAACATTTAATAATCAATGATGTTTAAGTGATCCGCGTTAACCAAAATTGATGAAGATCCATTAGAGGATTGGTAGAACCAAAGCCTCCTAACAATGAATCTCAAGGTTATTGGATCAAAGGGTTCAAGTTAACATACTTTGGCTTGCAAACATAGGTTTGGGCCACAAATGATCATTTTCTCAAATCGGGAAAAAATTTAGGGCTATATTAAGCAACCCTAAGTGGACTTATGTAGAAGTCGCACCTATTTTAAGGCCGGTCAATAGCAATCTATGCACTTCATGTTTGGATAAATGATATAGAGATCATCATCCCATAACATGTAGCACAAATAAAAAATAAATGGATGAGATGAAGAGGGAGGGGAATGATAAGCTAATTTGGATCACTACCTTAAATTTCTTTTATCTTTAAATTCAATCACTCATCTAGATGGAATAAAGTACTAAACATATCATTAATCTAAAGCACAAAAAATGAATTGAATAATTCACTCATTGGTAGATTTGAATTAATGAACATTTATCCAACTTCATCTACACCCAAAGTCCATTGAATTTAAAGAGAAATTGGACATTTAAAATTGCAATCCAAATCAACAATCAAAAGGAGTGAGTTGAAAAATTTAGATGGATCAAAACAGCCCCAAAACAAGGCAGAAAAAGCATTTTAACACTGTTTCAATCGATTGTGCTCTGACAACAATCGATTGCATCAATGCTTTTTTCAAAAAAAATGTAAAATTCTGCTGTGACAGTCGATTGCACTTTTACAATAATCGATTGCATCCTGTTAAAATCAGAAAATCAGCATTTCAAAAGGCCAAATTCTTGTTCAAACTTTTCATCAAACACCTAGTGATCACGGATTTAATTGAGCACGAAAATTCCATCAAATTATGAGAAAATAACACCAATGGAATCACATAACAATGCTCAATGAATCAAACCCAAAGATCAAAAAGAGACCACATTGTGAAAGATGAAAATTTTAACTTACCAAAGGTAGATCTAGAGAATTATCAGAACAACTTCGAGAATTTGCTTCAATTCAACCCCAAAAATCAATTTCCCAAGCTTAGATGTAGGGAATTGATGAAGAAAAAGTGTTTGGATGAAGGTTTAGCTCAAATATTAGTAAGCTTAATTGCAAAGCTTACTAACTTTTTTTTTAAAATGGAGCTTTGAATGGATTTGGTAGATGGAGGGAATTGAGAGATTTTTTAGCAAAGTGAATTTGGCTATCAAAAGCTTGAGATTTGAATGAAACGAGGGCTCTATTTATAGAGTTTGGGCTTGGGATTAGTGGTGGTTTGGAGTTTTGTTTGGGAAATGAAATTAGGCTTGGTAATTGATTCTTGGAGTCAAAATTTGAATTAATGATATATCTTTCAAAAAAATGAAGAAAAATTGGAGCCAAAAAAGAATGACAAGCTTGAAATTGCTGATTTTTTTTTCAAAATTTCACTTTGTGCAATCGATTGCACTATGGGAGCAATCGATTGTACAGTGAGTTTTTTTTCAAATATCGTGCAAAATGCACTATATGCAATCGATTGCACTCTAGGAGCAATCGATTGTACAGTGAAAAAATGAAAAATAATTTATTATTTTCCTTTGCAAATAAATATTTTAGGGAAATAATACCGAAAAAACTTATTCGTCATATGCTTTTACTCGGTACCTACAAAACACAAATATACAAAGACAAAGACAAATATTTTTTTTTTGTATTTTGATTAGAAGTTAGTCAACAACACATATACAAAATATACAACTAAGGTGCTTGGAAATCCCCCAAGAGAAAACTTAAAGATAGGATGCAAATGTGATGAATGAAGCTATTTATTAATGATTGTGACCGAATAACAAAATATGATATGAAAGTGCGACTAAAAAATTAGGGGCGAAATTTAGGGTACAACAACTAGCATGATCTTCATCTGAGTCGCAGTCGGAAGAGTCTGAATCATCCCAAGTTTCCATTAGCCCTTTCTTCTTGCCTTTTAGAGCTTCCTTCCTTGGAATGTCCTTTTGAAGCTGAGGACAATCATTCTTGTAGTGTCTTGGCCTACTGCATTCATAACAAATGACTTTGTTGCCTATGGACTTTCTTTGACCAAGCGTTGATTCGAAGAAACCTCTAGTACTTCTTGAACTTCTAAACATGTTGCCTTGATTTATCTTCCAGAGTCTGTTAACCCTCCTGGTTAGAAAAGACAACTCTCCTTCTTCATCATCAAAATCTCCTTCTGAATCCTAAATCTCTTTTTCTTGAAGAGCTTTAGACTTCTCATATTTTCTGATAGATTTGAGCGCAATATATTTTATCTTCTTATGAGGTTCATCTTGTTCTAGCTCAATCTCATTACTTCTTAGAGAACTTATCAATTCCTCTAGAGAAGTGTTGTTTAGATCCTTTGCAATCTTGAGTGCAGTTACCATAAGCCTTCATTTGGATGGCAAGCTTCTGATAATCTTCTTCACATGATCTTCCGTTGAGTAACCTTTGTTCAGAACTTTCAGTCATGCAACTAAGGTTTGAAATCTTGAGAACATGACTTGAACGCTTTCATCATCTTCGATTTTGAACGCTTCATATTTCTGAATCAAAGCCAGCGCCTTGGTTTCTTTGACTTGATCATTTCTTTCATGAGTCATTTTGAGAGAGTCAAATATAGACTTAGAAGAGTCTCTATTTGTGATCTTCACATACTCAGTATAAGAAATCACATTCAACAAGATGGGTTTTTCTTTATGATGATCCTTACTATCTTTCTTTTATTGATCAATCATAGCTCTCCTAGCTATCTCTTTTCCAATATTGTCGGTGGGAGGTTCGTAGCCATTGACTACCATATCCAAAAAATCAACATCATAACCTAGAAAAAAAACTTTCTAGTCTATCTTTCCAATATTCAAACTTTTCTCCATCAAAGATGAGGGGTTTAACTTGTAACTTTTGTCATTTGAATTTGTTGCAGTAACACCTGGTGTGGGTTCAACCATTGTGTTTCTTCAACAAAAAACTTGTTTGGATCTTTATCTGAAACAGTTAAGTGTTTGATGACTATCAATACCAGAACCGGACTCTCATGCCAATTGAAGGTGTGAGAAGCACAATAAAGGGATGGTTTGAATTGGGTTTTACCAAATTAAATATTTTTCTTGGTGACTAGTTATCTTAGAACATAATAGTAAATGAACACAGTGATTTTTATCTTGGTTCGCTATTAACTAAGCTACTCCAGTCCACCCCCCTCAAGGATGATTTCTCCTTCAACAAGGACTTAATCCACTATAACCAAACTGATTACAAAATAACTCACAATAAGTCTGATCAACCTTATTGGCACCCCCAATAAGTATGTTGATCCTTATTGTAAATCCACTCAAGCTGCAACAGGACTCTTATTGAGATCATACCTTCACTCAGTCTCTTAAGGTATCATTCAACAACAGTTGAGTACTTTCAGTGTATTACAGATTTGCTTCTTGTAAGCAGGTTACACAAACTTTTCAGTACGATGAAAAACACCTAAGTGTTCTACTACAAGATACGAGAAACAACTCCTTGCTTATTTACAAAACTATACACAGATGATTTCTCTATAGAGTTTGCACAATGCTTTGGTGTAGTTTTTTTGTGCTTGATTTGAACCGATAGATTTTTCGTTGTAGTGTTGTTTCTTACTTTTCTTCAGCTTCCAAGCATTCCTTTTGTAGATTATTAAAGAGATCAGTTGAAAGGGTAGAAAGGTAAATCAGAAATATTATTGTTGGTTCTCAACGGTTATAATGAGAGTAGTCACAGTAAAGTACAAAATAAATTTCCTTGTGCCACTCTAGAAGAATAGAGGTCACAGACACTTTATGTAGCTTTTCTACACTATCAAACGTTAACCATTTTGAACTTTTCTTCTTATCTTCAGTGGCTTCGGATATTTGAATGTTGAAAGTTGAAGCTTGTTGTAGAAGAATATTTCTTTAATTCTTATAACCTAAGTCTTGGAGTCTTCAGAACTTGTCACATAAAACCTTGTCTTCACAGTCTTCAACACTTGGTTGTGAGAACTTGTTTTTATTTAGATCATCAGAACTTGCTCAACAAAACCTCGTCTTCATAATCTTCAGAACTTGTAACACATAGAAGCAAAGATTTAGAAGGACTCCAAAGATTAACCACAAAGTCACGATCAGAACCTCTTGTACTAACGTTCCTTAGACACATTGCAGAAGATAGATTGAGAACCTTGACTTCAACTGTAACACTTAACCACATGTTTTCTTCCATAGTGTATGTTCAGAACCTGATGATGTCACATGCCTTGTACCAGAGTCGGAACATTATAGCAGCATCTACACACTTGATGAAACTAATAGTGTATATATTTGTTATCTTAAATAACATGTAAAGTTATCATCAAAATCTCAAGACCAGATGTAGAACCACTTCTTGTTCTTACATTTAGCAACCCCTCGGTTGAACGCTTTCTTTTAGACCTTTCTTTTTCAACCAATTCACGGTCTTTCTGAATTTGTTGATCCTTTGGCACAAGTTCTTGTTGCAACTGATTCTTCTCAATAGCAAGGTCATAAAGGTTGTGTTCCAAATTCTCTTTGACCCTTTGAGGTTGCTCAAAGGCATTTTTTAGATCTTCTATCTCCTCTAATGACATCGAAAAAGGATCTAGTATGTCTGGTATGTATGTAGGATTAATATCAAATGGTAGTTTGAAGATTTGAACCCTCTTCAAAACCCATTGAGTATAAGGTTCCATTGTCACATCATTCTTCCTACCAAATTCAGCACATTTCTTGTGAACCTTACTCCAAGCTTGTATGACTTTCTTGAGCAGCTCGGTGTTTCTCTTACCCATGTCATAAATGACCAATTATTGAAGTTGCTCATCGGAAGGTTTATCTTCCAAAGGGTACCCAACTTGACGTAAATCCAAATTGGGGTTATAGTTGATACCTCCTCTTGCCCCAATCAGAAGAACATTTGTAAATTCTCCACAACTATAAATAATATCACTTATGTTCAACTTCCTAGCATACCATAAAACGGAATCAGCACTAAGAGCCCTCAACTTTTGGAACCATTCATTGTTTCGTTAAGTCCTTAACCATGTAGTCTTATTTGTAGAGGTGAGAAATGATCCAAGAGTATAAGAGAGGAATACAACAATTTAGCACACCCATCCCCTTTTCATAGCATGTATAAAGAGCGTAGTAAACATCCATAAGTAGAGCAGAAGTAGGATCATCATTTAACACCTTTACGACCCAAAATATATTAGTGGTCGCAAAGTTAATATAGTCAATATCATTTGGAAATAAAACCAAACCAAAAATTAGTAGTGTCAAACAATTCACGCAAGCTTCCCATTCTTTCTTATCAGCAAAAGAAAGAGCATTGAATTCTAACTACTGCCTCTTAATACCTTGAACTTGCCCATCTTTCTTGTAATTAAGTAGCAAGTTAATGAAAGGTAACCCTATATCCTTAGCCAAATTTATGATACTTATAGTTTGTCTAATCCCTTTGTAAGCTTCATCTTTGATCCTAGAGAAATCCAAGATCCTATCAAATTCCTCCAAAGTAGGTGCTAGTTGAAAGTTCTAAAAGGTGAAACATCTCAGTGGAGGTTCATAAAATTGAGTAAGGGCAGTGACTTCTTCCACTTGCATAGTTATTTTGGTCAACTCAAGGATCTCTTCATAG
Organism: Vicia faba; assembly: GCA_948472305.1. Lineage (NCBI taxonomy): Eukaryota > Viridiplantae > Streptophyta > Magnoliopsida > Fabales > Fabaceae > Vicia > Vicia faba. Next base: position 1,266,778,651 of record OX451738.1, read on the forward strand.
CATCGAACAAACATATTCATAGCTTTATCTATTAGTTTTCCCCTAATCAGTTTGATCTTCTTCATATCAGAAACAACGGCGCTAACTCGGATGGTTTGTTTCTTATTGGTATTCATCTTTAGGATACTCACCAAAAACATTTGGTTATTTTTCTTAGGAATATTATAAGTAAGACACCACAAATGTAAAAATAATGAATATTTTGAAATGCAAGATGTATGAATGCCTGGTGATGTAACATTGTGGTGGGGTTGTGAAAGATATTCTTAGTAGGTAGGTTCCTATTTTTGTCCTACGAATATTCTACCCTCCGCATAAGTGTGGCTTCCTTAAGGGTATCATGGATAACACCAAATGGAAAAGGCACAAGGTCCTCCCTTAGGCGGAGCCTCTTCGTAGACTGAGACTTTCGTATCTTAGGTCATTCAAGGTCTCACCATGAGATTTTGTTTTAGGGTTATACAAAGAGTCATTGGCCAAATACCGAAGTCCTATATCCAAGAGAATCTAGCCCTCTAAAAATATATTCCTTAAACTCAACCGACTCTAGGCAAATTTGTTGCAAAAACTCATAGGGATGTTAAACCCCCTTAGCCAATTGACAATCCTTCTTTCTATGGTTTGGTAACCTTTTTTTTAATTTAAACTCCACCAACAATAACATGATAAAAATATAATAATGTGATAAATAATAAATAAACAATAACCAATAAATAAACATGGAAACAAAAATATGCTATAAATAGAAAGCACCCCAAAAACCCTAGACCTAAAAGATAGGAAAGACTCTAAACCCTAGGGTTGTGTCCCCAACAGTGTCGCCGACTGTTGTAACCGGCAAAATAATGTGACTCACCACCATTAATTTTTGTCCTAAGGATTAGAGATTAACGGGTAACCCTAATTTGTACAGAGATTCTAAATTCACGAGTCGGTTAGACGAAGGGAAGGTGTTAGCCACCCTTCATCTCTGTTGTTCTCAAGGGGCTCCTTTTCTAGGACGTAGGGTAAATTGGGAGTTTTATATTTAACATTTTATTATTTCCATATATTCGAGAAAATGATTTAGTTTTTTAGTTATGAACTCGGCTTGGTTTTAACCGCATGCCTATGTATCTCCTTGTAAAGAATCAGAGTTTAAATTTGCAGTTCGTCCGAGTTTGAAAGTTGCGTAGTCGTGGGTGCAATTAAAAATTTAATTTGAAAGCAAGTTCATAATGCTTTTTATAAATAATGTTGAATTTTGAATTAAGTTAGTAGAAAAATGTCAAGTTTGATTGGCAGATGTCCTGAATGCATGATGAAGTTTGAAAATAATAAGTTTGAATGATGAAAAATTGTTTGATAAATTGATAGGAAAAAGGGTTAGTATTTTAAAAATAGTTAATAAATAATTATTTTCTTATTATTAAATATTTTTAATAATAGTCAAATATTTATTTATCAACATGATTATTTTATGATAAAAAATATATTTTAATGCAAATGATAAAAAAGATGATATGAGAGGAAACTTGATAATTTAATATAATATATAAATAAAATAAATAAAATAAAACAAATGAATAAATCAAATAAATTATTTAAATAAATTATTTAAATAAAAACAAAGGGGTGTATTCTTAGTTAGCAAAGTAAATCTGGGGGGCTTACACAGCAACGACTCGGGCCCAAATTATGTTTTGAGCCTAATAGCCAGAGAGGGTGTAGGCTTCAGTTGTTGGAGTAAACTGAGGTGCATAAAACGCAATGGGCTAAGCCCAGATTGATTTATAGAGCCCGCTTGGCTCAGGTGTGGTGAAGTCTATGGCCTTTTGGTGTACAAGCGAGATAAGGGACATTTGATTTCAATCAAAAGGGTCCCCAAGAGTTAATCCTGGGACATTGATTGAAAGTATAACAAACGGAGGGCCTGGATGTATTGTTGACTAGGAACATGGTGAGACTAAACGCAGGGGACCGATCAACGGTATCCTTAACTTATGGCTAGCCAGCAGCCATGTGGTGTGATCTAGAGACAACAAAGAGAGTACATAAGCCAAAATCCTTCACATTTTATCATTTTTCCTTCTACTCATTCTCTCTCACTCTTATAACTTTTAGACAGAGAGAGAGAGCCTATGACCTTTCTCTAGGAAATAGCCCACCAGAAATCTCCCTGGCCGTGCCGACCGCCGTAAATTCACCCTAAACCACCCCTAAGACCACTATGAGATCTAAGTTACAGTTGAACTTCAATCGAAATATTCAAACCTTCAACCTTTCCCAACTCAAAAACCAGGAACCCTAATAACAAAATGAACCCTAACCCTAAGAACATGAACCCTAACCCTAGGAACATGAACCTTAACCCCAAGAACATGAACCCTAAGTTGTAACCAACTTGAGCGGCCGTTGAGGCTGCTGTGAGGGGCGCAAGTTTACCGAAAACTTTATCCTTTTTCCAGAATTTCCCCAAGAACCCTAGAAATTTGTACCCTAACCCTTAGAACCCTGAGCCTAATTATATTAACCCTAACCCAAAATTTCCAAAAAAACCCCAAATTCAAGCCCCAATCATGTGATATAATCATCAATCTCAATAATTGATTAACCTAAGTTAAGTGATTCAGATTACCTTTGGATGTAGTAACATTGATTGTAACAATTTCCCTTCGTTTCTTTCCTTTCTCTAATCTCCTTCACCTTTTCTACTTGCAGGTAACGATCTGGGGGTTTAACTCAAAAGGATTTAGGGTTTAAGTTGTGAAACCTTAATCTTTTACGATGAAAAGCTCTAGTGAAAAGGTGGGAATTCGCAACAAGGATTGAAGCAAAGGGTTTCTGAATCTCTTTTTTCCGTCCTTAACTCTGTCTTAGGATTAATCTTATATATCATTAGGAATTATTCCAATTAGGAAAATTGTTATTGTTGATTAGCAGTTTTAAATCAATTAGAAGTTGATTGATTTAATTACAAGATTTGATTAGATTTTGTTGTAAAATAGGAATTAGGGTTTGTAACGATTTTGTATGTGGACAATTATGTTGTAAATTCGTGATTAATCAAATAAACAATCTTCTCAATCTAATATCTGGTTTAGATTTGATTCATAATTTTTGCAATTTGGGCTTTGGTAAAACTTAGGGATGAAGGATCCATTATGGGAAGATCTTCTTTAGGAACTCGAGAGTCAGATGAGAGAGTCTTATCCTGAGTTGTTTGTTTGAGGTAATTTTCTAGGATAAAAATATTTTAAGTGGGGGAGAGTTGTAACATCCCAATTTTATTTATTAGTTATTTTATTAGTTATTTATTTTATTAATTATTATATGATATAGTAATTAATTAATTGTGTGATTTTGTGAATATATGTGTTATATGTGTATTGGGTATGAGAATAACAAAATAAATAATTGGGTCTTATGTGTCACATTAGTGTGAGTGTGTGGGATAATCCCATTAGAGTAAAATAATAGTTAGTATAAAAACAAATAGAAAATAGAATTAGAGAGAAAAGTTGTAAAATTTAGAGAAGAGAAGAAAGAGGAGAAAAGGGAGACAAGAGAAGATAAGAGAGAATAAAGAGGAGAATAAGGAGAAGAGAGAAGATAAGACAGAAGAACCCTAGAGGATCTGCATCCAAGGTAAGGGTGGGTTTTCATTTGATTACGGGAGTATGTGATGTATGTAATGGATAAAATACATGATTTATGGATTTTTGTTATTCAATTTCTAGGTTTTGACATGCTTAGGTTTTGAATTAGAAACCACGAAATTGATGTTTGAATCATGTTTTGATAATTGATGCTACATGATAAATATATGTTATAATGCATTTAATTCGTGAAACATGAATGTTTGGATGGGTTTTATGGGCTGAACTCGAGGGAACCCGAGACTGCTATCGCATGGTTTTTCTATAGAAATCACAGAGCGCGCTTAGCGCGGATTTCTGTGCTTAGCGGATGTGCTTCTGGCTTGAGTGCGCTTAGCCCCAAATTTTATATTTTGTTCTATTGATTGGAGTTCTTGTATGCTTATGATTTATAAGGGATTTCCATACATTTTAATAATTTATTAAATGTGTATTGGATAGGTTTTGGATGACTTTTTGATGAAAACATAACACTTGAACTATGTGTATAAGTATGTTGAGAATTGATGTTGGATGTGAATAACATTTTTTGGCATTGTTTGATATATGTTATTGTGGTGTATTGAGTTGATTAATGCTATGAGAATGCATTGTATGTGAATGATAACATGAAATATGTATGTTTGTGCAATGGTGGGATAATTAAAATGAGATGAATTAGGTGATATATGCTTGTATAATTGAGATTGAGAGATGATCTTAATTGCATATGATTTTTGAACATGCACATGCATCATTTTTTGTCAAGAGGCAATGTTTTCTAGTTTCGTGGAGGCTAGTCACTTGTCCCAAACCTAGAGGACTAGTTTGAAGCTTAGAGGACGAGATTTTTGGTGGTTATCTGTATGATAGATAGACTTTGTTTAAACGTAAAAACCGTAAAGGATAACAATTGGTACCACATGCATATTGCATTGAGTTGCATTCGAGTCACATGTGTTGATGTGAAGTGTGAATTGTTGTGCAATATGTGATATTGATGTGAATGTTACATTGGTGGTATTTGTGATTGATTATCTTTGAATCATGAATTGTTGAGCAATGTTGTATATGTAAACATGTGAATTGGATTGGATAATATTGAATACATGAATATGTGAAGTGTGATGAATTTAATTGATTTATGTATGTTATGCATTACTTATTATTATATATTTCTATAATAATGTGAATTCTCACCCTTCTATTGAAATGATGTTTTTGTACGACATTGCTCAAGTACCGAAGATAGTGGTGCTTCTTGCGAGGATTAATCGGAGGAGCTAGTTCTTTGTTTATCCGTATTTAGGTAGTGAGTCATGCTCTGGTTATGTAACACGGGAAAACGTTTGAACTCATGTTGTTTTAAGAGATGTTTGATATACTCTCTCTTATTTTATATTGTATTTGAGATTATGTGATGAGTGGTCTTTAGTGGCTAAAGTTTTAATACATTATTTTTATTATGAGATTCAATTATTGGTATCATTTTGAAAAGATAATTATTCTGTTGTGATATGTACATGTGTTAGTATATGTGTTGTACCCTAAAATTTGCGCTCCGTTTTCTTCAAGATAGTTCTCACAAAAAGTTCTCAAAATGCTTAAGGATCTTCAAGAGTTGATCATACAAGCTCACCTCCTAAGCAATGGGTCAAAATTAGGGTTTTGGTTTTCTCAAGGATAATTAGACTTTTAATACCTCAAGTTACTTTCATGGTTCATTACAGGTCTTCAAGAATGCTCATACCAAGTTCCAAGTCTTGCACCACAAATTTGCTCAGTCAATTGCTCAGATGACTGAAAATCAACTGTATTGGGTAAAAAGTCAACGGTGGTCAACATACAGTCAAAATTCATGATTTTTGGTCAACCTCAACATTTTGAAGTCATATTAATCAATTTATCAAGGGTTGATCATAATTCCTCAAGAAAATCACTAAAATCATCAAAGGGGGGAAATTGTCAAAATTAGGATTTTTACTGATTATTGACTTTTGAACTAGTACATGACCTAATGGTTTGAAGCATTATCTCAAGGACTCAAACACAACACGTTGACCTAATTTCATGGCTTAAATCATTTCTCAAGATCAAGGGATTGATAGTTGAAATTTGGATCTGTTGTACCCTAAAATTTTCCCTCTCATTTCTCAAGAAATCTCTCATAAGATCTCCATTTGATTCAAGACTACACAAGGTTTGATCAGCTCAAGACATCTCCTTAACCACTAACAACTCAAAATTAGGGTTTGAGTTTTCACAAGGACAGTTGGAATTTAAAGGCCTCAAATGACTTTCATGGATCATTAGGAACCCTCAAGATTGCTCATGTCAAGTTTCAAGTCTTGGATCACAAAACTGCTCAGCCATTTGATCAGATGACCTAAAATCAGTTGTATTAGATACAAACTCAACTGTGGTAAATTTATAGTCAAACTTCATCATTTTTTATCCATATCAACATTATGAACTCATATATGTCAATTGATCAAGTTTGGATCACAATTCCTCAAAGAATTTGATCAGAACACCAAAAGGGCAAAATGGTCAAAATTAGGGTTTTGATTGAGAAGGCTCAGTTCTTGACTTTTGACCAAGAAATGACTTATTGGTTCAATACATGATCTCAAGGATTAAAATGCACCATCTTGACCTAATTTCATAGTTCAAATCACCTCTCAAGATCATTGGATTGACAGATGAATTTCAGTCAACTGATGAAAAGTCAACTGTACACTGAAAAGTCAAACTTTGACTTTTTAATCAAAATCAAGTTTCAAAAATCATATTTCATCAAGACATGTCAAAATATTAAACTTGTTCATCAAGAAATTGAAAAGTCAAAGTTATCTTTGAAAAGTCAAAATTCTAAGACTTAGATTTTTTTTAAGTGTTAGAAAGTTCACATTTTTTCATAACTTTGTGCCAAATTTCCACTATGATGCAAGATGATTCAAGGGAAACTTCTAACATGAAAGTTGTAGATATCAATGAGATATAAAACATTGTAGGGCATAAATTTTTCTAGAAATGCTTAGATTTCAAGTTATGAATTTATTAAGACATGTCCATGAAACTAAAAAGACAGTGAAATTTTGCCCTAGTTAGTCAGGATTTTGACCTAACTTCATGGCAACTTTCAACTACTTCAAAATTGAATATTAAAAAATGTCCAACATTAAGGTTATAGGGGATGTTACAAGCTTTCCAAAATTTCCAAGAACTCATTGAGATAATACCTGAGCTAAGAGAATCGAAGGCAAGAAGTTAGGGTTTCAAACTTGTTTTTCAAGTCATTTTCATGATGAACATTTGATCCAATCCATAGCCATGCTGCATAATCCTAACTTTTCAGGCCTCAAACTTGTTTTTCACTCCATAATTAATGGTTTACATAACTTATTAGGCCCTTATCCAAGTGTTTGAAGCTTTGTCCAAAATGATTTTCCATTTATGGCACAAAGTTGCCATTTCCATTTTGATAAAGCATTACTTTTGAAATTGTCAACTTCTTAAGCCTATCAATTATTTTCTCTGTACACAAGCAAAGTCAAAACCAAAAGCAACATGTCTAAGGCCTCTACCAACTCAGACCATGCTTGTACAACACTTTGAGACTTGTCTTCTCATTTTTCTTCAAAAGCAAGTTATAGAGCCAAAAGGCTAGAACTCAGAAACCTTGAGTGCATTTGATCTCTAAAATTTTCCATACATATACATAAGTCTATTGCAACATAACACACGAGCTCAAGCACCCCAAAACACTCCCAAGCACTCTGCAACTCAGAATCTTCCATAACTTGACAATTTTGAGCTTCACATAGCCATCTCCAAATCCACTCATGCGTATTGAGTTTTAACCATCCAAACATTTAATATACATCATATCAAAGTGATCCAGGCCCTTGTTTCTGGATTGTAACTCCCTTTCCACCTTTCACCATTTTAAAAACTCAAGCTTGCAACTTGACTTGAGTAGAGAGTTTCAACCATCCACGAGGAAAAGTAAGGACTGCAACAGACTCAGGGGGGTCTAGGCAAGCTAAAAACATCATCACAACACCTTGAAAGTTTCTCTTATTAAAAACATGATCCCTACTTGCAAGGTAAGTTTTCTGGTTTTCAAACTCTTCATACATGCATTGTTAAGTTTCCATTTTCAAAGATAAAATGTAGATATCATTGCCCTGAAGTTGTACATATTCATAGTTTTCATTTATATTGCCTGAGCTTAGAGAATTTTAGGTTTGAATCTCTGAAAAAAGTTAGGTCAGGATTTGGTACTTTTAGAAATACATGCTCATCTTTGATTGTTAGTCCAAATTGTTTACATTTCTGGAATCCTGGTAAAATTTCTAACAAGTTTTATGTTGGATGTTTTGAGAATGGATGAGAAATGAACGAGTTACAGGGACCCTGGCTGGAGGTTGAAGATGAATTTCATTTCTAAGAATAGATTTGTGTTATATATTTATGGTTTTGTTTAAGTTAACGGATGTATAGTCACCCTAGTGGTAAGGCAACACGCGTATCATGTCAAGGGCATGAGTTCAAGCCCCAATGCTGCCACTTTTTTATTTTTCTCAACATTTTCTTTCTTTTTGATACAAGTTAGCGCGCCTGGGCCTCCACAACTGAGCCTTCACATTTTTTTGCTTATTCTGACCCCCTATATACTTATCATAACACAGGCCCAACTTTCTCTCTTTTTTTTTGTTTTGTTTATTTTTTTCTGATTATAAAAACAGACCATTGGGCCTAACAAAACAAAAAACTGTTTTTTACTTTCAAACACCCAAATTTGGGTTGGGTTTTAGTTCAAAGACTCAGAAAGAGGTTTAACGTCCTCGTACTGGGGGACCACCTCTCTATATTAGCAACAATGAAGTCAATGCTCTGGAAGACACTGTTAGTGATGGTTACTTGGACGACTGGATATTACCAACTACTAACGATAGACTTAACAACTGGATGGCTAAAGACTTCATCTCAATCTCCTTCAGCTAAGAGTAATTGTTATTTCCTATTTTTATTTCTTTAAGAAGTTTGTCTGTATAATTTATTTAAAAACAATGACTTTAAACCTTGTGCCTTGTCGGGGGCACAATGGTTCATTTGTTAAGGGTTGTCATTTCATATATCATATGCTCATTTAATGAAAACATTGGACGATTTCGCATTCAAATTTTTTGCTCCTTGTCTTTCTTTTACTTTACTGTATTTTTCAAATAGCCATGTGACCTTACATGCACACACACACAAACACACATTTGCAGATCCACATCCACCCTGGATCACATTGACAATAATTCTGCTATTGTCGTTTATGCCTTCGAAAATCTAATTTATCAAGCCGAAGACAAAGGTGAAGAAGATTGTGAGATACTGGAGAACTCGCCAGACTCCTGATACAAGAGGAAAATGCCATCCAAACGCATGAAGAACAGGTCAAAGTGATAAATTTGGGTACTGAGAAAGATAATAAAGAAGTCAAGATTGACGCCAACCTGGAAGACAATGTCAAGATCATATTGGTTTAAATGTTGCACGAATATGTTGAGGTATTTTCTTGGTCATACAAAGATATGTCGGGGCTCGATACTGATATCTTGGTTCATCGTCTGCTAATGAAAGAGGGTTGTTCTTCGATTAAACAAAAGGTTCGTCGCATGCGTCCTGACATGTCATAGAAAATCAAGGCTGAGGTAATGAAACAGTTTAATGCAGGTTTCTTGGCAGTGACATTGTATCCCCAATGGGTTGCAAATGTCATTCCACTGCCGAAGAAAGACAGTAAGGTTGTATGTGTGTACTCGGGGATTTGAATAGGGAGAGCCCAAAAGATGACTTCCCACTACCATATATTGATGTCTTAGTTTACAACACTACTCAACACAAGGTGTTCTCCTTCATGGGTGGCTTCTCGAGTTATAACCAAATCAAAATGGCGCCTGAAGGCATGGAGAAAACCACTTTTGTCACTGTGGTGCACCTTCTGTTATAAGGTCTTGCCTTTTGGGCTAAAGGACGCAGGTGCAACTTATCAACGGGCTATGGTAGATTTATTTCATGACATGATTCATCATGAAATAGAAGTATATGTGGATGACATGATAGATAGATCACAAAATAAGGAAGAGCACCTTGTTCATTTATAGAAAGTGTTTGAAGGCTGAAGAAATACAAGCTGAGGTTGAATCCCAACAAGTGCATCTTTGGGGTAAGGTATGGAAAGCTCTTAGGCTTCGTCTTCAATGGTAAAGGTATTGAGGTCGATCCTGCCAAAGTTAAAGCTATCCAAGAAATTCCAGCTCCCTGTACTGAGAAGGAGGTCATAGGTTTATTAGGACGACTCAACTACATTACCCGATTCATTTCTCACCTGACTACTACTTGTGAGCCACTCTTCAAACTGTTGAAGAAAGATCAAGTAGTTAAATGGAACGATGACTGTCAAATGGCATTTGACAAGATCAAAGAGTGTCTTCAAGAACCTCCAACTCTGATGCCACCAGTTGAAGGAAGACCTCTGATCATGTACTTAACTGTGTTAGAGAATTCAATGGGGTGTGTGTTGGGGCAACATGACGAGTCTGGTTGAAAAGAGTATGCAATATACTACCTTAGAAAGAAGTTTAACAACTGTGAAACAAGATATTCACTGCTCGAGAAAACTTGTTACGCTTTGGCATGGGCTGCTCGCCGACTAAGACAATATATGTTGACTCATACTACTCTATTGATCTCTAAGATGGATCCCATTAAGTACATATTTGAGAAACCAGCTTTCTCCGGAAGGAAGGCCCGATGGAAAATGATCTTAACTGCATACGACATTCAGTACACTAATCAAAAGGCAATAAAAGGAAGTGTACTAGTAGATCATTTGGCACATCAAGCTGTGGATGGCTACCAATCTATGAACTTTGAATTCCCGGACGAGAATATCATGCTGATTACAGATTGTGAAAAGCTTGGACTATATGAAGGACCTAAACAAGGATCCCGATGGACTATGGTTTTTGATGGAGCTTCCAACGCACTGGGTAATGAAATTGGTGTTGTGATCATTTACCCTGAAGGTTTCTATACGCCTTTCACTTCCAGACTTTGCTTTGACTATACCAATAACATCGTTGAGTATGAGGCGTGCATCTTGGATCTTAAAGCTGCTATTGACCTAAGAATCAAATTTTTTTAAGTGTATATGGAGACTCATCTTTAGTAATCAGTCAAGTTAAAGGAGATTGGGATACAAAACATCCAAATTGTATCCCTTACAAAGAACTTGTTCTAACCTTGATCCCGTACTTCGAAGAGGTTACCTTTGAACATATTATGAGGGAAGAAAATAATTTGGTGGATGCCTTAGCTACCTTATCATCTATGTTCAAGGTTAAATGGGACAATGAAGCTCCTAGAATTATTGTCGAAAGATTTGACGAACCGATGCACTGCTATGAGATTGACAAGGATTTTCCCACAAGATCTTCTATGACATCAAGTTTGCAACACTGATACATCAATTTAGGCTTGGGATTGGCACAAGGGCAAAATGCTCAATTGCATACTGGAAAGTCAAACTTTGACTTTTTGGTCAACATTACATTCCAAAGATCAAATTCCATCAAGACATTCAAGAATATCAAGCTTGATCATCAAGAAGTCAAGAAAGTCAAAAGTCAACTTGAAAAGTCAAGATTTCCAAGACTTAGAAATTTTCTAAGTGTCTTTATACATGATAATTTCACCACTTCATGCCATTCTTTCACTAAGATGAAAGACAGTTCAAGGGAAACTTTCAACATGAAAGTTGTAGATCTCCATGATATCTACAACATTTCTTTACACAACTTCTCCTAAATATGCTTGGATCTCAAGTTATAAATTCATGAAGTCATGACATTTCCATTTAAACACTTAGAGAAATTTTCAGCAGTTTTGGTTAGATTTTATCCCAACTTCTTGCCATTTTTTCATCAAGTTCCAGTTTGATTTAACAAAAGTGGCCAACATGAAAGTTATAGAGGGTGTTTCAAGCTTTCCAAAACATCCAAGAGCATGAATGTATCATATTTGAGCTAGAAGATATAAGGATCTGAAGTTGGACATTCATTCTTGATTTACAAGGCAGATTTGTGATGAACACTTGACTAAAATTCCAACCAAAGCTACAAGATCTCTCTTTTCAGGCTATGTTCTCTCCAAATATATGCATAATCAAGCAATTACACAAAACCTAAGTGTATTACACAGGCATTTGAAGTTTTGTCCAAGTCTTGATACCATTTATGGTTAGAAATGCAAAAAGAAACATTTCCATTTGCATAAAGCTTCACTTTTCCAACCACTCTGTTCTTTCAAAGCTTGAAATCTGTTCCAAAGATGACAGAAAAATCTTTCAACAACAGGAGCAATCTACAAGACCTGCAAAGCATGTCTAAAGTTCCTTAATTCACTCCTTTCTTCATCATAAAGCAACTTGTCTTTATGAATTTGAAAAAAAGGGCATAACATGTGATTTTCAAAAAGTATGAGTTTCTCAAGTCTCAAACCTTCTCTATAAATAGAGAGGCCAATCACAATACAAAAATTTGGAAAAAGGTTAGAAAAAAATAGAGAGAGAGAATAGAGAGTCTCTTTGAGCAGAAAAACAATATTCTTGTTAACCTTGACTCGTTTTTCAAAATCAAATATGTTCTTGTTCAAAATAGAACCCCAACCTCTTACTCCACCATACAAACTCTCCCTAAGCCAAACACTTCATACAAAGTTTGTCCAAACATAAAAACAGTCCTGGTAGTGCTACTCACCTTCATCATCAAAAATACCAAAAATATTACAGTACAGTCCAACTCAGTTCTAGCAGTCCAGAGCAGCTTCCGAAAAATTCACAAGGTTATCACATCATTTGGAAAAGCATTCAGATCTAAAACAACCAGTGCAGCCCAAAGGTAAGTCCTCTTGACTTGATATCTTGTCATTACATCATTAACAAACTGTTGTTCTTTGAAGACAAGATGTAGTACTTTATTATCCTGTTGAACTAGTCATCTGCACTTTGTTTAGGCTTATTCAATCATTTGTTGTTCATGTTTATCCATCATATGCCATAAGCTAACCTGTACATTCAGTAAAATAATGTTTGAGGCAGGAAAATGCAGCATGTATCGACACATATCCTCATGTGTCGACTCATCCTAGTGAAAAACAGGGTATGAGTTGACACATAACCCCCATGCATAGACTCATACTAATTTCAGGTTACAAAACAGAAGTGGAAAAAGACCATGGGTCGACACATACGCGTTTTGCGTCGATGCAAGAAGGTGCATGAGTTGACATATCCCATTATGTGTCGACTCATACTGAGTAGATTTTTCTAAACAGAAGCTGGAAAAGCCTATGAGTCGATACATACGCGCTTCGCGTTGACACAAGAAGATGCATGAGTCGACACATCCCATTATGTGTCGACCCATACTGAACTGATTTTGTTTTACAGGAGCAGGAGAAGCTATGTGTCGATGCATAGCAGCATGGGTCGACACATAGCAGTTCAAAAGTGCATTTTCCCTTTATTTTACACTGTTTTCACATTCTTTTCATTATCATTCGATGTGGTTGTAATATTTCAGTTTCCACTTCATCCCCATTGTAAATTTGTACCCCCATCCCCCTAAAGTGATGTAATAGCTTAGATTTTACTTTCCGCCTTTTACTTGCTTTCCATATATTGCTAGTAAATAAGTGTGTATAGCAAGAGAAAAACAACAAAATAGGCCACCCTAATAAAAGACTAAATGCATGCAAACTAACACACTATTCACACATGCACCCTTAGCATAATCCCATCTCGTTGCCCCTTTCGGAAAATAGTCATGTCCCTCGAGCATGGGCGTTTTAGCAAAGACCCTCGATGTTGCCTTTGGTAAACGATCTAGTCCCTAAAACGACATTGCTAAAACGTTCCATATGTTGCCTTCTATGACTATACAAATGTCCCAACGCCCGTCCCTTTACATCCAACGATGGGGCTTCTTACCAAAACAATGGTAAGATAGCAACATCTAAAGGAGGAGGAAAAGCACATTTAAGACCTTTCAAGTAGGTAGATTCGCTCGTAGTTACTCGCTTTCTCACAACAAAAACATTTTATACACCAACACTCACATCTTTGAAATATTTTCGAAATAAACACTTTGTAGGCGTTCTTATAGAAACAAGAACCATTACAAAGTTCCATTTTCAAAATACTTTCAAAAACACATCT